>OX328014.1:4114859-4804711 GCA_946811545.1 Netelia fuscicornis
AAACGTGCAACGCATAATAAAACAAATCGATAAATTGTTCAAGATGCAAATAACCACGATCTTGGAAAAACGACAACTTCATGAAAGACTGTTCACGATTCTCAAGGACGAAAAGAATATTTTTAGACAATTTTGAATTTTCTTTCATTTTTTTTTTGACAGTATTGGAATTTTAATATAAGAACGAACAGTCTTTGCCCGAAAGAAACCAATTTTTTACATTTTTTGACTTCCCTCATATATATATGAGAAAGAGAGACAGGGAGAGAGAGAGAGAGAGAGAGAGAGAGAGAGAGAGAGAGAGAGCGAGAGAGAGTGAGAGAGAGAGAGAGAGAAAGAGAGAGAGAGAGCGAGAGAGCGAGAGAGCGAGAGAGCGAGAGAGAGAGAGAGAGAGAGAGAGAGAGCGAGCGAGCCAGAGAGCGAGAGAGCGAGAGAGCGAGAGAGAGAGAGAGAGAGAGAGAGAGAGAGAGAGCGAGAGAGAGAGCGAGAGAGAGAGAGTGAGAGAGAGAGACGTAAGGCAAATATGCAGAGAAGAAAGGGAGCGAGAAAAGCCTACGAAGCTCCGTCGGATATCGGAAACTCTTTAGGATTAGAGCCAATTGCGAAGGGCGAGCTTGTTACCGAGTCTACCGGAGAAACGAGGAGGCGATCTTTTCTCCGCAGGGGCCTCTTTCTCTCTCTCTCTCTCTCTCTCTCTCTCTCTCTCTCTCTCTCTCTCTCTTGGCTTTACACCGTACTCAGATCGGCTATCGTCGACTGATGCATTTTAAATCGTCGCTCGTCGCGCGGGTGACGTCCCGACGGAACGGATAATATTACCGATAAAGTCCCATCGTGACATTCTCGTCGAAGGATCAACGTCTACTTCCTCGTCGTATTCTCTTATACCCCCTGAAATATGACTCGATTTATCGAGGACGAATACATTTCGTTTCGTTTATTTACATTTTTGTTTGTTTATTTAAATCTTTGATAAATTTACGAATTCTTTTTTTTCGACACGTTTCTTTGTTTTCAATTTTTTGTTTGTTCATTCGTTTGTGTACTTCGAACCGTATTTCATAAGATAAAAAAGGATAATGTTCGGAGAATAGTTACAGGGGTAGTTAAGCTTGATTCTTCACTCCCTTCGCTCATTGTCCTCTGATAAATGGTGAAAAAAAAAGTTTTTGACGCAAACAATGCGTCTGGGACGCGATAAACGATGGACGACAGAGGCGTTAAGCCCTTTCAGGGACGAGCGACGGTACACAGGTGTGTCGGGAGATATTTTCGCGCCTAACAAAAAGTCGAGTCGCGACGAACGTGAACGGTTGGCTTTTCGTGGCTTTCATGCGCATGCGCGTATCTCTTATACTCGGGACGACCGAGCATTTCGCAATTTATCACTCGCGACGTATGTATAATCTGTCCCTTTGTACGAAAGATAATACGTCAATTTAACACGTGCATATAGACTCGGGCATTGGAATTCTCACATTCGCGACTAGAAATAAAACTTTACCCGTCAGACGTTTCACCGAGTGAAAAAAAAATCACATTTTTGTATTTTTGTTATTCAATTTGATCAAATTTTATTAAATTTCCATTAGAAGAAAAGAAATTAATTAATTTATCGATTATAACCGAGCGACTCGTAGCTAGAAAAAAAGTCTTAAGCCAGCCGAGATAGATAAGACATGAAAAGTGTAATTGTGAACGAACAAACAAAAAGTGTAAAAACGCGAGAATCCTCAATGTTCTACTTTTTCGACGTCCTCCAGTAGTTCGTCCTCGCTCTAACGATGAATTGTCACGTCTCATTCGACGCAAAGGGTGCACCGACGCTCTCACCAGGCGGCGTTGCACTCGACATTGATGCAGAGGTCAGGACTGTAGAAGCTGACAGGAGTGGGGGGTCGACCGGCTCGATTCGAGAGACAAAAAAATGCAACGTTTTTTTGTTTTTGTTATTTTTGTTTTCTTCTTTTTTTCGTTTCGTTGCCTCTATTGCAGCTGGCCCAGTTTACCTTTACCAAGGAACATCCCAATTTTGTACCAGACTACGACGAGCGAATACGCGGATGCGCAGAAAGAATCAGAGAGCGTTGAATAGTGCACAGGGCGACTCTCGAAGTGCATTGTTCTCCGGGTTGCACCCGCAAAACTAAAGCTTCACGGATAATAATACCCGGGTACAGTTATAATATAAAGCGGTTGAAAGGGGAGTTGCGCAAGATAGACGAGGAGCGAGAGAAGGGGAGCGCTTCCAAGCTCCCATGTACATAGGACATGCTCGATGACAATGTGTAATGTATACCCATATATACATACTAAGCTTCGTTCTCATTTCTCGGCACAGTAATAACTAGTATGTATTCGCTAAACCTTGGAAAATACTCGCCGACATCTCGAGAAAAGAACACAAATGATGTGTTTCATTCTTAAAAATTTTGAAATTATTTTTTCTTTGTTTTTCCAAACCTTTTGGAACGGTGAATGTAATTTTGTTTTTAAAAGGATTAAAAACTTGTAGCCGTGACGCAACTTGTACACTGTGACGAATGTTAGCGGAAATTTTGTCCAGAAATTAATTCACAAAAAAGAAAAGATAAATTTAATCTGCAACTAAAAATGTAACAAAAAATCTGAAAATCTGGTAGTTTTTATTTTTTTTAAACAAAGACCAAATCGTAGGACGTTATACTTTGATGAACGTTAACAAAATTCTGTCTAAAAATAAATTTCTAAAAGAAAAAGAAGAAAATAAGATCTAAAATCAAAAATCTGAAAATGAAAATCTACGAATCTGGCAATTGAAAATATTCAAACGTATCAAAATGCAATACATTTAAAACTGTAATAATTCGAAATATCTCAAATCCCATTTCGATCAATTTTCGAACGTTTGCTCGATCGTTTTCCAAAAAGCATTACAAATGGAATAAATTGAAATTATTCGAGCATAAATAAGACATCGGTAACGGATAAATTTGGAAGTTCGTGCGGCTCGAGTGGATAATCTGCCGAAACCTCGAGTATTTTGCACATGGCGCAAAGTACGGTAGTAAAGTAGAGGGAGAAGACGGTGGATGAGAAGGAGAAGGAGAAGGAGGAAGAGGAGGAGGAGGCAACAGGAAATAGTTTTGCTGAAAATCGACCACCCTCAGTTTCCTACTGCAGTGTCCCGCGGAAAGCCTGCTGGCAAACCCTTTCGCCGTATCGACAAAGTTTCTGCGGAGTATCTTTCCTTTAAAGCATGGCGGAGCACCCGGGTGCTGAAACTCTCGCGTGCCGCTGCCTCCGGCAACGCCGTTACGCTAGCCAAGCTTCCCTACGGTAATTAGATATTAACGCCAGGCACACACAGCGCACCGGAGTCTGACACGGGTTACAGATACGAACACGTGTCTAGGCTATGGTGCACCCTCGCCCCGCACATTCGCTTAACTTTCCAATTTAAGCCGCATTACCGCATCTTTGTACCATTTTATTTTTTTCGCGATAGCGCGACAACGACCTCGAGTGCTTGGGGACCCAGAGTTTTTTTTTCATGTTCAAAGATCGTTCCGTTATGGGAAAATTTCGAGATCAAAATCAGAAAGAGGATCAAAAATCAAAATCAGAAATACGATCAAAAATTAAAATCAGAAATACGATCAAAAATCAAAATCAGAAATACGATGGAAAATCAAAATTAGAACTACGATCAAAAAGCAAAATCAGAAATATGATCAGAAATCGCAAATCAGAAATACGATCAAAAATCAAAATCGCAAATACGATTAAACATCAATATCAGAAATACGATCAAAAATCCAAATCAGAAATATCATCAAAAATCAAAATCAGAACTACCATCAACAATCAAAATCAGAAAAACGATCAAGAATCTAAATCAGAAATACGATCAAAAATCTAAATCAGAAATACGATGAAAAATCAAAATTAGAACTACGATCAAAAAGCAAAATCAGAAATATGATCAGAAATCGCAAATCGGAAATACGATCAAAAATCCAAATCAGAAATATCATCAAAAATCAAAATCAGAACTACTATCAACAATCAAAATCAGAAAAACGATCAAGAATCTAAATCAGAAATACGATCAAAAATCAAAATCAGAAATACGATCAAAAATCAAAAATCAGAAATACCATCAAAAATCAAAATCAGAACTACCATCAAATATAAAAATCAGAAAAACGATCAAAAAGTAAAATCAGAAATGCGATCAAAAATCCAAATCAGAAATACGATCAAACATCAAAATCAGAACTACTATCAATAATCAAAATTAGAAAAACGATCAAGAATCTAAATCAGAAATACGATCAAAAATCAAAATCAGAAATACGATCAAAAATCAAAATCAGAAATACCATCAAAAATCAAAATCAGAACTACCATCAAATATAAAAATCAGAAAAACGATCAAAAAGTAAAATCAGAAATGCGATCAAAAATCCAAATCAGAAATACGATCAAAAATCAAAATCAGAACTACCATCAAAAATCAAAATCAGAACTACCATCAAATATAAAAATCAGAAAAACGATCAAAAAGTAAAATCAGAAATGCGATCAAAAATCCAAATCAGAAATACGATCAAAAATCAAAATCAGAACTACCATCAAAAATCAAAATCAGAAAAACGATCAAAAATCAAACCAGAAATACGATCACAAATCAAAACAAAAAATACGATCGAAAATACGAACAGAACTGAAGATTGAAATAACATAAAAATATACGATTTATTTTTGATTTCTTCTGTTAAAAACCAATAACAACTGTCCAAATTTCAAAAAACAAAATCCCTCTTCACTCTGTACACAAACAGTCCGGTGAAGGGGAAGTTTGGCAATTATTAGTTGTGAACACGAAATTAGCAAACCGTCAAGTTTGCTCGTAACTCAAATACCAATATGTACTAGCTGCGGTCCTGCTGCAAATTACAAAGGACGAAGATCCTCTGTGTTATCAAGCTACATTCGAAATTGCTCAGTTCGCTGTTGTTAATTGGAACGCGTATACGTAGATAGGCTTAATCTTGAAGCTTAGTACATACGCGTTCATTAATCAAATTCAAAGAAAAAACACAAAACGTTCTATACACACATATCTATATATGTATCAAGCTTCGAGATTAATTTAATTTTACAGAAGCGATCCTCTGTCTCGTACGTATGATCGAAAAAAGAGACAGAGAAAGAGAGGGAAAGAGGATTAAGGTAAATTTCATCAGAAAACGAGAAACGATTATGGGGTTGGGATAGATGACGAGACCATCCGGCCAGTTTATCCCCTTGGTTGAGCCCCTTGCCCATTGAGGGATGTGCCCGGGGGTAAAATTCTAAATGTCCGTCCACCCGGACTATATCGCAAGTGAACGAAAGCTCGTTACTCGAACAAACGTGCCGTAGGAGACAAGGCGAAAAAAAAGGGGGGCACGTTTTCGTTCGGCCGCGATAGAAGAGGAGATCAAGGGGTAGAGGGACACGCGGGGCATTAACAGCGATCAAAAGAACCGTCGAGGGATTATCGTAGTACAACGCATGAACGATTCTGTAACGACCGATTAATCCGATAATTCTTCGGAGATAGAAGAGGGTGAGGGGGTGAAAGAGAGAAAGAGAGACCAGACAGGACCAGTAACGCCAAATACGGTCATTCAACTTTTTCCCAACCTTCGGCCTGACAGTTTTCCTCGCGTTATCTGTCTACTACGCTCAGCCAACGCCCCTGGTACTCTCTGGCACGTTCGATCGGATTCCGAATGATAGACCAAAAAATATAAATATATTCATCGACGTACACGTTGGCTCGAGCTATTACATTTTTTAAATATTTGTCTTCATAATTCAGGAAAATTATTGTATGTAATTAAGATCAATAAAATTCTAGGGTTAAATATTTGTCATATTTGTTAATTTCGACGAAATAATAATTATTGAATTAATTATAAGGATAATTATTAAAATTTAATTATTACCAAATAAAAATTATTAAACAATATTTCTCTTTTGATTTGAGAATGATTATAAATCATATTATCGTTATCAATAAAATTTAATTATTATCAAATCGAAGTTATTAAAAAATTGCTCAAGCGCTATTTATTTCTTAAAAAATTTAAATTTATTTAATTTTGTTTCTAATGATAATATTTTATAAATTATATTTGTTATAATCCACCGTGATGATAAGAACGTTGATGATAATTCGAATAAAAAGAAATGAGGGGAGCGCGAAACGAGACAATCTAGACGGTTATGGAGAGCATTATGAAATAATCTAGGGTATCGAATTTCATGGGGCGTTCGACGAGCGATGTCCGAGCTGTTCGAAGCTGGGAGGCGACAGTCGTACCAAATAGGGCATCGTTGACGGTTCGGTAGATTTTTTTTTCGCTTTTTTTTCAACAATGAAAAACTTCGTAATTGTTTTTATTTCGATGCTTATTATTAATACGGGGTTGATGTCATGCGTGGCCGAAGACCCGGTCAGCTGCAAGAATCTCACGTTGCAATCTCCGGCGATACGACTGAAGAAATATCTCTTGTGCGAGTACGATTATCAACTGGGACCGCGAAGAAGTTCTGATAATAAGATAAATATTACGTTGACCTTCATACCGAGGCATTTGGAATACGTAAGTTTGACCTTGATCGACCTTCCCGAATAATCTCCGGCAGGGTCGTCGGATTGAAAATTAATTGGGCTGGTGGAAGAGTCGTTGGATTTTTTAGTGATCTACACGATTACGTCAAACAGGGAATTAATCAAGTTGTCTGATGTTTCGTCAAGGCCGGATCAGGCATCAATCATGCATGCCTGATCCGGTTAGTCGGTTTTTATGCCAGACAGGTCTCGGATTCGATATTCACAAGGGACTCTACTCTTGGGATTTTTGAAACGCTACGAGTAAATCAAAATCGCTAAGAGCCAAACCGAATTATGGTAACTTCAAATTTAACAATTCTGAGAGCCAAGTGGATGAAAAACGTGAAATTTTTTTATTTTTTTTTGTTTTTTAGAATAATTGTAAAAGGTTAATGGTCCTGGGACCTAAATATCCAAATATGAGCGAGAATTTCTTTCTGCAATATTTTTTTTTGCATTGTGCCAGAATATTTTGAAAAAAGTTCTCCCACTCAGGTCACCTTTCATCCTGATAGAATTCCTACTTGTAACATTTTTGCCAACTCGTTTAATCTACATTCCACATCATGATGCTTTTTGATTGTTGACTACCATCAACAATCAAAATCAGAAAAACGATCAAGAATCTAAATTAGAAATACGATCAAAAATCAAAATCAGAAATACGATAAAAAATTCAAATCAGAAATACCATAAAACATCAAAATCAGAACTACCATCAAATATAAAAATCAGAAAAACGATCAAAAAGTAAAATCAGAAATGCGATCAAAAATCCAAATCAGAAATCAAAATCTATAAAAGGCAAACCGAATTATGGCAACTTCAAATTTAACAATTCTGAGAGCCAAGTGGATGAAGAACGTGAAAATTGTTCATTTTTTTTTATTTTTTAGTATGATTGTAAAAGGTTAATGGTCCTGGGACCTAAATATCCAAATATGAGCGAGAATTTCTTTCTGCAATATTTTTTTTTGTATTGTGCCAGAATATTTTGAAAAAAGTTCTCCCACTCAGGTCACCTTTTATCCTGATAGAATTCCTACTTGTAACATTTTTGCCAACTCGTTTAATCTACATTCCACATCATGATGCTTTTTGATTGTTGACTACCATCAACAATCAGAATCAGAAAAACGATCAAGAATCTAAATCAGAAATATGATCAAAAATCAAAATCGGAAATACGATAAAAAATTCAAATCAGAAATACCATAAAACATCAAAATCAGAACTACCATCAAATATAAAAATCAGAAAAACGATCAAAAAGTAAAATCAGAAATGCGATCAAAAATCCAAATCAGAAATCAAAATCTATAAGAGGCAAACCGAATTATGGCAACTTCAAATTTAACAATTCTGAGAGCCAAGTGGATGAAAAACGTGAAAATTTTTTATTTTTTTTTGTTTTTTAGAATGACTGTAAAAGGTTAATGGTCCTGGACCTAAATATTCAAATATGAGCGAGAATTTCTTTCTGTAACATTTTTTTTTGTATTTTGCCAAAATATTTTGAAAAAAGTTCTCCCACTCAGGTTACCTTTCATCCTGATAGAGTTCCTACTTGTAACGTTTTGCCAACTCGTTTAATCTACATTCCACATCATGATGCTTTTTGATTGTTGAATACCATCAACAATCAAAATCAGAAAAACGATCAAGAATCTAAATCAGAAATACGATCAAAAATCAAAATCAGAAATACGATAAAAAATCCAAATCAGAAATACCATAAAAAATCAAAATCAGAACTACCATCAAATATAAAAATCAGAAAAACGATCAAAAAGTAAAATCAGAAATGCGATCAAAAATCCAAATCAGAAATCAAAATCTATAAGAGGCAAACCGAATTATGGCAACTTCAAATTTAACAATTCTGAGAGCCAAGTGGATGAAGAACGTGAAAATTGTTCATTTTTTTATTTTTATTTTTTAGCATGATTGTAAAAGGTTAATGGTCCTGGGACCTAAATATCCAAATATGAGCGAGAATTTCTTTCTGCAATATTTTTTTTTGTATTTTGCCAGAATATTTTGAAAAAAGTTCTCCCACTCATGTCAGGTCACCTTTCATCCCGATAGAATTCCTACTTGTAACATTTTTGACAACTCGTTTAATCTACATTCCACATCATGATGTTTTTTTTTTACAGGATGAACATACCAGTAACGTGAAACTTCAAGGTTACCTGTACATCGTGAGTCGAAATTTCTAAGTCACCTTCGAACTTCAAATCGAACAATCATTGATGCAAATGGGAATATTATTTTTTATCTTTGTCAGATGTGGATTGACGAAGGCTTGAAGTGGGACCCTGCCTTGTTCGAGAATACCAAATTGCTTCAAGTTCGTAATTGGGAAATTTGGGTCCCTCACGTTGGCATTGAAAGTGCGTGAGTACATTTCTATTATTTCTTCATACGTCAAGGTCACATCGTGACCTTCCTTAATATCATCCTCGTTCTAATTGTAAACTAGTTATCTCTATGTTTAATTATTACGAAAATTATGAAAGATAAACACGCCTCTCGGCTATTTCACAGAGGAAACCATGATTTAAATGAGAATGGTGTTCATAACTCGATTTGTGAACTGTACGGTACGACTGGGACAGTAGCTTGCATTCCTACATTTCAATACACGGTCCGATGCCAGAGTGATTACGAGTCGTGGCCATTCGATCGTCAAAATTGCACGTTGCTGATGACATCATGGGCCTTCCAAGGAGAAGAACTTCGGTTCAAAGGAAGTCTATTTTCAACGGTAATGTCCAGATTTTTTCGTTCGACCTCTTTGATGAATATCTAAAGCAAAATAAATATTTAACTCACCCCCTCGCTTCTAGATCTTCTTGGACGACACTAAAGTCACCGGTGGATGGAACATCGCGGTCTCGCGAATATCCTACTACACCAAAGGACCCAACATCATCAAGAACTCGACTTCACCAGTGGTGGCCATCGACTTTATCTTGGACAGAGTTCACAACAGACTTAGCGGAATGTTCATCACACCTGGCATAAGTAAGCTCATTTTTTCAGAAAATGACACGTCTCGTTGGGTGCATCTTTATTTTAGAACTGAAAAACGAAACAAAAAATTTGATTTTCATATTTTTATAAATCCATTTTTGGATTTATAAAAATTTCGAAATTTCGAAATTTCGGATTTATAAAAATCGAAAATTCGAAAATAATTCGATTTCAATACCAACTGCCCTCGATTTTCACATATTTACTGATTTATTTATTTTCATTAAATTGGTTTAATTCTGTTCGCAGTAATGTTAATTATAACCTTGACGAGGAAAAAATCTGTTTTTCATATTTTTATAAATCCAAAAAATCGGTTCTTTCAAAAATCGAATTATTTTCGAATATCGATACGATTTCAATACCAACTGCCCTCGATTGCCACATATTTAGTCATTTATTTATTTTCATTAAATTGTTTTGATTCTGTTCGCAGTAATGATGATCATCACTTTGACGAGGAAAAAATCCGTTTTTGATATTTTTACAAGTCCAAAAGATCGGTTCTTTAAAAAATCGAATTATTTTCGAATATCGATACGATTTCAATACCAACTACCCTCGATTTCCACATAATTAATGGTAGATTTATTTTGACTAAATGTATTTGATTTCGTTCGCAGTAATGATGACCATGACCTTGACGACCCTCTGGCTCGATCCGCGATCGACCGAACGTCTGGCGGTCGCTCTCGTGAATCTCCTCGTTCATCTGATGTGTCTTCAAGATCTGCACTGGACTTTACCTCACAACGGTGAAACCGTACCAAAAATCCGTGAGTAATTTCCTTATTTCCAAACTCGATCTTAATCTTGATCGACGCAAATTACCGATCGATCGATCGAAAATTTATCGATCCGATTAATCCATGAATTAATCATTAATATTCTCTCCGCAGTGTTTTTTTACATCTATTCGTTGCTTCTGTGTACGTTCGCCTTTTGCCTAACGCTATTTTTACGCAAAATGCAAAGTACCAACATTTCCCCACCAAGATGGATGTCATCAACGACCGCCCTGATTCTGCGCAGTAGAGTGGGCCAAATATTGTTACTGAGCATGCTCGACCCAAAAGCAGCAGCAGGAATCTCGGTCAACGCCGACGATACGGGCGATCTGGTTGGTTCGGAAACGAGGCAACCAACCTGGGACTACGTCGCCATTTTGTTAGGCTGGATATCGTTCATCGGTTTTTTCATCGCATACGCGATAATGTACGACGTTTTAATACCGAGTGCATCAGCGAGACTTCCAATAAATGCGTTTACGTCGTTCCGTTTCTAAAACACGTAGAACAAAAAAAACACAATCTTTTATCAGAATTATCTCGAACTTCGTTGTAAACAAATTTTAAACAAAAATTTATCAGCAATTACGGGCATAACCAAAAAGACTAATAATTAACGACTGGTCAACTTTCCTCCCGTTGGGAAATGGCACAAGGCTAAAAACGAGCGATTAATCGTTAGCCTGCTGTCGGATATGGTTCCATGAATAAATGGCTGATTGAAAATTTATCGTCTCTCTCCCATTTCGACGAACAAATGACCTTGAACTCGATCCGAGCGATAGCCAAATATAACGATCGCACTATTTTTTTCATCGACTCGTTCGAGAGACGAGCGTCATCGCTTCGTGTTATAAATCTGTCCCAGCGGAATAATCAAAATCGACGAAATTGATGAGTTGATGAAAGTACGGGGGAAAAAAGGCAATAAAAGAAATTTTAAAAATACGAGATACGTTTAATAGGGAAGTTTCGTCGGGATGGAAAAATCTCGACAACGTGCTAATAAGTTCGCGAAGCCTTAACGACTATTAGATCAACGAGTGCAAAAGTGACCTCGGTTCTCTCGAAAACTAAGAGTCAACCCTTTCCGGTCCTCTCACACCCCCTTCAACCTCCACGAACACGTATACCGGATTTTCTCAACCTTTTGTCGCTTCGGGTTTTCTTCCGTTTCAAACCCCCCCCAGCCCTTTTATTATGTAAATCTATGCAGAGGACGGTAGCCCACCCCGAGAGCTCGACTACGCTCTACGCGCTGGTGGTACAAGGGTTTTAATATTAACCGGCCGCAAGGGGTGACACGAGTGCAAGGGGTTAGGCAGCGAGAGACTCCGAGAGCACGAGAGACATAAAGCAGTACGAGAGATAGACGGAGAACGAACAATGTTGGAACGAGAGGGAGAGAGCGAGATCGGCAACGAAAAGAAGAGAAATACTGGAAAAAGGACAGAGACAGTGAATTTTCATGTTGCAGTACACGTGATAAAGCGAGAAGGCGATATAAATAGAAGCGCTGAAAGACATAGAGAGTGAGAGAGAGAGAGAGAGAAAGAATATATATATATATAAAGATATATCAACCCTTATATAGGCGCGGAAGGGGGAAGAGACAGTGAGACAGAGGGAGGAGGGGGAGAAAGTTGCTGCGGGGTAACACGTTGGTATGCCAGTTTCACCGTCAACATCCTGCAGCTTTTACCACCACCTATCCTGCTGAACATGACGAGACTTCGTAGTAGGTTCTCCTCTTCTTGATCTGCATCTTACGACGGAGTGAGACGACGAGGCACCGATACAGGAATCATACTGATCGCTTTTTTATACCTCGAAAGTTTCGGAGGTTTGGTCCTTGATGCAGTTCTCATCCTAAATCGTTTTTAGTTGACTGTTCGTATTCTATTTTTTATTCGTTATGCACAATTGTCACTTTCTTAACTGTAATTTAATGTTTTATAAGAAGTAAAATTTCGTGAGAAGAAGGAAGATTAGAAAAATCGTAATTTTGATTTTTGATTAAATTTGATTCGTTCTGATATCGAAATTTCAAGATTTTACCTCGCTTTCCATCTCTTACTACTCAGACGATCTCGCTAACTTCGACCTGACACTGGCAAGAGGTATGCCTCTCTCGAGCCAACATCCCTTTCGTCTTTCCTCTCTGTTGCACTTATTCTTCCACGGTTGGTGGCCTCACCAGCCGATCCCCGACCGCCATTAGGAGCCGACAAAGTTCGAAAGAGCCACTCGAGTGACGTATCTACTGGCTCGTGCCCTTCTATCCGACCCAACGAACCTGCACTCACCCTCACGACTCGTCCGAGACGCGTTAGAAACACGAAGTTCGTAAAGCCATCCCCTACCCTCATTGCACTTCATCCCCCACCCTGTTCTTTGCCACGCCGCAGTAGCAACTGCACCCAGAGGATATGGATTATCTCTGTGAGGATAGAAAGGCCGCAGTCTCGTCCTATGAATGAGGAGGTTAAGACATATAAATAAACGTGTCCATAACGAGGATGCATACATTTTTACAGATTCGTACATGGTCCTTGTAATTCGAGTTTTTCTGCGTGAATAATGTACTGCAAGAAATCAGTCTCTGTCATGAATAAATCTCCAGAGGTCGTCATAATAAACAATTTAATTGCACGGTCCAATTTTGTTTTTGTACATTTCCACTGGGTTATCTGCGTCCATCAGTCGCAATATTTATTCATAAATATGAAGATCATTCTATGTTTGTTATTTCAAAATTTTTTTATTTAAATGGAAACCAATATATTTTTATTTTATCGTGATTGGAAGTAATGGAGCACACCCAGCTGGATTTCGATAGACAGCGATATCGAATATTTTCATGATTATGCAGAACGTGACAGGAACAAAACAGTATTTTACCCGAATACTTGATGACCGAAGGGATTACAGCCGGAGCCCTTGATAGGGGATATTTCATAGATCCATTACGACACTCCGTCATATTCGATTCGATTGTCATCGATCATGAACACTCAACACCATTACGATTAAATAAAAATATGAATATTACATAAATTTTCAATGTTTTTAATATCATCCATGAAAATTATTACGAGAATTCAAGTTTTTTCGTTTCATCGAAATGAATCAAACGTTTGATCTCGATTTTTTTTGACAGCAGAATGAAAATACGCATATCACCTATTTGGTATTGAAAATTCGGAGTATGTTTTACAATGCAATATCGTATGCATCGACTCGTATCGCGTGATCTGGTGCCAGTTCTCGGATGCGATAGCCTTACGGAACGGCCGAGAATACGTTTTCTATTTTATTTCACTTTTTTTCTCAGCCTTGTTTATTTTATCGTTATATTTTTTTCATTGCGAGTGAATACGACCGAGGGAGAGTAACACGAGGAAGCTGGAGCTAGCCAGAGTCACAAATCACACTCCATTTCCATGCTAATATCTGATAGAATTGGCAGGCGGCCATTCACGGTCGCTCGATCGGCAGCATTGCTTTGTACTTTAAGCATTTATTTTCCTCGAAGTCTACGGAGGTTGGACCGTAGTACGAACTGTTGGACTTGCCAGTCGGTTTGCCTCGAGGAATCTGGTATCGTACGTATACTCGGTATGACAGAAATATACCGCAAAAGTATAAAGTTCCAGCGTCGCATCAACGAGAAGGAACGTTGTATATTCATAGACGTAGGCGTGTGGATGCGATATCCGTGAAAGTTTTCATCGATGAAAAGCAGCGACAACTTTTTTCCCTCTCTCCTGGACCTATCGCAACTCGACTGCACTGGCATACGCGATTTTTCGTATAGATTTACCATTAGATCGCGGCTATTGTGGAAACACATCCAACTTTTCAGATTCTTGCTCGTTTCTTTCCTTCTCGCTTATGGAAAATGCCTTCGACTATTTTTATAAGCCAGCTCTATAAAGCGAGAACATAAAATGCCCTGAATGAAATATGTAACCGTGTTATACAGCAATGTAACAAAAACATACCTTTCGTGTGAAAAACAAAAATATCGTAGAAAAATTTGAACAAAACGTGCCAAGACGTCTTTAAAGTTACCGCGTACCATCATTAGAAACTAATTTAATAACAAAAAAAATAAGAATGAAAAATAAATGATTTTAAAGGTCGAGATGTCGTTAAGTTTAAGAGAATCGCTAGGAGTTACGTCCTAAGTAGAAAAAGACAGTACGATGTCAGACGGGGCAAAAAATGTTTCCCATCCCCGTACATTGGCGGACTGCACATCGCTTTCTCGTTATTTTTCTCCCAGCCACAAAGCCACCTTTATGAGCGAGTGGATTGCAAAGTTTTAACCTGCCTCATAAAGGCAAGCTTTGCGGATGAAGGAAAATTACGAGGTAGCTAAATGTACAAGTTTTTAAATTTTATTTTAGTGATTATCAAAGGATTCTCACGGAGCATGGAATAAATAATTAAGGTATCTTGATTAATCAAACGGCATTGTCCGAGTATGTGCACTCTGAACTTTCATAACATTACAAATTCCATCCCTTAGCGATCACGAACAATAATGGTCCACTCTACATATTGCAACGTCCGCTCTCGAGACGATGAAACGAAATATTCTTTACCCACATCCTCGTGTATAAGTATATGCCCGATTCAAACTTTCTTACCCCATGAAAAAGAATGTGGCACTCGTGACTCGAAAAAATTCGGAAGGGTGGGAATTCCCAAAAACGCGCGAGAGACGGGAATAAGGGATGAACTGGAATTTAAACGAAAAATGTGAAGAGCACATACATACATATACATGCATATATATATACATATATATATATATATATCGAGCTTCAAGAGAATATGGTTACGCATAACCATTCGCGAAGGCATTTTTGTGGATCAGTATTTTTCCAGGATAAGCATATTTTTCTTGAAGATCGGGAGGACGAGGTATTTGGATATATACGCAACGTCGGGGATATTCGAGCAAAAGTTTTTACGCTATGAATTCGTAGCGAGAGCGAGTGGAAGGGAGGGTCGTGATATATAAAAGTCGACAGGCTTTCCGCCCGCTAAATTGTTTGTCTCTTTTCTCCAGCTCGGTTCTCTTTCACCGTACACCATCGTTTTCGTGCATCCACCCTCCCCTACCTCTCCCCGGTATACGAAATATCAACGCACCGAACATATTCGCGGCAATGTTTGGTTTTCTACCGTGGGAGAAACCAAATATTGCGCGAAATGTGACCTGTTCCGGGCCAGAAAATAATATTATATCCTCCCTGTATTGCGTATTATGCAATATATAGCGTATATACACCGTGACATGAAATTGCTCGGTACAGTCGTTTGTGCCAGAGTTGGCGATATTCCTACGGCTGACTACGTAGCGCTGGCCAAATGACAACGTACCAATATGTTCCGAGCCGAATCCGAGACCGGGGAATACAGATATACGTCGAAGACCCGACAAAATTCAACCCTCGACAGTCCTGAACCAAGTTTCGAGGCAATCGGTTCACCCTCGTACGTCGTAGGTGCTCGGCTTATTTGACCACCGCAGGAACGATTCTCGTTCGCAAGTGTGGCGGAGACTTGTTTATTTCGGATATTTGTTCCGTCGGGCGAGCCAGTGGAGAGATTCGCCGTCTCTTCGGTATACGACTGGATTTTCCGTTGGGGTATTCGACTCTTTTAATTATTTTTTATCCGTTGGTTTACCCTTTGGTACGATCTTCTGGTTTTTTCTCCATTCGGAGAATCTGAATTGCAGGATTTATAAAAAAGAGGGTGTGTCTGATGTCACACTGTCTTTTTCTACTTAGGACGAAAAATCTAAAAGTTTCCAAACGGATAAAATTGGAAGGGAGTTTCTCGTTTTATTCCAGTAATTAAGATCTCGTATTTGACGTATTTTGTTAATTATTTGGGTATTAATGAATAAAAGAGAGGTTACTAGAATGTGGAACTAGAATATCTCAGTGGGATTTGTGCTTTGGGAATCGTAATCCACCCCTCGGGCGAGAACGAAATAAGAACCGATCAGACTTCAAGAGAGAGAGAGAGAGCCACGGCTCAATTGAAACGTTGGAATGACAGTTTAATTAGCGTTTCGCTTCCGGCAACGTAGCAACGGGATATATCGCGTGGCACGGTTTCTACCAGGATTCGACGGTTCATGCTACTTCATCTTGGCCATATCCTCCTGCTTTTAGTGTTTCATTTCCAGAATGCATTTCGTACGTCGATGATATTATGGACTTGCTACAATTCACGGAATAATATATACATCGTAAATTATTACCCTTGACATTTATAAGTCCTTTACTCCTCCTGTCAAAAGTCCTGTAAAATGTAAATTGTATAAAATAATAGTGGAATAAAAAAAACAAGGATTGGTTAAACAAATTTGAAAATAACAAATGGTTATTATTGCAGGATTGTTAAAAAATTAATCATAATCGAGGGTTAAATCTCAGAGGGTGAGTCTAGTCTGGAATGCTTTACCTATGTACACAATTTTTTCACAAACTATCCTTAATCGAGTAATAAAATTTCCATACCAAAAATTTCGTTTAACAACGTAAAACTATTACAGTCCATTGTCCAAGGACAAGATCTAATGGTTCAAGGCTCGTTCTCATCCCGGACGTGCCACGGTACAATAAAAAGTTGCGCAAGGGTTTTTTGATCCTTTTCGCATTATGACATCATTATTTCTCTAGGTGAAGCTACAAAACCGCTGACGAGAGCCACTTCTTTGAGGGCGAGAGCAGTCAAGACTCTTTGAAGTTCTCCAAGAAATGGACCACCCTCGTTCCCTCCCTCTCTCTCTCTCTCTCTGTCGCTTCCTCTTCAACTCTCATACAACCCGAAAGAAAAAAAAATGTGAGAATATAAACGCCGTGCAGGAGTTCCTCGAGAGACGCGAACGAAAATTGCCTTAATTAGCGAATCTGAGTACGTCTCGAGGTCTTAGTAGACCCGAGAACGTTCGCTTTATACGTCTCACTTTCGTACAGAAAGTCATCCAACCAACACAATCTCCCAGATTTCGCTTTCAAAGATTTCCGTATCAACCCCATTCCCTTGTTTTTTCCATGCATCGAGGCATTTCATGAATGTGAGCTTAACAATTTGCCACTTAGTCTAGCCAGACGCAAACGCGACTCTCGCACATTGACTTTTACGCGAGATATCATGAGACCGTGAGGTCGTCGTGTTTATATTGAAAACAAAAGGACAAAATCATCCACCTGGTACGATGTACACCGGGTGCGCTCGGATCCGATCCAGGGAAGCACGTTTCGCTCTTCGGTTGTGCGGTAATTATCTACTAACTTGACTCGAATACTGGTCGTGGGTTCGATCGAAACTTTACACTCAAAGGCGAGCCAAAGCTCGGGCTATTGTCGAACGTTCCAGATTATTGCGACTCTCGCAATCGCCATAATAGTCGTTGCAGAGATACACCCGGATGGGCAGAACGTAATACAAGTGCGCGTTGGTACGAATCCGACGTGTGGCTATGCTCTTCTCGCGCCGCAGCCCAACCCCTACCACCAATTCACCCCTGTCTCACTGTTTCTCCCAGGATCCCAACCCCAAATCCCAAACCCAGTTCTCTCTCACTCTCAACGTCCTCAGTTATATTGAATCGTATCCTCGGCCGAGGCGATGGCTTCGAGTTAGCAGTTATACCACTGGTTATATACTCTTAGAGGCAAATGCACCCGGGTGCGGTCAAATATTGGCTAGTGTACGATTCCCGCTTGGCTATACCGTATGGATCGCCACTAATGATCTTGTCGTCGATAAAATCTAAGTGGACTCTATCGATCGTGAAACTGTCCCGAGCCAGCTCTACAGATCGCTATCGGGAGCCTTGCGTTTATTCGAATCGCCGTAGCCAAGTGTTGTAAAGAAAATTCTTGATTAATTCGTAGGAAAGTTTCCGGGAAGCTTTACGAGTTTTTGGTTTTCGTTTTTTTTTTAGGGGTATTTAAAAGTTCGTATCGTTTTTATGAATCTGCTCGAGGCAGACACGTGGTACTTTTTCTTGAAGACGGAGGAAACGAACGAGGGTGAAATGGAGGTGGAGCAAGAAGCAAAGGAATATCGGGGACAAAAAAGCTCTAGCGGAATTCCGTGGATTAAAGAGGAAGAAATTATCCAGATGCAGTGGGTGGCAACGCGGACGTGTACAAATGAGGGGCATTGAGCCCCGGGTGCCGAGGTAGTTCACTCGCTGTCGGGTCAGAATCGTCGTAAAGAGGCCTCTGTCTGCCAACCCCGAAGAAGAGCATACAGAAGAGCCGGCTGACAGAGGGATAAATGAGAAATAGAAGAAAAGGGAGCTGGGTCGTTGCTGGGTGAGGCGAAGAGAGGATGAGAAAAGTAGATATAATAGAGCCACTGGGGAAGAGTGATGAAAGTACGAAGGTAAGGAAACATACCCGTAGAACTCGAACGATGGCTGAGTCTAGAGCGTTACCGTTAACCCTGGCTTGCCTGCGTTTATGATTTTCGCCTTTAAAGAGGATGTCTGATGGTAACTTGGAGACGCTTCTGGGGCTACTACCAGGTTATTTTCCACGTCGCGGAGGTTAGGAGTGAACTCCAATATGTTATTGTTGCAAGAATTTACCGATATTTGATTGATTTTCGTCGAATTAATGAATAATCAATCGAAAAATCAAAAAATCAAAAAAATCAAAAGTCTTATTTCGTTTGATCTGGGGCAGAATCGACTAATTTTTCGTCGTTCTTCGTCGAACTTATACAATCGATAGATACATTAATGATTTATCGACTTTATTAGTCGCTTTCTAATTTTAAAAGGTTTTTTTCTGGATCAACGAACCGAGAAGGAATGGATGTTTTCAGTCGAGTAGAAATTCAAGCAAACCACTCGGTATAATCTGGAACGTAGAACCATTGTATGTGACACACATTGATGAATGCCTGTCTCCGTAAATTAATTCTCCGGAGAACCAGGAGGATGCCTTGCGATCCGATGAAATTCATGCCACAGGACGTGTCTCATATCTGCGATGATTAGCATGAATATCGGAAGATGCGACGGAAAATAATCGGGAGAACCGGAGATTTGTACGATATGGATTAGTAGAGCAGACTCTACCGGTGAGTCATCGATACCGATTCGGCACAGTTCGCACACAGGAAGTTGGAATTGCTCCTGTTCCATCTCTGACACACCCCAAATCTGGCTGTATGGGCCAATTTATTCGTGTTAATAAATTATTGATCTTCTACTCTCCCGCGGATCTCGTATCCCGCTTCTCGTCTCATTGAATTAATTATGAGGAGCCACAGCGCGCGGGGCACGATCATTGAATTGGAACACGCGGTCAGCGAGACCGTGACCGGTGTTGCACGCTGGGAACTCGGCGATGCTTGTACGCCGAGCCTTGTCCGGGTTATAAATGGAGGTCAACTTTCCATACTCGCGACCTCGCTGAACTCTCTCACCTTGAACGAATCATAAAAATAGGCGGATTAAAAATCGGCAAACATTAAAACAAACCTTCATTGATAAATAAACAAAGAAAATATACAAAAAAAGAAATCGGTTGGTAAAAAAAAAAGAAAATTATTCGTTACAAAAATGCATAAATCAAAAATCGATGATAAACAAAAACATAAATGAAAAATCGGTAATTTAAAAACCGATCTGTAAAAAATCGGTAACTCAAAAAATCGTTATATAACAAAAACATCGGATTAAAAATCGCGACGTACGTTTTATTGCCGATCGTTCATCAAAACTGACAATTGAAAAGATTTAATTTTTTCGAAACATTGTAAAATCGTCGCGTTGCCCCGGGAGTCAATCGCTCGTACATTCGTCTTCGATGCAACGAATATATATAACGGACGATGGATAAAATAGAACGGAGTTGGAAGAAAAATGGCCGATAAAGTGGCCAGTGTTAGAGGTCACCCGGTACATAGCGAATAGCCGTGAGAGAATCGGACCCGACGAAGTGATCGAGAACGGGCGGGAAAAGAGGACCGGCGATGTATAGGAAAGAAAAGGGGGATGCCGGGAAGACAGGAGACCGTTACTCAAATGGAATGCCAATTCGCCACTGTATGCTGCAGCGGATGCCGACAAAAGACATTCTTCTCGTCCACGATTGAATATGCGATTCCCTTCTTCCCCCACCACCAACTCTTCCTCTCTCTCTCTCTCTCTCTCTCTCCCATCGTCCTTCGGTGCCGCTAGAGGCGCGCGGGAGGTTCGCTGAGGCGTCACCCAGACACGCTTTGTCGTCTCTTCCGTTATCCCTCTCTCCCTTCTCTCCTCTCCCTCTCTCTCTTTCTCTTCCGTTTCGCTCATTCCCAGCGGCATAAAATCAACCGGGGCATCGTTCGACTATCGTTTCGTCCAACGTTTCGTTCCTTCGACCGCTCCCTAACCTGACTCACTCCCAATTCTTCGTCGCCATCGAAACTCGAACACCGCACCCCGAAAAGATTCAAATCAAGTCGAAGACTGGCGAGACATTGGGACGATAAAACAATGAGAAGAAAATAAAAGAACAAGAAGCGACAAAAAATCAAAGCTAGGGCAAAAATTTCAGTTCGTTCTTTCCTCTCGTTCTACGGTCGATATCGTACGACTGATTTTTTTCCGTGTTGCCGATCGATGGTTTTTTTTGTGTTCAATCCGCAACCTCGTGTGGATATTTTGTTGTCTTGTTTTTACCGTTTCCTCGATACGGTTTTTCGAGAACGCGAAGGCAAACAGGAACCATGAGCGTCGTTCGCCAGTTCGCTATTGTATATTTTGCGTTGGCACTCCCGGTCCCGCGGTTGTTCAACCGGTCGGTAGAAGAGAAATTCTCTCCGGTTCGACCAAATACACCATGTTGAATAGCACCCGGGAATGGCCAACCCCGCTGGGCTCACCATTCCCTTTACTCCTCGGGATGCGGTCAGACTTTTTTTTTGCGTTTCTTTCTCTCTTCCCTTTCCTTCTCCCTCTCTCTCTGCCTCTCACTTTCTCTTTCTCCGTCGCTCCCTCGTTCCTCGCTTCGGAAAAATGTGGGGAATTTTGAGTCTGCCGATTGTACGAGAATCTACCGTGACATATATGCACACTTGGCTGGCTAGCGTGTGCGGAACGGTGGTCGAAACCAAAGGGAGAAAGAGAGAGAGAGAATGGAAAGGAGAGAAGTATATTGGTAGAGGAAGAGCTGCTGGGGTGGAGATATTTATTTCATTCCACAGCGTGGAAATTTACTATGCATGCGGGGAAGGGCATGGTATGGTAAATATTCGAGAAGAACGTCGAACGCATTTATTGCAAACCGCATTCGCGTATTTCGTCTTAAACAATGTCAAAAAAAAAAAAAACATAAATAACAAAATTCTTTGAAAAATCAGTGAATGGCAGATGTAAATGTCGCAGAACGAATTCCATTGTGCCAGATAACCAAAACGTCCCTGACATTGGAATAATCTTGCTTCGAAAAAAAATTTTTGAAAAGTCAAATTTTAACAAAGCGGTAAAAAAAAATTTTGTTTTCAAACATTGTCGATTCTCGAATAATATAACTCTAATTACACTCGAAGTAGTGTAAATATAGTTCTCATTCCACTTTAAACAAAGAAATCGAAACTAGAAGTAAATGAGGAAAAAAAATATTTTTTCACAGTAGTAAACACTTGATTAGTCAGACACTTTTGAATCTCTCGTTTATTACGACGGAATGAAAAATAAAATAATTCGTTAATTGTTAGAATAACGATCGAGTGTGAATATAACGTTGGTACCCGTGTGATAAACTTCATTATCGTTGAAATATTTTAACGGGATCAAAGTTCCAAATTACTCGGGACCAATTCGCCTATTTTACATTCCGGATGGTACGAAGGGGTGGTTTTAATACCGCGACAAACCTAGATATAACATTTTCGTGACCGGTAGTTCGTGGAAACGAGCGTACGTAACGAAAAAAAGAAAGAGCTCGTTCGCGTAGTCCGGGGTAACCCCGGGTGCGAGTTCGTGATGTATCATTCTCCTCACGAAACCGCCATAAACCAACCGCGCAGTCCAAGCGGGTCATATCTCGTACGAACGAATAATTCCTACCCGGTGGACCCGGTTGCGACCAAGTCGTCTACATCATGACGCGAATGGTAGCAAGAGTCTGTCACGGAATGCACGCCGCGAGACAATCTCTCCTTTCTTTTATTTTTCACGACAGATTTCACGACGAAGCGAAGAGCTTATGCTCAAGAGCTTATCGCGATGCGAAAACTGTTGGTAGTATTTCACGATCGTAGGTAGAACTATGGTTACTCGCAAAATTGAACAATGCATTATTTACGTCGATACGAAGATTCTTCGATCCTTCAATATAATTCTCGAACTACAATTGTTTAAAAATACAAATTTCTATTCGATTAAAGAAGAAATATGGACGAGGCTATAATTAATTAACAATTAATTATCCTTCTTCGATAATTGGTAATTTTTCATGGAATTTAATACAAGTTATCCAAGGTCAAATTATATTTTATACGAATTTTGAAAAATGATGTTTATTAAAGACGTAAAGAACCAAATTCATCCAGGACGAATGGTTGATCCTCTATTCAGATGAAAAAGGATCGAGGAATATGCTCGGGGTGATTCAAGGTCACAGGACCTTAGATATTTATCATTTATAAAATGGTCGTACTTGACCTCGGAAAATTTTCCCCGGCGCCATCCAGATGTGATTGGATGGGATTTATCGTATCTCTTGGCGACGTTTTTTCACGTTTTTTTTCGCGACGATCGTGAGATGAACCGGTATCGTAGAGAAGGGAAAGAGAGTGAGAAAAAGGAGAGAGGGTGAGTAGGGTGTGATAAACTATGGAGGAATATGTAGCGGAATGCTAGTTGACTTTAGGGCTCGTAGGTCATAAAGCACCCAAGAGGAAACTCGTGCTAGCGTCTATAAAGTCGGTTACGTCCACGACCCCGTCGCGAGATGAATATTAATCCGTCGGATTACAGCGAATACAAACGCGTACGACTGTGCAAGAGCCATGACGAATTTATTGCTCCTCTCTCTCCGCAACTTTGGCTGTCGTCGAAGTGCTGACAGCCCGAGTGACGCTCAAGACGGCTCTCTCTCTCTCTCTCTCCCTCTCTCGTCCGGAGATGCATCATCGTCTCAGAATCTCGTGTCTCTTTTTTACGACAACTCCTATAATACGGGCATAAAAAATTGAAACTTCTCGCCCGGTGATAAAACGGTAGATTCAATTTTTTTCATCAAATGTAACATCGTTCTCCGGTAATTTCTAGAATACTTGAGAAAAAAAATCTTCGAACAAAAGAATATGGCAGGGAGATCTTTGTTTCCTTCGAGTCGAACGTGAATTGGAGGGGTGGTTTTTTGAAAATAGGTGGAGAAGGTAAGTTTTTCGTATGGAAAATCGTTCTTTTTTTCGTCCATTTTCCCACGTTTCTGGTGATTTTACTGTCGAAGGATAATTGACGATTCGTATTTAAGAAATTCTTGATAATTATTTCAAACCGAGTTTCGCTGGATGGAGGAAAATTCGTGAAAAGCTAATGGACCAGGACGATTGATACTTGGGGAAAAATCGAAAGAAGCCGGTTATATAAGAAAAGGAAAATTTGGAAACCACTTTGCTCGGGGGAAAAGTTGGCCCCATCGAGAACGCTGGGATGTCGAAAGTTCCTTCGCAGTTATTAAGTAAGCCAGGAGCCAATGAGAAGCCTGGCATGGGAAGAATCGAGGCGAAAAAAAACGAAAATCGCATAAGGGAACGCGAGATATAAGGGATGAAAACGTGGATGAACGAGCAGCTTCTGCATGGTGGTGCGAAGAAAACTCGAGTGTTTTACGAGGGAGGAAGTAGAGTGGCCGCTTTGCGCGAGACCCTCTCGAGTAGATGATCGCGGGAAGAGCGTTGAAGCGTGCCTGGTTTATCTCGCGAAGATAGGCAAGAGCAGGATGAACGAGGATGAGAGAGAGAGAGAGAGAGAGGGTGTAGCAAAGAGGGCCAGCCTTCTCGTAGACTCGGCTAGAGAAGAGCCATTCACCTTTCTCTGTCTCTTAACTTTAATCGGGCGAACATGTCGGGCGTTAATTTCTCCCCCTTAACGTACCTCGCGACCCTTTCACTCCCCTCGCCTCGTCGTGGATCTTAATCGCTATCGTTAAACGGCTTACGGGGTAGTACGGCCCGGTAACCAAATTCGTCCTGGTTGACGAATCCTACCTCAAAAGCCTTTTTCTCTCGTCGAGTCGGGCCGAGGCACGCGTTCGTTAGAAGGAAAGCTCGTGGATGGGAAAGTTATCCGGAAAAACCCAAATTTATATATACGTAGGAGACCTGCAGTGGCTGCGAATTCTCAGCCTCATTGTTCATGAGTCTTAACGCGATCGTAGCTTCCTTCTACAAAAATTGGATAAAAAGCGATTTTTTTTAGTTTTTCAAACTTTCGATCGGTTAATTGCAAAAAATTGAGGACGGGGATGTTATATTCGTGTTCTACGGGAAATTTCCGATTCCACGAGTACCCTGTCGACCTATTTTGGAAGAAAAATATGTTTCAACCCCTTGGAGGTGCTGAATCTGGACTTAGAGGGTTGAAAAAATGTTTCGTCCAAAGTGGTTCAACATGGTACTCATAGAATCGCAAATTTCCCGTAGAATACGAATATAACATTCCTAATCCCGAATTTTTCCAATCATCCCATAAAAAATTGAAAAAACGTAAAAATTTTCAATTTTTTGGTCATTACAGAGTTTTTACCATTGTCGTTACATCACACCTCATCGATCCGTTCATATTTCAAAAATCTCTATTCCCCTCGATCGTTGCGATATTGCACTAAAAATATAAACGACAGGGTGAAACAGAAAAAGAGAAAGAGAGAGAGACATCCCGTAGCCCGGGAAATCGATTTCCTTCAACTGTCACGCTCCGATAACATTCCCGTTGCTCTTTTCAACATATCCTTTCATCCGCGTTTCGCGGAACGATAAATTTTATCCAGTCGAAGATTCCGGGGTGTCATCTTTCAAATCTATACACCGCATTCGCTACTTTCCCCATTGCAGTTGGGGGTTGCTATGGCTCGAGCTTTGACGTAGAAACGATGTGCAGTGCATCATATCGGCGAAGTATCCTACTTCGGTTTGCTTATATGCGTATTCCACCCTCTCCTCAACCCTCGTGAGCCTCCGAATCTCGCCAACGTCCGATCGACGGCTCGCTCGACTTTTTTCGGATTGCCATTTCACGTTTTATACAACGTTATGCGTGATAACAGTAAAAATACCCCCAACTCCTACCCAACTACCCCTCGGGGCAACAACCCTTAGCTGTTATTACTATCGCAGTATTATACTTCGAGTACTTCTGTTTTTTTTTATTTACCACGACGGTCTACCCGCCAAATTATTATTGAAATGAATTTTTTCTGCATGAAAAACATCCCTTCGTGTGCCAATTTTACATCGCAATATAGCAGTCGCCGCGAGTAAAACGCCGTTCTCCACGAGTTAACCAACCACGAACGAGACCTAGGCGTATCGTTCAAGCATATTCCTCATATCGCGCTACACTTCGAGCTTCGCATTTCATAACGTCGAATAGCGTGCCTCGTCACTGATTTTACTGTTTCTCATTCGCCGATTACACCACTAGGATCGTCAATTCCGAGCCATCGGTATAAATTCCTATACGATTAATCGTAAATCTTCACACGACTCGTACATTCTCCATCGACAACGACGCCATATTGAAAATAAAAATTGCAAGCTACGTAGTTTTGTATAGTAAATACTCGTGAAATTTTATTAAAACGAAACAGAAATTACAAACAATTTTTAATAAAATTCTCCTCGATTGAGCAATTAATACAGAATTTCAAATTTGAGAATATTACACCAGTTGAAAAGTAATTTGATTTTCTCCTCGATTCATGCGAATAATTTTTTTTAATTAAAAAAAAATTACTTTTTGCTTGCGATGATCTCCCTTTCTCTCTATATAAATTTGTTTAACAACGTACAAGCGTGTAACGTTGGCGGTCGTGAATCAAATTTCATTTGTCGACCAAGCGTACGCTTATTCGCAACAATGAGCAATGCAATTTTTCGCTCGTGGCTTGCGTCATTCCGGCCGAGGAACCCTTATGCGGTATAGGTTCGCGGAGACGCCGCCAGGCGGACTCGAATCGCCAGCCAATCCACGTCACAGAGGGTGGACCAGAATGATGGGAAATTCTAAAGCATCACTCGCAGACAGCCCCGGTCCTACGATAATCCACGAGGTCACGCGCCATCGAACTGACGTCTACTCACGAGAGCCGTCAATGAAACGTCGATGCCCCGACTTTTTCGCGACAGCGATCTTCCGTCCTCGTCATTCGTGCGTACGTGATGCGAGGTATGACGATACGTTTCGAGCGGACATTCGACGAGCAAAAACGGGCGTGTCGCAAAAAAAAACAAATGTGAAATTCGAAAAAGAAAAATGAAGAATTGTTGTTTCGTTTATAAATAAATATTAGGAAATCTGCGAGTAACGGTTGTTCAAAATGTTTGCTTTTGATCAAAATCGTTACCGTAAAACGTATTTTCACATTATGGGTAACTTTGACCCATATTGAAATTTTTCGTGGTTTAGAGAAATTCATCAAGTTGGGTTTATCTTGAATTCCGGGGAATTTTAATCTTTTCTCGAGCTCTAAATGCCTATGTCGATCGCACGTTTCCCGTACAACAAGAAAATCATAGATTTGTTACGGAATTTTCAGATTTTATCGACCTTAAATGGGTAAATCGTTATTTTTACTTTTTTGCGTTTTTCTCCTAGAGTTTTTTACGGTTTTTCCCTAGAGTTCTTGAGATATCGGCAAAAATAACGTTATATTCTTCATCAGCGTGAAATTTCAGATTCCGTAACCACCCTACAAAGCCTTTTTGGACGAACAAAAATGTTGACCCCCGGGGGACGCCGACAATCGTCATTCGTGATTTACTTTCCTGACTTCGGGAGGTCCGGAGGGGTTCAACATTTTGTTTCGTCCAAAAAGGCTTTGTAGCATGAGTTCTGAATCGGAAATTTCTCGCGCAACACGAATATGATGAAATAAAGGGGTTTTCGAGCAAAAAAAAAATTTGACCTCATCGCTGTGGCGTTTTTTTGCAGGTCCCTTCCTATGATGGGTTCCAAAAATCGGGATTTTCAAAGCGTCGCCCTGGCCACAAAAATTGAGCTATCCAGATGATCCTTGGCTGGTTCTTGAGTGCTCGGCGATTTCTTCAAAAAGTTATTCGTAAAATTTTCTGTCGGACGAACGAGAGCAGAGATACAGCTTGGCGAAAATTCGATTTTTCGAAGATTCGTGGTACCCATCGAAATTGGCCATCTTGAATCCCGATGAATTTCAATCCTTTCTCAAGCTCTACGAGCCTACATCGATCGCAAATTTCTCGTACGAGATAAAAATCACAGTTTCGTTTCAAAATTTCCAAATTTTATCGACCTTTAATACCCAAATCGTTATTTCGTTTGTTTCATTTCGTTCGTTCCATTTCTGAAATTCGGTTATCCAAAGAACTGACACGCCTCACTCGTTCACAATATAAAATCCCAAGCGATTATTTTGTTTATCCCCCCACCCCCACGTTTTCACTCTTACACGTAAAATTTACGTCATTACGTTGACGATGAATGAGAAAAGCTGTACGCACTCTTTCCCTTTCGTCGCGTCGTTTCTTTTGTCTCCTCGTGGTGCTGAAAAACTCGACAAAGCTCGACGGAGGCCGCTGCCTTTCTCGACTCCCTTCGTCGTCATCCCTTGTCCGAGGATAAAGTTGGATTTAATCGAGATTAATCGCTTCCCAGGCCCTCTCGCGGTCTCCATTATAAATCATTGTGCAACTTTTTCCGTTTACTCGAGTGTGCGTCGCACACCGGTTTCGATCTCTCTTCCCATTCGTCCAACGTTTCTTCTTTCGTGCGTTTTTCTCTCTATTTTCTTTTTGTTTTTCTCATTTTCTTCGCCTTTCTTTCATTCGTTTCTTTCCTTTCTTTCTTTAAATAACAATTTTATTTCTTCAAACAGTTTCCTCGTTCGGTTTCTAGCGATCGCACAAAAGCCCCTCCTCAAACACTGACGTACCTACTTGTCTCTCGTACACGGAAAATGCCAGGCAATGTTCTTTGAAATTTCTGCTAAGCCTGAGTCTCTCGAGCACCCTCCTTTCTCCGACAACCGTGGAAGATTTAACACGAAACACGCTACTAGCACTCGCTATTTTATTCGCGCGAAAACGGCTGAATCACAGCTCTTAAAAAATCAGAATTACATTCACGAGGTGCCCAATAATGACTTTCCATATTTTTCGAAAAGAAAAATACTTTTTAACATAAAAATTTCAATATTTTACAAAAAATATAATTAAATATTCAATTTCATTTATTTACAATAATTAATTTATTGTAGATATCATTATAAATTAAAATATAAATATAAGATGATTTAAAAACAAAAAATTTAACATAATTATTGGAATTAATTAACAGATACAAATATCATTTAAAAAAATGGGAAATCTTTATAATTCAATGACTTCGTGCGATAAATACTCAAAATTTGTACGAATCTTCAATACAATAAATAAAAAATATTTCGCGAACTTCAGTGTCTAAAATCAATGTCTAACAACAATTCCCATTCATCCATTAAATATAGTGCCTATTCACGAAGCCCCTGATAGTCGGTGTTACACAGCTGACGAGAAACGAAGGTATTTCGAGCGCGTATCCAAAATTACGGTTGCGGGCGAAATTCTTCCATGAATGGTCAAGAAAAGCGTGGATGAGGACGTTTATGAGGATAAACGTTCTGAACAGCACGAATAAAAGGAAAAAAATAAGGTAAATGGGGTGAAATGAACTGAAATTGTAGAGAAAGCAACGAAATGAGTGAAGTGTCCGAGAACGTTGGAGGCATAAGAGTTTTCTCGCCCTAGCCGCAATTATTTATTTACCGTTGGACCTCGTAATTTTCCGTATAATTGTAATTAAGTATACCCATACCCTCGTAGCTCAAAATAATTGCAATTTATGTACGTTCCCTCGGTTGCTTTTCCAGCAAAACGCGAGATTCTCTATTACTATATATATATAGTAATGGAGAATCTATATATATATGAAGTAGTAAGTTAATCCACATTGCTGGAGGTTAGAAAATTGTCAAGGGCAAAATACTTATAACCGTAATCCGATACAAATGAAAATCTCAAGAAGTTTTATTTAAAAAACACCAGCGATTCTCCTCGCTGTCAAAATTTTTTAATTTTTTTTTTGTTTATATTAATTCACTAACTTTTCTTCTTTATGAAACTTTAAAATGATCAAATTTAACAACCCTTTTTTAAACTAGGAAATTGTAAACTTTTTTTTTCACGTATCGATAATTATTTTATGACACGGAATTGTAACATTTACAAAATTAAAAGCAGCAGTTTAATATTGTAGTAATAACATACACGTCCCTCGTCAACTTTCATTCGCGACCTAAAATCAAATTTCCCTCGTGGAAATTAATTTTCAGAAAATTGCTATAACGTACTAAGCGTACATACAACTTCTGCATATTTAAAGTACATCGTAGCTCTCCGCTGGAACATAGCAGCTAGGCATAATTTCTAACCTCCCAATGTATACCTTCGCCATGAGCAACGGAAAGCTTGTGGACCGTGTATATAACACGGAGTCAACAAAATGCCCGAGTGAACCCTTCCGGTGAGGTCGTAAGCAGGGTTCTTTTCCGTTTGCTTTCCATCCGGAAGACTCAGCCTGGAGCGTTGGAAACTCTCGAGGTGTTCCCTCATCATTATTTTCTCGTTATTTCTCGAGTGGTCTTTCTATCTCGGCTCTACCCTCCCAACTTGCTTATCACGGTCTTCGCGTTCCTCGTATCGGTTTAAAGACGACGCGAGTCAATTAACGTCTCGCACTACGTTGCACTGCCCGAGCGATGAAATCCGTCTGAGTGTTCGTCGAAGCAAACACGGTGCGTTGAAATTGAAAGGTGAGATATATGTATATATATTTCAGGGGTAGAAGGGGTAGAAGAGGTAGAATTTATGTATATATATATACAACGTTCATCCCTCGTTCGCACCCTCTAAATATACGTACATTCGTGCACGCCGAGCCAAACCGCACTTCCGACAGGCTGGACGTAAAATAAGGCAAAGCAAAGCCGGCAGGACGAGTGGGCTTTGAAACACCTCACGGCAATCACCGGGCTGAGTCCGGGTAACCCCCTGAGACTCTCACTTCACGAAAAGTGCCACGAAGCTTTATGAAAACGTTCCTATAACATAGCGTGCTCGGAACACGAAACGGTTTCGCTTCACCACTAATTGTGCCGGAATGCCAAGAGTTATTTTCACATAAGAGAGAAAAAGGTAAGGAATAATGCGTACGAGGTATTTCGGTTCAATTTGTCGCGTTCGTGTTACTTTGCCATCTTGGATTTGACGAACGAGGGTCAAGAGAGGTCGAGTTCGATGATAAATAATTTTCAAGAATTTGTTTTTAATTATACAAAACGATTTAAGAATTCAAAAGGGCAAAATGATTTTTCAAGATTAAGTACAGATCCAACGATGTTTCTTTCCCTCGTTCTCCGTTGAGATATCAATTTTTCACGAGTCCGTGATCATAGTTAACTCGATTTGTCACAGAGTGAAAATCTTCGTGAAGAGCTGCCCGTTCGCACCTCATGGGAAATCTGGCAGTAGAAGCATGGAGAGTGGTAGCGCCGCGCGAGGCCGTAGTCGCGTGGGGGAAGAGAGCGCTCTGGTGGGGGAAGGCGAGTCGCGCTGCGGCGCATGGTGGGGGAAGCGCGTCCGTGAGTCGCTCTAGGTCCGCGGGAGCGGTAGGACGGGCGTGAGCGGCGACTGAGCGGCGCTAGAGCTCTCGTTGTCGACTGACCGTCGAAATTCTTCGTGTCGGTGATCCTGTGTGCAACGTGTTGCAGGAAATTCGCCTTGGCGACTCTCGGTGCTTGAGTCCGGCAGACGCTCGCAATCGGTGGCAACGCGACGTTATACCGTGTGCTCTGCGGAAGCACACAGAGAATTTCGCGTTTACAAAGCGAGAAACGTGTGCGCCGACCGTTTGTTCAGCGTAAACATACTTACGCATGGGCGAACAACGAGGCAGATAACACTGCGACGAACACCGGAGTGTATGGCGGACGTTCGTAACGCATGTCGGACGTTACTTCGCGACTAGCTTTACATACAAACTCGTTATAGCCACGATACGTATACACATATATTTGAAGCTGAAGCGGGTCCTATAGCGTGTGCGTATAAATGCAATAGCCGGACATTGAGTGGATGGCTAGGGGCGAGGAAGTAACGGGTCGGGGGGATAGTCGGGATAGATGATAGTACTTGATGTACAGCTACTGGTGCTGCCAGTTGCGGAATCCTGATGAAACTGCGCGTCGTTGGTTTCGGTATCTCGAACGACGGAAGGAAACGCAGGATGACCACAAACCAAATTACGAAACCAGCCAAGGCTCTCGCGCATAATTCCGGTTTGGATTGCGCGTAACTACCATCCTCTTGTCTAGACCGGAGACCAAATAGACCATTCTCAGTTCCTTCGTAATGTTCGAGACTATTTGTAACTTATTAATTTTCAATTTTTTTTTGTTTTAATAATTTTATTAATTTAAACATCACATATTGTAAAATATTTCAAAAACATTGATATACGTTCGATTCAAGTTTGTTCGAAGAAAAATTACCAAGCGAAATGTCGAATTAATCGCGCGAGTCAACAGCTCGACGATAATGAAATTCATCTTCGCTTCAACGTTTTCTACGCGCGCGTCACATGAGTAATTGCCCGCGATTCATGAATAATGAATGCGAAAGATATCCATTTCCGGATATATATTCGTATAATATCGTATCGAATATTAGAAAATTTATTGTTGTATTAAAACGTTCGACGAAAACGAAAGAGGGATTCGTGAAATGATCGCTGGTATACATACAGGCACATCTCTCTCTCTCTCTCCCTCCCTCTCCCTCTATATATATGACGCGATCGTACGTAGTGAAAGGAATGGAAAGAAGGGCTACGGAAATATTCTCCCGTCGAAAAGAACAATTCGGTATAAATTAACTCGATTCAACAATGGCGCATTGTGCCACGAGATGAGGGAACGCGCTGCTTTTGGTCGATATAAAACGGTTGAAAAAAAGAAAAACAGAAAAAATTTATAAAAAAAAAGGGAAAAGGAAAAAAAAAGCTACGCAGCAGGAGGTTGGTCCATGGTGCTCGGTCGTTTCGCCGCAAAGAGCTTCGACGACAACGACGACGACGAGAGACCCTGCGGTTAGAAAATTGTGACGCGGTGACCACGCAGCGGATAATACGGATAGTGGGAAAGGCGAGTCGAGGGTAGGAGGTTGTGAACAACTCCAGTTGGCGCTCGTGGAAGACAGGGGGAGCTACCAAAAACGACGACCGGAATTATACTCGGCTCGGGTGGTTATCATGGATCGTTAGTCCACTGCATCATCCTGCATTCATCGAAAGGACGATTATACGCTGTAATTACGTCATTTCAAGTCGATAATTATCGCTGAAAATGCTTCCCCCGTACCATCCTCGTCACCAACGACGCCGAAATTTAAGAATCGACCTGTTTTTCCCCGTAATTTATCGCGTGATTTTTTGTTTTATTCTCGCTCATCCATCTTCCTTTCGCCCTTCGTGAATAGAATTCACGTAAATTCGAAATCGATGATGAAAAAATTATTTGTTTGAATTTTTTATTTATGTTTTTTTTGTCATTTTCATTTTTGAATTGAAACAAATTTTATGAATATTATGTATTCGACGTTTCTAATATCGCAGGAATAACTGTGCGAGATTCTATTCAAAATTGGAAGCTACAGGCGTGACGAATGATTACTGTTTTCGTTTTCGTGGACAGGTTCGAAAATACGAAATAAATTTCCCATGTGGTTTGCGATAAAAATGAAAATAAAATAAAACAAAAAAACATAAAAAAAAGTTTGGAATAAATGGAGAAACGGGAAACTATTTCCGAGACGTTGGACACGCGATATATTCGGTTGGAAAATAAATGTCGGTAAAAATTCCAACTTCGAGTTTTCGACGTCTAGTCGATCCAGGTGAAATCGCAAAAAGCTCTCGGGTCCGATACGAATATATATATATATATATATATATACATTGATGTCGGTATAAAGACACCGATATTAGACGGGAAATGAGACATGTGTTTTCTCCGATGTATTTTTTGAATAATCCGTGGAGAATATGTCGAAACGATTGGAAGCGGTGGATCGTATCGAGTGGGTTAAGCGAGTGCAAAGCTACAAGTTGCTACGTCGTATTGATGGTGTGTAATATATTTCGTTATTCTTTGAAAAGCTCTTATTCCATGGTGAAAGAAAAATCTTGGATATTTTCTCGTACTCGTCGATATATTGGTCTCGACTTTAAGACGTGACGCCGGAAGACGATCATGATCGTGCGCAATTTCCGGTGAAGAGAATTTTCGAAGGACCTAGGATAAAAATATTCGCGAGACGAGAAGAAATGCTGACGTTAATGTGCCCGAGGCATGTCGAAGAGACGAGCTGGAATATAAAGGAGGCATAGTTTCATAGTGGGGTAAGTATAATACGGCTTGATAATTTTTCTCACAATAATTTCTTGTAACAACAGAGAAGGTATAGTCGCTAAGGTGGATGAGAATTTTTAGATGTATATAACGGGCGTCCTTGTTTTAATAGAGGGAATGAAAAGTATACCGGGTGTCCTGTATAATACGGCTTGATAATTTTTCTCCCAATAATTTCTTGTAACAACAGAGAAAGTCTCCTCGCTAAATGGACGCGAATTTTTACATGTATATACCGGGTGTCCTTGTTTTAACAGAGGGAATGAAAAGTATACCGGGTGCCCCGTGTAATACGTTTGATAATTTTCTCCCAATAATTTCTTGTAACAACAGAGAAGGTCTCCTCACTAAGGTGGATGCGAATTTTTAGATTTATATAACGGGTGTCCTTGTTTGAACAGAGGGAATGAAAATTATACCGGGTGTCCTGTGTAATACGGTTTGATAATTTTCTCCCAATAGTTTCTTGTAACAACAGAGAAGGTCTCCTCGCTAAGGTAGACGCGAAATTTTAGATTTATATAACGGGTGTCCTTGTTTGAACAGAGGGAATGAAAAGTATACCGGGTGCCCTGTGTAATACGAGTTGGTAATTTTCTCCCAATAATTTCTTGTAATAACAGCGAAGATCAGATCGCTAAGGTGGACGCGAATTTGTAGCTGTATATACTGGGTGTCCTCGTTCTAACAGAGGGGATGAACAATGTACCGGGTGTCTTATTTTTAAAGAGAGCCTGAACAATATACTGCCTGTCCCATTTTGCAAGAAACGAACAATATATACTGAGGGCCCTGTGTAAAAGATACCAGTACACCGGGTGTCCCGATTGACAAAGGCGAATAATATACTGGGTGTCCTAGTCGAAATGTACGAAGAATATACCCAATGTCCAAGGTGACATCGGATACACTGCCTCTAAAATTCATAAGGGATGAACGATATACCGGGTGACAAATACGAAAATAACGCGCAATATACCGGGTGTCCCATTTTATTATCATCGTTATTTTACCCTCGTCATTAAAAATTTTGTCCCTTTCCTCCCAAAATATATTTGTTTAATCAAGACTCGCTAGTTTAACGTTTTTTTTTCGCTAGTTTTAATTATATTCGTACACTACGATACGCAGAACATCGGCGGTGGAAAACCGTGGCTATCCTCGCGCGTTAATTGCAGGTCGTTAGAGCGATTAACGAGAGGATATTCGAGCGGGCTATCATTATTTCTACTCAATCCAGACACTGTAACGCGAATTCGTTTCATCGTGAAAACGAACCTATCGCCGTTGTAAAGAAGAGACGAGAACAATAGCTATTATTTTATTACTGTATATTTGATCGTATTGTTTTTCTTTTATTTTTGTTTCTCAACCAAGAGATGTAACGCGCTTATCCCGAAAGCTTCGTTAAGCTTCAAAGTTGCGAAGGTAGTAAAGCCCCGGGGTGTAAACCGTCCATCTTAACATCGGGAGTTCATTTCGCTCTCTTAACGTAATTTATAAACGCGGGGCTGAAATTTTATTGGGCAATTCGATTAAATGAACGATGAATAGAGCACGGAAAAGTTACGCGATTCGCGGCGATAAACCTTCTTCGCAACGATCGCTTTTGTATTCGCGTGGGGAAAACGGACACGAAAATGACCTTTCGTTACAGCGAAGCTTTTTTGGCGCTGATCCACGAACGTCCAGAATCGTTCCAACGATATACTTTTGTCGAATTTCAATGAGAGCTAAATTTACGTACGATAATTTCCCCATATCCTCATAATTATTTATCGATCCGGTTCGTATCAATAAAATCATATTTATCTTCCATTTCAAAACATTCATCCAGTGGCAAAAATTCTATATAAACAATGCACAAAATAATCAAACCTAAATTCGAGAAATAAATTTTACTAACTATTTTATAAAGCTTATAACAAATCAAATACCACTAGAAATTGTCTTTAGTGATCGAACGATTTTATCCTCGATAATTCATTCATGACAAATGAAATATAAAAATTGCAATTATTTGCCCGTTCTCCTTATTAAATAAATTCAACAATAATAATAACGATAAAAAAAAATTATGAAAAAAAAATAATCCAACGCAATAAAATGTAGCTTGTTCGTTCTTTAATGGACGAGATTCGAAGTTTTTTCGATCGTCTTATTTCGCTCGAGTCTTTCATCGTTCACCAAGTTACGTTTTCTCGTCGCCGGAACGAAGCTTTCGCACCGGCTGAAGTAAACTCGGGTACAGTGGTTGAACCCGGAATAATATAGCGCGGTATATCGAATGCGCGCTTCGATTGTCACGTCGATTTCGAGATTTATAGACGCCGTTCCTGAAACCGCCTCGCTAACGTTCATTGTTATTCATTGCCTTGCGTAAATAACAACTAGAGCGGCATGATATCCGGAGTACAAAGCGCGAAAGAGAGTAAATATGAGGGGTAGCGTTGTTGAGGGGTAAATAGAGTAGGGGGTAGGTACGAGAGAGAGGAAAACAACGTGGAGAAATATGCGTGCAATGCCCGTGTAACGTTTCGAGTATCGATACATGGAGCAAGAGATGCGGTCGAGAGTGTAGAAATTCCTCGTGCGATTCCTCTTTGGACGTTTTGGGAAAAGATAGGAGGAGGATGGGGAGCGAGGGTAGTTGGAAAAATCGAGGGTAGTCCAAAGTAGGAAGGGCGGAGAAGAAGGGAGAAGCCTAACGCCCGATTTTATCTGACGTCCGGTTCTTCCGGTCCAGTGACCAAATTCTTCACCCTCCATCCCTTATCAACCCTGTCCAATTTTTTTTGTTTTCGTCCATTGCTCTGTACCCTTCGCATATATGAATGACGTAAATGCGACTGAATATAGCAAACGTCCTCTCTTTGGCTCGCTCTGTTTGTATGTGTGTGTGTGTGTCTGTCTGTCATTTTGTGTCTCTTCAATACGCCACGACGTCCGGGTATCACGAACGCAAAAATATCCGAAGCAGGGAGGAACGTAACAAAAAACAAAAATTCAGGGATTTATTTAATGCATGAACCCTTCTTCATGGAGTTGGTTGTTTTTGTTTAAATTCTGACAGGAAGTTCGTATTTTTTGTTCGTCGAGTTAAAATGAAAAATACAATTTTTAAGAATTGTTAGAATTTTTTTTTAAACGAATCAAAATTCTTATTAAACAATTTATTAACAATCTCAAAAAAAATTTCTATAAAAATAGATCGATCGATTTTACACGGAACGTCCCATATATATGCACAGAAAATGTTCGTGCATATTTTATCGATAGGACGAGGTGTCCATATGGATGGCTGTATGCATATAAAAAAGGGGGTTGCCTCGTGTCTCGTATGAAAATACAAATCAGAGAGCGCGAACGAAAAAAAAAGAAAGGAACAAAATGAAAATAAAAAAAAGGATCGATGGAGAATACTGCCAGAGAGAAAAGACCAGAAGATACCGCGAGGGCGAGGCGTTGAAACGCGCATTAATGAACGCCACGAAGGAAACGTGATGCTCTATAGTATATTGCATTTATCGAAGCTGCAGATATCAAGATTTTTCTTGACACAAAAAAAGAACAGAATATACAGATATATATATATATATATATATTTGCAATTTTTCAAAACTATCGAGAAAGAATAAAACGAACTTATTTAGCAGAATCTTCAGATATCTCGTGAAACGAGATTCGATTTGATTCAGTTCTTTCACCGAATGAAAAAAAATTAAATAAAATCGAGACGAATTGAAAAAAGTACTAGAGAAAAATTTATCAATAGGTTTAAATTAGTTGATTGATATTTTCCGTTTTTTTTTCTTTAGCAACAACGGACCTCGAGCACTTTATACGCGAGCAAACATCTCGATAACGCTAGGAGCTTGCAAGTTCCCTCGAATCAACAAACAACTGGAAATAAATACGTCTTGAAAGCGGAAGCATTTACCGTTGCCACTCAACATCAACACGAACGCCTGAAGTGACAGAGGGAGAGAGAGAGAGAACGCGAAAGGAAACAAAAGAAAGCAATTTAGGGGTGAACGTTATGTGCGGGTTTTCTCTCATGATTGCTTATTATTGATCGCCCACGATGGTTCAGGATTCTCACTTTCTTATTTGTCTATTTCTTTCGCAGCTTTACGTACGATATTCTCCGACAATCCTCAAACTTCGTTATTTTTACGAAAGAACTTTGTGTCGGTTAACGTTGTGAAACCAACTTTCATCGTCGACGAGAAACTTGATCGTCCTTTATGTTTATGAACACGCCTTAAAAACTTGGAACTTTGTATCGTTTTGAAATATTGCACCGAGTTCATGGCAGAAAAAGAAACTAGTAAAAAAAATACGAACAGAAAGAAAAGTAAGAATGTAAAGTTTTTTCTCATAATTCCGTTGTTAATAGCGAGGATTTGCTTCGAGAAATAAATTTATCCTTCGTACAATCCACAGTTCGTCTTATTTTTATCAAATTATTAAAAAAGCAAATCGTAACAAATCGTAAAAAAAAAATTCGTTAAAAAAATTCCTCACATTTTTCTCAAAATATTTACTCCCTTAACGCATCGAAATATTGCTTAAAATATTTATCAAAAAATTGTATCAAATCTTCTGTATGACCTTCGATGCTCGTTTTCCATTAAACTTCCTCAAAATTGTAAAAAATCATTTCCGTCCCGTTCGATCTCCCTTGTCTGATCCTTTCTCGCTTTACCTACTGACCTGCATTGCCCGCGTGGGTCCACCGCAGAAAGGAGATGAAAATTTGAGAGGGATGCTGCGCGCACCTTCACCGCGCTTTCTCTCCTACATGTGTCTCCCTCTCTCCTCCCTCTCTCTCTCTCTCTCTCCCTCTCATACCGACACTCTTTCCCGTCTCTCTCTCTCTCACTCTCGCATCGTCGCTTCCTTGTTCCTCCCACCGTTGAAAATTCCTGACTCTCCTCCTCCTCCCCTGCCTAACCCTCTCGCTGCCTAGCTCTCCCACACGAATCTCCCACGTCTCTTTCTCACCATAACCTTCTCTCGCTCGAGTCTGCTTCCCCCTCCGCTCTCTCGCTCTCCTCTCGGTAGTTGGTTCGTACCCCCCCGGGTGCTTCGCACATCCCGTTGTACCGCGCACGATCGCCCAGTCCGCCGGCGACTCTTCAATGGGAGTGACGCGCTTTTGGACCGCGCCGGGAGATAGAACAGCTGCCGTTCCTTCCGTTACGAAAGGGACACACGCGTGACGTATACATACACACACGATAACGAGAAATAAAACATACGTAAAGAATCTTTCAACAGTGTCACGCGTTCGTGTTTAAACTAGACAGACCGAGAGGGAGAGGAGGGATGGACGACAACTCGTGGTGACACAATGTCGAAGAGATACGTTAAAAAACGTGCTTAAGGAGAGATTTCATCTTCTCGCACTTCGTCCCTCGACGTACGTCGTTAAAGCGTGTGCACACACAACGACCTCCCTGACATCTTGTTTGTTTTCTTTTTTCATCTCGCGTGTATTCGCGCGTGCATCGTATTATAAAAATAAAAATAAACAATCATCGTGAGAGAATAAAAGTAAACAGAAAACAAAAATGTAAAAACAAAATCAATGAAATTTAATAATTATCGTGAAACGAAGAAGAGTGTCGAGAATGGATTTTTCCACTAACCACGGATGACTTGGAAATCGACGAAATTGAGGTAAACATTGGGACGAGATCGTCTACGTTCTTGAAGAATTCGTGGATTAAAATGGTTTACGGACGCGTTGTCGTTCAAGAGCTTTTTCTACTTAGAGCGCACTCGTGGCTGCTGTATGAGCATGCTCGAAGGGAAAAAAATATATATATATGTACTTATATTTACGTCTGTTTATATATACATACATATATAAAAATAGATACGTACATGTGTACATTAGGGTACGCATGTGTCGTCGTACAAGGAACTCGAGACTCGTACACAGCGCCCGGTCTGTGTCTGAGCGGTACGGTCTCTTTCCCCTTTTCTCGGCCGGCGCGACTCTCGCACTCCTCGAGTCTCGAGTCGAGACCGTGCCTACTGCTTTACGAGCTAGCTAGCAAGCTCGTACGTCGTCGTCGTCGACCGTCTCTCTTGCCAACGAACTTAAGAGAGAGAGAGAGAGAGAGAGAGAGAGAGAGAGAGAGAGAGAGAGAGAGTGAGAGAAATAGAGGGACACAAAAAGCGTTACCACGCTCGGTGCGAACTCTCCCGACTCGACTCCGGGAGCACTTAACTCCGTTTCCCATAACTTGACGTTTTTCTTTTTTAATTTTGTTTTCATTTCTCTTCTCGATACGACTTCGCGAACATTTACGACACGAGAGAAATTATCGAGCGGAAATGATTTTTATCGTGATATCGTTCGTGTATTCAGCGCTTTCGGTGAAACGAATGTAGGATAGAGCAGAGGGATTGGAGAAATACAGATTTAAAAATTTTCGTTCCGATAAAAAAAACAACAAACGTTTTTTACTGTTTTATTTATTTTTTTTCAAACGCTCCAAAGCTCCTAAAAAAAAATCGAAAAATCGTGATTTTTTTTTTAATTTCACGAGAGTGAGACCGACAGCCCATGAAATTTTTCAACAACGAGAACCAATCGCTTCGATTCACGCGGATGAATCGGAGTACACTCGATATGGACGTGTCCTTGAGCGCGTCGAGGGGGGATATTTTAAAAGTCCATTAAGTACAAATGGATTTTTATCACACGTACAAGGGTGAGGGGTGTGCGGAGTGCATCAAGTGAGAGAGAGAGAGAGAGAGAGAGAGATTGTAGGGGAGGGTTGGGGGTGTCAAGAGCCAAGGGTTAGCTAGCAAAAGCATATGAATATCAAATTGGATGTTAAATTATTTTTATAATCCTGGGGACACGCGCGCACTCACATCGACAGACACACACACACACACATACATATAGACAAGGCCCAGACGGGAAATAATCGATTAATGGAGAGGCACTTTATCGAACGTACAATGTTGATGTAGGACGTTAAAATTCAATCAAGCGCGCGTTTAAGCGCTGTCTGACGATGTGCTCTCACAGCGTTTGAGAATCATCTCGACTGTAAACTCAACTATCGCTTAGCGCAGGTACGATCATAATAATAATAATGACAATAGGGATAATAGTAATAATAGTAATAATAATAAAAATAATCGTAACAATAATAATAGTAACAATAATTATAAGAATAGGATCAGAATAATAACAATAATAATAATAATACTAATAGTAATATAATAATAATAATAATAGTAATAATACTAATAGTATAATAATAATAATAATAATGATAATGATGATACATCGAAACCCCCAGTTTGTCTCGTTCCATCTGAGGAAACTATCGCGAGTTATCTCGATGGAATTAGTAGGAGCTATTAAGCTTGCTCGTTCGAGCTCGTTCAACCCTTTCACAAGCTATTCAATAAATCTGTAGCTCTCTCTCTCTCTCTCTCTCTCTCTCTCTCTCTCTCTCTCTCTCGCACACACACACACGTAAGGCCTTTTGCCTGTATTGTCGTGGTTGTCGTTCTATCCACTCGATATTCGTACACTTTGTTCACGCGAGCAAGCTCACACGCTTTCGTACAAAAGCTCGTGTGGGTTTCCAACCCCCTAACCCTCCCCCACCGGATAGTCGCGGCTACCGACAGGGTGTCGCTCATAACGACTCCTTAATGAAGTCGTAAAGCGCACAAACGCCGTACGCGAGACGTAGTATATATGTTACCTGTTAAAACGACTCAACCCTCACCCTTGATCTCCCCTCTCTCCTCCACCCCTTTCCCAAACGGTGTTTCTCTTATAACCCATCGTAATCTTCAGGAATTATTAACGACTGTACCTGGCTCATAGTCGTTGTTTCCTCTTGATTTTCATCTTGTGTGTCGCGTCGCGAACCTGGCTGAGGCAAATTCTCACGCACAATGTGAAACCGCTTTGATATATTTTAGTCTGAAAATTGGCGAACGAATAATTTCAACCCTTATCTGATAATGAGCTTCGTTTCATACGTGTATAATTGCGAAATTGTTGTTTATCTCGTATTGAGTGTGATGATAATAATGATAATATGATGAAAAATAATTATAGTGGCAATAGAATAATAAATAATTAAGAATTAATAAAATTCGTTTTGTTATAATAAAATAATAAATAGCGAGGTATAAATGTAAAAAGAAATTTTTAAAATACTGGAAATATTGATAAAATGATAAGCCCTTGATAAATAGAAATACAAGATCTTTGTAACAAAAATTTATTATTATCATTGTTATCATAATTATCTTCCTTTACAAAATTCGAGAGAAAAATTCAGAAATTTTTGCCAGCAACGTGTTTCAAGAATATTCCCGAATGGTAACGAGAATTTTAATTATCGGCTACAATCTGCATCGCGTATATTACATAATTAATTTTTTTTCTATAAAATAAAAAGATAGAAATCAAGAAAAAAAATAAATAACATTCCCAAATGTTCGAATTCGCGTACAAATATACAATTTGTTCGTACGAAGCAGCTTGCTACAATTTTTCCAATATGCCCGCGATATAGTCGAGGGTCTTATTTTCTATATATATATACATTTTTTTTACTCCATATCGCCTATTTCGTCTGGGACGTTAATTAACGACGTGTTCGTTTATGAGCGGGCAAACTTCGGTCTCCGGCAGCCAACTCGACGGTACATGACGCGAATGAATTTTCCCTCTCTCGTTTTCCCTGTTCCACTCCAGCTTTGGCACTTTCTCTACCCCTTCGTTAACCGAAATTTTCAACCCCTACGCCCCATCTCCCCTTATCCACCCTTCTTCTTCGTTATATGTGAAATATATATATATATATACATAATGCGTACACTGTAGCACCTTTTTTCACCTAGCTCTAGCAATACACACCCTATTGGCAATACCCCCTTGCCCAACCCTTAATAATAAACTTAACTTTATTATCGCGACGTGAAAAAAAAAATCTCTACCTAAATTCATTTTTCCAGGTTTCCAGGTGTTCCGAAACGTTCCTCGACGTCGCCATCATCCCACGAGACACTTTGCCAACACTAACCAAGTCCGAACGATTCAAAATTTCCGTCGTGACTTCCACCCCTCGTTTCGAAAACCGGAAGTTCATTGATAGAGTCGTGCTACACACCGGCTGCTCGGGTGACGTACAGAATTGACTCGTCGGACGGAGGATCGATGGAAAAGCAATATTTTATCCCGCTTGGAGGAAATCTGGACAGCTGAGAAATATTGGCCAAAGGGGTGGTTCTTCGAAAACTCGGCTCGATGAGCGTATCGGTGACCGAGGGTGAGAGAAGGAGAGGGTGGAGAGAAATATTTGAAACGAAGGGAATAATCACGAGAGGGTGAGGAACCCGGGTTAAATTTAAATGGCGAGAGCGAATCGTTAAAACCGGAAGTCACGTACAACCCTCTCGATGACCTCCGGTGGCGCCAATTTTTTTTTATATACTGAGAAATAATAACTCGATAAAAAATAAAAATAAAAATTCAAGTTTATACAGGCTTTCGATAATCTCGGGGGAAGACTCGCGATTCTTCGCCATTTCCGGGTTACATCCGGCCATTTTATTTCTCGAGTGGCAAGATTCATTCCCTTCGGAAATTCTCAGACACGTTGCGGGAGATTCGACGAATCGAGTCGCGAGTATTTAAATCAGAGCTCGGTGAAACAATCGCCACAGAGACAGAGTCGTCATCGATCGCTGATAAGGGGTGCTCCGGGAGGACGCTCTTAACGATCGTTGAAAACTTCGTAACCGGAAGTGGGTGGTCGACGGACAAAAGAAAAGGATTTCCGGTGGGAGAATTCGAGCTGTGGCTACGGCGATAAAACGGAGAGTTGTAAAAATGTGATTGTCAGGAACGGGAACGATATCGTTCGAAGGGGTGAATTTTGTCGTGGTAGTGGTGGTGGTCGTGGTAGTGGTGTACTCTGATTTTCGTGACGACGAATACGTCGCTCGAAATGGACAAGTGCGCGAGTGCATTCGTACGAGTCGGTTACGTATACCGCAATCGCGATTTCGAATGCGCGGAATTGAGTGAAGGTGGCTCGAGCTTTCCGGTCTGACGTCGTTTCACTCGACGGATTAGAAGGGGTGGTTTTTCACGTCGTTGGTCCTATTTCTCGTCGATCGTGCACGTCGTTCGCATCGAGCGGAGAATCACAGCGTGGAAAGTGAGTCTAATGTTTTAATTATGATTTAATACTTTGTCAACAAATTTTTTATGGAAATTTCGAAAATTGCAAATTTTGGAAATATTTTAGCGCGATGAAAATTTATGGTCAAATACTTTTTTTTTATAGAAGAAGAAAGTAGGTGATTGATTCAATATTGCGATAAGGCTTGAGAATGTATATAACTAAAGCTAAGCGGAAAATATTTTTCAAAAAAATCGTACGAAAAACAAAATTCCAAAAATATTTCCAAAAAATATAAAATTTTGTATTTTCATAATGAACCGCTTTATCTCAATTACATATGATCGATCCTCCACTAACTTCCCCATTTTCGATAAATTTTTTAATATAAATTAATTTTTTTAAATGGGGGTAGTTTTTTATCAAATTATGGTCAAATAATTTTCATATAAATGAGAAAAATAAGTAATCGATTGAATATATAGCGACAAGGATTAAGATTGTATACACCTAAAGCTAACCTGAAAATATTTTTAAAAAATCGTACAAAAAACAAAATTCCAAAATAATTTCCAAAAAATTAAAAATTTCATATTTTCGTCACGAATCGCTTTATCTCAAACACATACGATCGATCTTCCACTAACTCCCCCATTTTCGATAAATTTTTTAATGTAAATTAATTTTTTTAAATAGGGGTAGTTTTCGATCAAATTATGATCAAATAATTTCCTTATAAATAAAAAAAATAAGTAATCGATTGAATATATGGCGACAAGGATTAACATTGTATACACCTAAAGCTAACCTGAAAATATTTTTAAAAAATCGTACAAAAAACAAAATTCCAAAATAATTTCCAAAAAATTAAAAATTTCGTATTTTTGTCACAAATCGCTTTATCTCAAACACATACAATCGATCTTAGACTAACTTCCCCATTTCCTACTATAAATGAATTTCCTCAAATAGGGGTAGTTTTCACACACTTTCCCATAACGCCCAAATTCAACCACCAATCGGAAGTCACGGTTTACAATTCTTCGGCCCGATGACTTTACAACAATCTTGTATCGATGATTACTACCCTCAACGAAGGTTTGCAATTCGCAATTACCGGTGACGATCGCTGACTCGATATTACATCGGTTGGTTTAGTCGGTTGGTTCGTATACAATGAACGTTCGTACCGAGATCTACGATAGATTCGTCCGTTATGTGTGTGACGAGAGGAATGTACGTGGATAGTCAAAATGAGGAAGGTTACTCGGGTTGTCAGTGAGGTTCTGTAGAGAATGGGAGGAGGTCGAAGCAAGAGAATGACAGTAATAGACGAGATTCGGAGAGGACGACGGGCCGTCTCGGGGCGTGATCAATGTTGAGGGTGTGTATGAGGGCAAGAGAGGATGCGATAATCCAATAATCGGTGGCTTCAGCCGTTGATGAGGCTGGACTCTCGCACAGCGTGTGGTGAAACTCGTCTAGCAAATGCTACAGAGATGATTCGACAGTAAGAGAGAGAGAGAGAGAGAGAGAGAGGGTGAGAGAGAAACATGAGCGAGATTCATCCCTCGCCGATTCTCGTACTGAACTCCCCCGCATAATCGCAATTGCTGTACATGTATCGTATGCGCCTCTCGAATATTTCGAGTACAGATATCCTACACCAGCAATTACAGTAATTACGACGAGCACGAAGGGCTTACTCCTCCTTCCCCCCACCCCTCTTAAGGTTTGAAAGCAATCACATATTAGCTATCTCCAACTCGCCGTACCGAAACTGCTTACTCGATATCGAGACACTCCTGTCATGTATCCATCGTATATTACACTCGAGGTTAATCATAGTTATTCATTTGCTGAAATTTGTTAAATTTGGTTATTCGTTTTTATAAAGTAACTAGCGGTACCCGGCTTGCGTTGCAACGCCGTTTTGGTGTCATAATTTATTTGACACACAATATTTTTTGTTTTTTGTCCATATGCGGAGTATAGACTTTCCAAATGTAAATAATAAATGGACATTGCAAATGCGAGTCACACTGGAAACTGCCAACGTTTGAAATCGAATGGCATATATTTTGATACCATTAGGATATGTGGCAACAGCACATCTTCTCCTTTAAATTATCCATTTTTAATTGTAATCTCATTCGGATTGTTCATCACATTTTTCCCGAAAACCACAGTACCGTTGCAAAGTCGTGGTGGATTGATGTTTCAACGATTCGATAAAAAAATGAGGTACTCTCATTTTTAATGTTACAACGTGCGGCGGTATCCTGGCAAATTAAGAGAATTCAAGAATTTAGTTACATATTAACAACTTGTTCTTGATTAATAAAAGCAGCAATCGAAACGTACATTTCAGCTTCTCATGGTATTCTCTTTTGAATCGTGAAATTACATACTTGACATTGGTGTTTTTGCTGCTAATATAGCACGTTCCCTTAACCACATTTTTTTTTTTGTAGTTATGTGCAATATTTTCAAAAACTTTGTTAATTAAGACGCCTGTTATTGCTGTTATTGTAAGAAACTTTGTACGTCGTCGTACGTACTCCAACTGTTTCCTGTCTTGCTTTCTCGTTGCTCGTCCATTTCTGAAGTTCGTAATGTATTTTTCATTTGTGACTGACGTGTATATCTTCTAATCGTATTCCGATTTAATGTCACGATTAAGGAAATTTATCTGGTCAGCGAATTAAAAACATATATTAAAAACATATATTGATTAAAAAATCAGAATATAGTTATCAGTATCTATAAAGTCATGTTTTTAAAATTTGAAGACTCGAGGATACGTTATTCGCGGAACATAAATAAAAACATATTTTTCCTAAATTAACACGTACCTTTATGGGTTTCAATGGTTTTTCCGTCTACGAACATTAAATTCACAACCATTGACAAACAGTTGTTGACCAAAATTGCAGAATTAATAAAACAATATCTAAGGAATATTTGTAGACCTTCATAAAATCGATTAAGTACTCATGAGATTCATAATAAATTAATTTGTCACGAATAATAATAAATTTTGCGAGGTTAAGCATTCGCGGCACCGTCAAACATGCTGAATTGACTACGCTCGTCACACAAATTTTTTCACACTTTTGACTTACTCGATATTACACAAACCTCCTTAATTTGACATTCGCTGTCAAATGAATTATGCAATCGATATGTGTAATATCTAGTCGATCGAGTCGTTAAAACAAATGCGTGTCTTTTGTTTCGCACGTCATTTTGGTAGCATACTTTGATAGCTGTCAAATAATCTGTATATATAGATATACATAAATGTTAATTTTGTTTTGCCCCGTACGCGTTTATTTTGGCAATTAAAATAATTCTACTAACGCAGAAACCTTCTCGGGAGTGCGGACTACAACTCACCAAATTTTCATCGCAATCGGACGAATGGTATAGGAGATTACTCGTGACACACAGACAAACAAACATTCTTCCATTTTTATATATAAGATAATTGAAACGAATCGTTTATATCGTGAAAGTAAATAATATGAATTTTATTAAAATTTGTTATAAATATTAATAATATAGGCGATGAAAATATTATTATTTAATTATTTGCGAAAATTGTTTTATTGTTAATTTATATATTCGCTTGTTTAATCGATAAATAGAGAATAATAATAATATCTTAGATACAAAAATAATCAAGTAATTATAATATTAATATTGAATATTTATGAAATAAAATAGGGAAGACATTTATGTATATTTAATCAATATTATTAATTTATTAGTAATTATATTAAAAACGCTTTATAATATCAAATATTAATATTGTTATTTTAATTACATTAATTAATGTAATCAGTAATTTAATCAGTTAATAATAATAATATTATTATTTAAAAAACAAACAGTTCCAATATTAAACCTCGAATAATTATTTCAAAGATAATTGCTTCATTATTTTTATCCAGTATTCATTGGCATCGTTTAATTACTAGAATATTAATATTAAATATTTACAAAACGAGATTTGATTTTGTACATTATTATCGCACTGTGTAATATCACTTTTGGTCCAGCCACGACACGGTTAAAAGAGGGTTGTCGAGCTTTTATAATGCTCGTAACTGGCCGACACAGAGTGAGAGAGAGAGAGAGAAAGACAGAGAGAGAGAAACAGAGAGGGAGTGAGATAGAGACAGGGGAAAGGGGGCTCTCTTTGCTTTAGCTCTCTTTTCGCATAGCCGACTCGCGGTGCCGGATTGCTCATACATTACTCGTTAATATAGCGGCCCACTACGTTGGGATTAACGTTTGCCCCAGCAAATTTAACGCTTTTTGCGGCCACTTTGGTATAAAAATTTTAATCGCCGCATAATTATTAAACGACCACTATAAAAAGGGAGGCTTATATACGTTGGTTATAAGCCGCGTTCGTGGACCGTCCGCTCGATGATCGTGACAAAAACTCCCGACTACCAGCCCCCTCCCTCCCCCCTCTCCCCTAATTTTTTCAACGCTGATGAAAAATGAGGATTTAACGACATTTTTTTTTCCTTGAAATTCATCAAAACTTGTTTTCCGTGGTAACAAGCTCAACTAGAAGACAAAAGATATTTCTCCTAAAGAAATATTACTCTGGAAATTAAACTTTCCATTAAATGTTCGTGTTTTTGTTAAAATAACAAATTTTAGAAATTAAATATAAAAAATCAAATTTCGATGAAATTTGATTATTTTCGCGAATTTTTGTTAATAATTCTCACCTCAAAAGTTCAAATCGCTTCGAGGAGAGAAAATTGTGATGTTTACTAAAAAACTATTTCTTTAACTATTTTCCTCAAAACTAAAATCTATTCCCTATTCACGAAAAAAAAAGTCTCAACCTCGTACCGAATCAAATTTAGCAATGAAATCTTCATCCGTGCGAAGGAATTTGGTACGGGACGCGCGTTGGAGTTGGAAGAAGTAAGTTACTAACCCCCGCAACAGTCCTTTCCGGTGCTGCTCGATCGAGAAACTATTCTCAATCAGTCTCACATGTCAGGAGCGCGACGGTACATCAAGTTAGAAATAGAGCCAAGGCACGAGAGTAAATTGGAGCCTGTAACAGTTCTCGTACAAGATTCGTGAAATCCCATGGTTTCTCGAATCGGCTGGGAGAGCGAGACAGAGACAGAAACAGATAGGGAGTGAGACGTCTCCGAAGGTACGATAAATTCGCTATATCTATTCGCGCACGATCGAAGGATTCCGAGAGGCGAACCGATCCGACACACCGGACGGTAAAGCCGGTAGAGCGAACCTGGTCGCTGGGTAGCCAGAGGCTATCGGCTTGCCGCAACGAGACGGTATTAGATTCAGATCTGTAGAAGCCGATCGGTGGTGAAGGGTAAGTGCGGGGGTGATGGTAACAAGGGGGAAGGGTGGTTAGTAGTAACAGGAGCGTAGGATACCTGTGCAGCACCGTAGTAACTACGACGATACAACCCCCGTAGACGTTACCCTCGGTTAGGAAGCAGAACGTAGCCTGGATGTTCTCGAGAAGCCTCAAATTAGGGATGAGCAGCAGCCGCCTTCGGGGTGCTGAAACGGACAAGAGGCTTTAGGGGGAGTCCGAGAGACGGATATTCCAGAAACTCAGGCCCTTATGTACAGTACAAGGGGCGAGTCTGTACATACATTGTTGCACATAGTTATGTGCGTGTAAATATACGTGTAGGGGGTGTGCATATATTTATATAGGGAGAGGATGGGGGGGTGAGAATATATACAGATATATAATTTAGGGACAGAATATTATATATATGCGTGTAGTAAATGACAATAGGCACGTAGAGGAAACGCTTCCCGGTGCGTTTCCGTCCAGCCGGGACTACCCTCGTATCCCCATACACGTTATGGTTCGCATCCCTTAGAACGTACCAGGGAGGCGACCCTTATCAGGCAGCCAAGTATCCAGCACGTCGGCTACCGGTTCTTCCATGTGGCCCTTACTTGTCATCACCCAACGACGAGTCGTACGTCTAGGTGCGCATCGTCTATGGACAGCGGCGCTCCCATCGCGGCCAATCGGTGTACTAACGATTTACTACCGTATGAAGTTGGCCGCCCATAGAGCCAACGGCCAACTTCATACGCGCGTTTGATTAACAGAGCACCCGGGTGTGCGGACGCTGTGGTTTTAGGCCTTCTGCACGTGACACCACCAAAGCCTATCATCCATTACTCTCAACCTCGCTCACGATCTCTTGCTTTCTATGCAGCTGTCTCTCGACACTAACCCAAACAAAACCCCGACCAAACCCCGACCAGCGTCTGGCCCGAGTCTCTCACTCGCATATACATGTTATCCTTTCCACACTGCAGCATCACCACGTCCTTCGGCCCGAAACGCTGTCCGTCATTGCATCCCTCGCTTCGAATACTGCGCTACTGTGATAGCAACCTCCCCTTCCCCCCTTGCGTACAAAGGGGATGTTTTAGTGTATACGATGGTGTACGAGGACTCGCTGATCGACGTGCTTTCCGGATATTATCATTTCGAGGCAGGTGCGCGGGACGACGAACGGAAGGCAAGAAAATAGGGATAGAGGCGTAATGAAGTGGACTTCATCCCCCTTGCGTCTCGTCGCATAAATTTACCCAGATGGCAAACGTCTCTCGGGTTCTGATGGATGAAACCATCTCTCTCTCTCTCTCTCTCTCTCTCTCTCTCTCTCTCTCTCTCTCTCTCTCTCTCTCTCTCTCTCTCTCTCTCTCTCTCTCTCTCTCTCTCTCTCTCTCTCTCTCTCTCTCTCTCTCTTTCTCTCTCTCTCCCTCTTTGTGTATTTTCTGGACAACGGTAATGCTCTTCCGGAATATTTACTCGACCAAAAAATAGTAGAGCCGGGAGCAGCGAAGCTCGATACGACGTATTTTTCCTCGAGCAGGGCTATAAGGGTGGTTGCAGCGTAGCAGGGGGTTGAAACTCGATTGGCCCGGGTGGAGCTTTGGTCACGTGCCAAGAGACTCGCGGAATCCACGAGGGCTTTGGCTGACCTCCGATCCCGTAAGTCTCCTACCTCGCCAATATATGAAAATTCTTTTCTCTTTTCCAACCCCTATCCTCCCTCCTCTTCTTTTTTTCTTCTTCTTTTCTCAACGTGACGCGGCATTTTCAGCACTTGTTACAAAACGTTCTCCCTGTTATAACGCGATTTTGCTTCTTACCGCTTCTTACATCGAACCGTAGAAAAATTGTTTCGTATCGCGAAACGAGAGTCTGGAAAGTATCGAGCTTGAAATATTTTATTCACAAGGGGGTGAGAGAAAGAGAGTGGTCACCATAAGGGTTGAAATAAAAATGGGGCGTGCTTCTCTCGTACGACCGTGACCTCTGAAAAATCGAGAGAGAGATTGAGTGGAAATCAAAGACAAAGGGAGAGGAGAGTGACAGGGAACACGAGTGGAACTATATCGATCACGTTCGAGAATCGCTGATGACGTAAGGGGGATGCAATGGCCCGAGACGACGAGAACCAGGCGCTCCTCTCAGCATTGTGTCCTCGTGCATAGAGCCTAACGTTAAGTATATAGAGCGCGCACACGGGAATACGCTCCTACCATCGTACAGTAACGAAGACACTCACCCGTAGTAATTACCATGATTGGTCTCGAGGCCTTCTCCCCTACCCCTAACCCCCCTCCATCCTCAACACTGTTAGCGATTCGCTCCAAATTACCGCTCTCTAATTGCGACGTTTTGTTCAGGCTGTCCAAGCTACGTGGTACATCGTACTTTCGCGATGGCATTAACCGAGGTCATTACCGACGAAGACATTTTCGAGCGAGAGTTCCGGTCAACCCCCTACCCGGTATCGCCCCACCCTCCTCATCGCTACCTATGTTCTTCCATCGCTCGTGAATAATTGACTTATTCACTCCGCTTCTATTCAACGCTCTTCGTTATCAGAAAAAAATTGCATTCGAAATTTGTTCATGGGGAACAAACGATAATAATAATAAAAAAAAAATAGAAAATTTTGTTCATCGGATTTCTTTCTTTATCAAGCCTACGATTCAGAAAATTGACTGTAGGGGGTGGAAAGATTGGATTAACGCGAATTTTGTATGAAAAAATTAAAGTGAAAAATAATAAAAATAGATCGTAGGAACGAAAATCGAATTTGGGAAAATTATAATACGAGCTTGTTAAGCTTCACGCGTATCGTACGATCCACGATGCGAGAAATATTCAACGCGGGAGCGTACCTAACTTTTATTAGAAAAGTTGGACCGTTTCGTAATGCGATGGATCTCGTTTTGCAAAAATGTTTTTAGACAACGCGTTTGCGATTCCATCGTCATTTTCCGTTGCGTTTAAACGAAGCGACGATTTATATTTCTCGTGCGAAAGTTTGTACAATTGTCACGTATGACGTAAAAATATTCATCCTCCCAGAGTGAGAGAGATACTTATCCAACGTTGATATCGAACGTTTCAATTTAACATTGAAAATACGTACGCGAGCACGTACGATTAAACATAATTAACGACGAGTTATTCAAATCATGCGCGAGCAAATATTTCACAAACCCCATTTTGTCGCGTGTTCACCCTCGAATGAAATGTTTGGTTTTAACGAAGTTTCTCGGGCGATCGAGGCCCTTTGATAGTCGTCGAACAAATACGAATAAATACCACAAATTTTCAATATTCCCACGAGAGTGAAGGTATCTGTGTGGGTGTATGTGCGAGAGAGCGAGAGAGAGAGCAAAGAGACCATTGGCATGGCGGAAGGATGGGCAAAAGCCGCATATGGGGGTGGCAGGATGTAAATATTTGCCGGGTGATAGATTACGCGCTCACGGATTTACGACACGTTGATTGAATGTGACAGGGTCTGGCTGGTAGTGGGTGGTGGGAAATCCACGCACCCTTACCCGTATGCGAAGCGAGAGAGTGTGAGGGCGAGGGAGAGAGAGAGAAGGGGAGGCGAGGGGTTGGAGAGAGAGAGAGAGAAGGGGTGGCGAGGATTTGGAGAGAGAGAAAGAGAGAGAAGGGGTGGCGAGGGGTTGGAGAGAGAAAGAGGGTTTGGGGGATGAGAGGGTAGAAGGCTGGGAGCATGGTGAGTGAGAGTTGATGGGGCGCCGGCGGGACGCGATTGCGCCGAGCGCCCGAGATTGCCCGCCTCGGCAGCTATCGTGGCAACGGGAATATCCAGACTTGGATTTATCGCGCGAGATGCACGAAAGAACCGGCCGACCTTCTCTCTTCTAGCTGACCCTCGCGATAAAATTTTCTCGTAGTACGCGATGAAATTTTCGCGATAACGCTCGTGGCTACGTTCACGTACGCGTAATTACATTTTCCCTTTTTTTATCTGCGAAAATCTGAACGGCGAACAGAATTTCCCATCGGACGTGAATCCGATGTATCAATGTTTTTATCAAGAGATGTTCGAAAAAAATGACAATGTTTTAACGAATAAAAAAAAATTGTAAAATTTGGATTTTTAAATTAGTTTTTGGAGACAACGGAAATTCTTGCATCAGAGATTTTCCTGATGGATCGAAATCTTCGACGAATTGTCAAAAGAAAATGTCAAAATTCGACGAAAATACAAAAATTATTTATATTTTCAAAATATTTTTTTTTTTTTTCTCAAAGTAAAAAAGAAATAGTAAGCCGAGCTCGACGAATGCTCGCATTAATCATCGCGAGTAGTTCCGAGAGCGGAGTGATACGAATAAAGAGCGAAACATCGAGTAGAAAGAAAACGTGTCAAAAGAATATTTTTTGAAAAATTTACCAATGCGAATGAATAATCGTCGGGCAGTAAGAGAAGATCCATCGAGGAACGTTGTGTAGGCGCTCGCATAAATCATCGCCGAGTACTTCCGAGAAGCCCGCGATATTAATCGCGCTTAACCGAGGAGCGAGCTATCGCAAGTAAGATGAAAAAACGAAAGACGAGAAAAGAAAAACGAAAAAAAGTTGCATAATTTTTTTTTCTTCTTTTTTTTCATACTGAACGAACTCGTTGCATTCATTCGTTGAGTATGGAAGAGAGAGAGAGAAAGAGAGAGAAAGAAGGAGAGAGGGAAAGAGAGAGAAAGACAGAGAGAAAGAGGGAGAGAGAGGGAGGGAGAGAGAGAGAAAGAGAGAGAGAGGGAAAGAGAGAAAATTACTTTCTCAAAGTATCTCTCGACCCGTCTTGTTCGCTCGTACGGGTCCACAAACGTTCTTATACACGCGGCATCGTCGTAGAAACGAAGAAAGGCAGAAGTCGCAACAAGTTTTTCTTCGAGTAAACCGACTCAGCACTTCTTCCACAACTTAACGCGGGCTCGACACTTTGGCCCTGTACCAGAATTCTCACCGAGCTCGTACTCGTCCTGGTCGTAGTCCGTGTCGTCCTTTGTCGTACGGGCCTTATCTCTGTTTCTCTCATCCCCTTTGGATTGTCTCCCACACCCCTTGCGGGCGCGCGCACTAACCCCTCTGTTACATTCTTCTCACCCCATTTTCCAGCAAGATCTCGGCTCTTTTCCATCTTCCACGAAAAGATATCCCTCAGCAAAAGATAAACGCGGCAATAGAGTCGCGAAGAGTTTGTAAGCTCGTTATAAAACGATTCGTGAACCACGAAGTGCATCGTGTCTCTCGGGGAGACGTCGGCCATTAAAACCAAATTTTCCGTCGACCGATCGAGCGTCTACGGAGCTTCCTCGTTTTCCTCGAGTCGTGTGCCCGCCATCCCGGGTGAAATAAATTCCGCGTAGCGTTTGCTCGACGGGACGCGAGGGGGTTGAAAAAGCGTGAAATAAGAAGGAGTTGGTGTATGTGCGAGGGGTTGGTTTGGGGCGAGGGGGTTGAGAGGAACGAGAGAGAGAGAAAGGAGGAAGGAAAGAGAAATTGAATAGGAAAGCGGGACTAAGGAAGACAGGCAGCCCTCCCTCTGAGCCCTGCAGCTTCGGGGGTTGGCGAGAGGGTGAACTACCCTTAACCGATCCGCTTGCCGAAGAGTGTCGCGGGGGAGCAATCGTATGCTATCGTTAATGGAGCCGAGACGGAAATTGGTTCGAGGTCGCCGACGACGACGTCGAGATATCATCCGGCACAGGCCGTAGGGGTGACTAGGGGTGGTTCCACCCGCTCCCCTCATCTTTATATACGTGTATGATTCGTGACGTGTGTACGTTTCAGCGTGAATTTCAGCCAGTCGTTCTTCTACCACCGATAGAAAAGATCTCGTGAGCGGGAGAAAGAAAAAGCGTGGGAGAGCGAGGAAGGGGAGGGAGGCTGCGGGTCGCCACGCGATGGAGACCAATAAAATGCGAATAAAAGCGTCGCGATCTCAGGCTCTACTCGCGCCACCGAATTCCTATTTCGTCTCAGCCCCACCTCGCCACTTTTTCTCGTTCCTCACGAAATCTTTCTCCCCACCCCTCGTCCCGTCGTTCCTCGACCTCTTCTCGCTAACCACGCGGAGTTGGAGGAACGGGAGAGCAAAAAAAAAATTCCAAACGTCACGAAGAATTCCACAGCGACAATTGCTCCGTCGAGCAGTGGGAGAGCAAGAGACAGAGAGAGAAAGAGAGAGAGAGAGAGAGAGAGGGCGGAGAGAGCACACGTCTGCCCTTACCCGATAAACTCAATTAACCAATGAAGTTAATTGAAATACTTTTCTTTATCCCTGGTTTTCTTCCTTAACTGTCAGCTTTCCATAGAATCAACGATAAAAAGCCGCTCATTATCGGCCCGATCTATCATTGTCTCGCGGCCGCGCGTGCGAGAAATTATCTTCATCGACATTTTTCCAACGTTCGTCTCGTTTCATTAAAGTCGCGCGAATATTACGCGCTTTCCGAGAGAATAAAAAATTTTCGTCTCCAGGGTTTTACGTTTCGAGAAAAAGAAAAAAACGTAAAAAAACCAGACATCGCGTATTTTAATTGGCAAATTATTCTTAAGAATGATTAATCAACGTCGCGATATTTGACGCTCCACGTCGAACGTAACGACGATATTAATTTTTCATTATTATCTAATTATCGTTATCGACTTCTCGCACGCACAATAATATCGCGTTTCGATCTTTAACATTATTATTATTATTATTATGACAATAGTTTTCTTAAATTTTGATCACGATAATTATCATTAAAATTATAACGATTAATAATTTTGTAAATAGAGACACGAATTAGTGAAGAAATTTGTCTCCTTTAATAATTACTGTATGAAAAAGGAAGTTGACGAGACTGGGGGATTAAATATCTAATAATAAGCCGGATGGCGTTAGCGTGCGTTCGAGGTTAAAAATATAATGGGGACGTAGAAATTCGTGAACTTTTCCTCCATGGCAATGCTCATCGTCGACGCGGCAGATGCATTACTGACAGTATTTTCGAGCTTTCTGTTGCATCTTGCGTTACATACACACACTCACATACATAAACATCTCTCTCTCTCTCTCTCTCTCTCTCTTGTACTCACATATATATACAGGGTGAATTTCATAAAGTGTCTCCAACTTTATTTGAAGGTAGATGGGATCATTACAAACAAAAGTTGCAAATATACATTCAGGATATTTGTAATAGTTTATGAGATATGAATCTTTAAAGTTGATCCAATCAGAGCGCGCCAAGAAGCGTTGGAGCCGCCCACTCCCACCCTAGTCGTAGAGATAGCACCGTGTAGGGCGTTACATTCGATATTGCAAAATTCAGAGCAGTGAATTTTATTTATTATATTATTATGCAGTCTAGGCTGCTAGGGTGGGGAGTGGGCGGGCTCCAACGCTTCTCGGCGAGCTCTGATTGGCCCAACTTAAAAAATGTATATCTCGTAAACTATTAAAAATATCCCCAATGTATATTTACAACTTTTGTTTGTAATGAGCCCATCTACCTTAGAATGAAGCCTGTTACACCTTATGAAATTCACCCTGTATAATATGTTGTATGTATATGTGTGTGTGTGTGTTTGTGTGTGTATAGGACGCTTCCGTCTCGACGCGTTCCTATACCTTTATGGGGGGAAACCACGAATAGCCCGTAAGTTCTCGCGAAGCCCTCGAGCCGCTCTTCTATGAATATCTCTCGGTCCAGCAACAAACGCGAGACGTACGGGCGCGAGACCGAGAGCCGATGACTACCGGGGAGACGAACGGCAGCCGTCTCGTCTCGCGCGTGTGCTTCGAGAACCCGCGAATGCATCGCCAACACGCTGCGCGATCCACGCAGAGGCCAGTGCACTCCGGCACGTTCCTAAACGTAAAATCTATCCCTCTCTCTCTCTTCCTCGCTCGCTCTTTCGCTCGAAGAATCGTCTTAGAAGACGATTTCGTCGACGTCTCGTTTGCCTTATCGTTCGTTTTTCCTACGTTCCTATTTTTAAACGACCTTTAAGATTAGAACGATTTCCCTACCAATAATCGTCACGACAAATTGCAATTCGACCTTGTGATATTTTATAAACGATTTAAATCCGATTTTTCATCAAACGATTAAATAATTTTATCCGAATTTTGTGATTTCATTGATTTTCAATTTATATAAAAGAGGAAAAAAAGGAAAAGAATCAGATTTACTCACCGCACGCTGTATGGAATTTTTGCTCAAAAATAGGAAGTCTGTGCCGTCATAGGGCTTACGTTTTATACGTGAGTAAGGGTGGAGGGAGGGAATGATAGGATGAGCGAGGTGGAGAGGGGGGAGAGGCAAAGGTCGTGATAGCGAACACCTGGTCCTCCTGTGGGGTATGATAGACATATAGACATACATACATACATACATACATATATATATATATATATATATATATATATATATATATATATATATATATATATATATATATATATATATATATATGCGATATATATATCGCATGCGTTACTGTACAAGGCAAGGGCAAGGATGAAAGAGCGAGCATTTAAATAACGAGCCAACTTTATGAAAAGACGCGTTCCATGCCTTATCCGGGAGGCATCTTCGAGCTTGGAGATGGAATCTTCTGGATGGAAACTGTAAAGCGTCGCGATGCTCAACGTCAAGGGCCCGACGCTCCGTTACGTATACGATAAAGTTTCCGTCTTTGTCGCACTACGGAAAATCTTTCTCTTTCTCTCTTTTTCTGTGTGTGTGTGTGTGTGTCTTCCTCTCAATCCCTCGCTAACGGCCTACGTACGGTCGAGCCTCAGTGACTATGGTAATTAGAGCGATAACGCGCGAGCGAGAAAAAAAAACAGAAAAAGGACCGTCAGCCGTTAGCCGAGCTTTTTTTTCTCGTTGTTACAGACGACGGCGATGCTCGAGCCAAGGGAAATTAGAAGGAAAGTACAGAGCGCGAAATTGGAAACGGTTTGGGGTTTATCGCCGACTTTTGATTCGCGCGAGAGAGGCTAATACACACTAGGCCCTCCCTTAAAATCTCTCCTCGACCCTCGCTCTTTTACCTCGCGGTGTACGCGGGAACGAGGCGAATAAAAAAATTTAACATAATAACGATGATAAAAAAAAATTGTTAAACAGGGGAATTAAACGAAAAAAATTAATTACTGGCTCGTTCGCCTCGCTGGAAGCAAACATTATCTCGCCTACGAAATAATAAACGCATTCGTGCAGTAATTAGTTTTGGTTTATTTTATTTTTTGGCTTTTTAAAAATGTTTTAACGACTTTTTGAATTTTTAATTTCTGAAACGAATTTAATTCGTTCCTGCGGTTAAATCCGGTAGGATTGTTTTCTTTTTTGTACAACGCGTCTTATCATTCGTGCGATAATACGGTGAAAAAGGAAATACAGAAAACACAAACCACCCTAACAATCGCTCGGGAACCCTCAGGGGGTTGAAGGTGAAGGATAAAGGACAGTTGTGCGCAATGGTAAATTCTCTTGCCGAGGCAGATCCTCGATCGAGTAGCACTGGAATGGGTATGAAAGACGCGCGGTGGTAGGATTTTTGCGGTCTGAATACTCAACGAGAGAGAAGGGTGGGAAGAGTGAAAAGGGTGTGGGTGATATGGGGATGGAGAGAAAAAAAAGCTTTTCGGTAAAGGAAAGACGAGCTTGCGGTGAGTGCTTCAGAGTCAGAATGATCCACACGCGCTCGAGAGAGTGAGAGAGAGAGAGAAACAAAACTACCCTTATTCTCCTTACTGCGGTAAAAGGGTTTTGTTCTTTGAGGCCGCGGCGTTTTAAGATTTCTTTTTTTTTTTTTTTGCAAATTAAAGATGTTTCAGTGCCTTCAACGCGTTGGCTCGGCTTAGTCGGCAAGCTCGTACGCCGCAGTTCGGGTTTTTTTTCTGGAAAAAAGAGGGCAAAACATGGGAAGAAGGTTTTTAATGAAATACCTCGTGGAAATAAACTGGTATGAGGGGGGAGCAGAATAGAGAGGGAGAGAGAGAAGGCGCAACGTGTTTCTATGTACAGTAATGCTCGAAGGAAAAATGAGGTAGCGGCACTGTGTACTTTCCGTCACGTAACCGGCACCGTATTGCATGACTCACCCCTCCCCGAACAACTCAGCCACCCTCGAGTGAAAGAAATCTAGAAAAAAAAACATTGAAATAAAAAAAACCAAAAGAACAAAAAAGAACAGACTTTGCCTCCTCTTTCTCTCGTTTGGCGCTGCAGGAAAACGAGTGACGAGAGTATAATGACCTTTCCATCTCTTCTACCCTCGTTTCGTTGCGACCAAAGCTTGTGCCTTGAACAATTCTGAAACTAACGTTGCGCGTATTACGCCGTAGCTTAAATTACATTCTCGTATTTCGTCGACTTGAAATTTGTCATGGAACGAAATTGGGATGAAAAATTTTAAGAAATATCCTTGGTTGTTTCTGTTTGGAATTGCTGGTCAAGGTCAATCGCGTCTAGATAGTTACATGGACGAGGTATTGATTTTTGAAAATATTTTGTTGCCCATTTTGTTATCGATATAAATTTATCGTTGGTCGGATAAAATTCGAGCAGGGGATGTTTGTGCAGTACACGAGGGTAGTAACGTCAGGATAATTACAAAAGCTTCCAATAGTCGGGCGAAATTCGTTCGTGTGAATTAATATTTCGTGCCTGTTTTCGGCGGTCCTGGTACGGTCGATAATCGAATTAGGTACACCCATGATGCGATTCAATTTTATCATTGCGATATTCAACGAGATCGTGGGCATATTATGGCACTGTGTTGAACTACTCTCTCCCTTAATACGGGAGCTCTCGAAGGCTAATCTTTCATAAGCTATTAATTAATCATTGGAATTATTGGAATTATCGAATAGCGATCGTTACCTACTCGTTGAAAGATGTAAAAACATGATAATTGCTTACTTTTTTTGTACTTTTTACCTGTAAATTGCAAAAACCAAAAAAACAGACAATTGTATTCATGTTTTAGGATAAATTTTCAATTCCACAAACATTTTATAAACTTAATTCGAGTAAAATGGGGTGAATTTTTTTTTTTGAAAAATAGCATTGTGCATACATATTTCGATGGGAAATTTCCCGTAGAATACGAATATCACAGTGTTATACCTCAATCGCCACGAATTTCACTTAAAAAATTGAAAAAACCGTAAATTTTTCGGATTTTTGATTTTTGCATCGACTTTGCGAGTAAATTTTGATAATTCTTCGATCGTTTTATCATCATACACCACATGCTCACACGATGAAACGAAAAATTTCGTCCGTCGGTCAATTCCAGCTGGCGCGAAGCGAGACGGAAGTATGCTTTTGCCGGTCGTTCACGTGCGATGCCAGGAGGCGTCGAGCAGTACGTACCCAGTACGAGTACACGAGGGGTTTATGACGCGTATCCACTTTGTTTCATAAACGTTACCGGCGTTCTCCATTATGGAACGGTTACAACTGGCATTATAACGTGTCACGCATTCTATCTCCCCCTTGGCATTTCGTGTCTCTTCGGCCCGAGCTCTGTTTTGCCAAGCGTTCATTGCCCGAATCATATCTGTACGTCGGACTCGGTAAAACGAGTGATAGTAGACTACAGGGACAAGATCGTGAGAGATTAGAGTGAGACACAGAGAGAGAGTCGACAACGACAACCACATCGTGCGGTGGGTCGCCCTTCGCGTACACTCGTACGTCATCCGCCTCCGCAGTTTCCGAACCCTCCACCACACTCTCTCTCTCTCTTTCCATCTCTCGCTCTCATTGAAACAGCAACCTTCGTCAACAGCAATGCGTTCAAGAGCAAAAGGAACAACGAGAAAGCGAGACAGATCGCTGCCAGGAGATCTCTGCGTCATTGATACCGTTGGGTATTTGGTCCGCGCGCTTCCATTTCGTGTTCTCTACTCTCGTCTGGTTCAACAGCTTGTGATTGCGGCGATAGACCGTCCTTCTCTGGCGCTTTTAATCAAACTTTGTCTCTCTCCGTCGCTCTAACTCTTGACCGTCCGACGTTTGTCTCCCGCGGCAAAATTCAAAGCCAACGTACGAAATTATCCCGCGTATCGCTGATATTTACCTGCGTGTCATGACGACATCGCTCCCGCTCCATTGTCTCTCGTTTTCTTTCGCTCGCTAGAGACAAACGCTAATGTTTTTCCCCCTCTCCCACGACTTGCATTTTATCAAACAGCTTCTCTCCCATACATAGAACCTTTTGTTTCTATTCTCTTCCCTCGCTCGCGACAGTTTTGTCTCTCCAACTCAGCGAAGATACGTTTTACGTCGCGACGAGCCGTTAACTTTTTGTCGAAAACGGTCGAATCGGACGAGTCGCGATGCATTCGCGAATCGAACGAACGTGAAAGAAAAGGAATAATAAAAGAAGTAAATGAAAAAACGTTCTCGCCAACCTGATAACGAAAAAAGACGTTCGCGGCGAACCAGCCGTAAATTATGTCTTCTCGATGTCTCGCGGGCATCGTCGTGACGCGAGTAACTTGTACGTGGAAATGATGTCGGAAAATTTCGAAGCGTCGCTCGAGCACGAATAAATTTGCTCGATTGCACTTCGAGAACATCTTGACGTCGTCGAGAAGGCTTTTCGCTACCGTAGAAGCTTTCGAAGAAATGCGGATACGACAACAGTTATAGATATACACTACGTTTATACGTACGAGATACTGAATAAACTAGAAGAAGGAGGGTGTTCGCTACGTTGCGAACTCTATGTATGGGAAAAGCTACGAAGGACGGTAGATTCGTGCGATGCTGAAGCAAGGCCAATTATTTCTCGCATCTCGGGAATGGGCTTTATCGCAACGAGGCGAAAAGCGCGTTTCTCTGTCCATGAGAGGGAGAGAAAGACAGAGAAAGTACGAGAGGGAGAGAGAGAGAGCGACGAGGCAAAATCGAGGGACGACTGCGGCATTTCTATAGAAGTACGTAAGTTAACGAGAGAACGGACCGACCGAAGCGTGGGAGAGAGAGAGAGAGAGAGAGAAAGAGAATGAAGCGAGGGCGAGCATAGGGACGAGGCAGAAGGCCTTAATCAGATATCGCGCCTTCCATTAACGGCGTATCGCGCACCGGCCAGCACGCGGGAGCTTTGCCGACCAGTAACTAATATGTTATCGTATCTATATGTATATACGTATATGTTTGTATATAGATAAAATTATATACAGCCGCAAATGTGATACAAACAAGCTTTCTTTGATGAGAGCAATGTATGAGAGTGTGTATATATATATATATAGCTGTATGTACGTGTAATATACGATCGTGAACGAGCACTACCGTAATAATCGCTCGCCCGAGTCCAGTAAAAACATTAATGTTCACCCGTGGTAGTTCGCCAAAGCTTTCGGGAACGTGCATAAACCTTCCAGTCCGCAACGGAGAAAATGAATCCCCGATCGTCAACGCGATTTTTTCATATATCTCATTAGTCAATTCCCTCGACCGTAATTCCTTTATCCGAGAGTTTTTCATGTTTTTTATTAATGTTTTTGTTAATTTTATTCGTATTGATATTTTCATTTTGGTTTGTATTCAAGATTGTTTTTTTTTTTAATAATAATAAAAGTTTTGGGAATATTTATCGCGATTTCTCGGAGATAAAATTAGATTTCTCCGGAAAATGTGAATTAGTTAATTCCCTCGACCGTAATTTCTTCATCCGAGAGTTTTTCATGTTTTTTATAAATGTTTTTATTGTTTTTATTCGCTTTGAATTGCACTAAAGATTGTTTTTATTTAATAAAAATAAAAGTTTTGGGATTTTTTATTACAATTTCTGGGAGATAAAATTAGATTTCTCCGGAAAATGTGAATTAGTTAATTCCCTCAACCGTACTTTCTTTATTCGAGTATTTTTCATGTTTTTTATAAATGTTTTTGTTATTTTTATTCGTTTTGAATTGCACTAAAGATTGTTTTTATTCAATAAAAATAAAAGTTTTGGGAATTTTTATTACAATTTCTGCGAGATAAAATTAGATTTCTCCGGAAAATGTGAATTAGTTAATTCCCTCAACCGTACTTTCTTCATCCGAGAGTTTTTCATGTTTTTTATAAATGTTTTTATTGTTTTTATTCGCTTTGAATTGCACTAAAGATTGTTTTTATTTAATAAGAATAAAAGTTTTGGGAATTTTGATTACAATTTCTGGGAGATAAAATTAGATTTCTCATGAAAATATGAATGTAGATTCTTCTCATTTTTTATATTTATAAAAGAATTACAAAATCAAAATAAAACGAAAATAGCAATTTTTGAAAAAAATCGTTCGATGTCACGTCTACAATTTTGGCATACGCGACTACCTTGACAAATACTTGGACGAACTTCGAAATAGGAAAGACACAAAAAAAAATATGTTTTCTCGCTCAAAGTGAAAGATGCTGGCGGAAACTCTTCAGTCATCGAGAGTTTCTCAAATTATACGTCCTAAGTACGTTCTTGACTTGAGCCTGTCGTTCGCCAACGAAGCATGGATTTAAAAACTTCAACGAAGTTTCCGGCGGGGAAACGGGATTGCTTTAGGAAAGGTGGTTGAACATTGAGTGCAATGAAAACGAGAATATACGAAAGATAGAGATATCGTCGAAAACGAGGGAGGAAGAAACAGAGAGAGAGAGAGACAGAGACAGAAAGAAAGATCGAGAGAGAGGAAGAGAAAGAGGGGGAAGGAACTAACCGAGAACGAAGTCTATATAACTCGAACCTAAGTGATTTTGGCTTGCAGTTAGGATTTTCCGAGAAACCGAGAATCCTCGTAAAAGCGATTTCGTTCTCTCTCTCTCGTTGGTCAAAGAAGGAGTCCACGATAAAATTAAATTTTTGTGAGAATAGAATTTTGCAGGGATTGGACACATTTCTCTCGAAACTCTGCTACGTTCGTTTCAACGTCGCGATCCAGATAACTAAACGATAAATCAATTTTCATGATCGATCATTTATTTTCATATCTCTTTACGATATTAGAGACTAGCCTTAAAAATGATTGTATTAAAGTTGCTAATAATAATTGTTAATGAGTTAATCCTTATTACGTCTCGTTATTGAAATATTTCACAGCTATCGATCGTAGGTAACGCGAGCGATCCGATCGTAAATAACTTGGCCGCGATCGTCGCTCTTTCGCACGAAATATACGTAAAATTCGTAATTTCGTTGGAGTATTTACCGCGGGGATGCGATATTTTCCCGGGTAACGATTCACGAAATACAATGGATCGTAAACGGTTTTCGAGTTTAAGAATTTATGACTACGGGCGAGGCAACGTCGAACCAGACCAAAATCGGCCAACGAACGTACTACGAGGCATTCGCCTCGTCGTGCGTGTCCTGTTTTTGGTTTTAAATCGGGCTGGAATGGAGCGAATAACCGTGTTCGGGTAACGAAATAAAAAAATTTATATATATATATGTATATATGTATATATACAAAAAGAGACAGAGGGAGAGAGAAACAAACAGAGAGAGAGAGAGAGAGAGAGAAAGAGAAAGAGAGAGAGAGAGAGAGAGAGAGAGAGAGAGAGAAATCGCAGATGTATATGAATTCGCATTGGGGTAGATGGGTCGGTGGAGGGGTGGGTTCGCGGCTAGGAGAGAAGGTAGAGGGTTTGGGATATCGATATTCCCAAAACATTCCCAAATGTGTGGCAAAACCGCACGACGCATCATCCACACGAAAGGCCGCCAGGGTTGTATAAAAAAATTCGAGCTCTTTCCCCCCCTGGCGTACGACCAATCGAACGACACATTCGATTTTATTTGCTATGGATTTTTGAGATCGAAAGGCTAGGAGACGGGGAAATACGCAAACATGAAATGCGATATTGCTCTGTTGGTTTCTGTGGCTACCCCCCCCCCCCCCCCCTCTATGTGTGTGTGTGTGTGTGGGTGTGTGTGTGTGTCTCTCTCTCTGTTTCTCTCGATCTCTTTCTCTCTTACTGTCTCATTTCTCGATAATATCAATTATTAAATAATAACTGAATATGAAAAATTGCAGACGACTGGAATAACGAGATTTTTAATTATAATTTTTTTTTTCGGACATATTTCAAAGGGAAAAAAACCCGTCTATTTTTCGATGGACATTAACGATCCTGTGAAAAAATCGTATCGTTCGTCTCTTCGATAATAAGCGATTCGTTAAACGAAATTTCGAGTATTAATTAACTTTAATAAATGAGGTCGCGATTTGTTTTAACGGGGAACGTAGAAAATAAAAATATATATATATATAAAAATCCTTTCATCCTCGCTGGAACAAAATTACCCAAATTTTTGCGCTTCGTAAATCAAGCGAGACAACAAAAATGCGAAATATCTTTTGTCCCGTGGCGCGAGAGTTCAAACGCGATGCGAAAAATTCGATAAAATCAGCGTAAAACATTTTTTTTTTTTAATCGCGACGATACCTTTTCCGACAAATTTTATCGAATTTTTCCTACCGGTTTTTGTTCTTTGATTTCGTTTCTATTTTTATTTCCAAACAATGCCGATACCAACCCTCGTATCACTTTTGATATCGCGAGGACGAACAATTCGTTGATTTGCTCATACGCGACGTGCCAGAACCGAGTCACGAGGACAAAAACCAAAAAAAAACAAAAACAAAAAACAAAAGAAAACAATAACAAAAAATCACGCACAGCGTTTCGACGAATTCGCGCAGCTAACTCGACTCTCTCTCCCCTCGATCTAAATACGGCGTATCGTTTAACACATTCAAAATGATTTTTCAATTAATTCAATTTCTATTTATCTCGTTATCGTCGACGGGATACGCGCGTCACGTGACATCGGCAGTTAACGCGCGGTAAAAAAACGGAAACAGAATGAAAAAAACCCAAAAAAACGCAGCATAAAAATATAATAACCATCGCGCGACGCGAAAGTTTAATGCGAGCTCGTCGATCCGTTCGGCTTCGATTATCACGATGCAATAATCCTAATAGCTTTCGCGCGGACTCGGCATATTCGCGCATCCCCCAATCCTCCCCTCCTTCACCCCTACCTCCAACGAGGATGGAAAAATAACTCGTTTCGAGGATGGAAAATATTCGCGAAACATTCGCGCATGATTTATTCATCCGTATTACACGCGAGCCCGAGGATAATGAAAAAAGGATTAATAATAATAATAAAAAAGCAACGGAAAATAATGATAATAATAAAATTTCAAACAATAATATACGATAGAAAAATAAAAATAAAAATACAAAATACGACGTCATTACGACGCGTGTTTAACCCGAGGCACTTGCATTATTTTTTTCCGAAATTCATGCAACTCTGCCAAAGTATTACTCTCGACGCGAGACCTACGGGCTTCGCGGAACGGTGTATACAATATACAACGAGTTTTGTACACTAATTAAGCTCACGCCAAGTTGATTGATGCGGAAATGGAAACAGTACGAACGAGAGAACGGAAAGAACGATACGAGTGTCGCGACGAAAAATCTAATTATAAATTTTTGTAATCATAAAAAAAAACTTATAATTAATTCGTCATCATTAGGATTTTTATGTTTGTTCGTTGGTGTCGATTTTTTTTTCTTTCTTTCTTAATTATCGATAATTCACATCGCGAGCTCGTCCATCGAAATTTACGGAACGAGAAGAAAGAAAATAAAATAGTAATTTACAAAATTACTTTTATCAATTTACTTGTGGATTTCTTCATTTTGAGAAAAATTGAAATAAGGAAAAATAAGAAAAAGTTAATATATAAGGGAAATCTAATTTTGGAATGTAATTAAAGTTGAAAAGAAACGATAGTTCGTTCAACCCAGATAGCGGATATAGACTGTCGCGACTATTTAACGAAATGGCGGACGGAGGGACGCAAGAGTCAGCAGGCCGTTTCTGCGATTTACGTGACGAATCCATCATACCGGACAGCAATAGAATGGAGCTCGTATCCTCGTTTGGCGAATAACAATTTACGGGAGCGGAAGGTATGCGTTTCCGGATCGGAGAGCGGGAGGTGACCGAAAAATGTCCCGTCAGCCGTCGCAGCCGTTTGGAATAATGCTAACGGAATTGAAAATACTCGGTGCGTGGAACGAAAATAAATATAGAAAAATTGCGTGGGAATATTTTTTTTTTGGAATTGTTTTCGTCGTTTTTGTTTATGTTTTTATATCTTTTTTTTTTTGCATTTTAATCCAATGATTTTTGTGATAACCTCGATTACTCTGTACAAGGGGAGTCAGGGAGAGTATATATGGGAGAGGGAGAGAGGGAGAGAGATGGAAAAACGTGACACAGGGAAATTCAATAATTGGAATACAATTTGCGAGAGCGCGGAGTTATTTTCCTCGTATTAACGCCGAAGTCAACGATGCGACGTGACGCACTCGTGTTTTCGATAATTTGTTGACGTCACGCTCGATATCGGCGAGGGAAAAACGAAAATATTATTTTCAACTTTTGATAATAACAAAAAATGATAAAAAATATATTTTTTCTGAATATTCTTCCGCCATTTTGAATCTTTAGTTTTGAATGAAACAAATTTACAAGTTTCATATTTACTTTCCAATTATTTTCAAATTTCGCGCCAATTGGCTCGCGCCATTTCGTGCCGTCCGCCATCTTGAATTACGAAGCAACGGCGCTAAACTTCAAACAACGCGATAATAAAACGAGGAAATAATTTCCCGGTGACTTTTCAAACGTTCCTCGAAAAGAAAAACAAACGAAAAATCAAATAAAAACGAAACAAACAAAATAACGAAGGCGGTGAGAAAAGCAATGAAGCATATTCGTTCCGTGGCGAGTTTACGACCCTGTGGAGAGGCCAACACGAGGGAAAACGCAACGAGCCGAGTCCCACGGTAAAATCTCGTGCTCCGTTCACCAAATCTTTTGTTGGCTCATCCCGCGCTTCTCGCGTCTCTGAACGCCAAACCCTCTATATCTGTATCAACCCTTCATCAGGGAAGGGGGTGACCGTCTTTTGGGTTCGTGACGTCTTCACCCCCCACCCAAAGATTCTCATAAAAAGAATTACGCTCGGGCGAGTTAGTCGCAATCATCGTTAAACGGAAGCTTGTATATGGAAACGCGTATATATATACGCACCCTCACCCTTGTTTTCACCCTCGCTCCTTCTCCCATGGCTGTGATCATCCCCATGAAAAATATAGCGATACACGTTTCAAGATTCATCTAGTAGTGAAAGAAAAAAAAACAGCAGTGAAAAGTGCAAGTGATATTCTGTCCAGGGACAAGGAAGCAAGGGGGATGAACGCAATTTCTTTGTCCACAACCCCTAAAGTTTCGGCTACGCTCGGGAATTTTTATTGTCATGAACGAAGAAAAAAGAAAAAGTAACGCAACGAGTCGAGTCGGGTCGGAGGATCCGATGTTGCGGCTTATCACAAGAAGAATAATAAAGATGATAAAAAAAAAAATAAATAAAAAACGTAACTCCACTCTACTTCGCGATACTTTTGAAAACTTGGGTCGAACTCTTTCGCCTAGGTTTCCAAAAACACAAGAGAGAGAGAGAGAGAGAGAGAGAGAGAGAGAGAGGGAGAGACATGACGATGCAACGAGCTAGACCTCTCGGGCATGGCGGCGAACCACCCTTTAGTGTATAGTTCGACAATGGTAACCCCCTTCCGCTTCACCCTTGTCCCCTACCCTCTTATCCCTCCTTTGGCAAAATGACCTTTTCGCTACCCACGACCTACCCTTAACTTCCATCCCCCATCTAGGCCGCTCTCCTTCCCTACACACTACCCCGTACTTGCTTACCTTCCATGTTATCTACGGTATATTCACCCAACTCTCGTGCCATACTAGACACACCGAAGTCTCTAACTTTACCTACGCCTCGGTCAAACTTTCCAGTCGCATAGACGTGCCCCGAAAACTCAGGCGGTATGTCGATAAGTCAGACTCAACTACCGTCACGATAATTCCACTTTGAGCACAGTTTTCTCGGCATCGAGTCTTCGACATGCGGTACAAAAACTCGTAGGGTCTACGCGTAATATCGTGAGGGGCGAGATGAGGAAGGGGGTAGTTTTTAAAGGGTAACACGTGTTACCATAAATTGGAAGACAAATGATTTTCGTGAAAATAAAGAAAAAGAATATCCCCGAATTTTGGAAATTTATTTCACTTTCGAACGCTTTTCGTCATTTTTATAATTTCATCCCTTAAACGTTTTTCTTTCGAGGCTTTTTCGCATTGTCGACAAATTTCTGTTTTTATTCCCTCGTTAGGAAAACTTTATTTCCGTTGGAGTTTTGTTCTTTTAACCTGAAATCTTTATATTATATATTATTAGATTATATTATATCGTATTATATTATATTAATATATTAATATATTATTATATTAATATATATTAATATTATTATATTATTTATTATGTTGTAATATATAATATAATAATATATTAATATTATTATATTATTATATTATTGATATATTAATATAATTATATATATATATATACACATTCATATATTAATATTATTATATTATTTATTATATTATTGATATATTAATATAATTATATATATATACATTCATATATTAATACTATTATATTATTATATTATTTATTATATTGTTATTAATATATAATATAATAAACAATATTCCCGAATTTTTAAATTCATTTCACCTTCCATCGTTTTTCCTCGTTTTGATAATATCAGCCCTTAAACACTTTCCTTTCGAGGCTTTCTCGCATCGTCGACAAATTATTGTTTTTATTCCCTCGCGATGAAAACTTTATTCTCATTGAACTTTTGTTATTTCAACCTGGAAACAAAATGGAGTTGATTTATTTTTGAAACGAGGAAGAAATAAACGTAAATTTCCAAGCAACGTTCGCGTGACGTGGCAAAGGGGTGGGAAATTTTGTCTCGTTCTCCCACGTACTTCATTTCGAGTATAGTTTCACGATGGTAAGAAAAGTTAGTTGAAAAACAAGTATGGCCACGTGGTGTGTATACGTTCGTGACGAATGTCGAGGGGTGAGAGGGGGATGATTTTCGCGCGTGGAATATCAATCGCGAAGACGTTTTATTCCCCTGTGTGTCTATATAGACGAGTCAAGAATTAAATTCTATATTGTGTCACGAAACTAGCTCGCTCTACTCGACTTCCATCCCTGAATAGAGGGTGCGAAAAGGGAATAAAAAAATGAAGAAAAAAAAATTGTTCAACTCGAAGGAGCGGCTGTCAAACAATTCTGCCACCAAGAGCTCGAACCTCGAGTGACACTCCGCACGATATTTAAAGAATGGGGCGTGGACCAGCCACTCCTAGTACGCTCCGTTAATTAATTTTTTTTTCGGGGATGCTTTCAAGGTCTCGCGAGGTCAAACAGCTCGAGTCGATTAAATTCGAAACGAGACTGCCAATTTTATAACGAGCAAAAGTGCCAGAACGCGCCCAGGGATGAAATTAAGGGATGAAAGAAGATAATAATCAAGAGATGAAATAAGGGACGAAACGAGAGGGATGAAAGTCAACTTCAATGTCGTATGTACATAAATTGCAAAAATTTCTGTATTTCGAGAAATTGTGAAAGGGTTGGACGATGCGGTAAAATAAATTCTCTCCCCCCGGAAAGTTTACAAAACAAAAGTTAAAAAAGGAAGGCGGTTCGTTTGTGGTTTTGCGGCGCGTTACAGCCGGCAAATTAATTAAAATAATCTTGGCTTATTAGTAACGATAGGACGGCGCGATCGTGGCTCGACGAGATAAGGTCTGGCTTAATGAACAGTCGAGGGGGTTTGAGCTCGCTGTGGAATATTGCACGAGTGCCGAGTACACCAACGTTTGTACACTGTGCATTCAACTTCGTGCAAGAAAATGCAGAAGATTTCTGTACACAGAAAACGTCGGGACTAATTATCATGACGAAACCGACCGCATTGTTTAACCAGTGGCTTTATTAATATTTCGACTGTCTCGTTAGACCGCTTAGAGCAAAAATACACGGACGTATTTTATTTTTGCTCTCTTTTGTTATTTTTTCCATCGGCTTTGTACCCCGACTGTAAACGTCGTTAGCCACAAACCGAGCGAAAGAAAAAAAATACTCGATTAGTTTTTAACGAATTTTATCATTTCCCTAAAGATCATCCAAATTTTTGTTAAATTTTCAAAATAACATGAAAGGACAAAATAAAAAATTTTAAATAAAAATGTTCGCAGCATTATTTTTTAATATTTTCAACTACAACCAGAAATAACAACCCCAAGAGCCCATTGAAAATTTACATTCCCCTATATCAAAAATAATAACAACACGAATAAGTCGTGTGGTATAAAAAAGTTTTTGTACTTATTTACAAACGAAGTTTTCATAAAAGATTTTCGAATCTGGTACGAGAGTAATACTTTTTTTTTCACTCCGGCGTTTCTTCACCAACGAAAGTTTTCTCCACGCATTATAAACATATACAAACAGTTGCCTTCGTGAATTCGTACGCGTTGTTTTTTTATCGTTTTTTTTTTTTTTGTTGTTTACCCACATATCCGATGCCTAGTAATTTGCGCACGCGTACAAACACCCATAGCGGGCGTACATACGAAATTCCAAACGAAAATTCTCAAAGAATCAAAGGAACAAATTGCGCCCTCTTTCCATGCAAAAGCCTCCTTTCACCGGTACGAATAAACGTTCGCGGGAAAAACGCGTCCGACCGTAGCCCGCGTTTTCCACTCGGTCGAGTCGTTTCTTGTGAAGATTGCGAATCGTACGCGAATATACGCTTTTCAATGATGTTATCAACTCGCGTTGTACGACTTTCAATCTCTTCTCCGAAGTAACTTCGACGTATTCGTCACAGACATCAAATTAAAAAAAAAAAAAAAAAAAAAAAAAAAAGTGATTTTTTACTTTTATTGGAACATTTTTAATTCGAATTCGACAAATATGAACAAATTCGACTCCAAACTCATAATTCGTTGACGTTGATACAAAAAATGTCGATATTATTCCTAAGAAGACGAAATTAAATTTCAATTAAATTTCAATCAAAAAACGTGTTGCTATAGAAATAAATTGAATGATATTCGTTCTTGAATATCAACGATAATAATAATAATAATAATACTAATAAAAATTAATGAGAAAATTGAATGAAATTATTCGTCCTCGACGATTCTTTTAATTTCGAGAAGGTCCAAGCGCGAGACAATGGGCGAAAATTTCCGGGGGTAAAAGTCTTAAGTAGTTTCGTCGAGGCGTTTGAAGTGAGTTATACAGTTCGGCGAAAGGACTCGCGCCAGGATCAAGGCGAGTTTAGAATCCTCTTTTGACCGAAAATTTCACCCTCCCTCTTCCACCCCCCTGGCCCATCTCCCCGTCGTTTCCACAAGAGAGCGGAAGAAGATTCTCGACTCGACGAGCGAATTGAGAAGCGACGAAAGACCTTACCGTTTCAATGGAGGAAAGCTCTCCTTCGCAGGGGTAATTCTGCATGGACGGTAGGAAAAGAGAGAAGAAAAAGAAGTTAAGGTACGAATAAGACGTCGCTCGATGGCTCCTGGCCGGTTGCTAGGTGGGCTCTTTCGCTTTTCCCTCGAGGGAGGGAGGACTTCTTCGAATCTGTCGAAGTTCCCGAAGCTTTTCCTCGAGAAGGGTGGGAGGACACCAAAAGATCAGCTTCGGTGCGAACCGTGCGAAAGTAGCTCCTCGTACTGTATGCGCTTTCTCGAAAGTGCGCTACTCACGGCCAACCGGTCCGTGGACCGGTAGCTTTACCTTCGTGTAACTTTCGCGACGAGCTTCACCTCCTTTTCTACTCGCTCGACGTTCTCGCTTCCCTTTCACTCGCCGGAAACTTTCAATATTTCCCGCTTCCCCGACAAGACTGGGCGACAATTACAACCCCAATCTCTCTTTATCAAACCCCAAACTCCCAACCCCCAACCCCATCTTCTCCCTCTCCTCTTCCTGTCTCTCTCTCTCTCTCTCTCTCGGTCTATCCTTACTACTCTCGAGAAAGCTCTTTTGTTTCTTTTGCGTTACGAGCGAGTGACGAAAAGTGTAAATGGAAATGGGAGAATTCGTGCGAAAGATCGTGAATATTAAATGTACAATCGGATGAAATTAACCATTTTTGTTGGGAATATAATGAGATTTTGTCAAGAGCGGGGGAGGAATTACTTTTGCTTTTAATTAATCGTGGGCTAGTGAATTAACCCAACGCCTTAATTTCCTTTGTATATTCGAACTGTGCATCCCTTCGTTCATTCTGTTGTCTTTACAATTTTCAAAATTTCGAACAGTATATTTAAAAGTTAATTAAAAAGAAACATTTTTTTAAAAAATGATTTTGTGACTCGACACTTGAAAATAAACAAAATTGTATTGCAACTTCGTTGCATGTAAAATTCTCCCAGAATCGAACACAACAGTAATCGATCGTGTCTCGGCGAATAACTGAGGCGGTTTAAATCGATTTTGAGAATTATCGAGGCCGAATTCGTAGAACAAAAACACAACCTAAAATCCATTTGAGAACAATTAAACACTAACGAGAACGTAAACTTACCTAATATTCATCAAAATAAAAGAAAAAACTATGATAACTTCATTCTCACTTCCAAGTAATAATTTCCCCAATTCAAAATGGACGAGAAGCTGTGAAATATCGATGGAAATAAAAAGAAACATTTTTTAAAAATAATTTTGTGACTCGACACTTAAAAATAAACAAAAATTGTATTGCAACGTCGTTGCATGTAAAATTTTCCCAGAATCGAACACAACAGTAATCGATCGTGTCTCGGCGAATAACTGAGGCGGTTTAAATCGATTTTGAGAATTATCGGGGCCGAATTCGTAGAACAAAAACACAACCTAAAATCTATTTGACAACAATTAAACTCTAACAAGAACGTAAACTTGCCCAATATTCATCAAAATAAAAGAAAAAACTATCATAACTTCATTCTCACTTCCAAGTAATAATTTCCCCAATTCAAAATGGACGAAAAGCTGTGAAATATCGATGGAAATAAAAAGAAAAAATAAAAAAAAAATTGGAATTCTCATGATTCTCGATGCTCCTCGACTTCGATTCCCATAAAGTTTCTCGTATCGTTTTCCTTATCTCGATGTTCTCGAGCACAGCCTGGTCGGAGAATTGTGCCCTTGGCATCAATTTCCGAACGAGATGAGAATGAATGAGAGGCCACTCAACACCCGGGTGCAGGGGCTTCGTCCACTCGACGAGAACGAATCGCCCACTCGAAACGATTCGTTATCCGTCCCATCAACCGGGTATATTCGTTCGAATAGAAATAGGCTGCATGAGAAACTGAGTGAGAGAAATAAAGAGAGAGAGAGAGAGAGGGGGAGGGAGCCAGAGAAAGAAAGGAAGGAATTATAATACAAAGACGAGAAGAATCTCAACGACGTGAATTCGTTCTGAATAAAAAAATGAAATGAAAAAAAAAAAACACTTCTCTTCGCACGTGGTGCTTCTACCAAAGATTTCGTTAACTCTCTCCAACATCGACCTCGCTACTTCGATACTCGAAGCCCCAAAGTCTCGCGTGAATTTTCACAGCTCTTGAAAAAAAAGTCGTCGACGTGACGAATAAAAAAAAAAGGCAATATTATTCTCGAGGGTCGCATTCAATAAAAAGCTGAAATCTGTGAATTTTACTAACTTTTCTCGTAGAACCTTTTTTTCCGATGCACTTCTCTCTCTCTCGCTCGAAGCTTTTGGCAGCATCGGGGGTTGAAAAAAACGAATAAGCTAGAGAGAGGGAGAGAGAGAAAGAAAAATCACACGTTGCCGGAAACTCGAGCAAACTCGAGTCCAGGCTGATGTCGCGCTTCGTTCGTAGGGGATGAAAAAAAACCCTCGGGGGTGTCATTACCCGCGATACAACTGCAACGTCGGTGGTGAGAAAATAAAGAAAACAAAACAAAAAAGTACTCCAAGAACGTAGAGCCAAGCGTGAAATTCAATGTTTCGCTATCTTTTCCCAAACATCGCGGGTGTTCGCGTGTCCCACCCCTCGATCTGGAGATCGTATCTTTTTCACGTACTAATTACAAAGTCGCGATGCAGTTGGCTTTAAATTTCGTCTATCTTTCTACCAAAAACAAAAACAATAATAATAATAATAATAATAATAATAAAACACGTACTCGTAGAATTCATCGACCAAAAATCTAATCTACAAAAGTAGGGGTAGTTTTTTGACCTCGTAACGTTCGTAACGTTACAAAAAGAATAATAAAAAAACCTTGGTACAACTCCCACAAATAATTCAGGGCAATCTAGAAAAATAAAAGAAGCTTCGTGACTGTAATGTACGACGAGTAAATGTGACGAAATCCAGAGATTGTCCAAACCCAAACCCAAACCCAAACGCACACTCAATCCAAAAATAAAAACAACAATAATAATAATAACAGTAATAATAATAATGTTGAAACATGTACTCGTAGAATTCATCGACCAAAAATCTAAACTACAAAAATAGGGGTAGTTTTTTCACCTCGTAACGTTCGTAACGTTTCAAAAAGAATTTAAGAAAGCTCTTGGTACAACTTCCACAAATAATTCAAGGCAATCTAGAAAAATAAAAGAAGCTTCGTGACCGAAATGTACGTCGAGTAAGTGTAACGGATCCGGAGACTTTTCAAACCCAAATCCAAACCAAAAATAAAAACAATAACAACAACAACAACAACAACAACAACAATAATAATAATAATAATAATAAAACACGTATTCGTAGAATTCATCGACCAAAAATCTAATCGACAAAAATAGGGGTAGTTTTTGACCTCGTAACGTTCGTAACGTTACAAAAAGAATTAAAAAAAACCTTGGTACAACTTCCACAAATAATTCAGAGCAATCTATAAAAATAAAAGAAGCTTCGTGGCTGTAATGTACATCGAGTAAGTGTAACGAAATGGGGAGATTTGCCAAACCCAAATACAAACCCAAACCCAAACTCAAACCCAAAATAAAAACGACAATAATAATAATAATAATAAAACACGTATTCGTAGAATCCATCGACCAAAAATCTAATCTACAAAAATAGGGGTAGTTTTTGACCTCGTAACGTTCGCAACATTACAAAAAGAATAAAAATAAACCTTAGTACAACTTCCACAAATAATTCACAGCAATCTAGAAAAATAAAAAAAAAGCTTCGTGGCTGTAACGTACGCCGAGTAAGTGTAACGAAGTCCGGAGGCCGATGAAACTCGCGAGAACGATATTAACTCGGTCGAGTTTCCAACCGCTTTTCGTCGACGAACCCTTCTTTCACTCCTACTCTCATAATGTCCGAAGGGATCGTAAATTACTGATGTTTTGCGAGCGACGGTAACACATACACATAAAGTCCAATGGGGGATGTGGGGGTTGGATAAAGAAGCGAGAGAACGAATGGACCTGTATCGTAGGGATGCGAACGAGAAACGCGATGATATAACAGAAATAAAGACTGTAAGAGACGGAGAGAGAGAGTAGGTAACATTAACGAGAGACCGCGTTCTTCGTGGTACAAAGGGAGGGGGGGGTTAAGGTGCGCAAGGGGGTTGGTTAAGGACGAGAGCGAAACAAAACATTCTCGCAGGAAATAAACGCGAGCGAGAGTACACCCAGGTGCTGGAAAGGTGGTAAAAAAATAGGGGTTGAGTTGGGGGTGAGGGTGGACAAAAAGGAAAGAATGAACAAACGGAAAGTGTTGGCGAGACGAGGTTAGACTGGAGGGTAGTTCGGAAAAAGTTGACCGTCGACGTACGATACGATCGAATTCATCCCTACCCCCAACCGCGAAGGGATGAGGGTGGTTTACTCGGTGGATTAAAATTGCAGTCCAGCAGGTAACGTTGTTGGTATTAAACCACCCCTTATTCTAACCTACCCCTTGCGACCCATCTAGGAATTACATCCTCCATTTTTGTTTTCATCCCCGAACCGCTCGACGAAATTCTCGATTTTCTCGTTTTATTTTCCCTCGCTCTCGCGTCTTGTCTAACCTATTTACCTCGAGGTCGCGGTGATCGAGATCGAGATTCGAGGTAAAGATTGCTCGAGCTTGTGGCAAAATGCCGGTAAAGCGTAAAAATAGGAAGTAAAGAATGAAAGTGGAAACTGCATGCGGGCTTGGTGAACGAGGGAGACAATAAGGGATGAAATGTATAAGGGGTGGGTGAGCGAGACAAAAGAAACCTGCGGGCCGGTGGCAAATATCCGAGCATCTACACATTTTCCTTTTTTTTTGTTCTTTGTGTGTGTTTTTTTTAAGGACCCAGCATCGTATTAAGCTCGACGATGCCCGAGGACGTCATTACCGCGACACAGTCAGGGATGCGACTGAGCCGCGCACAATTTCATTACCACCATGCGTGCCTCATTCGATAACGGAGCTTTCACCCTTTCTCTCTCTCTCTCTCTTTCTCGCTCTCACTCTTGCACATTGTGTCGCCTACTTCCTCCATTACGATTACACCTTGCTCGCATCTATACTTACGTGCCAACGCCTTTCTCGCATTATTTATGCGCAACCCCCTTTTCACCCTTCCACATAGAAAGAACGAGCGAAGGTTCGACCGTGTAGGTCGATTGTTCCCACGACCTGTTTTACCTCGTATCGGATTCTTTTTCTCGTTTGACTCTCCTCGCACCGTTCCTTTGTAAAGGAATTGAAGAAAAGCTCATTATCTCGCGGGTGTACACCTGCTTCTGCATAACAAGTCATGGGAGAAATACTTGCAGGAAGAAATTTCACTGTTTCCAGCTATCTCGCGGAGGAAGATTTGATTTCGTAAACAAAATTGCTAATATTACATGGCGGTGTTCCGAGTTTCTAGAAATCTTGGAAATTGAGGTTTGGGAAAAAGATTTGAGTGGATCGTGCGTTTCAAGATACGTAAATGCATCAATGTTCATTTGCGCATGCGCGAGGCCGCTAGCTTTCATTTGCGCATGCGCGACGCCGCCAGTGCGCATCGACGCATGCGCGCCGCCGCCAGTGGGCATCGACGCATGCGCGAGCGCGTCAGCGTGCATCGGCGCATGCGCGAATGACCACTCCAACGATCGTTACAAAAATCCGTATCATTTATCGGAAAAATTTATATCTCCGTTTCACGAAAGAAAGAAAGAAGAATTTAACGAGAAAAAAAAATCTTTCACTACTCCCCTCTCCGAATCCCATCTCGCTTTCCCATTAAATCCGACATTTCTCCCTCGATGCAGCGGGACCACACACGATCCATTTTCCTCCATTAAATCACAACCGGTTTGGGAAAGCTGGGGCGTGTTCCAGGTGGATGGAAAGCACCAATTGTGGAAACCAAAAGAAACTCGAGAATATATAGTTCGCCGAGTGCAGCCGCGAGAACCCGAATTCCTTTTAGAAAATCTTTTCGCGATTACGCTACGAGTATTGAGAAAGGCTCTCCTTTCGTGACGTAGACGTAGTTCGACGGGAGTTTTCATCAGGGCGAACGACGAGGTAAACGCATACAATCACGCACATACGCACACCCAATGAAAAAAAAAGGAAAGGAACGTTGGAGAAAGTTTTTCGTAGCCAACCGGTACCCGGAAGATCTTTAGTACGAGAATAAAAAGCCTCGTACGATTCCATTGAAAGCTTCGACTCACTCGATCGTAACCGTTTCGAGTCACTACGTTCAACATATATAGGGTAGAAACCCTCGTATCCACATCCATGAAATATTTTTTACCAAAACATTAAACGCTGCCTTGAAAAAAAAAGAACAAAAAAACATCCACCGAAAAATCATCTCGACTCTTTTACAACCTTGCCCTGATTTCGTTTTTGATTTCCCGTCGGACGAAAGCTCTCGATGCAATCGCTGAGAAAAATACTTACCCCTTTGGCCTAATCACGGTTATGGTAATGTTCGTCTCGAAGTGCTTCGCAATCGTCCGTCGACCGTACACGCCAAGACTCTTCGCTCGGAAAACCTTTTAAGGAAATGACCGGATGTGCAGCTCGCCCCGTTGCACATGACGTTACCCCTCCGACGAAGTAAAGATGGGGCGTGGGGGAAGAGGGTGGCTTATCCTCAAGAAAAACCTATCGAGAAAATCCGACGTCGCTTCGCCCAAGGTGCTCAACGCATTCGTGTATAACGATGATCCACCTCTCGGCTTGCTTAGCGGTTCGCCGAAAATACAATGAAAACGGGAAAGAAAAAAAACGAAAAAAAAAATGAAATAGAAAAACTCATACACTCCCCTGTATCGAACGTTATTTCAGATGGGTTTTTCAGTCTTCGTATAAATTTTATATTGTATGGGGGAAATTGGATGATCGTAACGTATAGCTAGTATGTACGAGATTTATACGGGCGAGACAGTAGGCGCTACGTCTTGGCACGAATTTACAATGGAACATAAAAAGTGGAGTGCGTAAGAAACTTACTGTAAATATATGTGAATATACAGGTATGTGTTCACTACCTAAATCTATATCAACGTCCATATATATATTATATCATATTATATTATATTAAATTATATTATATTATATTATATTATATTATATTATATTATATTATATTATATTATATTATATTATATTACATTATTATATTACATTATATTATATTATATTATATTATATTAAATTATATTATATTATATTATATTATATTACATTATTATATTACATTATATTATATTATATTATATTATATTATATTATATTATATTATATTATATTATATTATATTATATTATATTATATTATATTATATTATATTATATTATATTATATTATATTATATTATATTATATTATATTATATTATATTATATTATATTATATTATATTATATTATATTATATTATATTATATTATATTATATTATATTATATTATATTATATTATATTATATTATATTATATTATATTATATTATATTATATTATATTATATTATATTATATTATATTATATTATATTATATTATATTATATTATATTATATTATATTATATTATATTATATTATATTATATTATATTATATTATATTATATTATATTATATTATATTATATTATATTATATTATATTATATTATATTATATTATATTATATTATATTATATTATATTATATTATATTATATTATATTATATTATATTATATTATATTATATTATATTATATTATATTATATTATATTATATTATATTATATTATATTATATTATATTATATTATATTATATTATATTATATTATATTATATTATATTATATTATATTATATTATATTATATTATATTATATTATATTATATTATATTATATTATATTATATTATATTATATTATATTATATTATATTATATTATATTATATTATATTATATTATATATATTACATATTATATATTATATATATGTATATAGATAGATAGTTGTATATATTTTTAGGGTATGTAACATATATATCTCCCCGAAGAATAATCGATGAAGAAGCGAGAATATTGGATCGGCTTGGATGGGCCAACGCAATCTTGAGAACGGAATACTCGATACAGGAGTGAAGGAGGCAGAAACCACCCCTTGTACCTACGATACGAACATCGAAAGATTGCAGGACCACAGGATATTGTGTATACGTACGTTTCGGTTCTGGTCGATTGTTAAGATATCGAGGAAAAGAAAGTGGAAAAAAACATCGTAGAAGGTTGATGGAGAGAAATGGAGAGAGGGAGAGAGAAAAGCTCCTCCTGTCTACGAATCATAGCTAGGAGAATCTCAACGAGAACGAGTTCGATAAATTTCCAATACGCAGGCAGAGTAGAAGGCGATGCGGGAAAAAGGAATTCGTCGGACGAGTGCCCTAGAACCGAAAGAGCACGAGGCATAGAAATAGGGGTTGGACGCCGAGTGAAACCCCTGGGTCTGATTACCATCGTATTAGATTTTCGATTAGACGCCTCTCTCTCTCTCTCTCTCTCTCTCTCTCTCTCTCTCTCTCTCTCTCTCTCTCTGATTTCCCCTCCTGTTCCACAAGGCTCTATTTACCATTGTCACTGCCACAGGGCACAGTCGATCCTTAAAGCTCCACTCTCCCCCTCGAGAACATCCTCCTACCAACGACTCCATTCCTACGGACTCCACAGGGGATGATAAACTTCTTCTCCCTCTCCTCTTTGAAATAAAAAATAATAAGATTCTTTTTTTTATCCCGTCTGTCTCAAAACTTCATATAAGATGGCAAGATTGAGAGAATAGCCAACGAAAAGAAAAAGTAACTTTGAAAATTACGCGAAAAAACAAAAAGAAAGAATTTTGTCGTATAGAAAAAATTTCTCCGACACGTGTTACCACGTTTGTATTCGTCAAATCGGAAACTCTCGATGTCCTTAAACGTCGACGAGTGAACAAAATTTATTCACAGATCGTCCATACATCATTCCTAGTACGGTGAAAATTTACAGCCCTGGGGGTTCGTGACTATAAATCATGGTTACGTTCGTTAACCGTTAACTATGAGCAACGAAACATAGCACGCTTCGAAAATTCACTAACGGCAAGGTCGTCGTCGCTACGGCTCATCGAACTATGAAGGACGCGGAAGGCCGTGACTCGACAGGCCTGCCAACGTTTGCGAAACACCAAACGAGCGACCGAAGTAGTCAACGATCGTGTTTTCTATTCCATGTTTTGGACACGCCGTTGATTTTGTTTCGGGGGTCGCATGCGTGCTTCAACTTTTATAACCACATAGAACACGACGAGATCCGACGTAGGTACTCCTCGTTGAAAGGGCTCTTTTTGACCCAACGAAAGGGACCGTGACCTCAACGAGGATGGAAAAATCCGGATTGGATTATGTCGTTACGAAAGGAAATGGCCCCTTTTTTTCATTCGGGAGATAGAACGAAAGCAAATATGGGCCGAGTGGCTGCGGTTTGTAAACAGCCGAACCCACTACTACGGGCTTCCGTTTGAAATTTCATAAAGGAACGTAGTCTGCGCTCTCTGCATTTGAGTGCTTTTTTGTTATCTTTACAAACCGTTGGGGGATGGGGGATGGGGAGTTCTTTTGGTAACGTTGTAAAAGTGGCCGATGCGGCTCATTGGTGTAGATCGACGTCAAGTTATTTTCCCTCTGGGATGGAGATCGTCGGGTTGGCCTATTTCCGACATTGATGGATTTCGAAACCGAGTGACCGCAGGGAAATTAGAACTCTCTTGGGATAATCAACTTTTGGGCTAATTAGTAAATTTTAATCGATCGATCCGATCGATCGTTAGGAGATTCGATGGCTGATTTCGTCGATAATTGATTTAATTAATTAGCCGAACGAATGAGTTAGCTAGCGTTGATCAACTCTCGCACCAATTAGTCAATTTTAATTGATTGATCCAATCGTCCATTACAAGATTTGTATTCTGAATCTTTGACCACAGGGAAATTAGAACTCTCTTAGGATAATCAACTTTTGGGCTAATTAGTCAATTTAAATCGATCGATGCGATCGATCGTTAGAAGATTCGATGGCTGATTTCGTCGATAATTGATTTTACATCTTAATTAATTAATTAGCCGAACGAATGAGTTAGCTAGCGTTGATCAACTCTCGCACCAATTAGTCAATTTTAATTGATTGATCCAATCGACCATTACAAGATTTGTATTCTGAATTTCTGATCACAAGGAAATTAGAACTCTCTTAGGATAATCAGCTTTTGAGCTAATTAGTCAATCTTAATCGATGGATCGATCGATAGTTGATTTACACACTAATTAATTGATTAACTAAACGAATTAGTTACTTAGCTAAACCAACGTTAAGCAAACTAACTAATCAATCGAATCGACTAATTAGTAAATTAACTCAAAGAATAACCTTTCCAACTAACCTCATTCTTGAACCCAACCTAGCCACGAGACGAATGAGCAAAGACCTAGATCGTACATGTCATATCGACCTCGAACTTTCCAACCCCCAAATGTCACCGGAAGAACGACTACAGCTTTATCCAAACAGCAAATCCTAGCTCATCCTAATTCCCAAACAAGAACGCTAATTAGTGACCAGCCCCATCACCTTATTCATTTCTCTCACGCGGATGGCTGACTCGTTGCGCCGGAACATCCATTCCACCATATAATTGCGGTGGGAATTGAGCGAATCGGGAATTCAAGCCGGGCACTCCGGGGTGCAATTTATCCAACGTAACGTAGGATAGTCCAACTACGCCACTGGGAGAGTCACCAGACGTTGTTAGTTCTACGACATTCGGGCGATAACAAATACATATAACTTGGACGCGATTAGTTACCCGTCGTCGCGGAACGGCTAAACAACCCCCGGATTCCAGACTCACCCCCCTCAAACTACCCTCGACGTATGACTCTCGTTCCTTCGTTTCGTCGTCGGGTGAACAAACGACCTTGAAAAACAACCTCGTACCACGTGACAAGGGCTGTTTTCTATTCCCTCATCCCCCCTCTCCAAACTCACCCCCTCATCAGGGGCTGAAAAATCTGTAAACGTGGCTTATTTCGCATGAAAAAAAAAACCCACGATTTTCCATCCTCGAACTTGCCGAAAGTGCTCGCATTATTTTTCCTCTTAAGGACCACTGTGTTTTGGACCTGAAATTCCATCCCGTGTAAAAAGCATATTTTATCATACGCTTGAATTCTAATTTCATTCAAGAGCCTGTGCCCACGTTACCTTTTTCCCTCTCTCTCTCTCTCTCTCTCTCTCTCTCTCTCTCTCTCTCTCTCTCTCTCTCTCTCTCTCTCTCTCTTGCATATATGCAAACTCCGAAAATTCCACGAGGTGAAAGTTATGAGGTGATACAGAGGAGGTACCAGGGGCTTTTCCACCGTCAGACACCGTGGTGAACACCTACACATATATATATAGACACACACCCACCCCCGGCGCATTCTCCGGTGAATGTTTGCTTCCGGCGTGGCTCGTATACATAGGAGGGTTGGTAGGAAGGTACGACCCTGCTTTATACCAACCGTATACGCAATACGGAATACGTACGTACGATGCCAGGGGTTTGAGGGTGCGTTCTCGTTTCAACGGTATTTCAACCCCCGTAAAGAGCCTCTGGTACACGATACCACACATATTTTAAGTATTCACTGACTCATATGCAGTATCTCTTCGTGACCTCGACTCTTGTCTATTCCTCCTTCTTCTCCTCCTCCTCCTCCTCCTCCTTCTCCTCCTCCGCCTCTTCTTCTTCTTCTTCTTCTGGTCTTGCTCTATTGCGGTCAGAGGACAGGAGTGATGGCCCCTTCGAACCAAAAGCGTTACCTACTTTCTCAGGCTCTTCAGGGTCACCCACCCTTCTTCTTCTTCTTCTTCTTGTTTTTGTCCCTCTCTCTCTCCCTCTTGCTCTCTGTCTTTCGTATTAAATCTAGAAACAGCGAGGGAGTAGAAATGGAAATGCCAAGTCGGGTCATTTGAGAAAATATATATAACGAATAAGAGAAAGATCGGGCGGTAGTGATAAATCATTGTTAAATAAATTTATTCATAGTCATCCAGGGAAGAGTAAATATCTTTTCGAGATGTAGATTAAGCTCGTAGCTTCTTCTTTACGGGTTATTAAATTTTTGTAAATCGAGGAAGGAATGTTTATCAAATATTTTGTATACTTTGTTAGAACGCAAGAAAGATTGTTTCTTTGTTCAACCCTCTGGTCTTCCGCTCTCTCGTTCGTTAGTCCGTCTATTAATTCTCGTTTCATCTTTTTTTTGTTTTTTTTTTGTTTTTATACCGAAACCCCTACGAATGTTACTGGCGAGTATCCAGGAAAATCGTCGAGGCGTAAGACACCCCACTGACCTCGTAAACTGTACGGACCCTTAACTGCGAAATTTGTGAAATTATCTTCGCCACTGGTAAGTAAACGTGTTATACTACCCCGTAGCAAAGGGGTGTACGCTTGCCTAGTCGTACCGTGAATCGAAAAGCTGGAAGGCTTCCAGACCCATCGACGATAAAAAAAGAAGTACACACGGGCCATTACTAATGCTTCCGGGCGTTTTGCACAAGAAGAAACCGAAGAATAGTTCGAATCAACGGCCACCATTTTGTTTCGATCCTGAATTTAGATAAACAAGGGTGTTAAAACGTTCATCGAACTTTTTATTATAGAAAACATTTTATTTTTTCTCATTTCTGTGACCTCAATGTCAACTCAATGTCGACCAGAAAAAAATTCATCGTGAGTACGAAATTTATGAAAATAATATTTTCGCCGAAAATCCACCCTCTGGCCCGGACCGTTCGTTGCCGATTAGTCCTTGAGCTGGAGGTGACAGGAGTGCACTGGTACCTTTGGTTCACTATCGTTATGGTGGCATGCGGTTTTCACGAGTGACACGAAAGCAACGATATAATTTAACGTCGTTGTGCGAGGCCGAACCAACTTTGTTTATCGACCGTAATTAGATGGCGAGGTATACGAACGGTTATACGGCTACACGTCGAGCCAGATTAATTAACGCTCACGACTCGTTCCCTCGGGCCACGCGATGTCGATACAATATACATAGAGACACACCGAACTCACGACAAACGTATACGTAATTCTACTGTACATACTCGATTAGGAAACAGGAAGGAACAGCTAACCGTAATCCACGAAGTTGACGATCTCCTCCTCGGCCCGAACGAGAAACGATATCGCGTCGCTCGGTTTTCACCAAGGAAACTTTCTCTGGATCGCGAAAGCGACGTGCTCTTTATTATTTTCTATCAATTTAGGGATGAACGATAGGGGTTGAGGGAATTGGAATTTTGTATGTATTTTCATCTTTGGACTTACTCAAGGTCACCCCTGATTTTTAAGGATTTAGAGGTCAACGATAGGGGTTGGAAAAATTGGAACTTTTGACCTCTTTCCACGTTTCGAGGTATTCAAGGTTAAAAAGTACGTCCGTTACGTTTGTAAACATTCTGTTTTGCTCGTTTCAGAGAGTAAACAGGGTTTGTATAGCCGAAATTCTGGAAGAATTTACTTACGAAAGATCGTATTCTACGTCTCGTTGTTGACAAACAAGCGGATGACCCGTTGGTGAGGTCAACGGAGGTCAAAGAAGGACGTAGGAAATATTCATATCGTACTCGTTTCGTGCAGCATCCGGTGACTTTTCGCGATAATATTTTTTCATCCCCCCAATGCGCAGAGGCTTCTATCTCGCGCGACTGCTAAGTCCCGAAGGGAGGAATGCAACAATGAAGAATGAAAATAAAAAAGAGGAAAAAAAAAGGGAAAAAGCGAAACAGTGAATACTCCGAGGGAGAAAAGGATAGGTCGACATGTGAGAAGAGAGGACAAGGATATGCCCGGAGCAACGGGAGGAAGATGAGAGAGTAGTTACGAGCGTAATAGCGAACGTGGAACGAGGAAAGTGTTGGAACGAGACTGCCGCCGGTAGTGGCAGCCAGCGAGCCAAGGTAGAAAGTAATACAGGGATGGTAGTACTCCGTACAAAAAGCTGAAAGACAATGGAAAATCGTTTGAAAGGGGTTGAGTATTGCCACGAAATACGCGAATCGTACGACGGGCATTGGTCGACACGAAGTAAACTTCGTTTCATTCTCACCCTCCACCTCTTGGTCCGTACAACCCAGTGGCTTGTTTTTGACGTCGTAAAAATATTTCACGTATTACCATCCCGAATGTAAAAGAAAAGGGGTTGGAAACAACCCCCGGGAGGGTTAAATTGGCCGCGAAAGATGGACGGACGTTAAATTTGCCGTGCGAGAATTATATACGAGTTATGTGTGACACTTGGACGAAGTTGTCGTCGAGGGGTTGACTCTAGGGGTTGCGGTGGAAGGGTCCAGTGCATTTTGGAGGTTACGAGAAGTTTCGCTTGTGCGAGGGTTGCCTCGTCGTGGAGTTTCGTGGGAATGGAAGAGTCGGATGGAACCGACTGGGGTGAGTTGGATTTGAGAGTGTAAGGGTGTAAAAGAGGGTGAAAGAGGAGTGTCCTGTATATGTCATGCTATACCGAAATCGATATCAACACGGTTCTGTCCTTTTATTCGTCCATCGTGGTCGAACTACGCGGTAGAACCCGTAACATGTAGTCAGCTTCCATCGAAACGTGGAATCGAGAAACCTCGCCCCATCGCTCAACGATCGCAAGTCCCAATAACCCGAGTGACCGAGGGTGCACCACCCTTGGTCACTGACTCGCGATCTACGACTCTCGCGTCCCTGAGTACAACCACCGATTCGTAAAACGATCTTTCTTTACGGAAGGCGCGCTGAGCCAACCCCTAAACCTCTTGACCCTTTTGTCTCGTGGCCATAAACCGTTTACTACCTCCCACCTCCTTGCATTCTTTGTCCCTGGGACACAAGTCGGGTGGAACGAGAAATCTTGAAAGAAATTTTTAGCTTCTTTTTTTACAAAACCCTCGTTCTTGACAGGCAATAACTTCGTGGGTTATGGGAGAAGGGGTGGGTTTTCCTGTGTGAAAAATTCCGGAATATTCCAAACTACCCTGAAATATTTGATCAACTTGAGAACGCGGAAGGAGTGTTTCATGGTGGTTGAAGAAACTTTGCACTCGCAAAATCTCAAGTTTCAAACTATAATAACCAGGAAGGGTGGAATCAGAAATTAAAAGAGCTTTTAGTGACGTCATGTGGTATTTGTGTAGAACCGATGCATTGAAATTCGACAGGGGTTGCAGCCACTGCAACCTCGTCCATTTGCTGATTGGACAGGACGACCGTAAGTTCGGTGACGTTTCAGGGGTAGTTTTGGCTCGAAGCTATTATTTGTCCTTCGCATGCCATTCGAAAACGATGAGTAACGATGCATCGATGCTGCGAAGCTAAGACTTATAGGAGTATATGATAAAAACGAGGACTCTCTTCGTCAACGACAAGAGAATACTCGCCCTTACGTACCCTGAGATAATTAATTTCTGAACAACCCTTAAGCAGTGCGCGAACTTTACTTCAATCGAATATAGTTTCTGAATAAAACGAACGTGTTCCTCATCCCTCGATGCCCGAAGCGCGAAAGTGCGAAATGTTAAATCCCTAGGGGTAAAGTTTCGTAATATTGGTCGACGTCGTTGTTCGTGTCCTTCGTGTCCAGTTGGTAATCAACGAGGATACTGGTGAGGGCCAAAGCGAGACGATTTATCGAATTAAGGCCACTTTAGTGACGAAGGGGTGAATACAACCAGAAATCCGTGGTCTCCGAGACAACGGTGGAGGGTCGAGAGTGGCGGACAGTTTGACTGTTGGCGGGGGATGGTTGTATTACTTCGATGAAGGTCGGGGGTGGCGGATGGAAAACTGGCAGTTCAAGCTGCCTGCGGTGTACTCGTTGAATTGTTTTGATCGCTATGCCGAGAGTTGGAAAATATACGGGCTTGAGATATGACGGGTTATTGTGATAGATTGACGGGTTCGCGTCACAGCCCCTAACAGAAGGGTAGATATTTCCAATCTCCACTTTCGATGCATTTCCTGTGAGGAATGGGACGACCATGAAACTTTACTGGAAAAAAAGTATGGACGAATATATCCACGTAGGGTATGCAGTTGTAGGGTTTGACCTTGTATGACCGATATGACCTTCAAAGGTCACATCTGAAAATCCCTCATATAAAATCATTTATAAAACATTGTTACGTAATCACTTGTCGCTCCATTTTTCCACATGATAAATCAATCTTCGAAAATCCAATCACTCACCCCCTCGACGAAGGGTTGAGAGTGACAGAAAAAGGAACGTAGCTTTCAACCATTTAAATCGATCGTCAATCACCGAGGAAATTGGTAAAAAGATCCGCCTAAGGGTGGAATTACGGTATAGAAGGTCAAAGGGAAAATAACGTTCTTCAGTTGACCTTGTATGATCGACATAACCTTTCAAGGTCACATCTGAAAATTTCTCATATAAAATCGTTTATTATCATTATTACGTAATTACTTATCGCTACAATTTTTCCAAACGATAAATCCATTCTCAAAAATCCAATCACTCACCCCCTAGACGAAGGGTTGAGAGTAACAGAAAAAGAAACGTATAACTTTCAACCATTTAAATCGATCGTCAATCACCAAGGAAATTGGTAAAAAGATCCGCCTAAGGGTGGAATTACAGTATTAAAAATCAAAGGGAAAATAACGTTCTTCGGTTGACCTTGTATGATTGACATGACCTTTCAAGGTCACATTTGAAAATTTCTCATATAAAATCGTTTATTATCATTATTACGTAATTACTTATCCCTACAATTTTTCCACACGATGAATCCATCTTCAAAAATCCAATCACTCACCCCCTCGACGAAGGGTTGAGAGTGACAGAAAGTCTTTTAAACGTTTAAATCGATCGTCGATCACCAACAAAATTGGTAAAAAGGTTCTCCTAAGGATGGAATTAACATCGAGGAGTGACGATTTCGAACAAACACGAATGAACCTCGTACCCCATTGTACGGTATTAGAAGTCAAAGGGAAAATAAGGTTCTTCCGTTACACGAAGGTAAAAGCGTATACGGAACGATCGTTCGTAACAGCCAATCGTTCGACGGAAAACAAATGTAGCGCATCAGGGAATAGCAGGAATACGGTCAATCAACCGAAGTGCTATACGCCATCGTTCCCGTGAAGGCCCTTGGCACCGGCCGAACGGATTCAACCGATATTGGCACATATGTATGCATCGACTTCTAAGAGATAGGAATCGACCTCGTTTTTAGAAATTCAACTACTTTTCTCTTTCTCTCCCTCTCTCGACTCTTGCAGAACTTTTCTTTTTCTTTATCTCTTATTCTCGAACCGTCTTCCAATTTCCCTTTAAATTCATCCCTCTCTTCTAGCATCGTTTCCAGGCCATTTTTCCTCGCATTAAGGGTTGACATTTAACGCTTGCCAAGAATTACCGGAAGACTTATAAAATTCAAAGTTACGAAGAAAAAAAATAGAAGTACGATAAAAAGGACGATAATTATTTCCTCGTGTAAATCTTAAAATTCGCATTGCCCCTTTTTTTCTTGACACGCTTCCTGATTGTCCTTGAAAGGATGCAAATGGACATTTTCGTTAGAATAAAAAGAATATAACACTGATTTTACAAGATATTTCGAAATAAACTGGAAACTTTAACTCGTCGTGCTCTCTGTCGTATTTCTTTAAACGGGGTACAAGGAGGTCGGGGGTTTAAGAAGGAGAGAAAGGAGGAACGTTCGAACGTCGATCGTCCCTCGATAAATCCTTCAAGAAGTTTAAAGGACGTCTTTAATGGATTCGAGACTATATATCTTACGTACGTCGAATGACTGGAGCTAAAGATGGGAAAGCGAGCGAAACCGAGAGGGAGAGAGAAAGAGAGAGAAATTCTGGGATGAAAAAAAAAACAAAAAAAAAAGCATCGAACCGTCTCGCTCGTTCTCGCACAACGTCTCGAGAACTTTCTGCCTCTCTGTCTGTCCGTCTCTACCGCGCGAGCGATATCGTTCACGAACGGTAGAAACGGCGATTCCTCTCGCAAGAGGCCCGAGAAAGAGCGAACGATACCAGACGTTCGAACGAGAAGCAACCAAGCGATCTCGGATAGAAGCCCCCCGGACAACTCCTTTGCCTCCCCCTCTATGCCCCAATGCGATTCGTGGAATCGCAAAATTCAACGTCCAGCTGCGATTTATCGCTTGCATTCGTCCGAGAAACTCGAACTTCGAATCTCTCTCTCTCTCCTTCTCGTCTTTCTTGCGAGAATCGAGAATAGAGGTTGAATAAACGAAGCAGATAGCTGACACAGAGGGGGTGAGAGGGTTGAAAGAAAAGGGGTTGGGAGTTGGGGGGTTGAAAAACGTAGAGGCGACAAAGGGGTGGAAAAGAGGCAGAGTGAGGAGAGAGAGAAAGACAGAGGGGTGGGAAATGGGTCGAGGGGGTTAGTTGGGGGTGAGTCGAGAGGGTGGGATTCGTACAGAGAAATATATCCCATTTTCGCTTTGTAGCAAGCACCTGGAATCGTTAGAAAATCGAAACGTATTGAGTTTTCTCCATCGAGAACGAGCCAGGGACAAAGCTGGATTCCGAGATGGAGAGGCGTGTGAACGATGCACGAGCATGTTTTTATTTTTATTTTGTGTTTTCTCTTTTTTCATTCGGCAGAAGAGAAAACCCCATCTAAATCCACATCACACGACTTGTCGTGAGCAAAAACCGAGATACAAAAATGGATTCCGAAGAAAGCGGTTTACTAGTCTCACTGTTGCAGTGTTCGATATCGAGGCAAAGAGGGAGGGGGTAGAATCTCATCTTGTTGAAATTGGAACGGGCAAAAATCAATCGGATATTCGATCATGAATTTTCTTCTCCCGGTGAAAAAAAGAATATTTATTCTTACGACCGTCGACCCAATCTCCCCCCCCCCTCACTCTCTCTGTCCGCACCCTCTTGAAATCGTGTTTAAATTATAAGGGTGCAATTTGATTATTGACGAATTCGAGTGATTCCAATTTTAATAATAAAATATCGAGTAATTTGGAGAGAAATTTTATTGATTAACTTCAATCAATCGAATTTAACAATGAAATTTTCAATTACAAGGGTGAATTTTGTATCGAGGAATTTTCATAATTGGATTTATTCCATTAATCGTAATTCGATTCGAAGCATCGTTGAAATGACAAAAAATCGTAATTCCCGTTGAGAGACGTTGAATCGAGCGTTCGATATGACAAATGGGGGATAATAAGCCTCTGTGTCAAACAGCGTCAGCGCCCTTGGGCCAAGGTAGGGTAGTAGATCGGGGGTGTTTAGTAACCATATCATACCTGAGTATACATCTCCCTATATCTCGGATATTAATTACAATACATCCTCAAACACCCTCGCGTTACCGAGAATTCGATATAAGCCTATTGAACATCGGCTTGAGTGGCCAATAATCGACTCGAAGGTCGATTAGGGGTGGTTGCGCCGATTCGATCCGACATTGTGTGCGTTGGTCATCCTTGAACACACCAGGCTTTCGATCATAGGATGTTCCGATCTCCGGCAATGTTTCATGTCGAATGTCACGATGATCCATTTGTACCATGTTTGACCTTTCGCGAAGGTCAAACCTGATTCCATGGAGGGATGATTACAATATTGCAATCTCAAAAGTGTCTTGAAAAAAATATGCATATATTTATTTCGTACTCAAAATATAAACAAACCATCCTGTAGAAAAAGAAATCAAATCCATGGAAGGAAATAAATATGACGGGGTTAAAGACGCTCGTGAACTTTGGGGTCATCGAAGGTCGTTTGTTTCCTTGTGAGGAAATAACGAGTAAAGCATATCCGGGGATGTGTTAAGATATTATTGATTCGCTGTGAAACATCGGATTCGTGCGTTGTATACATGTTTATATTTATATAGTTACGGTTGCTCACTGTGTCTCATAGACATAGACGCTCTCTTGGGTACCGAGATAACGAAACTTCGGCCTTCGCATCTCGACAAGACGGATGCACACTCTCGGGGCTCATCGGTTCCTGTTCACGAGAAGAGACGGGTACTTGCTTCGGGGTAGTACGAGTCGGTCTTACTTTAAGGGGATGGTATATCTATGTTTATATATGTGACACTTCTCACCCCTTTAAGGATCGAGCGAAGTCCTTCCCGATAGAACAGTTTTCACTTTGCCTGCGTCGGGCCACGAGAGAAATAGGTCGAGTTGAACGGAAATGTACGCGAGAATGGTTCGGCAAAACGAAAAGGCAAGATAAGAAGGACAAGCGACAGAATCGGGCACGTCAAAGAGGGTTCTCTTCTTTCCGAATTTTTTTCCTCTCGATGTCACTTAGTGGTTGTTTCTTTTCATTTATTTTATTTTGAGGAGAACGGTAGGATCGAAAGCCACGATGAATTCGAGGGCAAATGTGAAATAAAATTTATCGAGTAAGGAAATAATTTTTAATATTTTGAAATATTGACGTGTGGGATGATATTGGATGTTTAATTATTTTTAGTATTTTAAAGTCGCGTGGTAATCATGTTTTTTTTATTTCGAATATTGTTTGTAAAGCAAGTGGTAATTCCAGCATGATTTTCTGTCGTATTAGGAAACATCTGGTTAATCAAGTACGCACGACGATGTGTTTTTCGTTACGACGCGATTTACGACCTGCGAAGCGAGCACTGAAAATAAATATCGTGTCACGGAGGGAGACGAAAATAAAACGACTCGTGCTTCTCGGAGGGTCAAGTGAGAAGCGAGGCGCTTAGGTTTCGTGAAAACCTACGATGGTAACAAATGCGACACGAGGAAATAGAAAAGAAATCAAGTATCTCGTATCAGACTCGAACCGCGATGGAGGAAAAACCGAAAATATAAAGAGTACAAAATACAGAGTACAAAATACAAAATATAGAATATAGAACATGGAATATAGAATATAGAATATAGAATATAGAATATAGAATATAGAATATAGAATATAGAATATAGAATATAGAATATAGAATATAGAATATAGAATATAGAATATAGAATATAGAATATAGAATATAGAATATAGAATATAGAATATAGAATATAGAATATAGAATATAGAATATAGAATATAGAATATAGAATATAGAATATAGAATATAGAATATAGAATATAGAATATAGAATATAGAATATAGAATATAGAATATAGAATATAGAATATAGAATATAGAATATAGAATATAGAATATAGAATATAGAATATAGAATACAGAATATAGAGTAGAGAATATAGAATATAAAATATAAAATATAGAATATAGAATATAGAATATAAAATATCGAATATAGAATATAGAATATAGAATATATAATATAGAACATTGAATATTGAAAGTAAGCTACAAAATGCAATATATAAAATACAAAATACATAAAATAAAATGTAAAATATAAAATTAATCAATCTCCTAATAAACAATATCAGTCCAAGCGATCTTCAAAAATAAAAACTATAAGAGAGGATAGAGTGAAACAGAAGGAACCAAGAGATAGAGAGAGAGAGAATTGGGGATGAACAGACAGGCGCGAAAGCGAAGTCTGCAGGGTTTTTAGTAGCAAACGTAATGCATTTATGGCGATCGTGCCGGGAATGCCATGTGATTGGCTCGTTTCGATACGTTATGTATATATCCACCACCTAAATATATATATATACATACATATATTATTGAGCGAAAAGAACAATGCAGGCCAGTAGCGTGTTTCACACTGACATGGACGATGGTACGGTCAGAGTGCCGAGAGCGATGTTCGACGCAGCGTGTACTGACTGTGAAAGAAAAAAAAAAGAAACAAAAAAAAAGAAGAACGGACCAAAAAAGAAACGAGCCGAGAGCTTCGCAACGCTTGAAAACGAGTAGCCTGCAGTGTAGATTTTGAGATTCTACGGGACATAGAGCGTAGAAGACCGTTTCATCCGTCTCTTCGCCGTCGATCGAAGATTAATGTACAAATTGAAAACGCTCGCTGAATCGCTAAACGCCCGACGGAGGAACGGGAAGCGCCCGGGGGTGCAAAATCAACGACGAGGAAGACACACCGCCATACGCGATCGGACAGAATCGAAAAGATTCAACACCCCTCTCTTCACTTTCTCCCTCTCTCTCCCTCACACGGACACAAATCTCTGACTTTCGCGATGTTCAACGACGTTACAAAACGACTTAGGGAGTCGATCTTATCTCAGCCATTTATCTTTTCGCATCTGGTGAACCGTAAAATAAGTTACGAATATTCCTAAGCACCGCACGTTTTTTCTTCCCTTTTCTCACTTCAATTTTTTCCATTCCACCAACACTCGCACATTCAAATTTTCTCACAAACCTTACTTCCTCATATTTATTCATACCTCGACCACCCTAATGTTAAAACAATCCATTAAAACATTAACTTCGTTCAAACGCAAATTACGTTTTTTCTTGTTTCCTTCAATTCTTCACCTTTCATCGACTGGATGAATAAAGGCGAGGCTGAACACGCAGTAGAATTCCCAACAGGGATGATTTCGCTGGAATCAACCTTGATAAACATCACCGTCGTATCTTTGATGAATCACTCGTAACCTTTCGTCGATACTCACGCAGACCTTCTCTTTTTTACAACGATCGTTATTTCCTACAGTTTATACGTTCACTTAAATACCAGTTGAACATGCTCGCCACTCTCGTTCACGATATAGCGATAACGAGCCGGGGAACGATGGACGTACTGTCGATGGTCAGTACTACCATGATCGATATACAGCGAGCTCGACATCCCTCGCGAACAACCCCTATATGGCGTCATCCCTCTGTCGAACTGGCGTGTGTGCTTTAAAGCATCTCGAAGGGTTCGAAACGTTCCTATATATCCGCAGGTAATATAAAGTTATACGAAGTTACCTCGCATGATCTTCCATTACGATCTTACGACATACCAAGGGTAATTTGGCTCGGAAAGTACAATGAAACGTACGGGCCCTCGGGCGTTAATACCTCCATAGATTTAACATCACGTTGTAATATTACGACGTACATTGGATCGATTTTCTACACCCGAGTGTCGAGAATCGTATTTTCCCTCGGGGCGAACGCATACGTTACATCCACATTGTTAAATACGTCCGGGTATAATTTAAATATAAAAAAGAAAAAACAACTGAATTTTGTCGTATTAATAAAATATTCAACCCTCATTATTATTTATGAGAGTAATAAATTCGATATTCGAAACAATTGAATTTTTCCAGGAAACTATAATGAGAAAAAGATTTTCCTAAATGGTTGAAAATTTGTGGCTTTTATTTAAATTAATCGATTCATCGATCGATCGATTATTTCATTATTGTTAATTGATTATTTACGAAATGGTAGCTCTGCGTTTAGGACGACGGATATTACGTCACGACAATTGGTTTATGAAAATTGACATCCGATGTGTAAACGTTGGTACACGCACGCGATGACTCGTCTCAGCACATCGTCCCTAATAACATTTCCAGAGATGAACTTGCGCGTCGACTTGGTCGCGACACTCGCGGAACATTCCAAGTTTACATAACCGGATCTCACTGCCTTTCACGTCATGACGCAATTGTGTTCGCTATCTTCTACCTCGCATCTGTCTCTATTTTCGTCATCCCCCTTCTCACCCCCCTCTCCCTCATCTACGTACGTAACATACGCCAGTAGTAACGACCAACGAGAGAACCACGAATTTTTCTTTTTTTTCTTCCCTCTCTCTTTTTATTTCCAAGCCAGTTTTACCAACGACTTCCGGTTTTTCGTCCGTTTTCGCTCAGTAATTATTCAAACAACGGACGAATCTTTCTTTACATTTTTCCAGGATTGTTCTTGTTAAAAATCCATCTTTCACTTCGCCATTTTTTTAAACGTCCTGGATAAAATATGTTGCCACAATGTTGTTCTAGGAATTATCCGACGCGGAAGGTTTTAATTATTCACGGATTCGCGACTTCGTGTATTAACACTTTAACGTTAAGGGGAGAGATTAAAACTGATGTTACACCCTGGTTCATCCAACTAAGCGAGGGTTGAAAAAACAAATTTGCTTTTATAAGAAGAAAGGAAGAAACTAAAAGAAAAAAAAAGATATAATTAAATATTAAAATAATAATGTTTTTAATTAAAACGAAAAATAAATTGATCAAACGAGAAATGCGATTACGTTATCACTCTGCTTTTGCTTTTTCTACGCTATTTCCATTATTTTGAATAGGTTTGCTCTTGTTTTTTAAGTAAAGAATAAAATTATATAGACAACGAATTAATCAAAAAGTAATTTCATTATTTTTGTCGTATTTCGTGTACGTTCTATTTTCCAGCAGCTTTTCGTTCCCACGTTCCAGATATATAAATATATATGTGTATGTGTAATTTTTTGTTTGTAGCCTGAATTTTTCGACAGTTGCACGCTGCTCGTGCAGTTGCACGGTGTGAAAATTTAATGCTGGTCCGTGTCGGTTTACGCCATGACCGATTACCTGGCCCGAAGCCCACCCATTTGGTGCAAAAGCTCTCGTCAACTAGTAATACGGCGAAAGCACCTATGTCTCGGCGAAATTCCCAGCGAATGGTCACCTTATTTCTCACGGGAATGTCTCCCAAAACGTTTTCTTCTTTCCCGGGACGTCTCGCACAATTCTTTTCATTACTATCCTTCCCTCTTCCTTCTCAACCTCTTTCCACTGTCTCTCCCTCTTACTCCATTTCACCTTTCCATCTCGCAAGTGGACTGAAATATTAACAAAAAAAAGCTTATAAAAACAATTTAAAAAATTAATTAATTGGGGGTTGAAAAAAATCTGTTTTTCGTATTTTCTTTTATCTTGTAATAATTTTTTTATGATCAATGTTTTCAAAATTTTGTCAAAAAAATTAAATTAATTGATTAATTAAGATTTGAAAGAAAAATCTGCTTTTCGTATTTCGTTTGATGGCTTAGCAGTCTTTTTATGATCAATTATTTCAAAATTTTGTCATAGAAATTAAATAAATTAATTACTTCAGGTTTGAAAAAAAAATCTGTTTTCCTATTTTGTTTGATCTTTTGGCAATTTTTTGCTTTCAAATATAGCGAGAAAGTAATCACGATTCTCTACAAATTACATTAAATTTTGTCAACGCGGATGTTTTCAAAAGCTGCACAAATTTTCCCACAATATCGGTAATAAAAAAAAAGCATTCTCAATATTTTCACGTAATTCGATATTGATGAAAAGGAGTGAAAACGAATCTATTTTCATTCGAGTGTAAACGTATGAATTAATTCCTCCCCGAGTTTCATTTACCAGCTGTGTAAATTTCCGGATATTTTACGTGAGTTCAATGTCGATCCTTTTACGCGTATGCATCGAGTGATTTCTCCGTGTGTTAAAATCGCGTCGATATTGGAAACCCCAACGTCGCGCTTCGTCCTTTCAGTGGAGTCGGTCGACGAAAAACCGCAGGGGATGTTTTTTTTCTCGTCTATTTTTGTGTTTTTTCATTCCTCGGAAAGAACGCAAACCCTGTTTCTCTAGTGGTTTCCTTTTGTTCGCGTTCGCAAGACTGCAAGCGCTACCGGAAGTTTATTTATTTATTTTTTATTCCTTTTAAACAAAAAATTTTTTTTTTTTCATTTCCTTGCTTTCTTTTTTTTTATTGACTCGACGAATCGTTGGAAGTGCGGGACGGGCAAAGCGTCCTGTTTAGAGGCGTCGAATGAAAAAACGTAAATGCGAACGAGGCGAGAGTTGCGAGAAGTAAAAAAAAAGGGATCGAGAGATTGAAGGCTGAGGGATAGGAATAAAGCGAAATAGCAAAGCGATAGCTGGGAGTAGAATCCGATTTGGTCTTTACTTAACGGTAATGCCTTTGTAGTCTGGTGAAACGGAGAATGCAAGGGGAACGAGAGTGGGGGAAGGGGAGGGGTGAGAGATACCTCGTATCGCTTGTACGCTCGATGGGAGATGAGGCGAAAAAAAAACCTTCGAGACTGACTCGTTTCGCTCAGACGCGAGTTAATAGACGCATAGTTCATCCAATGTACATCTTATCGCGTCGTTTACTTGGAAATTCGATATCATCGCTAAATAAATAAACCTCGCGATACGTGCAATTTCGTTGCGATATTATTTGTTTTTTCTTCCTTTGTTTCTCACAAAGTTGCAAAAACAAACAGAAAATGTTGGTGAAATAAAGAAGGAAATGCGAGTAATCGATCGTGATTGAAGTTCGATTTTTCGTCTTTTTTTTTAATCGATTAAAAAACAAAATTGCCTCTGATAATAGGTAGGAAATTAATTAAAATATAAATATGGCAAATTCGAAATATCGGTAAAAGGCAATGTGGCAAGAGGAGATATACTCGAGAAAGGAGTAAATCAAAAAACTGTGGAATAAATCAAGCGAAATGGGGAGGCGATGGTGGAAGCCAGTATGATCGATTTTATAAATTAATACGTAATTAAAAGCAACCCGAAGCATTTTTCTCGACAATTTAACGAATCGTTTTACACGTTTCGCGATACAAATGCTAACGACGCAGTGGCACGGCTTGGACTGGTAGGTACGCGCGAGGGGTTGGTATGTTTTTTTTTTATTTTCGTTTTTTAATGATGAAATGAAACGGAGGGTGCGACCGAAGGGAATTTTCCGCTAGAAGCTCCCGCGACGTAATTGCATCCATCGTATCGCGCCGAACTGGATGTTAATATACGATCGAGGGTGGAAAATCGCGGAATAAGTATACCTCGTTTGGAAGCGTTGATACTACCAGCGACGCGAAAAATTGCGAATGAAAATGCTGAGAATCGAGAGGGATTGGCAGGTATTTATATTTTGCGTGGTAGGTTTTCGTGCTGCTGGGCTGTGTAGAGTCCTTGGCCTTCTACGAGCCTTTTTTCAGGGACACCCGGTATATGAACGTTTTAAATTCAAATTGGACACTCGATGTGTGCTTCGTAACTTTCAAGCGAGACGTTCCATATTTTATTTATAACTTTTTCCCCACGGACACCCGGTATATTGATGCATTAATATCAAATAGGACACCCGGTATATTAAATTTGACTAAATTCGAACGAGACGTCCGGTATGTTTCCTATTTTTCAAGTGGCATTCCCGATATATTATTTATAATTTCGTTTTCGATGGACACCCGGTATATGAACCTTTAAAATTCAAATTGGATACCCAATATGTGCTTCGTAACTTTCAAGTGAGACACTGGATATTTCATTTATAACATTTTTCCCACGGATACCCGGTATATTGACGCATTAATTTCAAATAGGACACCCGGTATATTAAATTTGATTAAATTCAAACGGAACGTTCGGTATTGTTATCTTATTTTTCAAGGGACACACTCGATATATTATTTATAATTTCGTTTCCTATGGACACCCGGTATATAAACGTGTTATTTTTAACTGGGACACCCGGTGCGTTCCTTAAAATTCGTGTACATAACGCTAACGCCCGAATCTTTTTATCGTATGGAACAAGCTATACGTACATAACGCGTAGGAGTAGCGTTAGCCGAACAAAAAATTCCGGCATGAATTTCAGCAGCCGCTCCCCCTTCGCCCCCGCCCGTCATTCCAGCATTTGTTTCCGACAGAACGACTGCCGGATGCCACATAGACCGTAACTTTTTTGAAGCGTGTCCACAATGGTGAACGCGGCAACTGTTTTGGCAAATATTGCACGCTGACGTACAGACAACAGGGTTGGTGTCACGAGGCAAAATGTTTTTTCCGCACACATTTACCTTGCGATCGGGGCGACTGATCCGAGTAACGATTGAAAAATATTCAACGATACGTTTGCAATATTAACGTATAAAAATAAACCGACAAAAACAAAATTTCGCTTGATTCGAATTAACCCTTTGAGACCTGAGTACTTTCAAGCTTATGTGGTCCGCACACGCACAGGCTGACGCATATATGCGTCCTTAGAGCTCAAAGGGTTAAAAGTTTGAACAAGTTCATTATCTCGTTATAAATTTCCCGGAAATTCATACGTAGATAAAAACAAAGCTTTTAATTGCAATAGCAATTTAATTAAAGTATGAAAGGTTCATATTTTTCCCGGAAATTCGAGAGTCGAGTTCGTAAACTCTTGTGCCTGTTTTCATCATGCCAGAACCAATAAATCAGAGCCGACCATCGATGTACAGGCCTTCATAACCCGATCGAAATTCCGTCGCCAGCAGGAAAGCTCTTCAGCAGTTCATAACCTCGCACGAACGCATTATTCTTTATCCCGTTCGCCCACACACCCGCATCAAACAATCAACGTCGTCACGTTCATCAAACTCCGTTGACTCGTCTCTTTTTTATTGCTGTTTCGTTTTTTATCGTACTTCTCTTTCGTTCCGTTTCAGACGAGATTCTCGGCGTTCCATAGAATTCTGGAAATTGCCGTCTCGGATGTGACGTCACGATGACAGGATATTCGGAACGTGGCGGGGAACGGCGAAAAAAGTGTGTCCCGCGCATGTTGAGCGCAGGACAATTCTTCATTCTGAGCTTCCTCATACCCGGACTCGTTATGACAACGAGGGTTCACGCACAGGCGCCGGAATGTCCACCAACCGAGGCCATTCCTGGTTGTCCTTGTTACAATTTCGATGACGGCCTTTTCCTGGAGTGTCCTGGTGCTACCGAGGACACTCTAAGAAATACGATGCTCGGGGTCCTGACAGAAGGGGGTGAGTATAAACGCGTCGAATCCTCAAAAAAGTCAATTTTCTACACGTAAATATAGACATCAAGATGGACTTTTTTGTCCATCATGAATATTTTAGATTTTTACCATTACAAGAGAGTAACTATTCAAAGATGAAAGTTGTAAAAGCGTCGTTTATTTGTCGAAACAGGTCCCGCGACGGTGGTCCAATCATTGAGTGTCTACGAGCTGGACAAAAGCATCGAGGAATTGAGGGAAGGTGCGTTCCCGGCAGGATCACAGATAAGACATCTGCAGATATCACACTCGTCGCTGAGGGAGATAAGCGAGAACGCATTCGTGAATATTAAGGAAAGCCTCGAATCACTGGCCCTTGTGTCGGGTCGTTTGCCACAAGTGCCCCAGAAATCTCTGGCCGAGCTTCACAAGCTTGCAGCCCTCGATCTCGAGGCGAATCTCATACAGGATCTGTCGTCCTATTGTTTCTGGGGCTTGAAACTGATAAAGCTTATTTTGAAGGGCAATCAGATATCTAAGATATCGGAACACACGTTCGCCGGCCTCGAGGACAGTATGAGCGACCTCGATCTTGCCGAAAACAAGCTCAAACTATTTCCAATGACCGCGTTGAGACGTCTCGAGAGTCTTACCTCACTCGGTCTCGCTTGGAACGAGATCTCCGAAGTACCGGACGATGGTTACTCGAAACTTGGTTCGCTACTTATACTGGACCTGAGCAGCAATAATTTCGACAAACTCGGGGAGGATTGCTTCAGACCGTGTCCGTTGCTTCATACACTGTCGCTCTATTATAACGCGATCGAGACTGTACACAAGGACGCCTTCGTCTCCCTCATTGATCTCGAATCCATTGATTTGAGTCACAACAAGATCGTTTTTCTCGATGTGTCGACGTTCAAGACGAACGAGAGATTACGGACTATCGAACTCAGCCACAATCACATACACAACATAGGTGGTGTCTTCTCCAGACTGCCAGAACTGCGCGAGCTGTATCTCGCGGAGAATAACATATTGGAAATTCCAGCGGACGCTTTTACCGGTAGTTCGAGTCTAGCGGTCATTTATCTCCAGCACAATGCGATACGCAGGATAGACGCCAGAGGTCTGGTCTCGCTGACCCAACTTGCTCAGCTCCATCTCAGCAACAATTACATCGACAGAGTGCCCGTGGAATTACTGGAAAATTGTGGAAATGTATCTTCCCTGTCACTTGACGGAAACAAAATTGGAGAGCTGCAGAATGGAACTTTCGTGAAGCTGCTTCAACTGCGCGAACTCAGACTGCAGGATAATCGTATCGGGGAGATTAGGAGGGGTGTGTTCTCGCAATTGCCATCACTGCTAGAGCTACATCTGCAGAACAACGCGATCACGAATATTGAGACGGGAGCCCTTAGAACACTAAACGCTCTTCAACATGTGAATCTTCAAGGTAACCAGTTGACAGTCCTAGGTGATGTTTTCCAGTCGTCAACCTCGGAATCCGGGACAGGGGGCAGTTCCCTCGTTTCCATACAGCTTGACAGCAATGGGCTCGAGGTTCTACACAATGACTCGCTACGCGGTCAAGCTTCTGTCAGGATCATGTGGCTTGGGCACAACAAGCTCACTCATCTGCAGGCACCCTTGTTCCGTGATCTTCTTCTCGTTGAGCGCCTCTATCTCAATAACAATTCCATATCGAAGATCGAAGACACGGCTTTCCAACCGATGCAGGCTCTAAAGTTCCTCGACCTTAGCATGAATGCATTGAGCCACGTGACCACAAAGACCTTCTCGGAGCTTCATGTCCTCGAGGAGCTCTATCTTCGAAACAACGGTCTGCGCAGGTTCGAACCTTACGCATTGACAGCACTGAAGAAGCTTCGTATTCTAGACTTGGCAAACAACAATCTGACTATACTCAAAGATTCGATGTTCGAGGAGAATCTGCCGATCGAGAGTCTCAATCTTAGAAATTGTTCGATCCAGAAGATCGAGAACGATGCTTTTCGTGGCCTGAAGAATCTTCAGGATCTCAATCTGGAGGATAACGATCTGACCGCGGCAGCTTTGAAAAAACTTAGATTCTTGAGTCTGCGAAAGTTGATCGCATCGGGTAACAATTTTGATGAACTTGCCGAACACAGCTTGTACGGAGTGCCATCCCTTCAGGAACTCTTCATCGAGAATGCAAGGATCACCGAGATACCGGAGACAATATTTACTCTCAATCCCAACCTCGCTCGCCTTCACGCCAGTCGAAATCTTTTGCGGGATCTACCTCCAAGAGTATTCTCCAGATTGCACTCGTTGCGTGAGATTCATCTCGATAAAAATCTACTGATCGCGATTCCTTATACAGCACTCTCATTCGCCCCGAACATCGAGATTCTCTCGCTGTCGTGGAACAAGATCGTTGATGTCAATGCGGCGAATCTGACAAGCTTGAAGTTTTTAAGAGAGCTTGATCTGAGTCACAACAGAATCGAAACGATGTCGGGCTTTGCCGTGGCGAACATGTCGCGCTTGCTGTCCGTCGACCTGAGTCACAATCACTTGAAAGCGCTGCCAGTGAATTTCTTCGCGAGGTCGACGATGCTTCGTCACGTTGATCTATCGGAAAACAGATTCAGCCAAATTCCAGCCGTAGCCCTTTCCGGCAAGAATCTTCCGGGCCTCACCTGGTTGAATCTCACCCGGAATCCTCTTAATCGCATTCATGATGTTCCGTCAAACGCGAGGTATCCGATACTTCAGGAAATTCACATATCCGGAACGAATCTTAGTATCGTTACGTCCCAAGATTTCGAGGCATTCCCGGCGCTGCTTCATCTCTTCTTGAGTCAGAATGGAATTTTGAGAGTTTCGCCGGGCGCATTCAGGAGCTTGCCGAATCTTTTGACACTTCATCTCGGTATGAACAGCCTGGAAATTTTGCCAAAGGAGAGGCTACAGGGTATGGAACACCTTCGCATATTGAATCTCACCCACAATCGCCTGAAGGAGCTCGAAGAGTTTCCGAGTGATCTCAAGTCTCTGCAGATACTCGATCTATCATACAATCAGATTGGCATTGTGGGCAAGGTGACGTTCAAGAATCTCGTCAGTCTGGTCGAGCTTCATTTATACGGCAACTGGATAAACGCCATATCCAGCGACGCCTTCAGACCACTCAAGAAACTTCGCCTATTGGATCTCAGCAGAAACTATCTGGAGAATCTCCCCCTGAACGCTTTTCGGCCGCTCGAAACTCAGATACGAAGTCTACGAGCGGAAGGTAAATTATTGAACAGTTTCTTTAGTTTAATCTCTTTCTTTAGTTTAATCTGATAAGAATATTGTACGCAAAGAATATTCTTATTCCGAAAATAAGTAATTCATTAACAAAAATTATTCATAAGTAATACACGATTACTTGCATGAACAATTTTTTGATTTCTTGATTTGAATCAAAAATCAAAAAGGCACGCAGTCTTTTTATTTAGGATGCCAATATTTTAAACCAACAGAGTTCAATAGGTGTGCAATTTCGGCAATCACTCATGTGTTAAGCAACATTTTCTGGTGCAATTACTTGGAGCGGTGACCGTCTAGTCTGCTAAACCATCATTATTCTGAAGATTCATGATGAACTTCCTTTAAATCAAAAATAAACTTAAAAAAGAGTTGGTTTTTTCTAAATTAAACTACAAATATCTATGATCAAAAAAAGTTTGGCTCCCAATCGGGTGATTCGTTGATATGACGTACAAACGTGTCAAAAAACGGTGATTCGCGAGAGAGAATCCCTAAGCCAGGAGAGGGGAACATTGCAACACTCGCGTACGCTAATCGAATAAAAGCTGGGTAAAGCTTCCTATCACGCTTCGACAATCGGATCACAGCGTATCGATATAGCGACCAGATGAGAGAAGGTGTTGGCAGGCGAGCGGGGGTTATTGTTGGCTCGCGTCCCCCATCATATCGCGTTGATCGTTTCTCTCGGAATCAATATCGAATTTCCCGTCGACACGACGACGAGTGGTAGTTAGTTGGGTGTCGAAACTTTCAACGGCACTTTCTTGTCGATAAGCTGCCATATCCGAGTTCATCGATGCGAGAGGAACTCATTTGGCGTCTAATCGTCCACACGAAATGATTTTCAAGTGTTCCGTCCTTGATTAGCCACTTTCTTCCCCCTCGGGTTATTTTCCACTTCGCTTTTTTTTAACTCGTACTCGTATTGCGAATAAGGAATCCAGAATCATACGTTCTTTTTATTCAATTCTTTGATTTTTTTGATTCTCCTTCGCAGAAAATCCGTTAAACTGCAGTTGCGAGTCCCAGGAATTGTGGGAATGGTTGCGGGATCATGAGAAGCTAGTTGGTGCTATAGGTCGTGACCGCGGTCATGGAAGAAACGATGGAGTTGGCATGGGCAACATGGAAACGGGCTTGCTCAAATGCGAACAACCACCGGAACTTCACGGACTGGTGTTCCTCGATCTCGATCCCCGTGCGTTCTGTTCAGCTCCCCTCGTTGTCAAGGTCGCTATCCAGGACATTCAACCATTCTCCGTACTCGTCTCCTGGCAAAGCCGCAATCATTCCGGACTTCACGGTTATCAAGTCGCCTATCACGCTTTGGACAGTGTGGATGAGGTGAGTGCAGGGGTAAAATCAAATAAGTTTTTTAACTTGATTCACTTGATTTTTTCTTCTTTTCCGTATTTTTTTTCATTGATCACACTCACGAGTCATCTTATCCCAGTACCCTGTGTTCATCCAGTCATTTTCTGTCTCCCACCCAGGTGCGGGGTAAATTGCTCGATCCAAAAGCACGTTCCGTGAAACTATCGAAACTGGCATCGGACACCCGTTACTTGATCTGCGTACTCGGCCTCGGTAGTTGGGACACGCCGATACCGGAGGATGTCAAATCGTGGCAATTGAACGGAACGCAAGACGACGTTATCGAGGGTTCGATACCATCGATGATGACAGATTCCTTGATGAGTCGATGCACCGAGGTGAGAACGTTGGACGCGCCGGATTCTGTAATAGGAGAAGGAACAATCGGCGATCGTGGGGGTCTCGCCAGCATTCTCACCCGCAGATTGGGCCTGATCGTTGGTAGTTGTATGGGTTTCGTCGTGTTCATCGTGTTGGTATCCGTGCTGGGTTACATGAAGATGAAAAAACAACGAGCGGCTTTAAAGAGAGAACAGCCATTGCCACCGAATCCACCCGAATACATGTCCTACAGACACTTTTCGCTCCAAAGCGGCGATCGTGCGGAAAACGCGTGTCCCAGCTTCATCAGCAACATCGGCACGACTACTTTGAACTCGTAGCACAAAATCAAAGCCACGAGCAAATGCAAGCCTATAGATCAGCACGACATCGAACTTAAAAGCGTCTCCACTTATACCGGTATGTTCGGTTGACGACGAGGACGAAGATCCTCCTGGAGGGAGCGCACAGTAGGAAAAATTACTAAATGACTCTTAGACGAAAAGTAACGAAGGAGCATCGGGAATTGAAATAATACGAGACGTTACTAAAACCGTTATCGTCGAATAGAAAAACAAAATATAAAAAAAAAAAAAAAACAAAAAAAACAATTAAACGGATTTTCGTGCGCGAGAATAAAATTCGCCGATCGGTGATGAATCATCGAAGTGTCAAAGTGACGTTCTATGGTGAAATAATTAAACGGTGAGGAGATCCGTAACGAACGATAATCGAGATCGTAATTTTAGAAAACATTTTAGCTAACAATTCCGAGTTTTTATCAATGTGCCGTCTGTCGAACGCGATCGATCTCACCGATATGAACGATCGGGTTTGAGAGCGAGGAGAGTGAATGGTGACGACTAATCAAATATTAACAGGTATGCCGATGATAACCAATTAATCGACGATTTAAGAAAATTAAATTATGAACTATCGAACAACGATCGGGCGACATCCCAACATACTTGTATGTATCCGCGTTAAGGCTGATTTTTTAACGAACCCCCCACACACACACATACACACACAAGTAAATTTAAAAATACACAGACACGGTTCTTTTTGTTGGAGCCGAGATAAAGCTATGTCGTTGTAACATAGAAATTTTTTTGTAAATAATCTAGCCAATTCGAACGCGAAGATGAGAAAAATAAAATTCACGAGGAAAATATCGACGAAAAATGAGAAAGAAAAAAAAACAAATTTTCTTGACGAAGATCGATTGTTCCTTCACGAGGCTGCTAAGCAATATTCAAAAGAAACACAGAAGAGGACGCGAAGGAAACTATCGCGTAAACAATAGTGTAATCGTCAACGCGAAAACAAAAATACAATGTTTATAATTAAGCCAAGAATCTTACCTCGAGACGAATCTCGAACGAAAATCGTTTTTCCAACTGCGAAAAACGAAAAATAAAGATCGGAATAAGAAACGTCATTACGAAAACGAATCGACCCTCTATCGAAGCCAAGTTTGATTCCTGCCAAAATAATCGAATTCGCGGATTTGCCAAAAATGTAATTCACACGAGAAGAGAAGAAAGAAGAGAAAACAAAAAACACAAAAAAAAAGAAAAAACTTGCACACCACGTATAACGAGTTCAAAGATATTTTGCGGAGGGACAATTATATATTGTATATAGTTAGAGACGATAACATAGCATTGTATATTACGAGTCTAGGCTTTCGGTTAATAAAAAAAAAAAGATCTACACGAAAAATTATCAAAACAGTTCCTGCGAATAGTTCCTTCATTCATACACGAAATGTTGTGTTTCAACCCTTACAGGCGATCGAGGAGAGACGAACGTGCCGATACGCCTTAACGAAGCATCAAAAGTTTCGTTCGAACAATATTAATTGAAAGCCGAGAGAATATACGAAGTTTTTGAAATCCATCAATCAAGCAAAATTAGACGAACCTCAAATTCCGAGTAATTAATTCATAATCAAGTTCGTAGTTTGCGAATTACAATACTTCTTACACTTGGCCCCATCATCCCTTTCATCGTCACAGCTCGAAGCAAATATGTTCCGGACTTCGAGGAATGGAGAGAGAAATTTAATTACCTCGTTGAATCAACTATCGATTTATCGATCGATGGATTATTCGATACTCGATTTATCGATCGATTGATTATTCGATACTCGATTTTTTTCGACAAATTAATCGATTCAACCTAAAAATCATCGAAGGTGAGTAAAAAAAAATCGTATAATTCATATTTAATTAATTTACTTATATAAAAATTAATTATAAAATTCCACATGAGAATAAAGTCGCAAACAAATTTCATCGAATACGCCTTGACGAAGCATCAAAAGTTTCGTTCGAACAATATTAATTGAAAGCCGAGAGAATATACGAAGTTTTTGAAATCCATCAATCAAGCAAAATTAGACGAACCTCAAATTCCGAGTAATTAATTCATAATCAAGTTCGTAGTTTGCGAATTACAATACTTGTTACACTTGGCCCCATCATCCCTTTCATCGTCACAGCTCGAAGTAAATATGATCCGGACTTCGAGGAACGGAGAGAGAAATTTAATTACCTCGTTCAATTAACTATCGATTTATCGATCGATTGATTATTCGATAAACGATTTTTTTTTCGACAAATTAATCGATTCAACCTAAAAATCATCGAAGGTAAGTAAAAAAAAATCGTATCATTCATATTTAATTAATTCACTTATAGAAAAATTAATTATAAAATTCCACATGAGAATAAAGTCTCAAACAAATTTCATCCAATACGCCTTGACGAAGCATCAAAAGTTTCGTTCGAACAATATTAATTGAAAGCCGAGAGAATATACGAAGTTTTTGAAATCCATCAATCAAGCAAAATTAGACGAACCTCAAATTCCGCGTGATTAATTCATAATCAAGTTCGTAGTTTGCGAATTACAATACTTGTTACACTTGGCCCCACCATCCCTTTCATCGTCACAGCTCGAAGCAAATATGATCCGGACTTCGAGGAACGGAGAGAGAAATTTAATTACCTCGTTCAATTAACTATCGATTTATCGATCGATTGATTATTCGATAAACGATTTTTTTTTCGACAAATTAATCGATTCAACGTAAACAGCATCGAAGGTAAGTAAAAAAAAATAGTGTCATTCATATTTAATTAATTCACTTATAGAAAAATTAATTATAAAATTCCACATGAGAATAAAGTCTCAAACAAATTTCATCCAATACGCCTTGACGAAGCATCAAAAGTTTCGTTCGAACAATATTAATTGAAAGCCGAGAGAATATACAAAGTTTTTGAAATCCATCGATCAAGCAAAATTAGACGAACCTCAAATTCCGAGTAATTAATTCATAATCAAGTTCGTAGTTTGCGAATTACAATACTTCTTACACTTGGCCCCATCGTCCCTTTCATCGTCACAGCTCGAAGCAAATATGATCCGGACGTCGAGGAATGGAGAGAGAAATTTAATTACCTCATTCAATCAACTATCGATTTATCGATCGATTGATTATTCGATAAACGATTTTTTTCCGACAAATTAATCGATTCAACCTAAAAATCATCGAAGGTAAGTAAAAAAAAATCGTATCATTCATATTTAATTAATTCACTTATATAAAAATTAATTACAAAATTCCACATGAGAATAAAGTCTCAAACAAATTTCAACAAACTTGAACTGCAACGTGTAAAATGCAACGACACGATTCAAATAGCTCGTATCGTTACGCGAAATCGTTGAAGGAGTATTTTCACGTCCGATTAGGGAAAATGGTTCGAGACCTCTTACGAGAAGGTCGTGGAGCTTAAATGGGACGAGGTCGAAAATTTACTGGTGCAGAGTGACGTAAATGTGATCGAACGTACACTTCAATGGGAATTTAGCTCAGGATACAACTCATTACCCGTACTAACTTGCGGTTTTCGTAACTTACCTAACCTTACATACACACACACACATACACATATATAACTTCGTAGCTTCACATATTTATATATACAGAAAGAAACGAGAGTATCACGATGTACCATAGAATTTTGCTACAGCGAGAAGCATTAGCGATAAGCTCGTGAATTGACGTTGAAAATGATGGATGACGAGTAACGCAATCGACCGCAATGAAACGATGCATACGCGTTTTCATTCGATCGTGGCTGGGCGATGAGAGAGTTAGAGGGGTGAGAGTATCGCTTCGGGTGAAATACTCTCATGGACCGTCTATTAAATTATAATTTCAATGCGATTTTCATACAGAAGCGACACGCGTGGGAATACGAATAGATGTTTTGTTTGCGTCATCGCCTAATAATTGTACGAACGCTCGATCTCTCTCGATCCAACGAGTCGTGAATATTTGCGCATAAATGTTTCTCGAGGGAATTATTGTTTTTTTTTTTATTTTCGTTTGGTACGAAGTTGTTCGTTCGTCGTTAACTTCCAAAATCCAGTCGAATCTCCCGCGTTTTGTATCGACGTTCTATTTTGGGAGATAGTGGACGAATACGTGTGACGCGCATACCGAAGCCGCGGATTTTGCGCGGCTTACGAGGCCGTTTTGAAAACTAAACGAGTGACACGTGGTGTATTTCACGTATGCGTAAACGCGGATATGGGACGTTTTAGGCCGAATGGGACGTTTGGGGCGATTGTGATTGGAGAAAAAATTGTTATAAAAATTTTTTTCAAGGTATTTCGAATTTTTTTAATCGAATTTGAAATAAAGATAAAAGTTATGATTTGATTGAAATAACAGAAAAAATGATTGAACTAATTTGTTGAAAGTTAAAAAAATATTTTGTTTTTTAATCAACGATTTTGGGTTGAAATTTGATAAATATTAACGATAATTTTTTTTTCTAGTTTTTTTTTATATTAAAATCTATTAGATTTATTTATTAAAATACATTAGAATTAGAATTAGAAGTTTTATTAGAATTATTAAAATTTTGTATGAGAATTAGAATATCACAATTTTTATTGGAATCAAAATTGATTAGAAATTAGAATTAGAACAAATTTGTCCAAAGTAAAAAAGATATGTTGTTTCTTAATCAACGATTTTGGGTTGAAATTTGATAAATATCAACGATAATTTTTTTTTCTATTTTTTTATTTTTTTTTATTAAAATCTTAGATTTATTTATTACAATAGATTAGAATTAGAGTTAGAAGTTTTATTAGAATTATTAGAATTTTGTATTAGAACTAGAATATCAGAATGTTTATTAGAATCAAAATTGATTAGAAATTAGGATTAGAACAAATTTGTCGAAAGTAAAAAAGATATGTTGTTTCTTAATCAACGATTTTGGGTAAAAATTTGATAACTATTAACGATAATTTGTTTTCAACTGCTTTTTATTAAAATCTGTTAGATTCATTTATTAAAATTGATTAGAATTATAATTAGAATTTTGATTAGAAATATTAGAATTTCGTATTAGAATTAAAACATCAAAATTTTTATTACAATAAAAATTTATGAGAAATTAGAATTAGAATTTATTAGACCAGAATTAAATTTTTATTAAAATCAGAATTAGAATTTATTAAAATAAATACGAAAATATTGGCATATTTGTGTAATAAATTTTGTTTTTTTTTTATATTGTTTTATAAAAAACTAAAAGGCGAAGAAAAAGAAAAATGTCGTGGGCCATTCGAGTCAGCCTGAAACGTCCCATATAGGCGTGTATACATATTTCGACATGTCAGTGCGATAGCAGAGGCGATGTACTATCGCGAGATACATCGGCGTGCCATTCGCTTGTTTCGATTCGGCAAGCGACACACGCGATGACGGGAAACGGTGGGAATTTTTGGTGGAAAAACAATTTACGAAACGGCCACGCGAAACTGACAGATATAGATTCAATGAGAGATAGACGGATAGAGAATGTGGGAGAGAAAGAGAGAGAGAGAGGGAGAGGGAGGGAAGAGATATAATTTGGAAAGCTACGATTCAGCCGAACGAGTGCGTCGAACTGGACCGAGTTTTAATCGAAAGACCATGCAGAAACGTTTACATCGTAAATGGATTTTTTTCGGTTTTTTTCTTCTTTTTTTTTAATCTCCATATCCTACCCCATTAATTCGACAACGAATGTACGGCGTTCGATCGAAAACACGATCAACTGAGTCACGTAAAATGTTCAAAGGGTATACGAATCTGAACATAGCTCAATCTGTCGATTCGATATCTTGTCGATCTTTGGAATAAAAAAATATCGATGAAAATTGATTCAGGCGATACGGCACGGACCGTCACGAAACGGCAACGGCTCGGACCGTCACGAACCGACAACGGCACGTACCGGCACGACAGGACAATTTTAGGTGAATAGTCAGATTACACCGAGGGGCTACTTAAAGTCGATAAAATCTGAACATTTTTAAATGAAACCATGATTTTCTTGTTGTATGGGAAATTTGCGATAGACATAAGGTTTTAGAGCTTGAGAAAGGATTACAATTCACCGGAATGCAATATGGCCAATTTCGATGGATATTGCAAAACCTCGAAAAATCGACTTTTCCACGTGCTGTATCTCCGTTCTCGTTCGTCCGACGGAAAATTGCACGAATAACTTTATGAAGAGTTCATCTAGACCTCGACAGCTAGCCAAGGGTCATCCAGATAGGTCAATTTGTGTGGCTCTGGCGACAATCCGATATTCGCCATTTTGGGACCCGTAGGAGGGACCTGCAAAAAAACGTCAGAGCGATGAGGTCAAATTTTTTTCTACTTCAAAACTCCTTTATTTCATGATACTCGTGCTGCGCGGGAAATTTCCGATTTCGAAATGACCCTAGAAAGTCTCTTTGGACGAAAAAAAAAATTGATCCCTCTAAACCCCCCAAAGTGGGGAAAGTAAATTGCGAATGTCGACTATCGACACCTGCCGAGGGTAAAAATTTTTTTTTCTCCCAAAAGGCTTCAATTAAAGTTTACGGAATCGGAAATTTTCCGCGCAACACGAATATCACCATTACAATGTCGATATATCACAATTTACAAAAATATTGAACTTTTCGACCTTTTCCCAGACTAATTCAAACGACACGAAATTATAATCGTGATTTTTATTTTAAAGTTGATTCACGCTGTACGGAACAGACCGTCACGTGACGACAACGACACGTACCATCACAGACACGACAATTTTACGCGTATGTTTAGATCGCATCAGCACCATCCGTCGTGAACCAGCAAAAAATTTGCGAGAACGATTTGAAACAATCTTAAAATCACGAAATATAAACAATTTTCTAAAATCGGGATAAAAAATTTAAACAAATGCTAAGTAAATTCCACTTAACTTACAATATCTTTATATCACAAATTTCTTGACAAATTAATCATAAAAAAAATATAATTGTAAATATATTATTACATTTTTATCGAAAACTCAAAATTTCAAAAAATTCTCAAATTTTGAAAATTATTACCGCGAAGTTTTGTTGTACATTTTGTGGATTAAGCTACGATGATCGCGTGTTAGCGAGAAGTTAGGCCCGGAGATAAGGAGCGTTGTCGTAGTACGAGGGTCTCGAAGTCACGCGACGTGATTAATCGTCGACAAATCATCGAAACCTGGGCGGTGGATGACGCGAGACAAGATATAGGACGACACGAGGCAAAGGAAACTTGAACGCGTTCCTGTATCCGTTTGTGTAAGCCGAGATTAACCACGAGCGCTATGGTCGACCTGCTCGCGTCCACTTCACGCTTACGAATTGATTTATTAATGGTGTCGTACGAAAACACTGGCGCGGATAAATGTCCGGGATTTAACGTTATCGCAACGATATTGGCGCTTGCCCTTCCGGTAACTAATCTGGATTTAATGCCGAAGCTTTCCGGAAACCTCCTGGGCGGCACTTTTGAAACAACAAAGAGGACAGTGGGATAACCGCGGATATAATTTATCCGAAACGAAACAGACGGAAACGTGGATTTCCGATTAAACGATCGACTCTTTTTCTCGTATTTTTTTTTTAATCTCTTTTAATCAATTATTATGATTTTTATACGCGATCAAAATTCCCCTTTCGATAAAAAAAAAGAATAATTTAATTTCGATAAAACATTTTAAGGATTAAAATCTTTAATTCGTGTGTAATTTATCTTCATCGCGAAATAAATAACAAGATACATTGCTCGTTAAATAAAATAACGTTCATTAGCGAAATCTACTTAAAAATTAACGAGCAAAATTTTCGAAACTCGCTCAAAAAATAAAACACATTGGCACTGTAGTAAAGAGAAAATATAATGTTTATTTAAAAAAAAATGGACCGCATCATTTTCGCATGATTTATTCGTATTTACCGCGGTCACTTGTACTCGTCGAAATTCGGTTACTTCGGTGAAAACGTGTCCCCCAGGGGGGGGGGGGGGGGGGGGGGGGGGGGGGGGGGAGTAAAACGGTGCGAGCCGATTTCGGCCTTCGTAATCCACGCTATTGATTTTATCCGAATGGCTTTTTTAATCCCCGTAACGATACGTCGTTATGTTACAAAAAAAAAAAATACAAAAAAAAGTTTGAAAAAAAAACTCACCCCCTATAAAAAACAGTGAAAAAAACGATTAGTTACGCGTAATAATTTCAACTTAGCGCCAACTCCTTATCGTATCGATGAGATAAATCGTTCGAGCTTTGGAATATTTTTAATACATCGGCGTTAAAAATAGGGAAGAATTTTTTTCGTGAAAAAAAAGGAAGAAAAACGAAAAAAAAAAAATATACGGAGATTTTGTTCAGGGCGCGAGTGCAACGTAGCGGATACGTTTGTATAATGCCGTGCGCAAACGAAGACAAGCCCCGTGCGACGGGTCTCGGGGGAAAATAACGCGGAAAAAGTACGTTGCAAAATTGCCCGTGCCACCTGCGTTCATGCGCGATTTAATGCTATTTCCGGCACTTTAATTTTACAACCCGTAGCGAGCAAACGAAAAGTTTTTCCGGCATCTGTTGGTCCGAGCGCGGGAGCGAAACTTCATTTGGATAAACAATTTTTCAGTGCGATACGCAATTTTCATTCGCCTGTGTGTGTGTTACGTATGTATGTGTGTATAAATATGGAATTGTATGGGAGACGTAGCGTCGATGTAGCGAAGAGGTGCGTTTGAATCAATAACGCTTTGACCAATTTACAAAATTTATTCGTATGGTACAACCTTTTTCATACATGGAATAAATTTCATGGGATTGAAAGGAATACTGCAATGTTATCGTAAAATGTTTAACAATTTTTCATGCACCAAAATTTAATAAATAAGAGAAAAACATTTCTTGAAATATTTGATTTTACGAAATTTGAGGAATTTTGGTAAATTGTCGAGTAATTAATTGATACGATGTATAATCAAATAGCTGGTTTATCGAATGAACATGAGAGCAGGAACAAAATATGCAGAACAAAAAATTAATACTGAAAAATTTATAAATAAAAAAAAAACATTGATTGAAATATTTTATGAAGTTGTAGAACTTTTTTGAATTATCAAACTAATTAATGAACACGATGTGTAATCAAATACTCCATTTATTGAATAAAAATAGAACAGGAAAAAATTATGCAGAAAAAAAAAATTAATACTGCAAAATTTATCAATAAAAAGAAACAACTAGTGAAATATTTTATGAAGTTTTGGAATTTTTTTTAATTATCAAGTAATTAATTAACACGATGTGTAATCAAATCCTCGATTTATCGAATAAAAATGAGAATAGGAAAAAAATTATACGGAAAAAATTAATACTCAGAAATTGATAAATAAAAAAAATGTTTATTGAAATATTTTGTGAAGTTTTGGAATTTTTTTGAATTATCAAGTAATTAATTAATGCGATGTGTAATCAAATACCTGATTTATCGAATAAAAATGAGAGTAGGAAAAAAATGATGCAGAAAAAAAAATTAATACTGAAAAATTTATAAATAAAAAGAAACAAATTTTTTATGAAGTCTTGGAATTTTGTTGAATTATCAATTAATTAATTAAGACTATATGTAATCAAATACTCGATTTATCGAATAAAAATGAAAGTAGGAAAAAAATGTTACAGAAAAAAAATAAATGCTCAAAAATTTATGAATAAAAAGAAAACATCCTTTCAAAAATTCGATTGTATGAACTTTTTTGTAATTTTTAAACACGATCAACTAATTATCAATTAATTAATACACCATGTAATCAAATATTCGCTTTATCGAATAAAAAAGACAGTAGAAAAAAAAGAAATATTAGGGAAAACAAAAATTGTTTCATGAAAAATCTGGAAGCGTTGAATTTTTGAAAAACCTCCCATATCTTAAAAATGTTGATGAGGTCGAGGAAGGTCGAGTAATCGAGGGTTCGACATATTGATTAAAGATCGCGAGGACGCGACAGGAATCAACTTAAACTTAAATATCCAATTCCGCTGTTCAAACAATTTCCCCGCCAGTGGAGCTAAACCGACGTGGAACAACTCACGGTCTCTTGCCGGGAAAACACTTTGTGCAACCTCAACCACACCAGAAATGTAAATTGAATATGTTATACGACGAAGCTTGTGACGAAGAAGCCGCCCGGTTACCGGGTTGCCCAGTGGAACGGAAGTAATGACTAAGCTACCACCAAGACGCCAACTTCCCAATGGCTTCGCTCAACCCCCAAAACCACCCCTTTGCGAAGGTGGCGTTGCCTATGTGTGTGTCAGACTAACGGAATCTCACTCCACCCGCGATAGATACTGGATGTCGGTGGTGGATTCACGTAAGCGTGACCTCACCTTCATCAATTTGTCTTGACATGCCCGTTTCATCGTTGACTCCAAGAGCTTATCGGCTTAGCTCTAATTATCCGATATACGCGCTGTTGCGCCCCTTCAGAACTTTGATTTTCGTCGTTCGCGTCTCGAATCCTGAAATACAATGAAATCCAATGAGTGATCGGTGAAACAATTTTTCTTTTTATTGAAAAACACCCTATTTAATGTTTCACCCCTGATCTTTTCAACCCCTCTTACTTTCCATCCCTTTTTCATCTCTCTCAATATCGCGTTAACCCCTTTTCTTTCATAGCCTTTCAACTGTTCATCAATAAAAATCCTTCGAACGTAAGGAAAAATCGGGAAAACAAAAATCGTCTCGCGTCGTAAACCGGATAAGTCGTTGGATAATAAGAGTAAACAAGATTGAACGAAATTCTCCCCTAATTACGAGATAAATCTTGTGGAACGAGGGGAATGTCGTTGAAAAAGACGGTTGTAAGACCACGGGATTCTCGGGTGCCCGAAACGACACGCTCGTTACTATTTATCCTACGTTGCTTAATAAATTTTCTGGAAAGCAGGTGATAAATCTCTCGACGTCGTAGCGAACCTCGCGCATCTTTCTCTATTCCTTACTACCCGGGTGCAAGATTCTCCTCGATTATCCCGCTTTTCGCAAAATACCTCGAGTTTTCCCGCTTAAGGATCGCCTTTCTTAATAAAAAGGAAAATGATGGAAAAAGAAAATGTCATAATTTTTGTTTTCCTTTCTTTACCGTTCTGACATCGCCTGCCTTTATGATCCGCGATTCCTGTCGAACTTTATCGACCTAAATCTCAATATTTCGAATGACTCGATTCTTCTATCGTGCGCGGGAGAGAACGGAAAAGGACGATAAATTTCGCGAGCTATTTTTCCGAGAAGCTTGGCACGTAGTCACGCGGTAGCGTTGAAAAATTCTTTCTTACGGGATTTTTACGAACGTAATAGAAGTGAAAAGAAATCCGAAATGGCGGGACGACACGCAAATTTATTTCTTCTGCGATCTCTTCCTTCGTTCATCCCTCCACCCCTCAAACTCATCCCCTTTCCTCCTTAAACCTCGCGGCTTTTCTTCTTATTCCTTCTTCGGAAAATCGCGAGAATTCTTTCAGGCACGAAGGCGAAGTAACCGCGTCCTGGTGATGTCCTTTTTTCTCCTCCCCCTCCCCACCCCTCGCTCTTATCCCTCGAAAGTAAAATAGGGGTGGTTACGTGGGAGGGTTGTAGTCAACGCGAGCATCCGCTGTGGCACTCGCGTAAAATCTCTTGTCATAAAGTTTATGGGCCGAGTCTCAGTTTCTGGCGCGAAGTGGAAACGAGAGAAAACGAACGAGATCGGGGGGGGGGGGGGAGTTTGTACGTACGAGCGTGCGAGGACACAAGGAGGAGGGTTGAAGTCGACTGCAGGAAAAACCGCGCGAAATCCGAGCTTTTCGTACATGGGGAAAATGTGCGTCCTGCAAAAATTCTCATCTGTCGAAAGAAGAGACGAAAAATCACCCCTAGTCGGGTTCTTGGCGCGTGTGGTAATTCTTAGGGGATGAATCGTAGCGAGGGGAGAGGATAAACGCGAGAGAGGATAAAACGATGGAAAGACAGAAAGATGGGTTGATGTGAGAGGGAGAGAGGATGAGAAAAGCTCGAAAGCGACGAGTGAAAATCTGGACGTCGCGTTATGTCGTCAAAAATTTCTTGAATAAATATTTCCAACCCCTCTTGGAACCTTCCGCTTCGATTGCGCGCTTTTCGCGTTGTGAAACTCTCGCAGTTGTGCACATGTGTGCATAAGTTTTTCTCCGGGCTTCGGCTATGGAGGAAGCGAGAGAGAGAGAGAAAGAGAGAGAGAGAGAAAGAGAGAGAGAGAGAGAGAGAGAGAGAGAGAGAGAGAGAGAGAGAGAAAAAGATAGAGGGAGAGGGAGAGAGAGAGGGACAACGAGGTAGCGCCACGTTAGAATGAATGGAAATATGGAGGGATGTCGTAAGTAACTCAGTCGAGGGGGGTGGGTTATGTATGTTACATACATTCGTATGGAACTTCTGGAAGCAAGGAAGACCGAGGATGGGCCGAGCGTGTGAAAGGAAAAGGAGCGAGCGTGAAAAATTCAGGGAGGAAGAGACCGAACGAGGCGAGTATGCTCGAATAACGTTCTTATATATATATATGTGTGTGTGAATGTATGTAAGTTTGGAATTTAAAAATCTGGGTGAAGCACGTACTCTTTCACAGGAAGTGTCCTATAAAACAAGAAGGAGAAATGTGTGCGTAAGTGCATACGCGTGTTGATCCGCAGAACTGGCGAAATTAAGGATAAGGTTGGGTTCGTGGGGTAGGGGGTGGGCGGATGCTTACACAAGCTTCGGTTATATAAAGAGATTTGGTTCAAAATTACCCGGAACGTAGAGTTTTTCATCCGGAAAAGAATTCGTTGTTAACATTTTGTTATTTTTCAAGTTTAATTCTCGAGGGTAGTTTTATTTGAAAGGGTGAAAATAGATGTATTTAATCATATTGTTTGGCAACATAATTGATTAAATTTTTTATTATAGTAATTGTTATTCTTAGTTGGACGTTTGTTTTCATTGTGCATTTATTTTATTATTATTATTATTATTATTATTAAAAGGGTGCGAATCGACGTATTTAATTATCTTGTTTTTTACATAATTTATTAAATTTTTATGATAATAATTGTTATTATTATTTCGATATTTGTTTTAAGGCATCTTCTCACTTTGGAAATTTAAAAAAATCGATTTTTTTTTTTTTTTTAATTTTGAAAGTACATATCTTCAAAAATGTCATGTCGAAATTTCATAAAGATCGGACGAGTCTAACTACATTTTTTGGCGACCGTTAGGTGACTACCTGAGAGTACCCACAGCATACGTATTGTTCAGACTCATGGTGCAAGTACAAGAAAGCAGTGAAAAACAATCAGATAGAAACTTTTAAACATCCTCCTGCTCTAGCTGATGATGTTCAAGAGGTTTTGAAACCGATCTATGAAGAACTGACGAAGGACGAGTTACTGGAACGATGCCTCGGAGGAAATACCCAAAATAACAACGAGTGTTTCAACAGCTGTGTCTGGGCAATGGCGCCGAAACACGTTTTTACGGGAAGAAAAACCGTGGAAATTGCTTGCCAAACAGCGGCATGCATTTATAACGAAGGGCTACAACCTGTTTTAAAAATTTTGGAGGTGATGGGTGTCAAACTAGGCCCTATCGCCGTTCAATACGCCGAGAAACGCGACAGTGATCGCGTACGCGTAGGGAACCGCCGCAGCTCTAACGCTTCAAAAGAGACTAGGTCGAGACGAAGGGAAGCTATTTTGGACGAACACACCTTCTACGAAGAATCGGAAGGTCCATTGTATGGAGCAGGCATCGCTGATTAACCCGAGGTAAGGTTTTTTCATGATTTTTCTGCAACCAAAACTTTAAACGCAGTTATCTCAAAACAAGGTTTTTCGGTGCTTTGTTGATGAAATTTCGGAAACTATCCGGCCGATTGTCATGAAATTTGAATGACATATGCTTCATAGTTATGGCTATAGCGCATACCATCAGATTTTTGAAATTTTGATTTTAAGAATTTTTTTTTTACAAAAAACTGCAAAAAAAATCGTGGTTTTTTTTTACTTTTTCGAAAAACGTGCGCCATTTTGTTATTTTCGCGAATATCAAAAATCTGATGATATGCGCTATAGCCACTGACATACTGAATCTAAAACAGTTTTATTTTTTTGTTTCAGACGACCCGTCTCGGAGATACCATCAACAAGCCACGACCATAACATTTTTACACGGGTTTTTCGATGCTACTGATGTATTATAATAATTGTTTAAAAAAATTAAAAAAAAATTTTTTCATGTACTTGAAAGATGTGTTTATTACATAGGATCGGTTTTATCCCATAATTTTAAGCAAAAATCCTCGAAAAAAAATCGCAAAAACAGCCTATTTTTGAGGCGCTTAAAGTGAGAAGATGCCTTAATCGACCATTTACTTTATCGTTATTATTATTATTATTATTAGTGTTTTTATTGTCATCCTCCATCTCCTGTTTTTTCAATTACTATTCAATATTCAGGCAATCGTAATAACTGTATGACATTTTTGCACGACAAATATTCGTGTTGAAACAGAATGACGATTTTTAAAACGCAACTAATCGGATGGGTTTGAGGATATCCCCTCGCGCATTCCAAATGAATATGCCATGGGATCTGGCTATCCGCGAACGCAATACGGCTAATGGTTGGATCGGAATCATTGAGAGCCAAATATGACGATGATTTTAGAAAAGTACGAACGATGATCAACGACATCGATGCACTCGCGTATGGGTCGTTCTACGTTAAATTCGCTAATAATATTTTTGATGTAGTTTCAACGATAATTTGAAATTTATAAAAAAGGATAAATATTAGCTTTCCTTGTGATTTTAAAAATTTGAAAAAATTATGAAAATTATATTTACATTACATAAAAAATTCGCTTTTATTCCGAAGCTCTGTCATCGAGTAGCTGAGAGTTCCTGGAAAAAGAAAAACATTTTCTTAAATTCATTTAATTTCTTTCACGATCCAACATTTCCATTCGTACGTAAGTAACGTCGCCGTTAAAAAAAAGATCGTCGACAGGTGGTCGATCAGAGGTGGAATGACCCGTGAGTAGCGTAAGGGTTTTCACGAACAAATCGAAATCGGTTGTAGACCATATAGAGAAGTGTGCTATCGAGGATCCATTTCGTCCATTCCCCGTTCTCTACCTCGCCACCATCCGCCAATCGTGTTTCGCGTTACTCTCGGCGAACGACGACTAACGAGAGAAAAGGTTCACAGACACGCGTGTGAATGTATGTGTGTGTGTGTGTCACGATGTGGCAACGGTACTGTACATTCGCCGCTGATTATCGGGCTGTACCGGGGTAACGGCGACCGCACATGGACAGACATATATGGATAAATAGTCGCGAGTTGCGTTCTACAACGTTCTGCGTGCTCGTCGCAGTTCTCATTTACATGTGTTAACGCGCCGGGACTAACTCCCGCGTATATAACAGCACCGTTGCCCCTCTGCCAAAGAGTATTTTCACAATTAAGCTAACATCTGTAATCAGTTTCGAATTTTACGGTCGAAAGAAGTGCGGACCTTGCGTACGCACGTGTAGGTAGAGCTGTTTTCAACGTTGAACACACACGCGGTACGTAAGCGTAACGCGGTACACTAGAGCCTCGATGTATGCTGACTTTGGTTCTACGTAGTACCCCCACTCTACTCTATCCCCACTCCGCGCCGCGTGCCGGCATAGTGGGGCGCAGCAGCGAGCGCCCGATTGGCCGCGGGCGCATGGTGGGGCGTGCTAGCGAGCGCGTGATTCGTCGGACGCGCTCTAGGGGCGTGGCTCGAGCAACCTCACTAGCGCCTACGACCGATCCCGCTTTCTCCACACAACCGGGATCCCGCTCTACCTCGAAAGCTTACCAAAACGCTCGTCACGATATTAGCGAGTACACACGCATACACGCACACGTCCTTCGTGCTGAAAATTCAATCGGATTACGTACTCATTGTACAAGAGAGAGGAGCGAACTAATGCGGCAGACGCGAGTGCAAGCAAATCCGCCTGCGAGTATGGAGCCGACGTTTCCGCCGTAAAATATGAGACCGAGGGTCGAGCGCGTTTTCCCTCTGCGATATATTAATGAAAACGTCTGAATCGAGGGACGAGGGATGGGGAAGGCTTGGACTCTTGCCCTCCCTCCTCGCTTCTCCCGGATATACACCACGTATACGTGAAAATAACTCCCCCCTAGCGCGAGATTTATCTCTGTTGCCCGATGTCCCGATATGATATTCATATTCCTCGTGGATAATCAAATATAAAGCGTAGGTGCAAAATATTTGTCGATACATAGAAATCGGATCGGCCTCTTTCTATGTATACCTTACATATATATGTATCCATTATATACATATATACGTATATAATTGCTGACCAGCGATGAGAGAAATGGAAATGCCCAGTTCCGCGGTTTTCACCCAGCGGATTGTGTAATGAGGATACCGGTAGGTTTTGTGGAACAGTCGTGCGAATGATGAGTGGAATCACGCCGTTGGCGGTGATAACGGACGGCTGTGGTATCCTCGGGACAAACTCTGGCACAGAGAAAACCAACGGGCCAAACTCTCCTTTCCCGTTACACCAATGACGCTTTGAGTCCGATCGAATTCCGCTAGAGAACCAATATTCTAGATAATACTCCAATAAATCCCCGAGCACTGCGATACGAATGGCAACAATCCCTACAACACGATTTTATTATCCCAGATACCAATTCAATCTTTCATCCCATGAAATTTTTGATTTCCCTTATCGTCAAATATTTCCCAGATTCATCAACGCGTTCGTTGTTTTTAATTCAACACCGATCAACTTCCTCCTTCGTCTCAAACCTTTCCTATCCTCCCTTAAATCTCCCGATAACCTTTAAATTTCAATCAAGCACTAATTCATTTGTCCCAAAATCGAATGAATCCGATCAATGCTCACGGTATAATTACGGGAATCGATTTCATACGTCGAGGGCCACGGTGTTTGTTGAATATTATCATTGGAATGGCTCGATTTATCGTGCTCGAATCGTTTGTCAAACAGAGACAATGTATTTGCGGTCCATACATAGAGCGGTCGTGGGTAACGATATACCTGTTCACGAAGATATATATATATATATATATATATATATATATATATATATATATATATATATTGATTGAGAGATTACGCGGGCCTGACGGAATGTACACTGCGGTTGGAAATTTTGTTTGCCTAGTGCGCAACAGCTCCGTGGCCAAGATCACCCGTAAATTGGATTTCCCCCGAGGACTCTACGAGAAACGTAATTCCTCGAGCGACCTTCGAACGGCAATGGAACATCGAAAATCGTGGCGATAGAACGAGATACGCTCCGGATATATCGTATTCGCAATATTGTACGGACCTCCAAACCCCCTCGTCTCTTCTGTAACGAGATAATACACTCACGGTTGTCTGAAAAAAAAAGTGAACAAAAAAACGTGCGAGAGAAGCTCGGGATAAAAAGCGATATGGCGAAGATCGGAGTTCACTGCGCTGTGAAAAATCCATTTTCTCTCTACGGCCATGTAAATCACGCTCGAAGCCCGGCTTTCGCTCTCACTCTCTCCCTTTCACCCTCCCTCGGCCACCGTGCATGCTCCATTCTTTGTTTCGTTGCCCCTCGGCACTCCGAACGTGTTGCATATAATGAATTGATAGTTTTATGCTTCGGGCTTGGGTTTCCATTGCGAAGCACTCTCTTGTATTTCAAGTATGGGAATATTTCTATACTCGCGACATCGAATACAAATTCGATTTTAGTATCGATCGTATCGTTTCGACACCATTAATTTCTCGTGTCGGGTTTCTTCGTAACACCTAATTGCGTAGGTGTGAAAAAAATTCCGAGCGAGGAATTGGTTTTTGTTTGGAAATTGAAAATATCGACACTTGAATGCGTTGGTAACTTTTTTTCTGGAAAATAGATCGTTAATTTTATTTTTGATCGATTTGTAATTGATCTTCAATTACGTTGATGGGGCTTGTTTAAGAGGGGATATCACAGTAAAGCACGAAAAATAGGCATATTTTCGGGATTTTTTTTTTTTGGTTCAATGAAAGATTTAATCGAAAATCTGTAAAGTAGGTTTTATATTGTCAGTAATGAAGTACAAAATGTAATTTTTTCAAAAACAAATATCTCAAAATGGCGGTTCCGCAGCATATTTCCGAAGGCGCTGTTTTCGGAAGGGGGAGGAACGAAACCTTCCTTAATTCTTGACCTGGAACATAAAACCGAAATTTTTTAGTTTCTATATAACATCAGCTATAGAACCACGTAGGATTTTTTTTCGATATATTGATTTTTCGCAGAATGGTGCACGTTTTAAAAAAAGTTACAAATTTAACGCAAAAAAATCGTCATAAAATTGTCGATAAAACAAAAACTAAGCAATATTTCAAAAAAACCCCTACGTGGCTCTATAGCTGATGTTATATAGAAACTAAAAATTTTCGGTTTTATGTTCCAGGTCAAGAATTAAGGAAGGTTTTTTTCCTCCTCCTTCCGAAAACAGCGCTTTCGGAAATATGCTGCAGAGCCGCCATTTTGAGATATTTGTTTTTGAAAAAATTATATTTTATACTTCATTACTAACAATATAAAACCTACTTTACAGATTTTCGATTAAACCTTTCATCGAGCCAAAAAAAATCCCGAAATTATGCCTATTTTTTCGTGCTCTACTGTGATTTCCCCCCTTAATCGATTTCTCATAGATCGTACATAGATTTTAAATTATTTTAAACAATCTGATGACGATAGATTGTTGATTGATTTTTAAACGATTTCTAATGAACTTCTGATCGATTTTCAAACGATTTCTAACGAATTTTTGATCGTTTCGTAATCGATCTTTCAAAAAAAGAAATGTATTTTTTGTGCATATTTAAGAAAATCTATTTTTCGTTCCGCAAACTAATTAGTCAAATTATCCATTGATTCATCAATTGTCAATTAATTAATTTTTGGGTGTAATTTTAGGAAATTCGAATCGTTACGCTCTCTCCACTACGCAATTACAGAAACCCTGTGACATTTCCAAGTCGTTGGTACAAACCGGCGTATCTAGTGGAAATCAAGATGGTGGAACGTAGAGGGCCTCGATGAGAATGCGCAACATAAATTCGATGGAAATAAAGCGCGTTCCAGTACCGTGAGGCCATTTCGCGATGTACACCAAGGGAAACGATTCTCCCCGGGAAGTGGACCGAAGTAGAGGCACAGAAGAAGCTTTAGAGCAGCTATGGCAATGCAGAAAAGCATCAGCAATAGCCACTGCAATGCCCTATGAAAACGAATGTGTGTGTGTTTGTGTGTGTGAGAGAGAGAGAGAGAGGCATGTACCGAAGTATCTTCTTCTTAAAGGGGAGCACGATCGTTACGGGCGTTACACGAGACGTAACGTTACGGGCACGCGAGCTGTTGTACACATCAAGAGAGAAAACGAGGAGGTAGAGGGGGAAGAGGAGAGAGAAAAGTTGGTAGGGCGTTCACGCTTCTGGGTGGGGTATATGGCAATCGGATCGTAAATTAAGTAGACGCGTTCGCCATTTCAGGCTCACCAGAGTGAGCTGCGCGCGAACAGCTAAATCTGCAGAGCACCCATAAAGCTGTACGAATGTCTGCTGGGGTGGAAAGCCTCACCCGCGAAAGGGAGGCAAAAGAGCTTTTTCACTGGGATGCACCAGGCTAGCATGTACAATGTAATCCGATCGATCGAAGTACACCTCGTGAAAGATTGGGATAAAACGATTTTCTTCAAGTTTTCATCGCTTTTTTATCGATGAATTTTTCAGTCAATTATAAGTTCTGGGGAAATAGTTGTAGGTGAGAAAGGATCGGTTTAAAATTGTTGTGAGTTGTTTCAGTAAATTCGAATATTTAATTAATAGATATAAAAATTTCTAATGATTTTAATTCGTAACTTCGAGTTTTATTTAAATTCGAATTTTAAGTTCTACTAGTTCAAATCGTTTTAATATTTATTCTAAGTTGACTTTGATTATATATTTATTATAATTCTGACGAATCGTTCGATAGTGATACGATTTTAATTCGATTTTAATACGATTTTAATTCGTAACTTCGAGTTTTATTTAAATTCGAATTTTAAGTTCTACTAGTTCAAATCGTTTTAATATTTATTCTAAGTTGACATTGATTATAATTTATTATAATTCTGACGAATTGTTCGACAGTGATACGATTTTAATTCGATTTTAATTCGCAACTTCGAGTTTTATTTAAATTCGAATTTTAAGTTCTACTAGTTCAAATCGTTTTAATATTTATTCTAAGTTGACATTGATTATAATTTATTATAATTCTGACGAATCGTTCGATAGTGATACGATTTTAATTCGATTTTAATTCGTAACTTGGAGTTTTATTTAAATTCGAATTTTAAGTTCTACTAGTTCAAATCATTTCAATATTTATTCTAAGTTGACATTGATTATAATTTATTATAATTCTGACGAATCGTTCGATAGTGATACGATTTTAATTCAATTTTAATTCGTAACTTCGAGCTTTATTTAAATTCGAATTTTAAGTTCTACTAGTTAAAATCGTTTTAATATTTATTCTAAGTTGACATTAATTATAATTTATTATAATTCTGACGAATCGTTCGATAGTGATACGATTTTAATTCGATTTTAATTCGTAACTTCGAGTTTTATTTAAATTCGAATTTTAAGTTCTACTAGTTCAAATCGTTTTAATAATTATTCTAAGTTGACATTGATTATATATTTATTATAATTCTGACGAATCGTTCGATAGTGATACGATTTTAATTCGATTTTAATACGATTTTAATTCGTAACTTCGAGTTTTATTTAAATTCGAATTTTAAGTTCTACTAGTTCAAATCGTTTTAATATTTATTCTAAGTTGACATTGATTATAATTTATTATAATTCCGATGAATCGTTCGATAGTGCTACGATTAATTAAAATCTGAATTATTTCTCGGCTGATTCACCTTTGAAACATCGCGAGGGACGAAGCGAGTTTTGGGATTAACGACGATGTATTTTTTATTTTCGTGAAAAGCTCAATGATCGTTGCGTAACATTGTAGCGACTGTTTCAACAACAAGACCCCTCTTGTGGCCGACATTCGCAATCGACCATCGAACCAAACTCCACCTGTTAAAATATATGCAGCATGACGCACTCATGGCTATGTAATCCGAATGCACCTTTCCCACCGTTCACGTTCTGGATACGTGAATGGGTAATGATGCAACATTCGCAACGAACTCACGTGTTCATTTACCCTCATCGACAATGAGAGCATCAAGCGTTTAAAAATAACCGAACCAGTTTGTACATCGAGAGAGAGAGAGAGAGATCGAAAGGGTAATGTGGATAAACACGTGCACTCTCGCATTATTTGTGTTAGGCAGTGAACAAACATCGCAAAGTACCCAACATATATATTTATACATAGAAATGTATGTGTGCATGTTCGGTTCATCAACCAATTAATGGATGCAAACGAATTTCGACACAACAATGAAAATATTCCTATCTCGTTTTCCAGGCGAAGCCAGAGGTGACGAGGAGACGAAAGGCCCGTGTGAAATTGATTCAAACAGGGTAGACGCCTTTTGCGATGAAAACTACCCTATAGAACTACCCTGTCGAGAACAGGAAATACCAATCGTATTATGCCATATTCATAAATATATATATGTGTGTGTGTGTATAATAACGACTCGAAGTCTCACTAAAAATATCAATATATCCTTTATGGCGTGACGGTAAACGCGATCCATCGATGGCTATTTCGTAACTGATACTCGAACGAATGAGACGTGTGAATGAGTTATACGTTATTCGAGTATAGATGTATCGTACCTATACGACGACCTCGTTGTCTTGCATTTTACGACGGTAACATGAAACGCCCTTCATATCTCGCTTCAACCTATTTTACACGCTGTGCTATTTCTCGCACATGTTCTTTCGGATCCTGAAGAGTTGTACGCCTCTATGTCACAAAACTACATTCATCGTGGTACAGGTCGCGATGAAACTATGTTCCGAGGTGGTTATTAGTTTTAATTGATCTCGTGGAAAAGAGGAACGGAGCGTAAATTGAGAAGTTGCGTATTATGCTTTGAAATTCTGGGAACTTTGTCATTTTAGTTAATTTGCATTTTTTTTTGTATATTTTGGACTGGTACGTTGTTTTAAAACTAGGAAAATGTATACAGGTAAAGTTATTTTGGAGCAAAAACATTTCTGAACGTTTTCGAGTAATTAAAGTGACGGAAATCGTAAGGGAAAAATCTCAAAGGGATGAAAATTTATTTTATCAGAAATTACTTTGTGCGTATATATTTCGATCGGAAATTTCCCGTACAATACGAATATGATAAATTTATTCATGGTTTTTAGCAATTTGACTATTAAAAATTGAAAAAACGTAAAAATTTTTGGATTTTTGATTTTTTTATGGGGAAATTTCTAAAAATTATGAACAAGAATATGATTTTCATGATCTACGGAAAAATTCCCATCGAACATAACCGTTACAAAAACAAATTTCACTCCATGAGTGTATGAATCGTCAGCAATGAAAAACGACTTCCGGATCTCATGGTCTCACACTCGTCGGTTTTGAGACCCAAGAAGAGTGGATACTGAATGAATGGTACCTGTCTACCACCAGACAATCGCTTCTAGAGACGAAAAAACGGGTGATAAAAGTTTCGACTTACGAGGTCACGTATTTTCGAGGGTCACGGCCCCTCATTGACGAACTTCAACATATATACACACACATATACACCCTTATACCTCTTCCAAACTCCCGATACCCTCGAAATTCGTTTTCCCTCGTTTCCGACCGATCTCCAATGTGAAAAACCGATTGGACTGACAAGATTGTTCGTTGACTCAGCATACGCGAGGCCGAACCTGAAACCAATCTAGTTCACCTTACTTTCAACGTGAATTCCAGGATTCTTCCGACACGTTTCCATTTTTTTCCCAAACGACCTCTGCTCCCCTTCCCCCAAAATACAATCCATCTCCCAAGAAAGTAGATCGTATCCTCGCTCATTAACAATCATTACGCCAACATAAATACCAGATTTCCAACGCATCAAAGTTATTTCTTTGTCCCAGCGGCGAATGAATTTATCGGATTTTCGATAAACGAATTCGCGAAATGAAATTATTTCGTGTTTCATCGTGAATTATTCTCGCGTTTCGTGCTGTTCACCGTCTCGTAGGATGTATAAACCGGAAGTCCTGTAGATTCTAATGCAAATTTCACAGGTCGGGCTAATTATAAGTTTTGAGACAAATTAACAAGTTGCTCATAATTTCTAGCTGTGGAACGAAGTAGAGGGAAAACGAAGGTGAGAGAGACATATATGTATACATATCGAAAGAGAGAGAGAGAGAGAGAGAGAGAGAGAGAGAGAGAGAGAGAGAGAGAGAGAGAGAGAGAGAGAGAGAGAGAGAGAGAGAGAGAGGACTCATTCTACATATACATAGAACGAGAGTGAATCGCAACGAGTTGTAGTGCCGGATATATAACACTGCGCCAGAGGGAGAACCTCGAAGAGGTGAAAGTGCTAATAGAGAAGTGTCAGCAGAGGCGCTGCATGGCTCCTCGCTCGTTCTGGCTCCAAGCTAAATGAGAGGAGCTTGGAGCATGAAGCTCCGAGCGTATACACAACACCCGATGGTTGAAAGTTCCATCGCCCCATGCAAGTTCAAATGAAGTAGACGCGACTCAACTCGCAACATCGAGTAGTTCAGCGTAACGCCGCTTCCTACTGCGAGATTGTCGCCCACGTGAATTTTAGACGAGACGAGAAACGAAGGGATTTATATTATAAGAGCGAGCCTACCTGTCGACGATTCTCCGGCGCGTACCGATGCGAAGACTAATCAAAACCCTGCCACGTTTCGACGAACTCGTACCGACATGATTTTACCCCGGCAAATATCACGATTCTCGCAGAATTCTCGAATTTACCACATGGTGCAAATGGTCGTGATAAATGTGAGGCATGAAAGAATTTTTCAAAAATGGTATCGTATTTTGATTGAGACAAAGATTTGCATTTTTTTAAAGGAGGAACGTGATCGAACATTTGAAAATAAAATTTTTTAGCGTGGACAAAAGTGAAAAATGAGCGAGTTTAATCCAAAAGACGTCAGGACTAGAAGAGCAGGGTAATGCGGGTCAGTGACAATACTTTTTACACCTCTTCCGCTCGCACTTTTGACCTGGATTTTTTTTTGTTTCGTATAACTAAACTCATAGAGAAAGGAGCAAGTGAGAGAGACAGAGAGGAAATGGTGAGAAAAAAGAAAGTTCATTCGTATATTCCCAAGAGCGACGCCAATGGCGGAATAAATCTGCGAAAGAATCGAGGCAAACGACAGACCTGGGTCGGGCATAGCTTTTTCGCGAGATCGAATTTCCTCGTCGGTATACTCGCCAATCGCGATAACATTTTGTGACGACTCTTGGGAAATGTATATTGAAAAAAAGGGATAAAAAAGCACCCTTCTCTCCAACCCCCTCAACAAAAAAAAGATTTCGCGCTCCAAGCTATGACCGATGGAGCAGGAAAAAGTGGGAGAATGCCTTGCCTCGAGGGACGATCGGAATCGGGGATGATCGCGCACTCTGGGCTAGAATGAGTGGCGTGCCATTAAAATATATTGCGGGGGTTGGGAATGAACTGAGGATCACCTAACCGTAACATTATGTTTCTAAAGAAATGGAGCATCCTGTCTTCCTTCTCAAGCCTAAAATAACAATTAAATTAGATTTATGTTCCATAACAAATAACCGAAAAATTTTTTACTTATCGATTTATTTATTTTTTATTTTTCCTGGGGTTGGATACAAAATATTTTCCAATTTGTCAACAATATCTTGGCAATTATTACAAAATGTTCAAATTTTCTTTAAAATAAAGGAACGCTTCCAATTAATTGAAATTAAATATGTCATCATAAAAAACAACCCCTAATTTTATTATTCGTAGATAATATACTTATCCTCGACGAACTAATAGACGAGATCGTTGAACCGGAAATGGACGATGATTTGCAAGTAAGTATAAGTGTCGTTTCGCGTTTTTCTTATCTCATTCGCCACGAACATGCGATGCTCTCGTTTCGTCCGACATTCTCGAGAAAACGCCATATGGACTAATGACAAAGACTCATTGTCTCGAAATCGCGATAATAAAACTACCCCTATGATCGAGGGGGGTAAGAATGAAAAGTTATAATATCTCTAAAAGCTCAATTCGATAAAAAAACAAAAACGTATTTTCATTATTTCATTTTAGCACCCATCGATTATTCGCTTATTTATTGATTTTACAACCCTCAACCCCCTGAACACGTAAGTCCTATTATAAAAACGAATACTATCGGTTTGTCGTTTCCAGTCTTATGTTCTCGTATCGTCACTTGACCAATCCGGTGCTACGAGACTAAACGACCTCGCCCTGTAAGGGACGTTGCTCAAGGGGTATGTTTCGGTCCAAGAAACATACAAAAAAAGAACAATATGAAGATTAAAAAAAATATATCTATATATGTACTTAGGAACATCGATACAGCTTGCCAATCTTCCGGTTCCAACATTTTTACGAGTATGCCGATAACCGTAAAGTCCGACCCTTTCGATTCCACGTATCAGAGTTTGATCAAAAGGTTTGTTGGAGGATGGTGGAGGAAGAACAGGAGAAAAAATGTAGCAAGGAGGGAGAGAGGGAGACATCACAAGACGTCCAGATTGATTGCTGAATTCGCAATGGAATCCGGGGACGATGATTCGGTGAGGATAAGAGACGGAAGTAAACGAGAAAGACATCTTGATCCTTCCTCGTACACACACCCTTGCACTCCAACATAGATACGTATATAGATAAGGGTAGGAGAAGCCAGAAGACTTTCATCCCCGTAGCTCTCGCGACGGAAGAGCAAACAAACGAAATCCTCCCGACCCCTCCCATCTCCACTCTCCCCGAACCGAATCAATCGAACCGTTCGAAAAAGTAGGATCCCGTCGTAAAAACATTTCGTTCCCATTTTTGTTGAACTTCCGGATAGGCGATAAATCGATTTCGACACCGTAACCGTCAAACGTCATTGCCAGAAAGTCACGGTTTCGATGTCGAAAAACAAAAATTGGCACTTTCGAATGGAAGATTTTGCACTATTCGAGACGTAGGAAAGATTTTGATATCGTAATTATACCAGGAATATATTTGTGGGATTACGGAGCAAGGAGGGGTGATAAAGTTTACGGAGCATCTCGGATAGCCGTTAAACGGCTTTGACGACGTCTTACCGAAGAGATTCCTTCCGTTCCACTTTGACCAGATTTGATATCAGAAGCAGAAGCAAGTCGGCGTAGCCGAGCCTCGGCAAGCCTTCTGCAACCAGCATTATTCCGTATAAAGAGACGCCCCAAGTGGCGATAACCCTAGCCTAGGGGTTGAGGGTTGGTGGCTGCAAGGAAGGCTCGGGAAATATACAGCGCACTTTCGAAGTGTCAGCGGAAGGTATTGCCTCGCCAGCGGTGTCGTAAACCACCCTCGCCAACCGTAATGTACGAATTAACATATTTCAAGGTCGTATCTTCGACCTCTAAGAATCTCTAGAGGTCGAACAATTTTTAAACGACCGTACTTCTTGCTTGAAATAACCGATAGGGTATTGATAGTTTTGGAAAAGTTCGAAACGGTTGATCGACTGTTGAACCCTTGGCGTTTGAGTCAAGTCCATTTCCGAATGTCACGGGAGGGGGATGAAAAAAAAAGTTTACGAAATTGCGTCGACTAATGGAATGTTTGGATGACCCTCGTCATAGGTTAGTGTTTCTTTTCTTGGTTTTTTGGTCTCATCGATCGCCCTCAGGACGTGAAAACTTTCGGGAATGTGAACCGATGCGAGTGAGAAAGAGTGAGAGGGGGCTTGAGGGGGGGGGGGGTGGAGAATGGCAAAAAGTGGCATTAGGTTTTTGTACAGGATCTTGTTACGAGGGAAGAAAACGATCGGTAGCGAGGCACTTGCTGGCTGTTCGCTCTCGCCTCTTACGTCTGAAACGGGAGCGAGAGGGATGAGCCCAAGAGAAAATCGTCGATGTCGTCGCCTTTCAACTAGCCGAAAGGGGATGAAGAAGAAGAGAAGGGGCGTATCCGCGTCCGCTTATGAGATTTCCTCCTGGCTAGTTCGATTAATTGGCCTCCCCGGCGTCCACGGTAAGAACACCCAACTCGAGACCCTCCAACTTCTTCCCCTACCATTCACCCCATTTCAACCCCTATTTCGCCACTTCTTCGTCTATTGCGGAGTCTATCGGATAAGAGACGAGGAAAACAGGGCGTTGATGTCCCGGAGGGCGAAATGATGGGATAGGGTCGACGATGGTGAGGAAAGCTTTGTTGAATTGCCCAAGGTCGAAAGAGCAAAGTGACATGAACTGGATGAAAAAGCATAATAGACGAATACAAGGGTTGAAAAAATTCACAAAAATCATCAACGAGCATAATTATCGAATAAATACCGAGACAAAAAAACGATAAAGAAGAATAACAAGCTGTACAAAAAGGTTAATAATACAACTCCCAGTTTTTGTTTAACTTCTCGGTGTTATTGACTACGAAGATTTATGACCTTGAACGAAACTAAATAGATCCGTTCATTTTATTTATGAGATCAGCTCCGTCGATAACATAGAAACTCGAGATGGCTCCATCTCGCGACGATTGAAAACGTCACTGCGATGCGCGAGACAGTGGCTCGCGTCGTACAAAATGGCGTTATCGGACCATTCTCTTGATCGAACGCTGTTTCAAAAGTCACGTCGACTTCGTCGAAACGGCAGTAATGGAAAATAACGTTCAATGATCAGTTACGCGGGGTCTTCCGTCATTCCCGACACTCCTTCTTTCCTCCTACTCTGCATTTTCCATACATAGAGACGTACTCCCTGGACGAGACACTCGGAAGTCCCGATGGACACATAATTTCCGTTTGGTCCTAAATGTTCTTTCTTTTCTTCTCTCGTTTCTCCATTCCTACTCCCAACCACTTGCGGGAATAGTCTCACGAACGGGTGGATAAGTGGCGTCCCGTACGCCCCCCACCGTCTCTCGAAGGTATTATGCCGCTCGTTCCCGCTCTTTTCCGCGCGCCCTCTCGCGCCCATTCGTATTACCAGGCCAGCAGCATTATCACGGTCGTTCGTCACAGTCGTTCGCTCTTCTCCACGCTTATTTTATTCCTCTATTACTACACACACTTATGTGAAACGTTGAAAGAAAACTGTTTTAAAGAAAAAACGGTTCTCGATCGAAGTGACATCGATTTCACGTACAATTACCCACAGTCGATAATAACAGTCCTCCGCGGGGAAAATCAATAGAGCCAGGGAGTACCAGAGTTTCTCAACCGATTCACGAATCGTACCGTCCAATAAATTTATCAACGATGTAACCATGATTTGCATAATTCAATCGATTTCCCATCGTTCAAGCTTCGAAAGCTGAATGGCAATGTGCTTTGGCCATTAAGAACGTTTCGTATTCCCGTTATTTCCCTCGGTACCGAAACCCTTTTGGCCCAAGGCCGGAAGGCAAATTTTCCCTCGGCGCGTTAACGACTCTATTGTTGTCAAACGTAGTTGTCTCTCGTCTGTAACGACCGACCCTCGCAACTATCTCATCCCCTTCACCCTTAACGCGAAGCAATCTTGGTCACCCCTTGAGAATGAATTGGCGGGGAGGGGTAAATGCGACCAACGCTACCTTTGACTCTTCTCTCCTTTCGCGTCTCGGCGCATTCTACGTAAGAATATGACTCGTGTCACAGAGAGAGAGAGTGAGAGAGGGTTGAAAACCGACGGGGTCGTACGGGAAGAAACAATGGGGGATGGATTCAACTGGAGAACAGCAGTCACGGCAACAGCCACTGGCCGTGTAATAATAGATACACACAGAAGAGCTATTCTGTTGTCACGACAAATTATGAGGATAGCGTCGGTTGACGCAAGCTTCGGCTTCGCATCAACCCTCCTCCCCCAGGCCTTAATTCTCTCCCTCATCACTCCAACTTGTGCTCGCAACCCAACCCCCTCTCTTGCCCCTTAGTCACCGCGAGACAACATGAGACACGACGACAACTCTACGGGCCCCATCTCTACGCGCCAAGTTGAGAACAAACTACCCTGCGTCGACACAATTCGATAATGACACACGCTTTGAATACTATTATTAAAATTAGCAACCCCTTGTACGTAAGCTCGTTATTTCCCAGACTTTACGGCGTATTCTATTTGTGCTTCGCTCACGCATTGTTCATTCGTACCGAAAATTTGTCGACGATCCTCCCTCGTCCTCCTTTTTTCCTAGCGTTTGCAAAAATTTAACAAAGTCCGAGGGGGTTGAAAAATATTCAAGCTTGAAAAATTGAGAATTTTTTCTATTTTTTCGCTTTTGGATTAAAAAGGTGGGAGGATAATTGAAAAAAAATTGCTTTCGTGCTGTTAAGTTCGTTAAAATAACGCAAATTATGATAAACGTCGTGTTTTGTGTCAGATTTTATTTTTTTTTTTTTGAAAAATGTGAAATAATACGAGGATGAAAATTTTTGAGTAATCCGGACGCGTATTATAATAATCACTTTCTCTCTCCCTCGCGAAACGCACAGGCGGGAAATGTGATTCGAGCGTTATTAATAACACGAGAGAAAAATTATATCAAACCGGATGCGATTCGTGGAAAGAAGACAAAAAAAATGGCCGAACGTACAAAAATACAAATTTTTTGCGGACAAGAAATAGACGAGAGTAATTGCGCGAGAGAAAAATTACATAAATCCGGATGCGATTCGTGGAAAGAAGACAAAAAAAAATGGCCGAACGTACAAAAATATAAATTTTTTGGGGACAGGAAATAGGGGATGATGCAGTTCCTAGGGTTCGTACAAAATTCAACGGGGCACAACATTTTTGCGCGAAGTGCATACTCGCGCCATTCCTAGTACGCAGAATGATGTTGCACACGTACAAGTATTTCGTATGTGTGTATGAGTGTAAAGTGCGAAGCGCAATTCGACGTTATATCTAGCGAAGCAATAATACCGAGTGCAATTTAGCGAGTGTTCTTCTCGCGATATGCCCGCTCATTCGTGTTTGGACATTTTCGGTTTAGTCTCTCGATTTCCCTTTCCCGAGTTGTATTTTTCCTTTTTTGTTTAATTCCGTCCGAGCACTTTTCCAAACTTGTCCCGATGGAACGACCGTACACGCACATCATCCCTGTCCCGCCGGGGGGTTGAAATCCAGGCATGCTTCGAAAAAGCGTGAAATATTTTTATAAAAAATATTTTATTGAACAATTCTTCATCGACTTGAAAATATAAGTTCAAATCGGATTGAACAAGCCTTGACAGTAGTTTTCCATGATTCAAACTGGATCATCCCTTGTTTTTGCAAGTAGTACAAAGTTATTCCATCAGCCAGCGAATTCTGTTGAAAATAATCGTATTAAATATTTTCTCTCGATCTATAATGTAAAAGAACGTAATTAATTAGAACAAATCTTTAAAACAGCCCTTGAAACTTATTTTACGAGAACATCCCTTATTTACAACCCTTGAATAAATAATCAAGCGTCCGGTAGTTGGATCAAGCGGTCATTTTCAAAATTTACATTGTCAATCTCTGCCTGTAGGACGTTGAAAAATTCACTCACATAAAGTAAGGATAAGACGTCTTTTCCGTCTCAAAGTCGAAGTTTCCCTTGGTACATATATAAAGCGAAAACTACCCTGCCGAGTGATCAAGGGAGGTAAGATATGCACGAGATCACGAGCGTCCGTCGTTTCAGCGAAGGACGAGATCTCGTAGAATATATTCGTAGTTCTCGAGTAGAACTGGGTAGGAGAGTGGAGCTGGTAAGGGTAGTTTGGGGGGTGGCGAGTTAAATCTTGGACGATATACTATCCCTGGTAAACCGCGAAGGTACCTAAGCTATCCATAATACGAATGCACGTTGGACCGATCCCCACTAGCCATTGAGCGAGTCAGCAATAATGGAGGATCGTATAGAATCGTATATAGGTTGAGAGAGGGTAGGGAGAGGGTGAGATAGAGAGAGTACGAAGAGTAAGAGACGAGGAGGTAGGTGCTCTATCGTACGTCCCGTACAATGGAGGACTGCCTCGTGCACGCCACCGTTCAACGTGCCCCGCGATATATCGAATATATTTTACCCGCGTGCTATCGACGCCCATAACTGATCGGTCTCGCGCTTTTGGCAGCTACCCCTCCGCATATACGTTCTACCCCCGAGTCCATCGAGCTTTCGCCGTTCGCCTTTGTCCACCACCACGAGCGACCACGAAGCGCTGGTGTCATTAAAATAATTGGCAGCGGTGTATTTTCCCCCTCGGTCCTCACACTGATTCCGGTTTTCTCTCCGGTTTCTAGGAGAGAGTGAGACTGTGAGAGGGCTAGAGGGAGAGGGAGACAGAGAGCGTGGCGATATAACATGGCCACCACTAACAACGTTCAAACCGTTCTTCTTTTTTGGTCCTCTGATCGTGTCGAGAGGCGTACGAACGAATGCGATATCGGTTTTTGGGGGATGATCCTGCTGACGTGGTAGCACGAGTTCCCTGGTAACATGGGGAAATATCGTGGTGATGTAATTTGTTTTCATTTGGTCGTTGAAAGAACGAGCTATCGTTACTATTAATCACTTTATCGACGGAGAGGATGAAATTAATATAGCGTGACTGTCATTTGAGGAAATAGGAAAAGGGTGGTAGGTAAGATAGTATTGACGAACTACCCTCATTTTTCGATGAATCGAAAGATCGGAAGTGAATTTCGCGATGAAGGAAACTAGAACGTAGGACGTAATCGGTTTAAGGACGTATTCATTTGTCATGTCAAGATCACGTCTGTTGTCGATGAAATGTAGGACAGTTGCAACAAAACATTGGAGAGGAACGAGGGAACTGGGGGTTGGTGTAACGTGTTGAAGTTCGCAGTGTACGAGAAATTCTAGGGTGTGCGATGTTCCGTTTCCATTCATTGTCTTTCCATTCTTCGACCCCAAACTGCTGTCTCAGATTCGCCGTCGATTGTTACGTTTCCCTTTTGATCGAGGGCTTGATGCGACCTAGGCGCCAAAAATGAAAGCATTGTTCGAAAACGATGAGGCTAGAGTCGTAACGTTCCCGGGATCAACGGATCGCTCGTTGGATAAGCTGGGGTAAACACGCGAGACTGAATCATGGATGAAGTAACAGACTCTAGAAAAAGCAAGAAGGATCCTATCTGATTTGACCTCGTGGGGTGAATCTTAAGAAGGATCGAACGAGTGAATAGTATTCATAAATCTCAAATGGATCGAGGATTGTTTATCATCGGGAAACGATCCATTTATTATTGGACGATCAAAGAATCTCATGATTAATCATGGAAGAAATCGCTTCGATATAACGATTTCTGATTACATCTAGATTGGATCTCATCATTTATTAGATACAATTATCGAATTTAATCATTTTATTGAATAGATGACGAGATTAGGCAAGAGAGGCGTATAATTTGTATTCGTAGTGTGAAGAAGATTTCATTTCGTGATTGCACACTTTGCATCGTGACATTGAGTGGGATGTGTTTTATCAGAGGACGGGAACACACTTCGGTTGATAAAGGGGAGAGCGAATTCAGAGATGTTTTGCATCGTAACGGAGATAGAAGCATGCACCCGTAGGAGACGTCGAGCTAACGGAACGAGGGTGCGTCGGAGATGCTGTTTGGCTCTAAATGCTAATCCTTGTTACCCGACTGGCTTTCTCTCCCAAAGGGCGAGAAGGGAATGGCGGGGCTGTGCTCCGAGGGGATTACAAACAATCCCTGGGTTTGCGCGAAGTTGGAGACCACGGAGAGACAACTGGAATTACGAAGTGTACGGGTACCGGTGCGCTACGACGCTGATTTAAAAATCCGAACAATGGCGAAAGGGTGTTGACACTGGAGGAACGATTTGCATGTGTAAACATCGCGTATCGAAAGCTACGATCGATTATAAAGCGAATTAGCGAAAAAAACTATTCAAATTTCCCGCGTTTAGAAAAATCGTCGGTAAGGTAGGAATCATGTACCGACTGGCGCCACTAATCTCACTCGTACAAATTTTATACGATTTAATATTCCTTCGAGAGTTTTATCATTGCTATTACGTTTTCTCTAATGAAATATTTATTCATTAAAATTTCTCGATTTGATTCAAGTTTGTCGTATCGTTATGGAAACGTAAACATCGGTATTAGGTACTTCGCTCTTGCTGTGTATATTTGTCACGCGAGGAGCATGAATTCTGTAGCATTAGTCGCGGTGATTCCACATCCCGTACGGTCTAAAGCATTTTCAATTATCCTAGTCCCGGAAGCGTCGCATAACGATCTAATGAGCGAAAGGGGACGAAGCTTAAGAGGCGTCGGATAGGCTCCCGGAGGATTCGTTATCCAGAATTCCCGGTGCACAATTCGCGCTGTTGTATCAACCCCCTGAACACAGGTACGGTAAACACAAACGGTCCGTATTATTAGTGGTGTGGGAATTGAGTCGAGACGAGACGTGAGAAACGTTTGGCACATTTGCACAACTTTCCCAGTTATAAACCATGGTAGGAAACAATTCTACCGTAACATCTCGACCGTGATACGAACTCTACGAAATAATAAATCCGCTGTTATAAAGCACCCCGAAACATCCCTCGCGAATCATAACACCGCCCGAAACACAACCCTCTCGAAAAACAACCGAACCAAATAAAAATTCACCCCTAGAGCGGCTCTACCGTATAACAACCCCTAAACGAACTTCCCCAGAAACAAAAAAAACATCCCCCGTGTAATGTATATGCATATTCCTATTGTAGGGGAGTTCTCAGTACAAAATGGCACAAAACGTGTTGAAACGTTTCATCCTGCAATTTTCCAACCCCCTTTCTTCTCGAACGAAAGGCCCGACTACCACCGGTAAACAAGGGGATGTTTATAAACCGAAGTTCCGACAACTGAGAAGACGAGGAAGATAGAGAGACAGACAGACAGAGGGTTGAAGGATCGAATCGGTGCAACACAGTTCCCAACCCCCGCCCCCTCCCCCCACCCCTCGTTCCTCAACTAACTTACAAAGTTATCATTCGCTAAACTTATAATTACGTTTTCGAAATAACGCAGGAAACGGCGATGAACCCGTGGCAGGTGTGCGGAAACCCGAGGACTTCTCGTCTAGATATTTCTCTATGTATATTCCATTCGATACGAAGTTCTGAAATTCTTTACGAGGGTCCGGGGGTGAGGGACTAGGGGGACGTTTGCCTATATCGAACGAGCTATGAACAGGGCGGGAAATTTAAAAAGAAGCTGAACGAACAAAGCTCGAAATAAAATTATGAAAATTTTTCCAACAAATATTTCTTATCGCACCTCGATAACAGGGTAGTTTCTCAAGGGTTGGTCCATTCAGAGGGATGACACTTCTTTTCGTTTCTCTGTTTTTTCATAATCATAAGGAGTAGTTTTTATAGAGGGAAAGAATAGTGAATGCGTTGCAATTCTTGGCTCTTTCAAACATGGACACATCCCTCGGTGACAAACCCCCGAGTTTTTCTCTCACCCTTGAAAATTCACACAACCCCCGTGCATGTGCTTGGAATAGAACGATATATCTACTTGCCGTTACGAAGAATTACGATCACGAAGAGACAGTGTATGTGCTCTCTCTCCTCTCTCTCCCTCTCCATCTCCCTCTCTAGTTTCTCCCGTGGCCGTCAGGGGGGAGGCCGAGGCGTTGGGCCGCACACCGGTAAGTATTTCCGAATGATATATTCGTTGTTGAGAGCCACGAGGCCGTGAGCAATATTTCACTGGTGGTAAGCGGTAGTTTTCCCTCTCTCTCTCTCTCCCTCACGCTCTCACACACTTTCCATCCCTTCGCAGCTCCCCATCCATTGCACACCCTCAAAACTCCTACACGTTATGGAGAGCGAACGACGAAAAAGCGTAAAAGAGACTGGGCGGAAGGCTCTGGAAGAGACCGCAAGTCCCTCGTCGCCTATACCTTCGTTCCTTCCTTCCGTACCTACACCCCCCTTGTACCTCTACCCCCTTTGACGTTATCGAGATTCCGAGAGCACCTGCTGCAACCACCCTCCACCTTCTCCATCCTCCCACAAAGCTGCAATTTTGCCTTCTCACATTTTCCTCGTTCCAAGACTCACTTTGCCCACGTCCAATCCTTTACGATTTCACCGTCCTCTTTCTTTTCTATTAACCTCCACAACCCTCTCGTACGATTCTCTATCTGCGAAATAACCAGCTGTACCAGATCGATAGTTCGATGACCGATTTTTTTCCATCGCAACGATAATTTTATATTTTTAAAATCTTCTTTTTATGGGAAGATAGATTTGTTAAATAATTTTTGTTTTCGATTATTTTATATTTTTTATATTTTTCTGGGTTTGAAATATTTGTGATTTTTTGTAGATTTTGATAATTTTTTTTAAAACGAGGTTCTTTTTTTTCGTCCTTTATATTTCTAGAGTGTTATTTGCATTTTTTAAATTAATGTTTAGTTCAAGGGAAAATTTTTCATTGAGGAAAAAAATGTTTATGTCAACTTTGATATTTTTTTTATCGCAAAGGTTTCCGGTTATGCATGAACCACATACTCTTCTCTCTATTCAGTCTCTATCTTCTTCATCCTCGAGCGCACGAAAGGGTACGTTAAATGCATATTGCGCCACCTTATAAATTCAATATCTCTTCGATCGAAAGCGTTTTCTCGAGTCACCGCGAACGAAGAGACGAGGAACCCTATGCTAGCGTTCTTTCAATATCCGTTCGGATCATGGATCTCGAAAAATGATGTTATAAATTCGCCCGATCACCCGACTTCCTCGGTTTAACGTGTTTATCGATAGACACAGAGACACGATTAAAATACAAAACACAGAAAAATAATTCCCCCACGTCGTTTAACGTTTAATTTAAAAATTCGAAAATTCAATAAAATAAAATTTATCGAAATATGAGATAAATAAATAATAAAATTTAAACTAAACGAATTTAATTAAAAATTCCAATATATAAAGAAATTATGAAAAATCGAATGAACAAAAATTTATTTAAAAAAAGAAGTTTGTCTCGGATGAATTATTAGGCTCGCGAGGTTGAAACGAGGTTAAAATACGTATAGTAAAACCCAGATGCGAGATGAATATTACATATTCCCAAAGAATTACGCTTCACTTGGGAACCGATCCACTCGATCACCGTACAGCGAGCCTTTGCGGGCCGATAACTCAGCGATATATTCCCTTGACTATTTCCATATAGCCGAGATCAAAACTTACGAAATACTTGGGACAGTACCGAACGTCAATTCACGAGAGAATTCTTCATTCTCGATCCACGTTTGATTCAACACGGAAAGCTTGGTCCAGACAATTCCATTCGATACGATAAACCATAAAACTCGCACTTATAAACAGCCTAAATAAATATTTAAAAAATTATTAAACATTAATGAAAATAAATTTATTAATATTTCATTTTTATTTTATTTGATTAATTATTAAATATTAAAAAATATAACAAAATATTGGTAATTATAAAAATATATTTTGTTTCTATTCAGTTTAAATAATGATAAACCATCCAACTCGCACTTATAAACAGCCTAAATAAATATTTAAAAAATTATTAAACATTAATGAAAATTAATTTATTAATATTTCATATTTATTTTATTTTATTAATTATTAAATATTAAAAAATATAACAAAATATTAATAAATATAAAAATATATTTTGTTTATATTCAATCTAAATAATGATAAACCATCAAACTCGCACTTATAAACAGCGTAAATAAATATTTAAAAAATTATTAAACATTAATGAAAATTAATTTATTAATATTTCATATTTATTTTATTTGATTAATTATTAAATATTAAAAAATATAACAAAATATTAATAAATATAAAAATATATTTTATTTCTATTCAATCTAAATAATGATAAACCATCAAACTCGCACTTATAAACAGCCTAAATAAATATTAAAAAAATTATTAAACATTAATGAAAATTAATTTATTAATATTTCATATTTATTTTATTTTATTAATTATTAAATATTAAAAAATATAACAAAATATTAATAAATATAAACAAATATTTTATTTCTATTCAATCTAAATAATTCAATCTAATAAAATAAATAATCAAAAATAAATACAATGCAAAAATAACAAGCAGAAATAGCAATGGATTAATATAAGGAAATGTGTTATGTAAAAGCTCGAAAGGGCATACAGGTGGGAATAAATACTACTACAATCCAAGAATAATAATAAATAAAAAGAAGAAAAATAAATAGAAATAGGCGAGATATTTGGAGATAAATAATTTGAGCAACGGGTTTCGCGCCGGGTATGAGTTTATCGTGAGTGTTGAGGCGGTCAAGCAAAAGTACCCTGGACTATTGTCCTGGGAGTGGTGAAGGAAAAAGGGCCGCTGGAGGATCAATTTGTCGAATGGTTCCGGGGATCACGTTTTCAGGATCGGATCGACATCGACTCCTTCCATCTTACGTCGGTGGGCCAAGTAAGGACTTCGCGACGATACCCGAGCCGCCAACAACGCCCTTGGGGGCAGAGGGTTTCCTCGGTCAGTCGGGCGTCTCAAACGAGCCTCGAGCTTTCTCTCTCTCTCTGTCTCCCTTTCTCTTTTTATCCCTTTTCTGTGAATTCCAAGACGTCTGCTCTAGTAGGCCCCATGACACCCGAAGCCGCAACGCTTAAGATAATCCCTTTCGTCCCCTGGATATCGGATAAGGGTCGATTTCTTCTTGCCCGCGATATTGTACCTACTATCACGACTATTTGTATATATACAGGACGCTGACAAAAAGAGAAATGGCGAGCGTGACGAAAAATGAAGAGAGGAGGATGAAAGGAGAAACGCGAAAGGAGAATCCGGGCACGAGCGGATATTTCTTCTCCAACAAATAGCCGCGCGATCTCCGCTTCGGGCTCCATCGATTTCGACCCTTCCGACCTGCTACAACCCCTTTATTCTTTCATCTTCTGCAATTTTTATAAAACGTTACATATACCTATACGTATCGTAAAATCTTGCACATTGCACGAATAATTTGTGTTCTTGTCAAAATGGTTTTCATGATTTTGACGAATACTTTTCATTTTGTCGTATTTCGAAATTGGAAAGGGATTTTTTTGTTTTATTTCAAAGTTGGGGATTGAATTCAGAGAATAATTTAATGAATTAAGAAGTTACGGCTCTCTCGTATGGTCGAATGCAATGTACGGCGTTCCCGGTAATGGGCAATTTTGGGTTGTTGCTGTGACGGATGAGAAAGGATATGAGTAATTTAGTCGAAGGACGTTGTTGAATCTCGTTCACGCGCGTGCAACATCGTCCATGTGCGAACGACTCAAGGATAGTAGAGATGTAATGGGAGACCGGTAAACTTGTTCATCCGTGTTGAAAACAATCCGGGTCAGCGTATAGTTGGAGGAGGGAGGGGGATGGAAAGCTTCAAGCTTGGTATCTCCATCGTGGTACGAGCCATAGGAACTCGTACCTCTCGTTCTCCACCGACCCTCGAGCCACCACCTGTCCTTCTGGTTTAATGGTTGTTTAACGATAGTAGTTTCGTGGAAACTCGATGCGAAATTCACTATTGGATTTAATGCTAGGAATGGAGAAACGTGTATGAAGGAATCAGGGTGAGTGGAGGAGAGAGAGAAAGGGAAAGAGAAAGAGAAAAGGAGATGGGAGCAAACGCTTCGTGTATGGCCATTTGAAAATCCCAGTAAACGTGTGCGGAACCATAATGGAATGGGAGAACCCTCGGTAGGATTCCTTACTCCAGTTCTAGGGGAATGAAAACTACGTCGCGTTCTTCGTATTTCTAGTATGAACCACTGGCAAGACCCTGCGGGCTTGTAACCCAGCCGAACGAAATGTTAGTCTTACCTGTATGAGGAGGAAATCGAAATATACGGTAGTTTACGTTTCGCGTTACTCGAATTATGGTAGAATTATTGCGAAGTTATGTTGACCTCTCGTTTCACGTCCAAGCGCTGTGTTACGAGCTTCGCTCACTTCGAGAACGCGATTCGTAAATTCTCCGGCATGGAACAATGGATTGAAATAAAATTCAGTTTCGTCAATGTAGAAAAGTGGCAAGAGTTACTCGGTTAAGTTTCAGCCCGATCGGTCGAGCTGAACCAGAGAATTCGCGAATCACATTTCTCACTGAAAAAAACATAACCTGTACAAAGTGTCCAAGCGGTTGAAACACAAACTAAAAAAATTTTCTTGACCGATTACGCTATAAGTACGATACTAAGCTTTTAATCAAACTAATAACAAATCAACAACAAATACAAAACAACAAATCAATTCTATGAACATAATTTAGTTTGATACACACGAAAATAAAAGGAATTGTGTAAATGCGTTCCTTCGTTTCGCATGATCCGAATCTGCTATAATTCATCCTACGTTTCATCCTCGAACATCGAAGAGGCAGAAGCTAAGATTGATAAGTTGACGAAGGGAATGAAAGAATAGAAGTGGTGATGACAGTTGACCCATCGAACAACGAGAATCAAGTGGCGACGATCTTTTGATACTTACGGGAACGTTGTTTTTGCCAGTAGCAGGAAAGACCCTGCGTCAGCGAATCAGCCTTGGAAGCTAGAATGCTCTTAGTGTACCGGTGTTAACCAGAGACAAATGGATAAGAGGGTTCCGCATAGGAAAACCCCCCAACTCCCGGTACAGGACACTAGTGTATGGTTGGGCATAGGGCTTCTGGTTTCTGCCTCTCTCTCCCTCTCACTCTCTCTCTCTTTCTAGAGCCACCAAAAAGGGATATAAATAAATCCTTCTCGCCGGGGGACAGAGGAAAACCAACGAGAGCGAGTGCCTGTACAGGTGGATGATCCTACGATGTACGTCACGGCTAATCTTGGCTTACGTAACCATCCCCTTTAGCTTGTCTCACGCTCGAGCTTGCCGTCTGCTTCGCCACCCCCTAAAACTCACCCCCTTCTGCATCCCTTATCCATACATATCTCACTTGCGCGAAACGGGCATACCCGCTTGAAAGGATATGGTCCACGACCGTTAGAAACTTGCGTCGAAAGGTTAAACTTCCAAACAAGGCTACTGGTAAACAGCGATTTGTCGTGAAAACTTCGATCTTGCCACGACGCCATGAAAATATGTATATCCTATTTATTTATCTCCACATTTGTCAGCGGGAAAACATATCGTACCGATGGTAATACTTCTTTTTCGCGGCTATAACGCGGCTGAGATAGGGTGAGAAAAATGTTACCCCAGTGAATAAACATGAGATACGATATAAGCCCTTGAAATGATGGTTTTAATATTATATCATGGAATTTAGTTGGGGTCGCAAGATGTGGCGATGGGTAGGATAGGGGATGATGGTCTAGTTTCCTTTCTTCTTTTTTCTTCCCACTTTCTCTCTATAAGACGCCTCGGGATTTGGAGCTCCCAGTGAATGGACGAAACAATGTGGAAGCCCATCGATGATAGAGGCGCTACGATGCCTTTCCTTCGTCGAATACACAAATCTCAAAGGCTCTTTGAAGATACTTGATAAGCATTACGAGTGAGAGGGGGTGAATGTTTTATAGGGTGCTCCATCCTGAATGATATCAACGGCTGGAATGAAGAACGAATGGTGGCGGGTTAACGGGCGAACTCGCTGAGCCAGTGCGAAATTCTCGACTCGAATAGCGGGGAAAGGGAGGTGACGAAGAAAACAAAAAACGAAGAACGAGGGTGGAGGTCGGAAATGAAATACAACGGTGTGGCTGCAAGAGTTTACGGCGCGGATCCTTTTGTGTACGGTCAGGATTTATGGGGCAGAAGCCGAAAGATCCCGCGTAAGAGATATTCAGTGAAGGGAGATAGGGAACGAAGTTCATTGATGGAAAAAGATAGAGGCAATCAGGATCATCTAAGGGTTGAAATTCGGGTATTTCTGGCTGAAAGGGAATTTCTTTTTTAATTAAATCTCGGATCGTCTCGCTACGGTTAATGCGAAACGATTAAGAATCTTATCGCAAGTTCAGCGAAATAATCTTTTTACGTTTCAAATGATTCTCGACAAGATGTCCGACTGCGATGAAAGATGGCGGCCGTTGGGCCAATCGGGAAGCGCCGAACATACATTGACGTTACGGGTAACTTGGATAGTTTTTAGGGCTGCTTCATTAACAGAGCGCTAAAATATGATTTAAACGTGTTCGCGGCGGTGGGAAGGTTGAAAACTGAATATTTCCATAAATTACGATATATCAATATTATAATGGTAATATTCATGTTGCGCGGGGAATTTCCGATTCAGTAACCTACAATTAAAGCCTTTTTGGACGAAAAAAAAATTTAACCCTTGGCAGGTGTCGATGGTCGACATTCGGATTTTACTTGTGGGACTTTGGGGGGTCCGGAGGGGGTCAAAATTTGTGTTCGTCCGAAAAGACTTTGTAACATCAGTTATGAACCGGAAATTTCCCGCGTAAAACGAATATGATGAAAGAAAGGAGTTTTGGAGCAAAAAAAATTTGGTCCCATCGCCCAGGCGTTTTTTTGCCTATGGGTCCCAAAAATCGTCATTTTCGAATTGTCGCCACAGCCACAAAAATTAAGCTATCCGGATGATCCTTGGCTGACTGTCGAGTCCTCGGCGAACTCTTCGGAAAGTTATTCGTGAAATTTTCTGTCGGACGAACGAGACCGGAGATACAGCATCGCGAAAAGTCGATTTTTCGAGGTTCGTGATGTCCATCGAAATTGGCCATATTACATTCCGGTGAATTTTAATCTTTTCTCAAGTTCTAAAAGCCTACATCGATCCCAAATTTCCCTTACAACAAGAAAATTATGCTTTTTTTCCAGATTTTTCAGATTTTATCCGCCTTAAGTAAATAAATCCTTATTTCAGTGTTTTTGCATTTTTTCCTACAATTTTCGAGATTTCGAGCAAAGTAACCCCGTTTGATGATATCATTCGCTACCACCAACTTCGATACAACTTCCCCATTCTCCATTAAACACATCGAAAATTCCGATCGTCGTTTTCTTCCTTTCGTAAATCATAAAAATGCTAATTCATTTCTTGCTGATTCGGAGAAATCAATTCCAACGTGGTTTTGCAGTTTGCGCAGCGAGTATTACGTCGAGTATAGAGAAGAAAAGCGCAAGGAAGAAATGAAATTTCATTCGTTCTGCGAATTCGAGAAATTAAAACCACAAAACCAACCCTCCCGCACCCCTGACGACTCGCATATGATCACGGACGCGAATTTATTTAATGTATGCGCAATTAAGCTTCGCCGATACGAGAAAACGAGAGAGAGAGAGAGAGAGAGAGAGAGACAGACAGAGAGAAGATGTGAGAACGCCTCAACGATAGAAAACCGAAATCAAAGTTTTCTCGTTCTAAAGGGGTGAATGAAAATGGCAGCAAAGAATGGCGGATAGCGAGGGTGAAAAATTCATTGCCCCTCCTCGATGGAATTCTTATATCGCGATAAGAACGAAAACTTTGCGGTCAAGACAATTCGATAAATTTTCCATTCAACCCCATTGAACTTTCACTTCCCCCCGCATTATCACATTCACCGTAAAATCTCGTATAAAAATTCACCCCCTCCTTTCCACGTGCGTTAAACTGGCAAACGAGCTGTAAACAACTTTTATTATTTTTTCGTTTTCCCTTTTCCTTCATTTTCCACTTTCCATTTTTCCATCTCTTTTTTTTTTTTGACTATCTTGAACGATTCACGGATTCAAATCCTTCTCACTTTTTGAGACGGTAAAAGCTCTTAAGTCCCATTTGCGGCACTTCATTCCGCCTCAAGAACGCGGAAAGCTTGCGGTCCGCTCGCATTCGGAATATGGAACGGAGAAACGATGCATCCCTTGGAAAACACGAAGCCCCACGAAGGCCCGAGGACGAAATTCAACGTTGAACCGTATTCACTTCTGGATTCTACCACTGCTATACAGCCTCAACCCCCTGACACAGACACATACACACACGAGGTTGCACACACACACACACACACATACAAACACACGCCACTTGCCTATTTCTCAATTGCGGTTAAGCGAAACCTCACGTTGCCTCAGCTCTCGACTCCATCGAAAGCTGCCAGAGGTGCACCTTCCGTTTATTCGCCACCCCCCCTCTTTCCCATCCTCGATCTCCGACACCCTTAGCCCAACCGGCTGCGACTATATACCCCATTATACAAACCAGACTCGCTTTATTTTACAACTAGGAAGCCAGTCTCACGGAGCGATAGAGCTTCTCCACCAATTGCCCCCATGTATTTCCATCACGTACAAATGCAAACAAGCGCTCCTCCAACCCTCTCCCCAATCCCCTCCCTCTACAATGTTAAAACTACGCAGGAGAATTTATAATAAAGGAAAAAGCAAAAAGTGAATCGATTCGTGAGAAAATCGAGGTTTTATTATGAGCGACGATAAAGAATCTTCGATCGAGAAACGTCGATTTGTTACGAGTCTAAGAAAAAACCTACCCTAAGAAAGAGGATGGACGAAACTACCCTCCCGGGTAAATTGAAGGTATGAGAAACTATTCCCAGAAGAGTGGTCGCTAAAAGACTACCACCCTGGAATATAAGAGTAGAAAAAAACTATCCCCTTGGAGAAATAGGGGTGGAAAAAAAAACTACCCCCCGAATGGAATAGGGGTAGTTTTTTTTTTCGTCGAGACGTTCTCCCACACGATGGATAAACGACCGAGCCTCGGATCTTCGTCTCCGCCCCCCCCCCCCCCCCGCGATCATTCGATTTCACCGAGCACTTATTTAAATATCCGAGAATCGTAACGATTCGCGTTAGCATTATTCATACAGTCGGGAAATTTGTCCGCAAAAATCGAAATGAGCTTCGTTGTGTAAATGAAAAGAGGAAAGTTTCAGCGAGTAAGTTAATAACACCGGTGTGCTACGACAATACTCGAAGCGGGACTGCCGCGACAGCTGGGAAAGAAGAGACGGCGCGCGCCCTCGAGTACTCGCGAGGAGTGAAAAGAAATCTCGGCGGGATAAGCGACGAGATCTAATCGGATTGGAAAAGTTTCAGTCGGCTCTATCACGCATACTGTATATAGATATAATAGTTAAGAGCTTTGAGAAAACACGAATGATAGTCGGATGGAACGTCAGAAAAGCTATTCCAATTTCGTTTTAACTAGAAGTTGTAGAAGATACCCGGGTGGATACTCGAGTAGATCGTACGAGCCGAGAACGACCGATGATAAGTAATAATTGATTAGAACGAGAAAAAAAAAAGCATCGGGACGACGAAAAGTGCGAGAACTGAAAAATGGCGGGAAAAAAAAATTACTAGTGACGTGACGTTAATTATCGAAGGAATATTCGATGTTCGAATATTTTTCAAGCAAGACGGGAGGGGGGGAGTCGATGATCGATCGAACGATATAAAACCATTAACGATTCGAAGCGGCAATCAACGATAATGGGAGTTTTTAATTAGTTCCCACTCATTACACATTTTCTCTCGCGAAGGTAACGACGATGGAAGAATAATTTTCTCATTACGTTATAACGAAGTTAATACGACATGAGAAAAATCGGGGCACAAAAGCTGTTTTAATTATAACGACGAAGGGGCGGGGGAGGGGGGCTGAAAAAATTGATCTCTTGTTTTCTTTTAGGACGTTTGCGAGTTAAAAAAATATAAATAATGAAGATGTAATAATTTTTACACACAGAATGAATTAATATAATTCTTCGCGACATTTTTATCACGATACTGACGGTAAGAAGGAAACATCGCTCTTGTCGCAATAAAAAAAAGAAGGAAAAATAGTTTTTTTTATCCTTTATTATTATTATTTTCGTAAAACTCGTCGATACTGCAATGTTTTCATCGTTCCATCCGCGTTCTCGCTGCGTACAAAAACCAATATAATCCGTCTCGGGATATCAAGAAAAGAGGATCAATTTCATTCCTCTCCAGGGAGACGGGGATGAGGGTGAATATAGCGTCGACAAGAGAAGCACGAAAGGGTGAGAGAGAGAAAGAGAGAGAGAGATCCTCAAGTTTACTGGCTGGTCATAGCCAACGCACGCGATACCTATACCCATCGTTGTACAGAAAACCTACACCCTGGCATGGAAAAAAAGTGTGGAAAACGGTCTCGAGGTGACAAGTCTAGAATAAGGATCCTTCTACGCCTTTCAGACTCTTCCCATCTTGCTTTTTTCTCTCTAGCTTACTCTCTCATTCCCCACCCCCTTCCCCTCTCTCTCTCTCTCTCTCCTTCTCTCTTACCTACATACAGACACACACACACACACACACACACACACAGAGTTCTTTCTCTTCCCTCGGGCGGATGATAGTTCGGTCTTGTCAGAAAAATAGAACGAGAACGAGGCACACGAGTAAGACCGTCTTAGCTACATATATGTATATATATATATATATATATACGCCCTATATCGTGTTATATCGTACTACACCCTAGCTATTACTACCTAGAACAGTATACGAGGTACACATCGAATCCTTAGCAGGTTTCCATCATGTGCCTTGTGACCAGGCTCACGATCCAATGCGATCCTCTCTCTTTCTTTCTCTCTCTCTGCACCCCCTCCCCCTTCCCTCTCACGTCTTAGTGTGAACAGAGAAAAAAAGTAAACACAAAAAAAAGAAACGTCCGTTTAGGTTGTCTCGGAGGATCGATTCCGGTTAGAGGGATGAAAAGTACGGTTCTCTCGCTGCTTGGCCATCGTGTTTTACTGTATATAGTCCCAGCACTGCCTGGTTTCGTAGGATATACTACGTCTGAACTCCATACACACCAAACACACTCAACCTTCATCCCTCTCCCTTCTTCCACTCACCACCACAATTGCACACTTCCTACCCCTATATACGTATACCCTCACATGTGCGCCCCTGTGCACCAGAACATCCACTCGCACTAAGACAGACAAACGTAGTACACGTACGTGGAAAACACACATAGCCGCGTCTGCTTGCTGCCAATGATGCGCTTTCCCCGATGATGCCCTCCTAGCTCCTTGGTCTGAACGGGAGAGGGCGCAAATAGCCTTTCGCACCGAATGGATTTTAGCCGCCTCCATCAACGGGCTTTTCCCCTTACTCTTGGCATCCCATATCCGACTATACTACTTCCTTATACACAATCCAGGTATATACTGAGATTCTCTCTTGCTCTCCCCCTCCCCCTCTCTCTTTCTCTGATACTCACACACACATCTTCTCTCTCTCTCTCTCTCTGCCACTGCTTCTCATTTTGGCTGGTATATCGGAGACTGCCTTATACACGTGGTACTATATCTTCAGACGCAATGCTACCTCATCCCTCCTCGTCTCTTCTGCTCTATCCCTTTGGTCTCATTGAGCAAGAGCATGGCCCCCTTCGGGCGCAAAGCTCTCGCTAAGCCAGTTTCTCGTGTTTCACAATCTCGGGGAGTGAAACAATTGAGTACGGAGAACGAACACTCACTGTACATTGGCACAGTATGAGTGAACGCGTACAAACCACACAAGACAGGACTGTAGGTACGTACGAAAAGGAAAAGGCGAAGAGTATAGAAGGGAACAGACGCGAACGAAAAGAATGCGATCTCTCCTGGGATCTCCCGACTAAACGAGACAACCCTTTCGTCCTACGTGACATCACACGATTTACGAATCGATGAAACGATTCGAAATTTCCTCAACTCGATATTTACTCGTCGAGGGGGTTTTCAAGATCCGGATTCTTTAGTTTTTGTAAACGACGATCGTGAGAATTTTTATCAGGTGGTTGGTGAACCAACCCCCCCCCCCCCCCTCAACCCCTCTGCATTGCCAAGGGGGTTGGAGTTAAGGATCGGATAAAAATCAAACCGGGGAGTATAGTCTAATATCCCTTAGGCACGTAACGAAGTTTCGCACTGCAGCTATCAATGCAACCCCCCCACCCCATTGCCTACCACCACCATCACCACCGCCGCCGGGTAATAACGTTAACTCTTTAACGTTCTCAGGGAATAGGATCTCACCGCTCCGTGCCTCTACCTCGTTCAACCATTTATTGTTCGGGCTTTTGAGTGTCAAAGTTTTACCTCGTAACGCCAAAATTGTAGAAACTTGGTACGTGATGTACATTCGTAACGATTTCGTGTTTTCCCAGGGAAATTACGACGTTTCGTCCCGCCAGGTTTGTTACGGAGGACTTCGTTTCGTTATTTTTTTCTTTTTGATTTTAGAAACGATCAGGGGGAAAATTTTGAAGTTCAAACTTGGTTCTCGAGTAACTCGATCGTATCGAGTTACTTAGCTTGCTGTGTTGAGGGATGAATTAATTAAAACTAATTCACGAATCAGTGACAAAAAATTGAAATTTTTCTTTTTTTATAATATTTGGAATAAATACGAGATAAGAGATAAGTTGCATTAATCAAAGTCTTCGAGATTTCCATTAAATAAGACGAAGTTTGAATTAAAGGGTGAGGTCTAGATGAAATTTTCAAAAAATCGATTTTTTTCCATTTTGTAAAAGTACAGGTAAAAGTACAGGTAAAAGGTTAAAAGTACATTTTGTAAAAGTAAAAGTCTTACGAGTATTCTCCGACTAATTGCATTTAAATCAGATCATTATTCGAAGAAATACATAACTTTGAAGGAAGCCGTGTTAGAGCCATACAAAGTAAGTAGGTAAAACTTTAAACTCGTTTTTCTCGAAATCATGTTTTAGAAGTCGGTGATCACTGTAACTCGAGAACGGCTTTACCGATCGGGTTGAAATTTATATCACTTCTTCTATACATAGTTGTCCTCCGGATGAGCGAAGGATTTTTTTTTTGGACAATTATTTTTTTTTTATAGTCAAAAATGTAAGTGAAATTTTGGTCAAAACAACATTTTTCACTTTCAACGTCCGCCATTTTGTGAAAAATAGAAATTTTTCCAAACCCTTCGTTCAACCGGAGCATTATATCATTAACTAAAGATCCCTCTCCTGTTTTGTTGGTTTCAGATAATCCGTTGCAGCGCGGGACTGATCACCGCAAAATCTGTTTTTTTGCAGCGTCTTCGGCCGTTGATATAAAACGGCTTATTTTTAAATATATTTCTTTCAAAAAATTATAATGTTTACACTAAATATACATCTTTTATACGGAAGAACTTTTGTTATCAATTATTTTATCGTTTGGCCAAAACAAAAATCGCAAAAAAAGGCCTTTTTTACTTTTCCAACTCGACCTCACTCCTGTCCTCAGACCTCAAGAAAAAAAAATAAACAAATCAGTAACAAGAAATTGAAATTTGACGATTTTCAAAATATTCCAAAAAATACGTGGTAAGGGATAAGTGCATTGGATAAAATAGCTAGTCGTGCATTAATCGAAGTCTTCGAAACTACGTGTCATCGTATAACATTCGGGGTTTCCATTGAAGGAGAGGGCCAACTTCGCTTCTCGCAAGGAGCAAGATCTATGTCAACCGGGCTAACTTCTGCTAGCTTTTCTGCCAAAATCCCTCGATTCTCTCTCTGTCTCTGTATATATATATATACATACGGGTAGGAGAGGCTTTTGGTCGAAAACTTTGCAGGCGCCATCTGGTGGAATATTCCCTGCGCTATCACTGCGTTTCCACACGGTCAAACGATCGTTGCGAGGCTCTTCGGCTTCGGGTCATTCCTCGAACGTGAAATATCCTCGCGCTTCCGGAAGTTATAAATCACTCGTGCTCTCGCGACTCGACCCAGAAACACATTCGGCGCCTTCGCGCGAACGTACGAGGATGGGAATACGTGTTACATCGATGCTTTACCCGCAAGAAAATCATTCTCGAGACTCTCGTTATAGAACGCTCTTCGATGTTTCAGTGACTCGTGTCGAGTACGTGCCGCGAATTCGTTTACGAACAAATTTTCGTAAACGCCAAACCGATCAACTCGATTTTCCTTTTTTTATTCATGAAATACGAAAATAATAATCTTCGTTGGTCTCTTTTTACATGCGATTCGTCAATGAAAAAATAGCCAGAACAATCTTTTCAAAAATCGTCATTATTCACAATTCTGAAAAATCGCGAAATAAATGAAAAAAAAAGGTGAAAATTATTTTTCAGCAAATTTTCAATTTTCTTAATCGAACAAAAATCGACAATTTTCATATATAAAATCCTCCTCTCCTCCATTCTCTCAAAAAAGTATAAACTTTTCGTCTCACCTCGAAATGAGGAAAAAAAAAGCATCCAAATACTGTAACTTCCACGTCGCTCGCTCCCTTCGACAAGAATTCTCTCAGAAAACCAAAAACAAAGGAAAAAAAGATGTTGCAAGTGGCTCATCGCAAGGGGTTGTAGAGAGTTCATCCAGGTACTCGCGAACTTCTATAAAATAGTAGAGGGTTTGTTTTTTTATTTTCCTCTTTTCGTTTCGGTTCGAAATGGGGAGGTGAATCAGTAGCTCACGTGGCGAACGTCGTGCGGGCGGGTTGAACGTGAGCGACTACAAAGTGCACACCAGTGACGTTTCGAAGAAACAAGCATTTCACCCTGAAAGTGCAACGTCGATGCACTTTTCTCTTTTACTATCGCACGTCTGTGTACCGCGGCTTTGCCACCATCGCTTTCACCCTTCTCTCTTTTCTTCTCCGCCTCCTCTTACTTCTTCTTCTTCTTCTTCTTCTTCTTCGTCTTTTCTTTTTCCGTTTTTTTTTTTTTTTTAATATTATTTTCTTCGTTCGAAACGAACGGGATACGACCATCGAGAAAGAACAAGTGTGAAAACATGATTGTGCGGCGGGGGTGTCTTAACGCGGAAAACGTTGGGAAAACACAGTCTACGAGTCTTTTCCTAGCTGTTGAAGCAACTTTGGCCCGCAACTTGTATCGTGTATCGTGCTACCCCTAGATATATATATATATAGAGAGAGAGATATAAGGGAAGATATCCGTATACAGTCCAACTTCCGATTAGTTAACTTTTCTCGAGTTAACTGCTTTCCACTGAGTTAAACCTCTTCCCGTAAATCAATAAAGTACATGCTCGACTTCTCGCACTAACTGCCGATGAATGCAAAGCTCGAGTCACCTGTAACAACAAAGTTTGAAAATCGAGGGTTGTTTGTTTAAAAATTTGGACACTTATTTGGAAGGTCTCTTTTGAGCTTTTTTATATTTTCTTTCTAACATCGAAGCTCGTAGATATCTAAATTAGAAACTTCTTAGATTCTGGTTCGAATTTTGCATTTTTATTTTTAGGGGTTGGAATTTTGGGGTAGGAAATTTTCGACGATTCTAAGGGTTGGTAAAGAGTTATCGCATTAAAGAATAAAGGGATGAGAATAGTTACTTCATAATGAAACTTCAGCAATTTTTCGCACCGAATGATCGAAAGGGGTTGTTTGATACGAGAGGGTGTACTTTGGCATAGAAACGAATTTTGTTACGACTGTGTCATAGACGCAGATTGGATACCCAGGAAGCTGATAGTGGTTAAAGTTACGAAACAAACAGTCGGTCTCTGTTGGTTCAACCGGTGAACAACCCTTTGCCAGTTTACCACCCCTACGACCTTACCATACGCGAAAGCTCGATATTAGCTTCCGCGAGGTTCGAGATTCGAGGCGAATGATTAATCGCCCAAACGCTATAGTGACTCCGCCCTTTCTCGAGGTAATAGTGAAAGCGCATGCCGTTGTACACGAACTTGAAACAGTAGAGAAACTGAAACATTTGACAGAATTGCCATTTGCTATCGATAGCAAACTAAAGTAAGAACACCCTTAAGCCGAATCGCTTTAAATTACGAGATTGGTTGAAACGCTCAGGATAAATATAGAAGAAACAGCGGCTGTGAATCTCGCGTATTTAACTCGTAAAAGTGACAAAAATATAAATTCTTAAGTAGGTAATACAGTTTCATCGGACAAGAAGACTTTTTACGATCTTAGAAAGAAGCCGAGGGGTGTGCAATGCCAATAGCACCGTTTGTTCATAAACAGCCATTGAAAACTCGTGAAGCTAGATGCCCTCGGGAAAACTTCGACTCAAGTCCCATAAATGAAGCTTTTCGCGCGAAACTCGAGAAGAAAAGTCTTTACTGCGAACTGAAATCGAGCTTTCCACTACTTCCATGCACTTGTGACAATTGATGAAAGAAAGTTTCGCGTTGAATCTTGGAAAACGTTCGATAAATCGTCTTTAAAAAATTATTCGATACGATAGGTGTTTACCTTACCGACGACGGTTATTTTTTGTTTTGTTCAGATTCGAGGTTGTATAATTTTTAGTGGATATTTCGACCTTGGAGAAAGTTAGAGGGTTTAAATACCGCGCGGATCGTGAGAATGTATAATTTGTTTTAAGTTGCGAAGGAATGTTGGCGCCCCCTAACGGCCGAATACCAGTGGTGGCAACGTTACATTATAACACCGAGGGGAATCCCCGAAGTATGCGCTGTATTTATTATTCCAACCGAGGCGCCGACGGTTAACTGCGAGCCTTGGACAAAAAGACCATTGTCCAAGCGAGTGTGTGGGTTATGCCAGGCAAGTGCACCCGATAATTATATTTCGTTATCTGCATACCCAATCGCAATTAAATCGTATAATAATTTTGGGGAATTTAATAATAGACACTGCAATTTCCATGTTTATGGATGATTACGATGCAAACTCCGCCCGAGGTTTCATTTGTGCAAAGATTTATATAGTTTATTATATTCGTTTATATTTATTTCTTGACGGTAATTATTCTGAAGAAATTTTAGACAGTGCTGGGGTGTCGGTATGTTAGATATTCTACGGATAAGGGAAGATTTCTGTCTCAACTTTTAAAAAAGTTTAGTTTTGAATTTTGTTACCGACCGATGGTAATTCTTGTTATCATCGGGTAACGCAGCAAGGACGTATTTCTCGATGATAATCAAGAGTTCTGCGTTACCACCATAGATGGCACCACTTGTCTGTCAGCGGAGCGACTTGTTTATAGGAAGTGACGCTAGATGGCGCGCGAGCGCCGCGTCCCCATTCATAGCGGAGTTGGGCTTGGGTCTACCAGCCGCTAACGTGTAGTAGTTCCGCAGTGGAGTAGACTTTCCGTAATATTTTATAAGAGTTTACGGTGTTATTCTGCAAAATACTCGAGGAAATGTCACGATGAAGATTCTAAAGTGCGTTCTGATACTTTTGACGGCTTCGGCCGTCCCGACAGCGAGAGCATGTGAGTATTGACAAAAAAACAATGCACATCGTTTTATTCTCGTAGCGTTTCGAAGCAGGACATATTTCAAGCGTGACTCCTCTCGACCAAGCCCACTCTATCAACATGGCGTGTACGCCAATAATGACACTACCGTTCAATCGCTTTTTCGACAATCGATTCTTGACTCACCGATTACTATTTGCTTGGGAAATAGAACGTGGAAACTTGCTTTTAAACGAAATCCAAGACATTATCTCATAATGCTTTTCTCTTGTATTATGCAATGTAACTGAAGCTTTAAAGTTGATTACGAAAAACACTCGCTTAGACTTATATATTATGTCATAAGTTTTCGATGCTTGTATGTATTATCATAAATATAAAATTATATCAATATTTTGTAAAACATGGAAACGCCAGACCATTAGCAGTGTACAGAGTAATTGTGTGTAAAGTACATTTTTATAGTTTGATTAAATTTCTAAAGGAAATAGTGAATAGCGTTTTGAGAAGAAAATTCATTTAGAATCAAGTGCCAGAGCCTTAGTTTGTCGATGATTCATTCTCATAGTCATTTCCTTCTAGTAAGAGTCATCCTATGTTAAGAGCGAGCGTCGAATAGCACAGAGATGTTACATGTGTACAATTGTTTACAGACGACTACGAGTGCAACTTACCTTTGCTATACAAAGCTGCACTGTCCGCAACTTCATCGTCATCGGACAGAGGTCCAAACCAGGCGAGACTCAATGGTAAATTACTTCAAATTAAGTCTTTCTTCTTGAACTATCGTAAATTTCCCTTGTGTTTTGAAATTATTGCTGTACCGCATCGTAGCGTGTGAAAAGAAAAATCTGTGGTAACAAGTTTTTGCTGATAACGTGTATTTCTGAAAATTTAAATGTTCCAATGAATTTGAACGGACGTATTCGTGTAACAAGACTGTGGCCATTGTCATAGGGCAAAAGTAAAAACCATAATGAATCATACTTAAACGTAATGACCCTCGGTAATTTTACATTAAAGAGAAAAATCATCAAATGCATTTGGCCGCTTTAAGAATTTTATATACAATTGTATATACTTACGTAGAAGAGACTATATTCTCTTCCCTCCTTTCGTGACACACGCCCACACACAATTACACCTATTTAGAGCATCAACCAGGAATCCACTGACTCGTCATACAATCGTTTCTGTGACCCGTTGAACTTATAAAAACCAACTGATTCGTTATGAATAAGAAACCTTAAGGACTTAATCTCAAAATCGTATTAAAAGTATATAATCCATAGGGGATGGAATTTAAGAAGGAAATCTTGAAAAAAAAACGTTATTCCATTTACTTCATTTTACAATCGAACATAAAAACATCTTTGAATATTCATAATTTGGCAAAACCATGTCCTCTTACAAAACGACTGAACCACACTACCGCCAACCTCGTAAGAGTAAAACAGACGTTCTGTTTGCTGCAGGTGGACACTAAAAAAATAACCAAAAGAAACCTTGGCGAGATCGTTAATTTCCAATAACGTTTAAGGTAGCGAGAAAGAGAGAGAGACAAAAGAAAACAAGCAGTAGTCCACTTTGATGGTCTGTACGAATGAAAAGAAGTGCGGCACATTTTCTGAGGATGGCAAAAACGAGTGTGAGATGGTCGTTCAATTGGTCCGACTGGAGTCCAACGCAAAGTGATTTCCGTCGTGCCGTGTCGTGTGTTCAATTGGACGAAAAGGAGAGACTAGGAAAATTCGTTTTTCGCAAAGATGCAAGAGCGTCGCTAGTTGGAAGATTAATGATGAGAAAGTTCATCCATGAATATTGCGACATACCTTATGAAAAAATTGTATTTGTGAGAGACGCAAATAACAAGCCAATCGTTTCAAACGTAGTCGAGGGAAAATACGCGAATTTCAATGTCTCGCATCAGGGTAACTTTACCGTATTGGCGGGTGAACTGAGAGACGTTCAATTGGGAATTGACATTATGAAACTTGAGTACACGGGTGGTAAGCCACTCGGCGAATTTTTTCGTATCATGAATCGCAACTTTTCTTACGCCGAGTGGCAAGAGATCAGAGGAATTCCGGAAAAAACAGAGACCGAACAAATCGCTATGTTTTGCAGACATTGGGCATTGAAGGAGAGTTACGTTAAAGCACTTGGTGTAGGAATCGTCGTTGATTTGAGAAAACTCGACTTTCGCACAGAATCTAAATTGTCGTTGAACGAATTGGTGACTGATTCGAGTCTTTGGATCGATGGCGAGAGACAGAATTGGTTGTTCGAAGAGACTTTGATCGATTCTGAGCATTGCGTTGCCGTAGCTATGAGGGAAAAAGAAAATATACCCCAATCACCGGGCGAGAGATTTGAAAGTCTAGATTTTGAAAAACTTCTAGCTAACGCTGTTCCTCTTTATCCTGAGGATCCTCAATACACTAGAGAATATTTCAACAAAGATGAAACACCGTTCCTAAGAAATTAACTTTTTAAGTTAGAGCGATACTTTATTCTCTTACAAAATATATTGTACTTTAGTTTTCTGGGAGTTTTAAAGTAGAATAATTTATCAACGTGATTGTAAGTTAAAGAGTCAGTGGACCAGTGGTTATTTTTATTCATAGATGAAATAAATGAATTATTGCTGATCTCGTGGACACATTCACACATTATTCGCACATCGGGTGACCTGAACTCCTTGTACAAAGACTGAAAAGATTTTGGAACTACATTAAAACAAAATAATGCAGCAGCCCCACAGACTGAATCGATTGATTATTAGGATACTTTAGATATACTCGATATATAAATATATACAATTACCCGGACGTATAATACTGTAAAGAATCTCTTCTGTAATGTGACTCGTGACAATATGAAATTGGTATTTCTTCTGTAGAAAATGCTTTCTTCTACAAGTCTCTCAATGTTTTATCGATATTCACAAAGCTTGATGGGAATGTACGAATTCTGTGTTGATATCTTCTGTCACGCTTGCTTCCTCTTCGTTAAGTTATTATTATTTTCCACCCAAGAGCTTTCGCGTTCGTTCTCTCTTCCTTTATTTCTACAAATTAAAAAAGAAAAAAACATTCAATCAAATCGAAATAAATAGCAGTATAATAAGTAGCTAAAAACCTTCGTTTACCTTAAACATTAACGAATTGAAGAAAACGTTTAAAAAAAGCAACCCTCCTTAAAGTTGAGTATGAGTTGCTTGCATGAGTACGTGTTGTTGTGGCATAGGCGAAAAGGCATGGACCGCCGGAAGCTCAGACAATTATCAGTACCTGATGATCGACCTGGGTCAAGTTAAGAACGTCACTTCGATCGTGACCCAGGGTCGACCCAATTATGCTGAATTCGTTAAGGAATATACGATCAGCTACGGCACCAATAATCGTGACTATGTGGACTATAAGGAAGCCGGCGGCAACGTAAAGGTAAAATTTACTGCCATTGCAAGTGTCCGGGGTCACGTGGGTGAACCTAACCTTAAAAGCAAAACAAAATTCAAGATGGCGTAGCGTCCGACGAAGCTGTCATTAATCAAATGCACCCGGCGTCGTTAAAAGACGAACATAACGAACTTAAATTAATTGCATTATGGTTCTATATACGAAGCGCATGTGGCAACTTTTTTTCCCGTACCCTCCTCTCTATATTTATCACGTAGAACGCTATGAATAACCACGTACACTGTAGCGTCGTAAAAAATTAATCAAGCCTGTCGCACCGTACTGTATTTACTTAGGCATTGACAGCTAAGGGCGATATATATAATTATGCATGGGTGAACAATCTTCGAGTTATTTATAAATCAAACATAATGAATACTGTACACGATCGTAACACTAGCAGGAGTTTTTTTTACAACTGGATTCATAGTACGATGGACGATACGGGGATACATAACCTGCAATATTTTACTTTGCAGTTGAAACAAATGTGTTGAACTTTTTTGTGGTCATTAAAAACAATAAATTATGTTTTCTTTTTCTTTTTTATTATTAATAATGGTGTGTTTTTTTTATATATACATTTTTTCATGTCTGAGGAAAAGTATGTCTTTGAAGTTTTTCTTTTTTTATTATAAAACAAAAATAAATCACAACGCGCTTTGCTTCTCACCTCTTCTCTGTCTATCTCACACACGGATATGGGGCTGGGCTTTGCAGGGGATAGCGCGTGGTCACCCGAAGATAACACTTACAGTCAACAACTCACTATGGACTTGGGCAACAGATGTGAAATTCGCAGCATTGCAACCCGCGGCCGTCGCAACTCTAGAGAATACGTGACGGAATATATCGTTCAATATTCGGACGATGGCCAGGCCTGGACTAGTTATGAGAGCCAGGATGGTGTGGAAGAGGTATTGAGTGAGAACAAAAAAGAAATAAGAGAAAAAAACACAGAAGTCCTTAGGTTGAGCGATTTAAAAATTATTCAATGATAGAGTAACATAAAGTTCCGCAATTCTTTCAAAACTTCCATTGCAGAGAATTCAGAAGAAACGAAAATTTGTGAACGTGACCTTTCTTTCACCATTCCGCAGTGTGAATTCTAATTTTCTCATCTTTTCTACTAACGGTCTGGCTATTTTAACAATTCTCCTAAAATGCACTTTTCTCAATAATTATACAATAGAGTTTCCTTTTTTCAATACTAACACTTCACAGTTTAAACTGTCAACGGGCCACTAGAGTCATGGTAACAATTTCGACCTAACATATATGAACTACTAAAAAAAATATGATAAACATGGCGCATGAACAATTTTGATCATATATTATAAGTTTCTAACGCACACTGGGTGATGGAAAACATGCAAATGTACATGTCTATGAGATCTTGGAGGTTTCTTATCGTAACTTTTCCTTGTCAGATGTTCAAAGGCAATACCAACGCAGAAACGATAAAGCTCAACAAATTCGAAGTGCCAATTATCGCTCAATGGATAAGGATAAATCCAACAAGATGGCAAAACAGAATATCCTTGAGGGTTGAACTTTATGGATGTGACTATGGTAATTATTAAGAAGTTCATCGAATTAATCGAACGTATCAAACTAATGGAATGTATCGAATAATTAATTACATCAAATTTTCAGTATCCGATGTATTGTCCTTTAACGGATCATCACTGGTGCGAATGGATTTAATCAGAGAGCCGATTGAGACGGATCGTCACTCGCTTCGTTTTCGCTTTAAGACGAACAACGCCGACGGTATTCTCCTGTATTCCCGTGGAACTCAGGGCGACTTCATCGCCGTACAATTGCGCGACAATCGAATGCTGTTGAATATCGATCTTGGCTCGGGCATCACTACGAGTCTTTCGGTTGGAAGTCTTCTGGACGACAATATGTGGCACGACGTCTTGATATCGCGCAATCGAAAGGATATTGCATTCTCCGTGGACAGAGTCTTGGTTAAAGGCCGCATCAAGGGAGAATTTCGCAGACTCGACTTGAACAGAGCGGTAAATTTCTGACACCTCTGCAATATCGACAATGTTATTTATTTTGTATTATTCCTTATTATATTTAACACTCATGATTTCAGCTGTACATAGGCGGTGTTCCTAACAAGCAAGAGGGTCTCGTAGTCAACCAAAATTTTACAGGTTGCATAGAAAACTTCTATCTTAATAAAACAAGTGTTATACGAGATCTCCGCGAAACCGAGTACACCGGTGAAAATCTTCGTTACTACAAAGTCAACACGATAAACAGTTGTCCAGAACCACCGATAATACCGGTTACATTTTTGACCGCGCGAACATACGCGCGTGTCGAGGGATACGGTGGAACATCGTCCATGAATGTCTCGCTAGCTTTCCGAAGCTACGAGGAACGCGGCCTGATACTTTTCCATGAATTCGCCTCTCGCGGACACGTAAAGGTACGAAGTGACCCAAAAAATAGACATTATCCGTTCGCCAATCGCTTAGGCAAGCTGGAATGAATAATGACTATTGAATATTTTCCAGCTCTTCCTCGAGGACGGCAAGCTTAAAATTGAGATCGAAACCAAGGAAAATCCACGAACCAAGTTGGAAAATTTCGACGAGAGATTCAACGATGGAAAGTGGCATCAGGTCGTGCTGACGATATCGAAGAACAATCTGGTATTGTCGGTCGACGGACGAGCGATGAGAACGAAGCGTCTTTTAGAAATTATGACCGGACCTGTGTATTTGATCGGCGGTGGTATTATTGGTATGGGAATCAATCGTGGCTTCGTCGGTTGTATGAGAATGATAAGCGTCGACGGTAATTACAAATTGCCAACCGACTGGAAAAAGGACGAGTATTGCTGCGACAATGAGATTGTGTTCGACGCGTGTCAGATGTTGGATCGTTGCAATCCAAATCCTTGCAAGCATTCCGGCATTTGTCGACAAAATTCGGACGAGTTTTTCTGCGATTGTACCGGCACGGGATATTCTGGTGCTGTCTGTCACACGTGTGAGTATTTAAAGAAAAATTCAATTGAAGATAGTTTTAAAAAAATTGTCATAATTAATCAAAAGCCATGAAAACACGAGTTAATTATTTTTCTTTTGCAGCCTTAAACCCGCTTTCGTGCGAAGCTTACAAAAATATGAATTCCGTGAGTCAAAGAGCCGACGTAACGATCGACGTTGACGGTAGTGGTCCTCTCGAACCGTTTCCCGTTACGTGTGAATTTTATTCGGACAATCGCGTGATGACGGTCGTAAGACACAGCAACGAAATTTCCACGCCCGTCGACGGTTTCGAAGAACCGGGAAGTTTTGTTCAGGACATAAATTACGACGCTGATTTCGATCAAATCGAGGCACTGCTTAATCGTTCCGCCAATTGTCGACAGAGAATCAATTACGCCTGCAAACACTCTCGTCTCTTCAATACTCCTGGTAATTAATTAGAACTAATTATTCGCCGAATATTGAAAAGATTTGAAATATTTCGATAGTGTCGTATAAATTATTATTTGTTTTTTTTCTAGTGGGTCAAGGAGACATTTTCAGGCCAAATTCTTGGTGGGTAAGCAGAAATAATCAACGAATGGATTATTGGGGCGGTGCCCTGCCGGGTTCGCGCAAATGCGAGTGCGGTGTACTCGGCAATTGCGCCGACCCCACGAAATGGTGCAACTGCGATTCCGGTCTCGAGGGCTGGCTCGAGGATGGCGGAGATATCACGGAGAAGGAATATCTCCCGGTGAAACAATTGCGTTTCGGTGACACTGGCACACCCCTCGACGAGAAAGAGGGTCGTTACACCCTTGGGCCTCTTATATGCGAGGGCGATGGTAAGTATCGATTACGCAAACTCCATCCGGTTGCTACGTCTCGTTTGTTTTTCATTTCGTTTCAAACCTTCGATCGATTCACAAATTATCATCCCCGTTCTCAACTTGAAAACTCTTCGCACGGAACCGATTTACTTTGGGTATCCCCAGGTGAGAGACGTCGCTGGGATTTGCCATTTAAAACACAAAGCATTTTGTATTTTTCTTTCTCCCAATTTCCAAAACTTCTCACTTATTGAGACTTATCTTTCGATAATTGCAAAACGTCTCGAAAAGGAAAAGAAAATCTTCCCAATAGCTTCACTCGCACCTCCTTAAAACCTAAAATCTGCTGTTCGTGTCGCTTTAGTCTCGTCCACGATTCATTCATCACGGGACAATCATAACTACTTAAACAAATCTTTTTAATTTATTTTTCCCAGATTTATTCAAGAACGAGGTGACCTTCCGAATTGCCGATGCGACAATAAATCTTCCAACGTTCGATATGGGACATAGCGGTGATATTTACTTCGAGTTCAAAACAACACTGCGCGATGCAACGCTCATACACAGCACGGGACCAACCGACGAGATAAAAGTCTCGATTGTTACAGGCGACAAGATGCAATTCAAATATCAAGCCGGTGACGGTTCGAACACCGTAAGTGTTCAGACTTCCTACGATCTCGCCGACAATACCTGGCACACGGTTTCGGTGGAGAGAAATCGTAAAGAGGCAAGAATCGTCATAGACGGTGCGCTGAAAAATCAGATCAGAGAAGCTCCTGGTCCTGTACGAGCTCTTCATCTTACGTCCGATTTTGTTGTCGGTGGTACGACTCAATATCGCGATGGATTCGTCGGTTGCATCAGAGGATTGTTACTCAACGGACAACTTCAGGATTTGAGAAAATACGCAAGACGCGGAATGTACGGTATAAGCGAAGGTTGCACCGGTCGTTGCGAGAGCAATCCGTGCTTGAACAACGGCACTTGTCACGAGAGATACGACTCGTACGGTTGCGATTGCCGTTGGACAGCGTTCAAAGGACCAATTTGCGCAGATGGTTGGTAACAATTTTGATTAATGTAATGCGAAAAGTATGAGAAAGAAAAAAGCTCAGCTTTTGAAAAAGAATGTAAACCATTAACCTTGTGTTCTTTTCTTCGTATTACAGAAATTGGAGTGAACATGCAGCCGAGTTCGATGATAAAGTACGATTTCATGGGAAGTTGGCGTTCGACAATAGCCGAGAAGATACGTGTTGGTTTCACGACGACGAGTCCACGCGGTTTCCTTCTCGGTCTTTCGTCGAATATATCTGGCGAATACATGACGATAATGGTGTCGAACAGCGGTCACTTGCGTGTCGTATTCGACTTTGGCTTTGAGAGACAGGAAGTGATATTCCCGTCGAAACATTTTGGTCTCGGCCAGTATCACGATCTTCGCATATCAAGAAAAAATTCCGGCGCGACACTCGTGATGCAAGTCGACAATTACGAACCGAAGGAATTTCACTTCAATATCAAAGAATCTGCGGACGCTCAGTTCAACAATATACAGTACATGTATATCGGTAAAAACGACACCAAAGCCGAAGGTTTTATCGGCTGCATATCGAGGGTTGAATTCGACGATATATATCCGTTGAAATTATTGTTCCAAGAAGACGGACCGGCGAACATACGCTCGCTCGGTACACCGTTGGCCGAAGACTTTTGCGGCGTTGAGCCAATAACGCATCCACCGAATATCGTCGAGACGCGACCGCCCCCACGCGTCGACGAGGACATACTTCGCTCTGCCTACAACGAGACCGATACGGCTATTTTAGGCAGTGTATTGGCTGTAATACTGATTGCTCTTGGTATAATGGCCATACTAATTGGAAGATACATGTCGAGGCACAAGGGCGAATATCTCACTCAGGAGGACAAAGGTGCCGAGGTCGCTCTCGATCCGGACTCCGCTGTTGTTCACTCCACCACCGGGCATCAAGTTCAAAAACGAAAAGAGTGGTTCATTTAAATACGAGAAGAAAGAAAAACGAGGAAAAGAAACGAAGTGATCACGAGCGATTTTATCTCAATCAATTTTCATCTTCGATTCCAACGAAGAAAAATCTCAGATCTGAGTAGATTTTTTTAAGAGATTGAACATTTTTCACTCCTTACCGTCGATATGATTTTTGTACGATGGTAAATTTGTCTTCTACAGTAAATTCTCACCTTTATAGAACAATCGCTGTCGACTTTTGGTTCTTCTTCTCATTTTTTCTTCATTGATTTTTCGTTCTCTCGAATCGAAAAATATTCACCAAAGTCACACATAGACGATCGTGTGTCGGAGAGCTTATAATCGTCGAATCTCATTGCATTCCCCGGAAACATCTTGACACTGTGCGACTCTCGCTTTTGTCAAGATAGGAGTTTGCGTAAAAACAAAAAATGAAACGTACTCGAGTAATGAAACCAACCAAAGTACGTCGTAATGTCGCCAGAATCTTTAAAGTTCACAGCTTCTTTTTAAACCTGTGTTCGATACAATTATTTAGTGTGTGAAAAGAAAACAAAAAAGTCTAGGATTTAGTGCCAATTAACGAAGGTAGCGTGTACTTTTTATTGATTATATAATTTGAGAGCGAATTCGAAGTACTCTGATGGGAAACGAAACAAAGATACGAACGAAAGATTCTCTCGACTATCATAATATAAATATATATTTTTTATTCGAGGACGAAATTATAATTTCGTTCATTTCGAAAACGGACTCTTAGGTAAAAAAGTAAAAATGAAATGAAAAAGAACAAATTAGTAGCCAACCGAGGTTTGACGAGAATGTCTATTATACATGTACAAAAGAAACTTCCTGGCGCATGTATCATTTCATGAGATATTTTTTTCTTCGTTTTTATTTTCCACTGACTTACACAGTATTAGTCGTAACTTTTACCGTCCAAACTGCATTTTGCGTTTTTTTCTTTCTTTTTGTAATTGTTTTGTTTATTTTTGTTTTGTATAACTTAATTTTAATTTGCAAAGGAGGATTTAGTTAGTTTTCCACTATCGCGACCAACTATCAACCTGTAGATTACACATGAACAATAGATGAGAATATACGGCTAAACAATAATCTCGAAAACAATCTTATAACACTGAGAATGTACATATGCATACATGACTTTTTGTATAACGAACAGAAACAAACAAACAAATGAAATGACATGATTATTTTGTACCGTAAGAGATGAAAGAGAATAATTGTCTCTGCGACAGGATGAATAGGGAGCAATAACATTGAACAAATAAACATGTACAGAATTCTGATACATTCCAGACTCCGGACCTAATTATACTTTTATTTAATGTTTTTTTACATGTACATCGATTACACTTATCATGAATCCTAGAGACTCAGACGAACGAGAATAAGAATTACACGGTGAATTCTTATGTCATTGAAATGAATCCAGTTGCGACTGGAACATACTTAAGTACTAAACCTGGTTGGTCCTACCCCAGCCATGCCTCAGAATATAGATCGTGGAATATATTTTAATACACGTTTAGAATAACTTATGGAAAATTGCGTAACGAACGGGGTCGAGAAAAGACGAAAAAGAAAATCCTGCGGACCCCATCGAACAACTTTTCAGATGTGCCTTGATCTTTTTTTTCCCCGGAGATTCAAGCTTGGGCGATGGATTTTCACAAGATACCACATGCTTCAAACGGTCCAATGCGAGACACGAAAATAAGAGATCATAAATTGTATTTAGGTCCGATTCAGCCCGGCAGAGATTTTTATTATTTGTTGATGATGAAAAATTGAAGGTTAAGAGTCAGTGTTACAGACGTTACCGATTGAAAAACGCGATCCGTAATTTCTTCGATACTGTGCAACCGATCGCGTTGAAACTTTGACAACATCTAGAGAATTGTGGCAAAAAGTGCCTAAGACTTCAATTTTTCCAAAAGTCTTGTCAGAGTTCTTTAGATAATCTGAAAACTTTAACGCCAAGTATGTATGACGTTTTTGAATCGCTGGTCGCTTGCAACACTATTTTTACAATTTTTGAAAAAAACCGATAGTCAGGTAAATTGTGCCATAATTCTCTGTGTACTCGTCAAATTTCAACGCCATTGGTTGCTCCCTGTCGAAGAAATTACGGATCGCATTTTCCAATCGGTCGTCGCATATAACACTGACTCGGGAAATTTTATGAAACTAACCAAAAAACAAAGGACGTTTCCGACGAAAGATGGCGGCAGTATAATGGTCTAAAGGGTCAATTGCGCATGCGTCGTAAACATAAGTAACAGTCTCTCGAATGCAAAAATAAGTTGTCGATCAGTAACGTTCCGCATTTGCATAAAAAAAAAAAACCTTACGACTACGTGATATTAATGCGCGAATTAGCCTTTAAAATAAGGAGGGAATAATATTGCAGTGTACATTTCCCAGTCAGATTTTTCGTGTGTGTTTTACCGATCATTCTTGTCGCTATGTTTCATTCGTATGAATTTAAAAATACGCCCACTTTAGTAAAAACTGTGAGACATTCGTCATTTCGCCATAGGATAAAAAAGGTTATTCCCATGAAAAAAATAAATTGATCATAACCTCAATGATTTGTGCATCGACAGGAGCGCCCCGACAGATATTCATGGAGCAACCAACGGCGACTTAAAAATTAAGAGAGCCGCTTTGACGAATCTCAATTCTTATTATACACATTTTACGAACGAGATTCGTTCTAACCCCAATTTTCCGAATCATCGTCGGTATTCGCGCTTACTTAATAGCCGGAAGAATAAACTTGGAAATCGGTCGCAAATTGCGATCAATCTTTCCGTACATAAGAGAATAAAAAAAAACAAGCGAATGGCACCGAAATCATGTAATCAGAAGGACTTTCATTATAAACTTATTTTGAACCCTCCGAAGCGATCCAGTTATATTAGAAGTATAATAAAAACAAAAAAGTTACTAACTAACTCTTATAGAAAATAAGTAGACGGTACAATCTGCTACGATTGAAATCACCAATATGAAAAGAAAAAATATAACTCGTCACGAGCAATCTCAAATATCCTCAATGATCTCACTCGTATCATGATAATCACAATCGTATGTTATACCGTAATCTAATGCTGCGTATGACTTTCACTCACCATGATTGTAATCCGAACTTCTAGGGTGCCTTGTTCCTTTCCATGTTCGTTATCTTGAGCATTGTTTTCGTGTTGGCAGTTAAATCGGAGTACTCTTCGTCTGAGAAAGGAAAATGTTCAAATACTGTTACAATTCCAAAACGGATTCATCAAACGATGAAAGTATAAAAATATCTGCATTTACAACTTATGACTATTGTTTCGCTGTCTAATCTTTCGCAAGATTTCTCACCAGAATCATTGTCACTCAGTTGGCGTGGTGAAAGTCTACAGCCTCTCGCTAAATAAGCCTTGAGTTTACCAACACTGGCTAAAATAAGTCCTAAGAAGGGTGGCGAGGGATTCAATGGTCGCGACAAGTACTCAGGATGATACTGAGTGGCAACGTAATACGGATGACCATCCATCTCTATTACCTCCATGCGTTGACCTTCGTCGTCGTGCCCTGAGCATAATGAAGATATATTGCATTTGTTAATGAAACAAGAAATTTAATTATTCGTCGTCATTGCGATTGATTATCGAATCAGCGAGTCTCACCGACGAATTTCAGTCCGCAGGCTTCCAAATCCCGGACGTATGCCGGATTAACCTCGTATCTGTGTCGATGTCTTTCCTCGACACCTTCGACGTTATTGTACAATTGTTCTACGAAATATAAGAGATACGATTTTATAATTTAATCGAAACATACGAACCGTTATTAGTAATTTGGCGGTAACGGAAATTCTCATACTCACTCACTACAGATTCCTCGGATCTAAAACGCGTGTATCTTTTACCGAGTCTCATAGTACCGCCCATCTGACCCTGATTGTGTTCTGGCATATCTATCACAACCGGATGTGGCGAGTCCGGATCGATCTCCGTACTGTTTGCACCTCGAAGTCCCAAAACGTTTCGCGAAAATTCGACAACCGCCATTTGAAGACCGAGACAAATGCCGAGGAAAGGAGTATTTTTCGTTCTACACCATCTGCAAGCTGCGATCTTTCCCTCGATACCACGTGTACCAAAACCACCGGGTACGATCACACCTCTGAGAATCAAGTTTGTAATTAACACGCATTGCATAATTCTGTGGCTTTAAGTTGATGAAATTTAAAAGTCGAGAGACTGTACAAATAAAAAATGCAGAGACTTACTCGCTTTTACATAATTGCTGCCAAGCTTCGTGATACAAAACTGGATTTTCCTGTTTCGTCGTTTCCTCCAGATTTGCCGCCTCTATGTACTGCAAAAAGACGAATACGATGAAATATTAGAGAAAACGAGATAACATACAAAAATTCGCACTTAGTGAGAAGAGTACTTACAGTTAATTTTAATGCATAGCCAACTTGTATCGACGCGTGTTGAAGAGCTTTTCTCACCGAGGCATAAGAATCCTCGAGTTTTGTATATTTTCCTACAAGAGCGATGTTAACATCTTTTCGAAGATGATCGATACGCTCGGCGAGATTGCGCCACTTTTTCATGAATGAGCGGGGTCGTGGCATTGCGATATTCAACTGTAGCCTATCGCTGAGAAATTGTATTACACCCTGACTCTCCATCAACAAGGGTACTCTATAAATCGACGATAGATCGTGAATAATTATGACCTAAACAGAAATCATAATCATCATATTAAATAGTTCCTTTTTTTCCTTGATTCATCGTCCGAAGCAAATTCCCTCAATCCACAAATTACCTGTTCAGGCGCCACGTGACAAAAATTGGAAATCTTTTCTTTAACAGCTTCGTCAATAGGATTTTCCGATCTGCATACTATGAGATCAGGCGACAGCCCAAAGCCACGCAGTTCCCTGACACTCGCCTGTGTTGGCTTTGTCTTTGGCTCACCGGTCGAACGAGGCTGGATTGCATAAAATGTCATTCTTTAGAAAAAATGTTCTATCTGTCTTGAAAATACCTCGTCGTCTTCAAATACTTTCCAGGCTCTATTGTACACTGACTACTATTAATACGAAGAGGACAAAATTCGATATACAATGAAAAGTTTCCAAACGAATGAGTTCAGAATGTTCAAAATTTTCAACAGACCTGTGGTACGAGCGAGACATGGGCGCAGCAAAAGTTTTCCTTCTTAACTCTGAATTGAAACTGTCTGAAAGCCTCGACGTAAGGCATTCCTTCGATATCTCCGATTGTACCGCCAAGCTCAATGATACATACCTGAACACATTGTATTTAATATCAATAAATATAAGAGTTAATTAATGAATAATTGGAATATTGTAATATAATAGTAATGATAATAAACAATAATAAATAATTACCACTGGTTTATCACCATCGTCCGTTACAGGTTGATTCGAGACTCGCTCGACCCATTCTTGTATAGCGTCTGTGATGTGAGGTACGACTGCAACATGATTGACATTTTAAGTATCATAATCCTTACCAGAAGTATTATTCATGATCATAGTTCATGTTTCTACCTTGAACCGTTTTTCCTAAATAATCTCCATTTCTTTCCTTGGTAATCACTTGTTGATAAATTTTTCCTGTCGTTATATTGTTATCTCGATGAAGCGTGACGTCCAGGAAGCGTTCGTAATTTCCAAGATCGAGATCAACCTCGCCACCATCATCGAGCACATACACCTCGCCTGTTTTTATAATTTTAAGAAAGAATCGACGTAAATAAACATAATGATACAATAAAATATTATGAAAATGTGTCGGGATTTTAAAAAGCACGTGGGAAACAATAATGTATGATTTGAATTTCCCGCCTTGACGTTGAAACCACGCATCGGAAGCGTCATTCATGAGATAAAGAAACGGCGCGCTAGTCGCAAAATGGCTACTCACGCCACATGGTCCCCATACGAGGCTAATTGTAATGTTTTAAGCAATTAAAATTCTACATTCATTGATGCGAAGATTAAATAAGTGAGAAGAAATCGTTTTTTTTTTCTTCCTTTTCGAACAGCCGCTCGTTCTTACCATGCTCGTACGGTGAGAAAGTTCCTGCGTCTATATTTATGTACGGATCGATCTTTATGGATGTCACATGAATTCCACAGTGGTTCAAAATAGTACCGAACGAGCTTGCAATTACACCTTTGCCAACACCGCTTATAACACCCCCGGTGACCAATATGTACTTCATGGTTTTTCACTGGAGCTCTTATTAACGGAAATGACGCAGATACAAAACTTAACTAACAGCTCGATCCGTACACGCGCCAGACACTTGACGGACTGGACTAGTTGGGCATTGTGCCGGGAACAAAACTCTTCACCAATTCTCGTCACGACGCTAACGCCCTCTTAACCTTGAAATTAACGGAGTAAACTTTTCGCGCGTAATATTCAATCGTATTCGATTGCACCTGATTGATCAGGATCGTATGAACTCACCTTTAAAAAATATTCCTGATTTCAAAAGTGGTGGAAGCAATCCAATTTACAAATAGAAAGAAGCAGATACAATTATCGAAATAGATGGATGATAAAACACTAACGAATATTTTTTTATATTGGCGGAGTTAACGTGGGTCTGGATAATATCATTAAATGTGGCTTTTATAGCTTAGGAAATCATCAATCGTAAAACCCCAATTCTTCATAACAGGCGAATGTCAATTGGAACGGGCAAGCTCTTTTGTATATGAAAACAAAATCATACGATTAATGATATAATCGAAAGATAAATAATATTTAGTGGTTGTTAGAAAGCCTGCGTGAAAATATTCGTAGATTCATTGTGAGGTCAGAGGTCCACGTGCTCGTTCTCGTGTAAAAACAGCGTATTTTCATTTAGTCATTGCGTTCTCGACGAGAAAGTAGTTGCGGAAAAATGGTTAAAACTTTGACCGCCAAAATCGGACCTTCTATTTTAAATGCTGATTTAGCTCAGCTTTATGAGGAATCGCAAAGATTAATAGACAACGGTGCTGATTATCTTCATCTCGATGTTATGGACGGGCACTTTGTACCTAACCTCACATTCGGTCATCCCATTGTAAAATGCTTGAGAAATAAAATAAAAAATGCATTTTTCGAAACTCACATGATGGTTTCCAATCCCGAACAGGTATGTCTGCTAAATCATAAAAACGAACATTAAAATTAAAAATAAAAATCACTGTTTAACTGTTTGAAACAGTGGATCGAACCCATGGCCGATGCGGGTGTCAATCAGTACACATTTCATGTAGAACCAGTGAAGGATGTACCGCTAGTGTGTAGGAAAGTCAGAGAAGCAGGAATGAAGGTAATTTGACAATAACAAGTAGTATTCCACATTATCGAAATTTAACTCTGTGTACAAGTAAACAAAATCGTAATTGCGTTAATTTGTTACAAAAGGTAGGTGTCGCGCTCAAGCCTGGAACTCCGGCTGATGCTGTAGTCGAATACGTGGATCAGGCTGATATGGTTCTGGTGATGACCGTTGAGCCTGGTTTTGGTGGTCAAAAATTCATGACATCGATGATGGAAAAGGTTGCATGGCTGAGAAATAATTATCCAACCCTTGATATTGAAGTCGATGGTGGAGTAGGTCCAAGCACGATTCAAGCTTGCGCCGAGGTAAATATGTGTTTAATTGAATTTTAATCGAATCGCATTTAATCAAATTTAATAGATATTAATTAAACTTTAATCTAACTGGGGATAATTTCATAGAAAACCAGCTATATTTTTATATCTGCATTTACAGGCCGGGGCCAACATGATAGTTTCGGGCACAGCAGTCACAGGCTCCAGCGAGCCAGCTAAGGTAATCAAAGATCTGAAGGATACAGTAAACAGCTGCATTTCCATACAAAATTAAAAAAAATAAAAACAACAAAAATCTTCGATTACACGGAATTTATATTTTTTTATCACTGGATCTGTTTTATACATTGTTCTTGGGCTGTAATTATCTGTATATATAAAACGAAACAGCAATGTTACAAAATCATGTCTTAGGCACTATTTTTTTCATTCCATCATATTCATCGCTCTTAAGAGTCTTCCGTGCCGCTGGAATCAGAATTGTAAATTTTCTGATTATTGGAGTTACTGAGAACGTTCTCATCTTTTTTCAAAGAATTATCACCCGACTCTTGAGATAAAGTGCCGAATTGCACATTGGGTGGTGGTGCGTTGATTGGCTTCAGCTTGTTCCTCAATTCCGACAATGTCAGCAAAATTGCCTCTTCAGTTCTGATCGTTCTTGAACCCTGCTCGGGACACGTATTTATGTATCTATGAAACACAAGAGCAGGATCATCCACGTTTAGATTAGGATCGCCCTCTAAAGCAGCTTCCAGCCCGGTCAATCCACCGAAAACCACAACAACGTGCTTGTAAGGCAAACTCTTCGTCTCGACTTCATCGACCGATTGACCCTTGTCTGAAGTTCCTATCGTCAAGTCGTATCCCTTTGGATATGGACATTTGGTGAATACTTCGGTGAGATTAGAAGCTAATCTTACCGAGTACCCCCAATAAATGCCTGTTTCCGACCTTGGTAGCAGAGGCGAGACAACTTCGCCTTTCAATTTCTTCGCATTTTCTTGATTCAATGCTATTTTCACGGTGACTCTTAAACCAGCAGTCAGTACCTTATCCACGTGAACGTCGTTCAACAGACCAGCGTTAACCTGTGAGCCTTTGCCAGGTTTTATTGGTTTGTTCGTAACGACACCTTCACGAAACAATGAAATGTCTTGCTGTCTGAGATGATGCGGCGCATCTAGAGGATTCAAAATTCCCGCGTATTGCAAATCTTTGTGCAATGGGAAGAAATATTTTCTCAGATATTGCGGACACTCGAGGTATTGCAATATTCTTGCTAATTGTAAACAAGCCACTCTTCCTTCGCCCAGCGACTCGTCGGTTCGCACTTTTTTCTTCTCGCTTTCCGTCACTTCGCCTTTATCGTCAAACACAATGACTTCGTCGATCTTGTAAATGCAGGCAGCCCGTGCTATTTGGCCGGCTAGATAGGTTCGTAATTCCGGTGACTGTGCATTGTCGAGAATCGAGCCCGGTACGGCAATGCTTATCGTTGAAATTTCTGGTTTATCTAAATTTTTCTTTTCCGTAGCCTCGGCTTCCTCGACGACAGCCTTGTCGGATTCTTCTTTCTTCACTTTTTTTAATAACCTCTCTTCGCGCCATTTTTTACGCTGTTCTTTGTGCAAACGATTGTGCTCTTTCCAACTTTTCGATTGTGGTATCGTCGGTGACATTGGCAATGTTTTTACTTTTTCGTATGCTTATGCGAGGTACGATTGTACTTTCGTTGTAATAAAATAGCCACGAAATATTAGGTTAAGTGTATTTATATTAGAAGCCAACGGTAAACACGTTTCGACATGGAACAGCAGCGCGGTACCTGCTGATGGTAACGCAGCGAAAGTTCATCCATATGCCGCAACGGAATTGTTGGCGCTGTGAACTATGCTGGAGAGCAAACACCGGGAAGCTATAACTTTAACGAGGATGGCGGCAAGTTCAAACACTAAAATGTAAACCAGCCAACTAAAGAATGTAATCATACTTGATACGTAGCTCGCTCGAAACATATTTACACGTAACAAATTAAATACACGTATAAAGAATGTTTGCAACAAAATCTCTGTAGTATTCACAAACCGTGGCTACAAGTTATCGTGTCATTGTCAAAATAAAACAAGGGTACAATTATTCTTCGAAGCTTAAATTAAACAAGGCACGTATTATACGTTCTCTATGAAAAAAAATAAAAAAGTTTACTTTTACTTTGAACCTTGAAGTCAGATCTGTACTCAGTGGTACGAAGGTTTTGTTTTAATTGAAAACGTATTTTTCCTCCTTGAGCTTGTGCTCTTGTGTATTTATGTGGATGCGCAATTGTAATATCCCGCATGTCGTAACTCCGCACAATTTGCAAAGTACAATCTCGTTGTAACACTTCCGATAATCTCTGAAACAATAAAAGAAAAAGATTAATAATCGATGAAACGAATATTCTCGATCGTAGAGACGATTTTATATGCTCACCTAGTCACCATAGTTCTCAATTCCTGTATATGGTCAGTCATATCTTCCAGCTCGTTATTCTTATCATCGATATCGAGAGCGTCGTGCATACGAAAAATATTTTGTTTCAACATGACCACTCTACCTGGTTTAATGAATAGTCTCTCGTCGTATCGACACCATCGATCAAAATTATCAATCGTCTCTCGCTTTATAGGATTTCTCTTTTTTTCGAGAAGACCAAATAACACACCTTGGATACGTTTCTGGCAAACCGCAATGTGATCGGAATTTTCCGCAGTGTCCCCATTCATATTTGCGTATATGCCGATATTCATCCAATGCCTCATTCTGTTAATCTGCAAAATTGTATTTATAAACAATTATCAATGTTACAAAAACCGAAAGCGATTAGTCTCCAGCAAATGAAATGAAAATAATTTCCTATGATCGAAATTCGTGCCGGTAAAGTTTAGATAAAGAGTAAATTCAACTCACGTCTTGCAAATCATCCATGGTGATCTCAACGTCGAAACGAACAGGCAAATCGTGTTCGCGAAACAGAGCGTCTTTCGATTTTGGATTATAACCGAGACCGCAAAGAGCGCCGATGTAACGTGTTTTCATGGTATTACGTCGTAGTTCCATTCGCGGTGTGAAAATAAGACAGAGCAAGGCCGTGAGCCCAGGAATATTTGGCATCAGGGTCGTATTTCTCAGAGACAACGACTGCCCAGCGGGGCTTAAATTCACTGCCCCAGCGATCAAGAGTCGATCGTGTGGATCATCTGGTTTGGTATCGAGAACGACCGAATTCACGGAAGAATTGTCGACGTGAACTCTTTTAGAGAAGCCGGCTAGTGTCAGGGATCTCAGCTGGATTTCCAAAGGTGAAAATGGTCCTCGCAGATGTATCGTTTCTTTACACTCTTCCACTTCAGGAGGTTCGGGGTAAGAATCCGTTACGTAACTCTGGTCGTACTGTAATTCCTCGTAATGATCGCGTTGTCCTGCCGGCAAGTTTTCGTAATTTTGACGAAGTTGGTGATTACATCTTGACAAATAACTCTCAGTCTTCGTCTCGGCAAAGCCCAATTTAACGAGCTCCTCGTTTATATTTAAAGTTTCCGTTTCGGTTATCCGTAAGAGTTTCAGACGAACGACGCCGTTTATCACGGAATATATTTCACCGAAGAAGGAAACTTCACCGCTGAGAAGTTGGTGAAATTTCGTTGCCGCTCCCTGTGACCATTGGCCTGGTCGATTGTTCATCGATGAAGGACGAATCTCGGCAAGAAAGCATTCAAAAGAGAGCGCTGGAATCTTAGCAATTTCGTGGTTCTCGTCGAGAAGTCGAAGATCGCAGGCTCGTACGGTGTCGACGTGGCCATAATCCACGTACAACAGCTTCACCAGCGCTTCCGCTCTCGAAGAAACTTTCTGTACGACCGCTCGAAAGTATTTAACTTCGTTATTCTGTTTACGCGGTCCTAGCACCGCCGAACCGACCCTCGGTGTGTCCTCGAGATTTTTCAGATTCGCAAACTCCGACGAATTCAGAATTGATTGAAGTCTGGAGAAATTCTCAGCAGCCTCCTTGTTTTTCAACTGGACCCAGAAGTGACCAGGAGAGATGACCTACACAAACAAACGAGATGAATTAGAGAGAATAAAAATAAGAAGGTAACAAAAAAATTAACCAAATAGTTAAGTTTTACCTGACGAATAATTAACGGTATGCGAGAAACATCTAGTCTAGGAAGCATCGGACGTAATCCTGAGTTAGGTCGTGGAATCTTATGGATGGGTCCATCTTTGGGCAATAATACTTGAGTTTGTCGACGATGAAGATTCAGCTGATTGGCTCTTTGTTCAGAAAGGTGAGCGTTCATTACAGGTATCTCAATCGGAATACCGATAGCACGAAGTTTTACAGCTTTGTACACTGCGTCCGAGACCTCGCCGTCTTCTTCCATCGAGGCAGGATCGTTCGAATTGTAGGACTCGTTTTTACGAAATTGCACGTAAACCTTCGACGAATTATCGAAACTGACGATTATCTTTGCGACTGTCGAAGTAACACAGTCTTGAAAATATTTCTGTATTCGACGTGCGTAAAGTTCACCCGGCTGTGCGATCGACCAGCCGTGAAGATAGACAGTTTTCGTCGGATCGAGTCCACCCACAATTTTATTACAATCCTCGACGTCGAAATCGACGGAGGATCTTATGAAGAAATTTGGATAAAACCCTCCAGCGATTACGATCTTCAGGACAAGTGGTATATGATCGTTCGACCAAATTACACGATCTGGACCGACCGTCTCTACGATGCCGAGATGTCTTAATCGTTGAGTTATTTCACGAACGAGTGCCTCGACCTCGCGCAACACCCTGATTTGCAAATAATTAGAGCGTGCCCAGCGTTTTTCTGCAGCGTCGTCACGTATACGATTGCTCGCCTTTTCGAACATCCATCTCTTGTAAACATTGAGAAATGCGATACAATCGCTCGACGAATCCGCCGACCACGACAATTTAGCCGTGTAAGCGCGAAGTTTTTCCTGAAAGGGAGCGCTAAACATGTTCTTCACGGCCATGCTTGCACCCATTATCGTAGCTTCACGCAAAACGCTGAAGACATGTCCAAGTAGAATGAGCTTCGTTATGTGAATATCCAATGGTAGCATTGCCATTACGCGACCTAAGTCCGTGAGTTCGCCATCGAGCGGTGTCGGTTCCTCGTCATCTTTGTTCACCAACGCACCGGCTTCTTTCAGCAGAAGTATCGTCCTCTCGAGATTTCCAATATCCGGTGGATCCAGCAAAAGTGCGAGGATCGCTTTTGGCTCACCCATCTCCAATCTTTTCGCGTTTAAAACGGCGATGTCGAGAGGCGCTCGTAATATTTCCGGCGGTCCGTCATCCGACAGTTCTTTCTGAAAATTGGAGAAATTTAATTGTCCGAAGATTTTCACGAATTAAAAATTCTGCCAGTTTAAAAGTCGGATGAGAAATGAGAATTCTCACATCATAAAAGCTTTCTGGTACCAGTCGATAAACCCTGCCGTCCATCAAACGTCCCGCGCGACCAGCGCGTTGAATACAATTACTCTTGCTCGCCCAAGCGATCTCCAAGGATTGGAAGTTTGTCTGCGGATCCGTCACGAGATGTTTCGTGAGACAAAAGTCTATCACTGTTCGAATTTTTCAACAACGCAGCGATTATTGCATGACAAAAAAGGGGAAACAGCGGTATAATAAATGTTTTGCTCACCGTATTTGACGCCCGGTACAGTAATACTGCTTTCGGCTATGTTCGTCGTCAAGATTATACGACGATGTCCCTCAGGAGGATTGTAGAAGACACGTTGTTGTTCCTCATTCGTGATCGATGAATGTAATACGACGATATCGAATTTGAGGCTTTTCATCGCCTCGCTGGTAAAAATTTCGTGCATTTCCTCGATTTCAAAGATGCCGGGCATAAAAATCAGCACCGCGTAGCGATCGTCACAGTCTCTGTCGATCTGATCGAAAACTGTTACTAGGCGAGCACATAAATTCATCATGTCTCGCGTGACTCTTGGATCGCTCTTGGATACAGTTGGTAGCTAAATACAAAAAAAGAGTTGTCAAGAAAAATGAAAAATCTACATTATTGTATTTTGTAATTATTTCTAACGGATACACGCTGTAATATTTACCTTGCCGAATTCCACCATACGACATAAATAATACACGTGGACACGGAAAACATTGCTTTCCACAATGTTTATGACTTGTGCAGGAACGAAATTGTTAACCACAGGAGTTTTGAAGTAAGACTCAAATTTTTCGACGTTGAATGTCGCCGACATTAGAACAACTCTCACGGCGCGTGAGTTCGTACGTTGCAATTTTCTTACGAGCAGTAGAAGAAAATCCATCTCTTGATCGCGCTCGTGTACCTCGTCGATTATCACGTGAGTATAATCGAGCATGTTTTTCGTGTTTATTAATTTTTGCAGTAGAACACCGGTTGTGCAGTAAGTCAAACGAGTGTCCGCCGTTGTATTGTTGACCATACCAACTTTATATCCAACGAGAGTTCCAAGCGGCCAGTCTCTTTCCTCGCAGACTCGCTTGGCGATGCTGATCGCCGCAATACGTCGTGGCTGCGTCACTGTCAACAAAGATTTCTATATGTTCTTGCCATTTTTGTGAAATATTTGAAATTACTTGATGAAATGTATATTATTCCTGCGCTTTTCCAAACTTATTCAGCCTATGATGAATCTTACCTATGATATTGCAATGAACACCTTTCTTGAAGCAGGAGTTTAAAATGTATTGTGGTACTTGAGTAGTCTTGCCGCAGCCTGTTGGTCCCTGAATTATGACGACGCTACTTGCTTTGATGTCGGAAACAATTTTGGCCTCCATTGAGCTTATTTTTAAATTGTCCTTGCTTCTATAAGCAAAGGAGTAAGTCTTGTAGATCTTTGTCAATTCCTCGTTCTTTAATTCGTGATGATCTGGCGGTGCCGTGCTCTCCGATACGTTGTCGAAATCGTTGCAGGGTATGCCTTTTATTGCGTAGAAAGCTCGTTCATCCTATAAACAAAATCGTTTCGAGGAAATGGAATACATTAAGCAAATTTCGAGTATTGCAAGAATTACCTCCAGCATTTTCTCCTCCTCTTCTTTAATGTACGCCTCGGCGTAACTCGTGCCTGTGTTAGTAACAGAACTCGTGGTTCTGACTTGATTATCAAAAGCGGACATGTTCATTCGAGATGTCCGCAATCTGTTACTTTCCAGTGGTACTGGGATTGACGTAAATGTTTTTTGGCCATTAAAGATGTCCATGAAAGCCATGATTGAATGGATTTAGTACGAGTCCTTTTGTCATTTATGGAATTTTCCTTTGTTGCACTGTACAGAACAAGCAAACTTTCACTTATTTAGTTTGAATGCTTTAGCGGTTACGGAAACAATTTCCATAAATATGTTGGTCTACAATGCAAAGACAAAGGATGTTAGAAGAGAGTTGCAAGTAGAAGGAACTTACTACTTCGCGCGGCGACCACGTGATGCTGAATGAAACGAATAAAGTTATGATCCTCTGGATACTACGGGACAAAGAACGCGATACTTTCAAGTTCTTATTGTCACGCAGTCGTACTAACTGCCCTTCAGTATAAGAATGAAAATTTGTTTATGTTTCAGTTTGTATATCCTTCCTTTGTCCTCTGGCAAAAGGGGGGAAGTTTCGAATTCGCCTTCGAATGGTGCTGCCACCTTTATGTTATTTATCAACGATAGATGGCGCTGTAAGGAGGTTAATGTAACTTCTGCGATCTACATTACCGATAAACACCAAATGCAATCTCTCTCCCCAATCCGATTTGTACGGTAGGTATGTCTGTAATTACAATGTGTTCTGTTGGATCGACGCATATGAAAGTGGGGAAAAAGACGTATGATAGAAATGGACGTTACTGTGTTGATCGCTTTAGCTGCCGGATTAGCTATTTTAATTGCAATTCTGACACTACTTTCACGACGAACATCAGGTTTGTGCTATTTTCATAATATTTTGATAAAGAAAACCGATTGGTGCAATTAATTATTCAACTTTAATTATTTTGGATGCACCTAACCTCACTTATAGTGCCAGCTGTCTCAACCGTGACAGTAAAAAACATCTTAATCATAGTCTATGGGAGATCTTCGTTAAATGTCTATTGGAAGAGTAAGAGAAAATAATGAACGACTTGATACATCTGATGAATATGTTATTTATTTTTAGCTAAACCTGAAGATGGACCTGAGAACCCAGCTGCTCGAGGTCAACCAATAAGGCGTGCAGGCGGTGTAAGAAATGCACGCCGTCGAATGCGAGGAGGGGCTGCTGCACCCGCCGATATTGTGGAAAATAATGTATCGGACGACGAAGGTGGTGCTGATGCCGAAGACAAGGTGGATCTGTCGGATAGTAAGCTAGGCGCAAAGAAACGAGCCAAGCTAGAAGCAAAGGCAGAGAAAAAAATTCAGAGGGAAGCTGCCGAGCGAGAAAGGGAAGACCGTAAGAAAAAAGAACAGCTCCTTCAAGAGGAAAGCGACAAGCAGCGAGAGAAGGAAAGGCTCGAGGAGCTGAAGAAGGAGGAAGCGGAAAAGAAGGCGAGGGAAGAAAAAGAACAGCGGGAACACGAGGAATATTTAAAGATGAAAGAGGCATTCAGTGTCGAAGAGGAGGGTTTCAATGAAAATGAGGACGCTGAACAGGAAAACCTTCTGCAGGAATTTATCGAATATATACAACGCAGTAAAGTCGTCATTCTGGAAGATCTCGCTGCTCAATTCAACATGAAAACCGCCAGCGTCATCGAACGCATTAATGAATTACAAGCAAACGGTAGTTTAACCGGTGTAATCGACGATCGTGGCAAATTCATCTACATATCGCAACAAGAACTTGCTGACGTCGCAAAATTTGTGAAACAACGCGGTCGAGTCAGTATCACTGAACTGGCAGAGAATTCTAACAGACTGATCAACCTTAATTCAGGAGCGAGTCAAAAAATCGTCGAGACGAATTAATACTAGAAATTATTTAAAATGAAATTATGTTTATTTTTGTATTGCAATGTACCATGGTACAAACCGGGACATTGGTGCACTGTGTTTGAAGGTCTACTAAGAATATTATTAGACGAGTTCTCTCAGAATTAGTCAAAAAAATACAGTACTAAAATTGACAAGCAGGCTGATCTGATTTATCATGTTTATCGACCATCTAAGATCTAATTGTCATATCTTAAACGATTATATAAACAAGTCTTAGGAGCCTGGAAAACAAGGATGAGTGTCATGACTCAGGCCATCTTGGCTAGATCGAAAATTACTCTTGACCTGGACAGAGAGTGACCATTTATTTAATGAAATCAATCTGCATCCTTTCTTTGCGCAACAACTATTTAATTTAGTATAAAATTGATTGAGTAATAAAAGTATGTAAATAATAATATGACAAAAGTTATTAAGAAAACCACAAAATTGAGGGTTTTTTTTAACAGAAACCATTATCATTCCTATTTCTTACGTAACAAATATTTTGAAACGAAGGTCTTGTTTTAATGAAAAATAATGCTAATTTCATTCTCGCCGAAAAAGCTTCCGGTGTTGGACGAGCAAGGTCTATTCCGGTCAGACTCGTTTCTTCGCAATTCTATCGCAACACTTCGCAAGACTATCGTAATACTTCGCAATAGGACATTCCTCTCTGAATTCTCTTCCGGTTCCGATATTAGAGATACGACGTAGTATTGTAGGTTATACCCAGTCCTTGAGTGCGACAAAGATGTGCTCAAGAAGCGATTCTTAAATTTTCCCTCGCGAGACGAGCGATCGCAATAAAATTCAGCTAGCCATTTCTTGCCATAATTATGCGTCGTTCGAGCTAAATTTCATCCCAATACGTTGCTCCATACCGAAGAATTTACGAATCGCGTTTTCGAGGTGGTAGGAGCGTGTGACGTCGCGCCTTAACTTCGTATTATCATAAAATACTTTTGAAATATTTAATACTTTTCATATTACAAATTCTTTTTAAGCAAATAACAAATATTTCCACGACCGCACGTGCTAATGAAGAATCCAATATCGATTCTCATCAAGCCTGTTCACTTTAATTGAAAAACAACCTTACTACTGCATATTTAAATGTATCGGGCGATTGTACATCGTCGCAAATTCCTTTTGAACGCTACTTGCTCATATCGCTTTTTCGTTATTAATTCTCCAATAATAATCCATCGATCGAAACATAATCAAGCCAACATACCATCGCTTCGCGATGCGAGCGCTCTCGCTCGCTTCGATGCGACAGTAGAGAGCGCTACGACCGTTCACCGACCGACGCCATCTTGATTCGAACACCGATCAACTTTTAAATGTTTTGCGAATTCGTAACAAATTCTTAGTACAAAATGGTCGAACTTCTCGAACTTTCACGTTATGCAGCATATTTACGACGAGAGAATGGATACACTTACGAAGTTTCTTAACTCATCGATGATACTCCCATTGCTGGGGAAAAATATTTCAGGATGTACGGGATAAAACTTCCTGACGACACGAGAAACGATGTTGCATCAGATTCTAGTTTACCTTAAGTGCAATCCACATCGTGGCTTCTCTCGTCTCTCTCGCACTTACGCGAATGAATAATTTATCCGATTGTGCTAAGCAAGTATATTTCGTACGGATACTTCGCCATTAAAAATAAAATATTGTTGAAGTTTCTGGTATTTATGCTTTGTAATAAAATTAGTGTCCAATGGCGAATAATTTCCTCCAGACGATGGAAACAAGTTGTTTACAAAAACGAAAAATCGTTCTACATAAAAGCGACTAAAGGAGGATAAAACTATTTTTGATTTTTCGTTTTCAAACCTGAACGGGTCGCTTTTTCGCCGAGGTAGATATTTTTTTTTTTAGTATTTTGTGTTTTGAACATTGGGATAGGTGCTGGTCCCGAGCACGTGATCAGCGAGTGATAGTTCTTACGTCACCATGATGCTACCTACATTGTCCTCCTTGGTTGAATTTTATTTTTATGCAGTTAGAAACCTGTTGGCAATTGACGATAAATTAATCGCTGGTTATTAATGAATTACGAATTTACATTATCCTGCTTTCGTACGGAGGAAACTTTGTTTGTGAACGATAATTTGTAAAGTTTTTCTTATCGGACCTTAAAAATTACCTAAAAAACCGAAAAATCAAATTTAGAAAGAAATCTGTGATCGTTTTTTTATGATAACTTACGAACGGTTTGTCCGATTGGACTGAAATTTTGCAAGATTATAGATCTACCAATGTTTTAATCCATAGTCAATTTTTGTAAACATTCACCTACTCGTTAAAGATTTATTAACATTTTTCAAAAAATTAATTTATGATTATAACTCTTAAAATTTTTAATCCATCGAGCTCAAATTTTTTAGGCGAATAGCCATCGATAAAAAGGCTATTTTTAGCTGAATTAAAATAAAAAAAGAGCCGAGCAGTATAGATTTTACGAATGTTTTTATCGTTTTTTAACCGGCCAGCCGGCATAGCAACTCGATAACCCGACTTAAAAAAAAACTTTTTTTTTAACTCATCGAATTAATGTTTCAGTACACCGTCCGCTACATACGATCGAAAATAACAAAACAAAAAATATTATTATTATTTTAAAAACCCGAACAAAATTCGCTGTCCAAAAAAAAAAAGCTAAAAAAATCCGATATATTTCCCGCGTGTTCCTATTCCCCAAGGCTGATCGCGTGAATTTCTAAATTAGTCATCTTATCGGAAATCCTTCGTGAAATTTGTATCCTGTGAGAAAGCCCCGAATGAAAAATGTAGCTAAATTTTGTTTCGTGATTTTTAGCACGTAGTCGACGATTCACACGGTGACGCTTGACGCTCGAATTGCGATATATTTATGGATAGTGAAAGAACCATGATTTTTAGCACGTAGTGCGTAGAACCCTCGAGGGTTTCACACCGTTTAGGCAATTCAATGACCTTCCGGTCATCATCGAGGACGCGAATGACGTTTTTTTTTCAAAAACAACTGTTAAAAATTCGATAAATTCTTGACGCAATTTGATCGATTATCGAATACAAGATCTCATCGCGCGCGACTCTGTGAATTTGGACGATCATGTAACGCCCGACTCGATTTTAAAAGGGCCCACGTGCTGACGTCGCCTTAAATATTTCCTAGTCACGAAAAAAAAAAAAAAAAAACGAAAAATTGTACAAAAAATAGGCAGTCCCACATCGACAGCTTCACTGTATCATCGAGTTTCTGGTTTAGAGAGTTTGCGAGACATGCGTTGGGCCCTTTCCTCTCCAACGCACGTCGCGAGAAGGTGTTTCCCCTTCTTCGTCTTCAACGGACCTCTGGGGACTACCCGGTTGGAGAACAGCGAGCTGGAAGTGGGAGAACGCGATCGTGTAAAAGCCAGTGCGACTCGCCCAGGACGACGCAGTCGAAACTCCGCCGTGTGCTAAATTGGATTAAAAATTCGATTATTATAAAAATTTCTGATTTTTCCTTTTTTTTTCATAAAATTGAGTATTTTTTTTTTTAAAAAAAGTGTTACGACAAGCACGTTAGAATTCGCATACACATGCGAAGCCTTCGACAAAATTGTCGATCAATATTTCACGATTATTAGCGATAAGAGAAATCGCTGATTTTTTTCGGCGTTTTAATCGTCGGTGACAAAGGAACGTGTCAATAAATCGTTCCAGCAGACCTATGTGTCCATGAGGTGCAAGGTCTTAGACTGTCAAGGCAACTCCCCGACGTTCTTGCCCAGTGTCAGGTAAACAAATTGAAAAACACGTTTTTTTTTTCTTCATGATTTTCCGTCGACGCCGAACTGTTGGAAAACAGGTTTTTTTCTTTCTTTTTAATTCCTCGTATTCGTTCGGGCTTGGCAGATTTTGTTATTTATCGCCCGCTGGTGGCGTATTGAATTTTCATGTTTGAAATTAGTTTGGTTTTTTTTTTCTTATTTTTTGAGTTTTCTTTTTTTCATTTTTTTATTGCGATTAGATCGATCGTTTTGTATTTTTACGAGTATGAGAATTGATCGATCGTTATCGAGAATCCAGTATGCAATTTTGTATTCGAGAATAAATAATGCAACGATGATTGTTAATTATTTTGCATTTTTATTCGAAAGATCGTTCGCGATTGTACTAATGTGCGAAATTCGTGGAATCAAACGATCGAACGATGTTTAATTCGAAGTAAATTTGGTTTATTAACGCGATGAAATTTTTAAGCGATAAATGGCGAGATGGAATTTTTCAATGTATTTTTTGTTTAATTTATTGTTTAGTTTATTTATTGTTTAGTTTATTTGTTGTTTAATTTATTTTATTATGACGATTTAACGAGAGAATGTTTTGCAGGCTTGGAAAAAATCTACAAACTCGTAAGGGCAGTAGACGTGGTAATTCTGGAAACCGTTTGGAATTGTTGGTTCTCGTCCACTTGCATCACGTACCATAGAGTGAGTACAAAATAAAAATTTGATTTTTATCCTGAAATTCGAAATCGTCGATCGCCGATCGAACAATTTTTCGAAGATCGCTAACTCGATCAATAAAACAGTTTCTTAAGAAATTCGTATAATTTTCTAACGACATTTTTCACGAGAAATCATTTTGTATTTATTTTTTATTTTACAGAAAAAAGCGTTCGAATCGTCGATTATGCTTGTGGTTCTGGCAATCGCAGAGTCGTAGTCGAATTAACCTAATTATAGAGATAAATAAAGCTGAGCCATTGTCGATCGCGGTGCAGGCCAAGCTTAGATCGGTATAACGAAGGAATAAATTTTAATAAGAAGAAATAATTTCGGTGGATCATAAAAACAGTTACAAACGTTTAGAACATTTCGGCAAATATTTTCGGAAATAAATATACGCAAAGGGACGTAAAAAAATCAAATCAAAATGGTCAGCACCAACCACGACGGTACCGTGAAGGGTCCTTATCAGGACGTCAAGTAAGTATTTTTCACATTTACAAAAAAAAAAAAATTCTAAAAAAAATTAAATTTTTGAATTTTCAACTTTTTTTTTACTGTCAATTGCCACTCACGGTCGCAATGCGACATGATAATAAATAAAAATTGAATCCCAAGCAAATTAAAAAAAAAGCGATCAGAAATCGTTAATTAATAATTTTTAAAATTAATTTTTCCGCAGAAAGGACAAATCTTCCGCGGTCCAGCGTTCCCAGCAGTACAGCCAGCAGCGTTCTCAATCGAGGACCAATAACAACGGTGCCTGGGGTCCGATTTACAAGAACAAACAAAACTTTATCGACATGCACATCTGTTAAAAAAAAAGTTTTCGACACTGGAGCAACGAACATCCGGCGACAATAATGAAGAAACAAAAACATCCGACGATCCACGCGCACTTCCCAGGACGTTCCAACTTGGCGATTCGTCCCGTATCTCGATTCTCGTTCGTCCTTAACATCGGAAACGATCGATTTTTGTTAACATCGATCGCGACGAGTGAGCGATCGGTATCGATCGTCAACGAAAAACGTGACGAATATGCTTAACGAAACGTAAAACGACAAGACAAAAGAAGAAAAAAAAACAAAAAAAAACATATATTCATCATTCCTTCGCAACTAACGACTAAGCAAACGTAGCGGTCGCATCGTTGCGTTGTTTCTTGCAATCGTCGTTTGGGTCACTGTCACCAATGTCGACGTCGTTTATTCGATGAACGAACAAAAAAACAAATGATCGATCAAAATTTTTACTAGTCATGAGATTTTTCGAAAAGGAAAGAAAAGAAAAACAAATATGAAAAAAAAAAATTTTTTTTTAAGAAATCCTCAGCGAAAAAATGTTCTTTCTCGGGATTTTCTTCTATGATGACCTCAGTTGGTCGGAAAACCACTTGGGAATAACGGGAAAAACATGGCCTCGCGGGACGAGCTTTCTATATCGAACGATCGAGAACAAAAAACGAAGCGTAATTAAAACAAAAAAAGAACGCGTTATATTTGTAAATTTTATTTTAATCTTCATTTTCTGTGATTGTGAATTATAGAAATGTTTAGGCAAGACTTTATATATATAAATATAATTAAAAGATAATCAGAATTTATTGAATAAATCAAAAAAGCAGATTATTGTGATTTTTGCATATAATTCGAATCAATCGTTCTTTTTCTCTTTATTTCACTCTTTCGTTCTTTTTTTTTCTCTTTTAATTATTAATTAGAAAAAACGACGATTGCAAGGAACTAGTGGTAGACGTGCACCGCGATGACAATGGCTCGGCCATAGTTATAATAATATTAATATAAAAGGAAAACAAATTATTACTTAAATTTACTAACGAGAAAAACAAAAAAATGTTAATTCGCGAATCGTTGATCGGGTAATTTCCTCTTAATCTCGCTTTCTAACTTCATCGACATAAAATAAATAAATATATATATATATATGATTCACGTTATTATTGGGTAACGAGGGTATATTTTTGTTTCTGTTTCGATTTCGATTGTATCGATGCAATTATTATAAAAAAAATAGGATTTATTTTCCTATATTTTTTTTTCGTTTAATGTCAGTTTTTTTTTTTTCAAAAATATTGATTTACCATCCTGCGAGATGATGAAATAAAGGTGACGGTTTGACGGGTACGTTTTAATGTTACGTCGATGCTTCGTGATTTTTTGATGACGTTTTGATCAGGAGGAGGGGGAAGGGAGTCCCCTGTAAGAGAAGGAAAGAGAGAGAGAGAAAGAGAAAGCAATTCGACTTAAGCTCGTGCACGAGGGGAACAAAAACACGCGCAAGAGTGTCATCATGGCACAGGGCTGGTTGAAAGAAGGGAGAGAACGAAGGAAAGGAAAAAAATCGTGTCAAGTTTGTGTGCGTGCAAGAGGGAAAGAGTCAAAAGTGTTCTGGGGGAAATGATGTTCCGCCGGATATGGACCAGGCGACAAGACGGAACAGCCGCGAACACATTGAGACTCGTGCCACGGGGTCGATGTGCCGAAATTAAAAAATTTGGCTCATCTTTATCCCGTCCTATTTTTTAAACGGCATGGGTGAAGAATTTTTAAAAATGCATTTTTTTTCATTTAAATCGTTAATTTTTTTAGTTTTTTTATCGAATTTTTTATTTTCTTTCGATTTGAAAGGGATTTGGCTCGATAGTGACGACAGTAAATGGCTCGCACGCGTATGTGGTAAGTGGGAGTTGTTTACAAAAAGATCGTCGGTTGGAAGACGATTTGGAAAAAAACATAGATTTACGAAATTTATGCAAAGTAGTCGATTTACTCGTGGAGATTGCCATGGATCGTGAGCTAACCTAGTCTGTATGATGCCATTACTGGTCGCTAGATGCGTCATCAAGGCGATATCATACCAGTTTCTCCTATTCTCTATGTACATTTTAATTTTTTAGTGACATTTGTGAAAAAGTCGTTTTTCAAATGAGTCAATCCTCGAATTTTATTGACGCGTTGATCACGCATGATAGCTCATTCAAGTACGTCATATGGCTGAATTCGAAGGAATTAATTATAAAAGAAATTCTTACATAAAAGACTCGTATAAACAAAAAATATTCCCATGGTTAATGAATTTTTTATATTTAATTTAGATAATAATCGAGAATCGACAGTTTTTGGTTTTTTTAGAGTGTTGATAAGACACTTAAAAATCATTTATTTAAACACGAGACGATTTTTGGTATTTAGAAAAATTAGGGATAGTCTACTCCTAAATTAGGTTAACCCTCAATCTTTTAATCCGACATCATAAACAACATTCGGCATCGAATCTGGTCGTTCTTGGTTTAGGCAAAAAAGTAATTGGAAAAAAATGCAATTACTTTTTGATCTGTCTAATAACTTTCCTCGTCAAAATTTCATTAGCAAAGATAATTAACGAAACGACTCGTAGCTTTTTGTAACGTCGTGACTGTCGACTTACGTAGCTCTGAAATATTCAACCCCGTAAAGTACCTCGGGCGTGACATCGACGCGCAGTTTTGGGGAAGAAAAAGGAGTGATTCTCGAGAAGAAAGCGGAGGAGAAATTCTCGGTTTCGGCTCTCGGAGAAGAAAACATGTCGGCCAGGTCCTCCGTGTCAACTCGAATTCGAGGCACGCGCCTCCAGGCACAGGCGAGAACTCGTTCCTCTTGGCCCTAGCCCCACATCTCACCGAGGAAAACGAGATACCGTTGATGGATGCGACACTAATGGCTCTGTCGCTTTTGGTGAACGTCGAAAAGTATGAGGATGCACTGGGGGAAACGTACGGTGGATTCGAGCAAAGATGGACTGGAATCGCTTCCGTATGGAACACGTTTATTCGGAGAAGTTGACACCTTTCGGAAATTGAAATAAAAAGTAGAATTTTTGTATAGTGTAATTTGAAAAAAAATCGTTTCATCAAAACAAAGTACCTATGAAATCGCAAATTTGACGTAGAATACGAAAATCATATTTTTGTTTCCGATTTTTTAAAATTTGTCAGCATAATGTCAAAAAATCCGATAATTTTCGCGATTTATCAATTTTTTTTGAGGAATTTTTTGAAAATTGCGATTCCTAATGCCAAATTCGTATTCTACGGGAAATTTCCTGTCCGCTAAGTGCGTCATCAAAGTTTATTTCAATAAAAAAAAAATCGCTCCTTCTGGCCGATGGTCATAAATTCATAGTTACGTTCAAATCGCTGTAACTGTGATTTTTAAAAGATTTTGACTTTCGGTATCATTCTAGGTCGAAAGGCGATCGCTCAAGCTTCAAAATGCTGCTTGGTTCATCCGGCTACGATCATTTTTGGAAATTTCCTAGATTTTTAAAATTTATAAGACGTTCCATGTAAATTTCTCTTTTGGGATAAAAATTTCATGATTTTCAGAATCTTCTAACATTTATAAAAATATGAATATCAGGATGAATCTAACGTCATTATCTAGATCGTTAGACTATCTTTTCAAACGATCATTCCAAAAATCCCAATCAGTCCAACAGTAACAAAGTTACACCCCTTAGGAAACCCGATAGTTTCACATTTCCCTAAAACCCCTCGAAATATCAGAATCTCCCATTTTCATAATTTGTCAAGCTTCCAGGGTGCTATCCAATCCGAAAGTTCTCGCAAATCACAAATCCAACATCCTCATTCAAAATCCCACGCAATTCTCCGATAAATATTCGAACAAACCATGAAAATTGTTGATTTTATGACCTTTTCCCCTCAAACCACTCTAAATTAAAATCAAGAATATTTTATTCCCATTCTACATAAAACTTTCGATGAAAATTCGCAAATGAAAATTTCGCAGGCTGCGGCTCAAAATCCAAAACATAAATTTCGAGACAAGGGCGAAATGTAAAAAGTTATTCCTCGACACGAAATAAACCCTGAGGGGGTGGACCACGAGTGTAGGAATGAGTAAACGTTATATATATAAATATCCAGAGACGGATAAAAGCATGGAGAGCGAGCTTTCCATCAACGTGAAGGGTGGGAGGTACACGGAGGATGTTCACGGTCCTCGTTCCAACACCGAAAGTGCAACGCGAGCTGCACAGTCGGTTTGAGCTCGCGTCGCGGCGTGCGTCGGTTCTCCCGCGACTCCTCTCAATATCCCATCCTCGGAGAAAAAGCGTCGCGCTTACGGAAAGGAAGTAAGTGCCGGCGTCCGACAACGAGCGAGCGTCGAGCAAAGTCCGGAAGTCGAACGAGTTCCTCGAGTCAGCAATCGCGCATTTGACTCGTTAATTAACATTTAGCGTTAATTTATTCATAAATTATTATTATTATTTATTAAATAACAAAAATAAAAAAAAATACAAAAATAATCATAATATATTTTTAAAAACATTTATATTTTTGTACTCGATGCAAGTGACGATTAAAAAGTGAAATTGTTCGGTAATATTTATCGCGGTTTAAAAATAAATGTAGATTAAAAATAGAATAACAAAATTTAGACAGAAATAAAGTAACAAAATCTAGACAAAAATAAATGTAGAAAATTTCCGTTTTCTTTCTCTCTTTTTTGCGTCTCGAGAATTCGGTTAGAACAAAAAATTCCAGACGCGCGCGGTTTGTGTTTCGAAGTGTTGTCGAGGGAGAAGAATTGGGTGGAAAAGGAGGAATTGGTGAAAGCTCGGTGGACGAAACTTTGTTCGTGGTTTTCGGGTGTGCTTCTTGTTCTTCTTGCTCTCTTCCTCTTCGTCCTCGGCGTCGCGAAAGACGCGCTTCGCTCGGGAATGCGCCAAGAGCCGGAGGAGTGAACCCGACACCGCGACCGAGGATCTCATCTCGTACGTCGCGCTATTTCGAGGCCAAACGGGCGACAACGACGGGAGAACCCGACGACGAACTGTGGTAAGGGCGTATATTTTTGATTTCCCGTTGTTTTTTCTTTCTCCTCTTCTTTTCTTCGTTTCTCGCTCGCTTTTTTTTTACCACGTACGCAAGAGCACGCTGAAATTGCTTTGCCAAGAGGGGAACCAGCGAAAAAGCTTTCTTTCTTCGTCAAAAAAGCTCTCGCCGTTCGTGGAAAGAAAAATTTGGCCTTGCAACAATTTTTTCATATATAAAAATTTGAATTAAACGAATAATCATTGAAAGATTATATTTTTCGAAAATTCTACAAATTAACACGATGAGAAACTTTAATTTTCGTATAATTTTCATCAGATTTTTCTTTCCTGATTAAAAAATAAGTTTTAACATTAATTTCGAGATAATTTTCACGAGTTTTGCTTGTTTTTCAAAATTTTATCGGATTAATTCTCCGGATCACGATTATAAGGGTGGCTTGAGGTTCGTGATTCGGGGGATGAAAAAAGTCTTTCTACTCACCCCTGTCCTTAAAATACATATTTCGCACACCCAGATCTAAAGGGGGTTAACTCGAAATTACGATTTTTGAGTTAGCCTATGCACGGGCTAACTGCAAAATCGCAATTTTTGAGTCAGCCCCTAGGAGCTAACCCCTAAAGGCCTCCTGAGTGTTCACATCGCACACTCAAATCTAAAGGGGGCTGACTCAAAAATTGCAATTTCGAGTTAGCTCCCTTTAGATCTGGATGTGCGATTTATACATTTATCGATAAGAATTTGTGTATTTATGATAAAAGAGAGAAAAAAGAAACAAAAATAAGACAATGGAGGAAAGACGTCTTGGTATTCTCTTTGAAAGTGTGTGCGACTGGGGAAAAGGGGATAAGTATACGCGCTGACGACTTCGTCTGACGACGCACCGCGAGAACTACTTATAGTCTTTATACGTACATATACAAGCTCGTACTACGATAATCCAGCTTAAAATTCATCTCATCACGACTGAGAAAGAGAAAACATTTTTTTCAGAAAAGAAAAGCAAGACCAAAAAATTCCATCACGATTTTTTTAAAATTATTTGCGACGAAATTTCTACGAGATAAATACATAAATAATAATAACAATATAAATGAAAAGACAGTTGTTGAATTTATCTTGAGTCATTCCTGGAAGAAAAATTAAAACAAAAAAGCTCAAATCGTTGGGAAAAAAATGGAAGCAAGGTCAATTTTACTCGCAGTGCTTCCTGGGCTTGCGTCTACAGATATACGATAACGCTGTATGGGGATTGCACGAACGTAGTGCGAGCCCTCTGGGCAGGAACTTCCAGTTTCTTCGCTGGGGGTCTCGCAAGCTCGTCATTGCTGAAAACGAGAAAGGCGAATGCGAAGGAAAGAAGGAGAAAGAGAGGGAGAGAGAGAGAGAGAACGCACACGCCAAGTTCTATTTTCGTCGTTACATCGGGCGAAAGATTCGCAGGAAATTGCGAACGCTTCGTGGTTCAAGGGGGGTCTTATGCGCGTGGTTCGAGGACCTCCATTTTTTATTTTTATTTTTATTTTGTTTTTATTGCTTCTTTTTCGTTTCTCGTATTTTCGTTTCGTTTCTTTCTTCGCAACGCGTACCAGCACACGTGCCAAAGATAAAACGAAATCTTGCTTCTGTGAAAGATCGTTGTTTCATTTCCCCACCCTTTTGTCGTAACAACCCCTCGTGGCAAGAATCTTGCTAATTCATCGAGTTTTACGTAAAAACCGACATTGTTCGCTTCCTCGTAACGGGGATGAAAAGATACGCGAAAAAGGGCGAATGATAGTTTCCCTTGTACAATTTGAAATAATTAACAGTCGCTTAATTAGTACAGCTGTCACAAGTTTCGCTAATTAGACGATAATCTTCGTTATGTCAATTTTCTCGTCGATTAAAAAATACGATCTATTGACGATAATTAAGCTCGTTGGGAATTTCGAGCTTGGAGACAACTCGAAAATACTTATAAACGTCAAAAAAAAGGAATTAAAATAAACGAAAGTAATTTTTGAAAAAGTAAATTAAATCCTGAAATTTGTTTCATTCCAATGGTTTCTTTTTCTTCCTGTGAATTCCACGTGTACAATATGAAATAATTAAGGGTTGCTTAATTAGCACAGCTGTCCCAAGCTTCACTAATTATACCTCAATCGTCACTGCGTCAATTTTCTCGTCGATCAAAAAATACAATCTGTTTACGATAATCAAGCACGTTGGAAAATTCGAGCTTCGAGATAATTCGAAAATAGTTATAATCGTCGAAAGAAAAAGAAGAAAGTAAAATAAACGAGGGTAGTTTTTGAAAAAGTAAATTAAATCCTGAAATTTGTTTCATTCCAGTGATTTCTTTTTCTCCCTCTGAATTCAAGTTCTATATATATGTATATATACACGTATATGCGTATACAAGCCAGCATAGTTCATTCACATTGACTTTTTATTTTCATTCTAAACCGTGAGGCTGACGCCCTCGAGACGCGTGCTAAGCCAACTCGATAAATTCTTTGCACCGAGAAACGCATCCACTCTCTCCCCCCTCTCTCTCTTTTTCACTAACCCCCCACCCCCCTTCCTCGTTCACCCTGAGCACTTTGAATTCAGACCGGAAATAGAGCTTCCTCGAGCGAGAGACTCGAAATCTTTTCGACTCTCTCCCCTCCCTCCTTCCTTCCTGACTCGAGTCTCTAATGCGACTCGAGGCTTCGCGACGTTGACGTCGACGACAAACGACGGTTCCCTCTCGGCGCCCTCCCCGAATCGGGCCAAAGAAAAGCTTTCCACTCTTGCTCTCTATCTCTCTCTCTCTTTCTTTCGCTCTACTTCGATTTCTCACCGAGTTTAAAATTCGAGCCCCTTTCCCCGCCCCATTATCCGCCTCCTCCCTGCTCGACAGCAGCAATGATCTCCGAAAGGTACAACGAAGAAGCTATACACCAAGCTCTTTGGGTCCTTCTCCCCTCGAGGCTTTACATTTCCCTCTAGTTTGCCTCACCCTCTCTCGCGTACATGTATCTTTCACTTTTAGTGTGGCGAGGGATGAATTTTTTCTCACTTTTCGCTATTTTTATACACTCGTCGAACGGTACACGAGACTTCGATCTTAGACCACCCTTGAGCCCAACATTGGTCGTAATAAACTTTGCCATTTCTGCATAAATAAATGAAGTTCTCAACCTCGAGTTACGATGTATATTCCATCTCATTTCGTTTCATCAAAACAAAGTACCTATGAAATCGCAAATTTGACGTAGAATACGAAAATCATATTTTCGTTTCCGATTTTTAAAAATTTGTCAGCCTAATGTCAAAAAATCCGATAATTTTCGCGATTTATCAATTTTTTTCGGGGAATTTTTTGAAAATTGCGATTCCTAATGCCATATTCGTATTCTACGGGAAATTTCCTGTCACCTAAGTGTGTCATCAAAGTTTATTTCAATGAAAAAAAAATCGCTCTTTCTGGCCGATGGTTAAAAATTCATAGTTACGTTCAAATCGCTACAACTGTAAATTTTAAAAGATTTTGACGTTCGGTATCATTCTAGGTCGAAAGGCGATCGCTCAAGCTTCAAAATGCTGCTTGGTTCATCCGGTTACCATCATTTTTGGAAATTTCATAGATTTTTAAAATTTATAAGATGATCCATGTAAATTTTTCTTTTGGGATAAAAATTTCGTGATTTTTAGAATCTCCTGATATTTATAAAAATATGAACATCAGGATGAATCTAACGTCATTCCCTAGATCGCTAGACATGTATATTTCACTTTTAGCGTGGAGAGCGATGAATTGTTTCTCACTTTTCGCTATTTTTATACACTCGTCGAACGGTACAGGAGACTTCGATCTTAGACCACCCTTGAGTCCAACACGGGACGTAACAAACTTTGCCATTTCTGCATAGGAACTAAATGAAGTTTTTATTTCTTTTAAATATCTTTTTTACTCCGTTTAACGACCTGAATAATATCGAACAATTATGCTAATAATAATATCGTTCGTTTGTGCGTTTACGTCGGATCATCTCCTCCTCAGCCTCGAGTTACGATATATATTCCATCTCATTTCTATGCCGTGCGTGCGTATGAGCACTGAACGTTGGCTCCGAGAATAGCTCCTCCGGGGACTTGGGACGATTACCGTATAATTATTTCATTCCTATCCAGTGCTTGAGACGTATTTTTATTTTATTTTTCTTCTTATTTATTTACTTTTATTATTATTATTTTTTTCTTTCATTTGTTGGAAAAAAGACGTTTTTACCGGCTGAGGGGTTTCCGGAGCGATGCGTGATCGTGATCGACATGTTGAATGTCCTCGCAACATATCGTTTAACGTATCGCGAGGAATCGGCTCGTCGCTATGGTTTAACCATTTTTTCTCTTCTTCTTAAATACGATTTAAATTATACGCGATATGTCCATTGCGTCCACTTTAGTTTGCGTCACTTCCACGGTTATCGTGTATTTTCCATAATTCATGGATATTAACATTCTTTTTAACATTTTAAAATACATTCCAAGCCGCACAGTCCGGGATAAAAGTTTTCTGACTAGCGGCTGGCTAGCGCACCGTGTTCGTACAGAAAATCTTCGATGGGCGAATTTTTTTCGCGTCGTTTCTCATTCTATTTTTAATCCTAACCTCTAAATATGGTATTCGGTTTATCAAACGGGAATTAGACGCGTGCTCTTCGTATATATACGGTTTTTCCGGTGTCGTCCCTCTTCTTAATGTTTGCCCTTATTTCTTGCGCGATGCCTCGGTTAGAGAGAGACCGAGAGAAAGATAGAGGGGGACTGCGCACACGTGCCTCTCATCAATACGCAACGTAGCACGTGCGCGTCTGCGTCACTGCGCATGCGTCCGCGACTCGTCCGCGCATGCGTACGTGCCACTAGGAGAGTGGAGGGGACAGGAATCAGCGCCCGGGGGCGCCGCTCGACTATTTACCGTAGACGCGCTTCTCCGGTCCCCCTATTTCCCAGTTGGTTCGTGAAAGAGAAAAACGGGACGGGTTCGTTCACCCTTGAACGAGGGAAGACGCATGTGACGAAACATTCTCGTCCGTGCCAGCTTCCACCTTCATCTCGATTTACCTAAATCACCCCTCCAAGCTGCTAACATATTTCATAGCGACGAGTGTTAACCATCCCTCTTTACATCGACAGGATGCGCGGACGAGTCTGCGCACGATCCTGTTTCTGATATTAAAAAATTGATCTTGGGGTGGGAGATAGAACTAACGTTGCGTGTCAATTTCCCTTTTTTTTAAATTCGTTACGGCGATTAATAATAACGTGGAATAATGATGAGAGAGCTCTCTTTCCCTCGCTCTGTGAGAACCAAACTCATCCCTCAAATTCTCGACCGGACGGTACAGATGGACCGCGGATACGTTCTCGCGCTTTTACTCGCGTGCGAACGTAACGTTAAAACGGATGCTGGGACGTCGACTCGACGTCCTGTCCGACGACTATGATGCGAATGACCGAAACGCTATCCCACGTTTATCCTGCTTTCATCATTTCCTAACCATCCAATGCCTCATGACAGTCGCTCGTATTTTGTCCCTATCACGTTACACTCGTGCAACATTGTCGTTGACTTTAATAAATTCAATTTCGCACGCTCGACGATTTCTCGTATAATTTTTGTTTTATTCAAAGAAAAAAAATGTTTATTCAGTTTTTGACACGTTTTATGTAAATATTTTGCAATGATTTGGAGGGATTTTATTTAATTTAATTATTTTGGAAAAACGTTTTCTTTTTTTTTTAATTTATTTGATTTATTTGATTTATTTGATATTCGAAGTATGCGTGTAATAAGAAAAAGGAAAGAAAGAAAGAAAAAAATCAAAAACAATGAAAATTCAAAGAAAAACAAATTGTTTATTCAGTTTTTGACAGGTTTACGTAAATATTTTGCAATGATTTGGAGGGATTTTATTTAATTTAATTATTTTGGAAAAACGTTTTCTTTTTTTTGAGATTTATTTGATTTATTTGATTTATTTGACATACGAAGTATGCGTGTAATAAAGGAAAGAAAGAAAGAAAAAAATCAAAATCAATGAAAATTCAAAGAAAAAAAAATTGTTTATTCAGTTTTTGACAGGTTTACGTAAATATTTTGCAATGATTTGGAGGGATTTTATTTAATTTAATTATTTTGGAAAAACGTTTTCTTTTTTTGAGATTTATTTGATTTATTTGATATTCGAAGTATGCGTGTAATAGGAAAAAGGAATTTTCACCACGCATCGAGGCGCGGCTGTTAATTTGTTTTTTCTTCTCGTTGTTCTTGCGGTAGATCAAAAGCGCGTTGGTAGCGAACAAGAACGTAAGGACGTTCGTTGGACAGCTGTTAAAACGGTGCGAGAGGGGACGCTCCATGAACGTCCCCATCTCGCAATCCGAACTTTGGTACATGCTCCATTGTTTATTTTTCTTTTTCGCATCCCCCTAACGCGTCTTAGTTCCTGTCCCGAGGCACGCTCGTCTCATATTTTCGATTCTATTTTCGCGTTTTGCCTCCCCCTGTGATCGAGGAAAATTTAATTTTTACCGTTTTTAATGAAAATTTCAAAAATTGTCAAAAATTAATTTAGTTTTTGTTATCGACCGAGCTCGATCTTAAAATAACAAACTAATTTTCGTTTTGTGTCTTACCAATTATCGAAATGTCATTTTTTTCCATTCGAAGAGAAAAAAAAGGATCTCTCGATAAAAAACAGACCCGGTGTTAAACAGTTTCGGAGACAGAATACCATTTCCTCATTATCTTCCGCCTGCATCGAGCGAGAACGAATGAAAAAACGCTGAGAAAAAAAAAGAGAGAGAAAAAAGAGCGACGAAAAGCGGAAAGGAGGACGAGCGTGTGGCAAAAGGCAGCATAGCCCTTGGGATAAAAGATGATGCTGTGAGGAGGGAGAGAGTGAGCAGGAAGAAGAAGAATAGTCGCTGCACTCGAGTGAAATGAGACGGATGGACAGACAGGAATTCTAATAATAAATCCGAACGAATTCTTTTTCGTTTCGTGGTCTGACGCCTCTCCCATTCGACGATAACACCCTGGAACTTAATTATGCCAAACGATACGTGAAAAAGAAAAAAAAGAAAAACATTTCGAGAGCCAGAAAATTTTTCGATTTAAAAAAATGTCAAAATTATCAAAAACAATTTTTTTTTAGTGTTATTCGATCCACTTCCGGGTTTTTATGGCTATTTCCTTTATCATTGAATTTGTTTGAAATAAAAGCTGTTTTTTTTAAATCTGTTTTTCCATTTTATTACTTCTAAAAAAATGGCCAATAATCGCGTTCACTTTGAAAAGGTTTACTTTTCCGATGTTATTCGTTGAGAGTTCTCACGAGTACGAAGAAATCGAGTTGCAGATCTTCGAAGAATATATAACGATGTCTGCGAGGACGTCGAGACGGCGATGTTCTCGAGACGTTGTCCAAAATAACTTTTGGTCGCCGTCGAGGTGACGACCAACGTGCGCGAATCTTCGGTTCGCCGATGCACTCGTCCACATTTTCCGTTGGTTCCAACCCACCGTTACTTAGCCATTATAGTTCGACGTATTTCGGTACGTCTCGATCGATAAGCTTGCCAAGTATTCCAACGATCTTTCTTTTTCATTAAACTAATTGCACCTTCTCACGTTTTCATTAAATTTTCCAATTATATAGGAAATTTGTTCTCTGGCTTCGAAATATTAAATAATTCAAAGAAATAATTAAATCGGTATAGGATATTAATTAAATCATTTATTATTCATGGACATGTTTCTCGGTACAACGTAAAACTGGTATTATTAACGCGAGTCCTCGCAACTCTCTCGAGCTCGCACTCATTCTCATTTTCTCAGCGGTTCACGCATCACGCATCGACAAAGAAGCAGTCAAGTGATGTTGAGTACTTACAAAGAAGCGGTTTCTCTTCGCTGATGTTCCCTGTTTCCTACCCGGGTTACACTCTCGTCTCTTCACGTGAACCGATTCGTACGAGAACTCACGCGTTTCTTGCGAGAAATCGGTTACCGATCTCTGACGAGGGTTTGCGTTGCACCATCTCTCGGAACGGTTTAGCCCCGAGACGAGCTGTGATTCACTACGATCATTTGAAGGATACGAAAGACAAATAGCGACGACTAACAAATTGCCCGTCGAATTGGAAAAAACTGATTTTTGCGTTTTGTCAACTTTTAAGCAGTAAATTAGTGAAAATCGGAAGTAACGAGGTTATTTTCATATTTCACTAGAAACTTATGACTGAATAACCACCCTATAAAGTTATTTTAGTTGGAAAAAGATAGGCCTGCCCCGAGTAGCCAAAATATTTAAAGTCTGAAAGAATGTTTGTACCTTGAGGAGGAAAATATTTTTTTTTCTAAAATAACTTTTCTGGAGTGGTTGTCAAATCGGAAATTTCCCGTAGAATACGAATATCATATTTTTGAATCCACTTTCCAAAAAATTGTTAGTCAAAAATTGAAAAATCTAGAAAATTTTCGGATTTTTCAACTTTTGACCGATCAATTGCTAAAAACTTAAAAAAACTGTTGCGTATTCTTCTTCTCCGGGAAATTTCCCATCCGTAGTGAGCCGGCAAAGTTCTTTTTAGACAAAACCAAAATGGCCCCCCTAAGTGATCAAAGTACCGAAAGACTGGAAGCTGGATCCAGAGGTGGTGGTATTCTGTCCATCAAAAATCCCATCACGGGTACTGATTTCCATCGGACACTGCACATATATAACGAATATAAAACATATAATCCCGATTTTTGCAAGACATCGATCAAAAACTACAAAAATCTAAAATCTATTTAACTGAACTTAAACGTACGTTAAACCTGAATGAAGGAATACTCTACCAACTACTTTACTTCCTATATACGTAAAATTCTACAATCGTCGATCGATTTAAATATAACGGCCATGAATACGATCAATTCTCGGTGCGAAGACGACGACCGGGTCAAGAACCGGAACTGTCGTCTCGTCGCTTGGGGAGGACGCCAGTGACCTCGATGCCTGTACTATCCTTACGGGGAAACGAGTAGATAACTTTATGTCTCTTCTACTCTTCGTAGACTTAGCACGTTTTCGAGCTTCTCTGGACACGAGCCCGTAGACAGCGCCACATAGTCAGACAGGATATCCAATGTATCCATCTGTCCCGGCGGATCTACGCCTGCGGATCACTGAAAAATCTTACCGTACATCGACGTTGGCACGTTCACTCGCTATATTTGGTTCGCGGTCTCTGACTCAGCATACCGACAAGCGGTGCATTATAGAGCTTCGGGCTATAGTCCCGGGGGTGTGTTCTACAGTCCCGGCGGATGTATGCTCGTTCCGTCAAGTTTTCTCGAGAATCGCGAGCTTGGAAAATTTTCTAAACCATACGACGGATATTTCCCACAAAAATGTAAATTTTGTGACATTTACTATCTAAAATAACAAAAATAAACTCAAAAATAGGTAAATTTTCGAATTTTGCTTATTCTTAGATAAAGCTTTGTGTCCTCTAAGATAAAAATATATTTTCCTGACACCGTCGTTAAATTACCTTGATTTTTTCATAAAATAACAATTATTGGTTCAATATTTGTTCACAGGTATTGCCAGATTGAGATCGAATGGCGAGGATTTACCCAAAAAAGTGAATTAGGTGTTGAGTAAAAGTCAAAATGAGGAACAGAGATTCCATAGTTTACACTCCGGTGTCACTCGGGCCGGACACTGACGACGAGGACACTTTGGTCAACGAGGAAATATACAACAACGGTAAGTACAAAATAATTTTTACAATAATCTCAATTTTTATTATTTCAAAAGAATTTTGGTAACTAAAAATTGTCTCCAACTATGATTTTTATATTCTCCGGTCTATTATTTCTCGTTTAATTAATGAAATAAAGAAGTGTCGAGTGTAACGACCCTGGTCACCCCTCGTAACCCTGACGATTAATAATTAACGAACAATGCGTGCGCGTTGAACTCGCTTCGTTTCTCATTAAATCTGACGAGAGGGACTCGACTCGTCGAGCGTACTCGTCGCAACGAACCGAGTTCGTGCAATTCTCCTGCATTGCGGGGCGTTAAAGTAAACAACAGTTCCCATTGTACACACTGCTCAAGAAATAGAGGCAATATGATTCACCAGGCTTGATTTATTTCAAAACATTGCAATATTAACCAAAAATAAAAAATAAAATTCTAAACAAAAATAAAAAATCGGTAATAAATCGGACGATTCGATCGATCGAGCGAAAAAATCGCTACTCGAACGACATTTCTATAAATTAAAGGGAATAATTGTGAATTTCGCAATGAGACAAGTTCCATTTTGTTGTCAAGGTCCCATTTTGTCCCGGCTTTCCTGCTATCGGAATCGTAGAAAACCATTGACATGGAAAGAGAAAGAGAGAAGTCCGCGGCGTTCGAGACGCACGAGCGATCGACCGCCGGTAAAAAAGTTGTTCTCGAAACTCCGCGAACCAAGAAATCATGATCTCTCGAGAACTCGGAGCGAGAAAAGAGAGACGGGGACGAAGAGACTCTCGCTGAGACCGAAGGTGACTGGCCGCTGCGGTCTTCGAGCTACGAGCCACTATAACTCGCTTTTCTCTCTCGTCTTCTCCGGTTTTACGCTCGCTGTTTCTGCATTGCCGAGCGAGTCCCGGTTCTGAACCAGCTTCGTTCTCTCGTCGAAACCGGACGGTCGAAGGAGTCGCGAGAAAAACGTCCCGCGAGGATGACTCACAGGTTCCCCATACACGTGGAATAAATCGGCGATCGTAGTAGTCTCGTTCTCCTCGGGAAAAGGAAGACTCGTGCAAAATTATAACTCCAATTGTTGAAAAAAAAAAAATAATTGGAAGTCTTTAAGACTATTACCATTAAATAATTATGCAGTTTCATGTCAATTGGTTCATTAGATTCAAAATATTAATTAATTCGAATGCAATTTTGTAATTTTCTCTTTTTCGAGAAAATTTTAATAAAATTTTCAATAATTACGATCAAAAGCTAACGTTCAATAAAAATTTCGAATATATTCGAACTGTGATCAAGATATTTTCAAAAAATCGAACTCGAATGGACCGATTTTTGGAAATAAAAGAATTATAAAAATATTTTTGAAAAATCTATTTTTTCTTTCGCTCAAAAAAATAATATTATCATCACGACGTCATAACTTTTGCGCTTTTAGCTGATAAACGTATTAAATCGCTTATCAGCGTCGGTCACATTACCGGGTGAAATTTCGTCCCACTGTCAGTCTGATGTAAAAAGTCACTCGATCTATTCGAACATGACCCAACTGGCGTCGTAGATAAAACTTAAAACGACGATACACGGACTTGCGCACATCCCAGCGTGAAATATAAACGGGTGTGAAACGATTAAAAACGGCTGAATCACATGGTCGAAATTCGAAGCACATGTGTCTTGCGAAAACGAGTGGTCCGAGAGAGACGACGAGAGATCATCCGGATAGCTCGAAGGCTTGATTTAGATTCCATTCTACATGTTGAACGCAAAGAGAGAGAGAGAGAGAGAGAGAGAGAGAGAAAGAAAAAGAAACGTTTCTCTCGGCGCCAGCTTTCCTTCCTAAGACCGTGGCTGGAAAAATCGCGATTGATAATCGCCATTTCCGCTTGCGGAATTTTAAAGTAGTTCGAGCCTTTTCCCTCCGGGGCTGGTTTCTGCTTTTAAACCGTGGTGCAAGATAATTTACGTTTAGCACAACGAGTCTTGGGTATTACTACGTACGGGACGACGACGACGACGTGGAATAAGAAAGAAGAAGAAAATGCGCGGTGCCTCTTCGTGCGGACCAAGACCTTTTGGTATTGGTCCGCGCGTTCTCTCTTTCTCTTTCTTACTCGTACTCGAGAGGTGGACGATAAGTTTTATCGCACGTCTGGCGCCGTCTCGCCGTTCCATTAATTTCCTAATCGCTTCCTCCCTCGCTCGGTTCGATCCACCGCACGTTAGCCATCGTTATAGCGTGAGCGAAATTCTCGTTTCCTCTCACGAGCTCGAGGAAAGTGAGAGTACAAATCCGGGATTGCGTTTTTGCGAAAGGAAAAATTCCGGAGACAATTAAATGGTGGAGAGATGGGTGAAAGGGAGCATGAAATATGAGGCATTAGGGATATGAGTGAGGTTAAGTGCTGAAATGAAAATTATTGTAATTATAGTTATGATTTTCACTAATTGGTTTTGGTCATTAAGCGAACTAGTGTAGATAAGGATCGTGATCTTCTATCTGCCCTAGGCATTTGTAAGTGTCTAATAGTAAGGGTGTGTAGGGTAAGCGTTCCGTCTGGATTTTCAGTGTGTCCAGTGTAAGTATCAAGTGTAAGTGCCCCGTGTAAGTGTCCAGTGTAAGTGCCCGGTGTAAGTGTTCAGTGTAAGTGTCCAGTGTAATTATCCAGTGTAAATGCCCGGTGTAAGTGTCTAGTGTAAGTGTCCAGTGTAACTGTCCAGTATGAGTATTCAGTGTAAGTATCCAGTGTAAGTATCCAGTGTAAGTGTCTAGTGTACGTGTCCAGTGTAAGGGTCCAATGTAAGTGTCCCGTGTAAGTGCCCACGGTAAGTGTCCAGTGTAAGTGTCTAGTGAAAGTGTCCAGTGTAAGTATCCAGTGTAAGTATCCAGTGTAAGTGTCCAGTGTAAGTGTTCAGTGCAAGTGCTCACGGTAAGTGTCCAGTGTAAGTGTCCACTATAAGTATCCAGTGTAAGTGTCCAGTGTAAGTATCCAGTGTAAGTGTCTAGTGTAAGTGTCCAGTGTAAGGGTCCAGTGTAAGTGTCCCGTGTAAGTGCCCACGGTAACTATCCAGTGTAAGTGTCCAGTGCGAGTGTCCCGTGTAAGTATCTAGTGTAAATGCCCAGTGTAAGTGTCCAGTGCGCGTTATAAGTCATATTACTCGTGTAAGTGCATGTTCGATTTTATATCAGCATTCCTACGTTATAGTAGGTTTTATTGTCTCGCAGATAAATCATGACGCTATTCTTAGATTCTACGACGGTATCCATACTTTAAAGACGTGGAAAACATCGACCCACAAAGTGATTTAAATTACACTTGTTTTGCGATTTAAAAGCAATTCCTGGTTCCCGGAGCTGAAAGCTGGTCGTTGCAAATTGCTTCTCGCGAGATTCTTCCTCGCTTTTTAGATCGTTCTCCGCAAGTGAGATTATCCGGCTGAATTCTCCGGCAAATTCTTACACACTCCGTGTGTGGACGAGCGAGCGTTTCGACACGGAGATCCTCCTCCTTCTTTCGCTCTCCCTCTCTCTCTCTTCTCTCGTTATCGAAATCATCAACTTGGTCTCTGCTTAATCGTGAAACACGCGCGGTTTCGTACACAAGCTTAGCCAACGCGTAAACAAAAATAAAAACAGTGTTTTGCGAGACTAGATTCGGAGCGGAGCTTTATGTTTTCGTGCATGAGAACGGTGGACATTCCTCGCGGATAAAGAAAATACCAGAAAACTATGAGGAGGTAACGTTTGATAATTCGGAACACGTACGGGATGGAACGCGACTGCTTCTAACTGCGTAAATATTTTTAGAAGCTTAATGGCACAGTCATTGGCCACTTCGTTTTCATTTCCAATAATTCTCAGTCTCCTTATCAACGAACAATTCCTCGCTATTTACCACAAACGATAATTAAATAATCACAATTATTATAAGCAATTACAACTTGACAAAACAAAACTAATTTACGATAATTATAAATAATTATCGAATAAAAATTGTAACTATCGTTTTATGAAAAAAATACAATTCTCGTATTTTATTTTCATTTATAATTACTTGTAACAATTAATTCGAATAAAACCGACCACACGTCCGACGCGAACGGTCTCTTTTTTTATCGCTCCTCTTAAATCGGCCAATCACTGTACTTTGTTGGAAAAAAATAGTCTTAATTCGTTCGTGAAGCAGCGAGAAGAGGCCGAAACGACGTGTACGCTCGTTGGCGTCACGGCGCCTTTCCTCATTCAAAAAATCTCTGGGATCTCGGTCACGTACGATACCCACGTGTACAAGCCCCGTTTACCCTCGGTGTGGCACAAGCTCCGAGGACGAGAGTAACGATCAAGATTCAAGAATAAGACGAGAAGACAAAGAGAGAGAGAGAGAGAGAGATAGAAAGAGATGTTAATCGTACGAATGTCCGGAGCGTTCTGCCGGTCGTTTCGAGGCTGCGGTGTGTCTTGAGGTCGCTCTCGCTGATTTAGAGCGCCGTGTCCAATCTCCGATGCGGTCGTTGTGCGCACCGCCATTGCGCAGACTCCGTAGATCCCGTAACGAAAGAGAGCTCCGTTTGTTTTCTTTCTTTTATTTTCGTTACCACGGGGTAAGAAAGAACGATTTCGTTTCGTGGGAAACGCGCGATACGATGAACGACACTCCTCGTTTGACCGACGTCACGTTGGGATAGTCATCGGCACGAAAAGATAACAAAAAAATTTAGATTTTGTCAAAAATTTATGACTTTTACAAAATTATTTATCATTCACTTTATTACGGGGTCGAAACTGTCGTGAAACGTGACGGGAAAATTTATTCTTCTGCATTTCTCGGAATGGAATATTCAAAATAATATTAAAATTAAAAAAAAAAGCAAAATTTTATTTTATCTAAAAAAAGAATTCTCCAAAAAATATTAATTAGTCCTGAAATATTCCATTCGTCCTTGGAATTGTACAATATGGTCCTTGCAGTAAATTCTCTTCTATCAAGTCCTCGAAATTAAAAAAAAAACAATATTTTATTTTATTTAAAAAAAATTCTCCAAAAATATTAATTACTCCCGAAATATTCCATTCGTCTTTGAAATTGCACAATATGGTCCTTGCAGTAATTTCTCTTCTATCAAATCCTCGAAAATTAAAAAAAAAACAATATTTTATGTTAACAAAAAAAAATTTCGTAAAATATTAATTAGTCGAACTAGAATATTAATTTTTCGTGTAATTATACAAATTAATTCATTTTTCAAATTCTTTCAATTTCATTATTACATTTTATCTCGTCAGTCCTTGGAATTGCACAATATTCTCGTTGTAATAATTTCTGTTCTATCAAAGTCCTCGACATACACAAAGAGAGAGAGAGAGAGAGAGAGAGAGAGAGAGAGAGAGAGAGAGAGAGAGAGAGAGAGAGAGAGAGAGAGAGAGAGAGAGAGAGAGAAAGACAGAAGTGAGAAATAAATAATATTATATAGTTCAGTGCCTCAGGGCTGCCATAAGAGCCGTGAAAGAAAGAGGAGCAAATAAGAGGACGTGGATAGAACGCGATCCTGTCTAGTCGCAAATTAATGCCGCGGTGCCCTCTGCAACACACGGTGGAACGCAATCGTTCGACCACGCCGAGTAAATTACGACGTGCTATTCAACGCTCTAGCTTCCATACGGTCGCGTGTTCGACTAGAATTTTCTTGCGTTCTATGCGCACTGTACTTAACTGTCATAAAAAAAAATAAATAAAAATAAGAAACCATTTTAAAAATTAACATTTTCAAAACATCACCGTACGCGACCTGATCAATTTTACACGCTTGTAAAAAAATTAGAAGACGCACTTTATATCTGAAAATATTAAAAAATCCACAAATATATATAAAAAAAATACAAAATTAAAAAAAAATCATAAATATGTAAAAAAAAATACAATATTTTTAAAAATATAAATTTCTTCTAATAATAAAATAAAAATAAATTAAATAAATAAAAACTAATAGTAAAATAAAATTTAAAAAAATAAAAAAATATAATTTCTAAATAAATATTTAAAAAAATATTTTTTTAAATAATTAAAATTTTTCTAAAATCTAAATTAGGCGATTGATCTAAAATCGAATTTACGTAGGCTCTCAACGTCGGTGTCTCGATATGAGAGAGAGAGAGAGAGAGAGAAAGAGAGAGAGAGCGAGAGAGAGAGAGAGAGAGAGAGAGAAAGAGAGAAAGAGAGCACCTATTCGCGTTTCTATGCCCACGCTCGCCGCGCCGATCACAGAGCGGATCTTGCGCCGCTGGTTTCACGATCGAAGTGTATCGGTCGCGCGAACGAGCGAGTGCGCGTGCGCGCGAGCACACTCGTCGTTCTTGTGAATGAAGGAACGTATCGGTCGAATGAATGAACGAGCAAAAGTTGAACGGGGAGAAACCTCGAGAAAGAGAGAGAGAGAGCGAGAGAGTGCGAGGTGGTTCGGTGGAGGGGTCAAGGGGAGGAGAAGATTGAAAGAGAAGGGGGGAGGGGGGGGGGTCGAAGATATCGCTACATAGTGGAAGGAGTACGATCGAGAAGCGAGTATATAGTATTATATGGCGTGGGAGTAGCGTGGGCGAACCACGACCAGATTGGTCCCCTCGTACATACACGTGGATTTATATATACATATATATTTCCCGCGTACGAGTGAGCGTTCACCGCAAAATTTTTCTCACAACGATATAAAACAAATTTCTTTTTTTTCATTTTACCGATCACGTATACGAGAGAACCGCACGTACTTAACCTATACGCGCATATTTCCCGATGCGAAAATAATTTTACGGCCCCGAAACCTCGAGTTTGGTACGAAAGATCGGAGATTTGAGGTTAAACGTTGTTGCGTTGTGAGAAAACGGTTGTAGGGAGATGCCGAAGGGTTATGCGCATGCGCGAATATTGATTTGTAATGTACCGGGTGGCTCGATTGGAGCGAAGGTTATTTTTGAGGGCGAACCTAGCGGTGGAAATTGGAACTCGTCGAGATGGCGGTCGTTGATCGCTTTTAGGACGAATTTTTCTCGTTTATGAAAATTTCAATATACCGAGTGTCTCGCTCGATGTTGCAGTTCGGTTAGGACGCGAACCTAGCGGTCGAAGGTTGAAGTTTTCAAGTTAATGTCTGTAAATATCGTTTCTAAGGATTCTCAATATACCGGGTGTCTCGTTCGATGTTGCAATTCGCTTAGGACACGAACCTAGTGGTTGAAGGTCGAAGTTTTCAAGTTAATGTCTGTAAATATCGTTTCTAAGGATTCTCAATATACCGGGTGTCTCGTTCGATGTTACAATTCGCTTAGAACGCGAACCTAGCGGTCGAGGATCAAAGTTTTCAAGTTAATGTCTGTAAATATCGTTTCTAAGGATTCTCAATATACCGGGTGTCTCATTCGATGTTGCAATTCGCTTAGGACACGAACCTAGCGGTTGAAGGTCGAAGTTTTCAAGTTAATGTCTGTAAATATCGTTTCTTAGGATTCTCAATATACCGGGTGTCTCATTGGTAACGTTATTCAAACGTTTTTTCATACACTTTTCAGCCACCGTATTCGCGGCTCGATCATGCGTATAATTGTAAATTATTTCAATCGTTCGAGCATAGGTATGATCTAACGCTTCTTGCAATTAAGGGGGGAGGGCGCTCTATACGCTCACTCGAGACGACGATGATAAATTCACCTTTCTACGAAAGTCTTTGCGCGAATATATATTGGCAAGCTGTTTAGCCGTCCCACCTTCGACCGTTTCTCTCGTTGGCTCTGTTTCGTCCGGTAACTCTCAATGGCTTTGCGAACGGCCATTCGTGGGCCGAGCCGAGGCCCAACCTCGTGATTAGTCGTAGACAGCTTAAAGATTATGTACACGATAAGAACGTTCATTGACTGGTGGTGGAACGTGCTTGGCAATTATACACGCGTTTCGTATGTTACAATATCTCGTTTCTCGTTCCTACATTTTCCGGGTCTCTCACTCGCTCTCTCTTACCTGCTGTCAATAGCGAATTTAGTTGGGCGGGATCGAAAAGACTTAATCATTCTTCATAAATGCACTTTTACGGTATATTTCTATCTCGTCGATTACGAAAGAGCAATTCTACCCGGGCGATTCGATTCTCCATAATTTCACACTTTTGACGTTTTACAAATTGAATTTTCAGCAAACTTTAAAGCAACATTTTTTTTTTAGCAAATCATTTCTCAATCGATCCAAACCCAAATATAAATATCGCTAATACGATATAAATAACAATTACAAAAATTGATAAAATTCGAATAAAAAAAAATCCAAAATTTCACAATTTTTGGAATTTTTTTTCCCAAAATCAAATTTGCGAATTGATATCGTTACTTCCAGCCTGTAGTTCGCGTTGAGTGCACGAATAATCACGAGACCTTGAGAAAATCGTGTCAGAAAAAAATGGCGTCCCAATAACCGCGCCAAAATTCCAAAAAACATATACGTCTTATCTTTTCCCAAAAATTGTACACAACGTAGTACGCCCGGATACCAAAATCCCAGATTTGGTCCCAAAGTTGTCAGTCCCATAAGTCGTACGAGCTTTGTGCCCGCGTGGGCGAACTGGGTTGTTCGTAACTTCGTACTTACGTTTTCCTTACGTGTGTCGATTTAACGGTATGTTAAAATATGGACGTAGTGTGTATTGGTGAATTGTCGAGAGAGAGAGAGAGCGTGCGCGCGCGCTTTGTACACAAACGCGACATCTCGAACACTCGAGCAAGCGTGTCCTTACATGCATCACCTTACACGCTGCTTGCTACGAGTTCGTGTTCACTCGAGTTGCGAAAAAAAAGCCACACTTTACTTTACGGTATTACACCGCAAAAAACCTGTGAAATGAAATAAAAATAAAACATACGTACTAAGATCGTACATTTGTCGACGATTTGTTGAGCGAATGTTGCCTTTAACGTTGGTGTCCCGAAGCATTTTTACATCGTTATCCACGAAAAAAAATTCGATTAAACGCGAGGTTCGATTAAGAAAAGTCGTTGCCACCGAATTGCATAATTTTTTTAAACGCGCAGGCGCCAGGTTCTTCGACAACGTCGCTGTGTAGGAGAATTTTTTGTGAAATATACCGGGTGTCCTATTTTTGAAGATGCGAATAATGTATTCGGCTGTGTTGAAATTGATGGAATTATATAAGGAGTGTACTGGTTTTTGAATCGATGAATAATATACCGGGTGTCTCATAGATAAATCGATGAACAATATACCGGGTGACGCTTTTAATGAGAATGTACCAGTTGTCTCGTTCGAAGGAGGCAAATAACATAGCATCTCGTGTCGTTTCGCGTGAACGGAACAATATACCGGGTGTCCCGCCTGAAAAAAGCGCAATAATATACCGAGTGTCCGTCTAAAAATCGAATACTCGCTATAACGAGCGTCCTACTTGTAATCGAACTGGAAATATAACAGATATCCGCTTTAAACGCGACATGGCATATACCGGGTGTCCTCCTAGACCCTCAAAATTCAACAATAGCTCTCTGTAACAGCGGAATCCGTCGCGATTGACATTCCGATGAGAACGAATGCTCGGCGATTTAATAATTCGTTTTCTGGACCACCTAAGTCCCCAGAGTAGATCTCAATCGTATCAATCTTGCGCCTTGCGCTTTAATTTACGAATTCGTAAAAAAAAAAAAAAAAAAAATCATCGTAGGAAATCCTCGCTCGTGGGCGAGAGCAATCTCGTCTCATCGTCGCATCGTTCTCCTCCTCGTCGTTCACATCTTTCCCACTGTACTCACGGGCTCCTATGTATCCGCGACGATTGCTCGGAAACGATTTAACGTTTAACGTACTTGGCCCACGCATCAATTGCGCGCACGCCTTGCAATGCGCATGCGTGCGCGCGTATTCCCCCTCTACCTCGCAACGTCGTCTCCGCCACGCTACTACGCATGCGCGTCTCGTATGCGTGCCCCGTTTCGCAATTCGTACGTGTGTATATTTACACTCGCTTACGTACTTTAAGCATCCTCATCGTCTCGGGTTACGAGAACTCGAGCGCGCGAATTATTTCCACTCTTGTGCAAGCTGTGACGACTGGAGCGACGGGCGATGAGAGGAGGAATCGTGGTCGTTGACCATCGAAGAGATTATCGTACAGCTCTCCAATTTCGCGTTTCCTGCTTGCCGAACGGTTTGACAATTTATCGTTCCACGAAAAAGAAAAAGAACAAACGTCGATCTTGTCTCAATTAAAATCGATCGATCGATCATCGATCGAATTTTCATACTAAAACAATAAAAATACTCTCAACATCGTCGCATAAAGAAAAAACCTTCCTTGACTCGATTAATTAAAAACCAATCGATCGATTTCGATCGGAAATCGATACATCGATCCGCATCGATCGATTTTCATTAAAACAAATCGACATTACGATACAAATATGAAAATTAAAAAGAAAACCTCCCTTAACTCACTCCCGGACGAAACCTCCTTCAACCTTATCTCAAGGTCATCCAGGACTTTCAATTTACCTCGTATGATACAACACTTTACGATCGCATAAATACCGAAGAAACAAAATTTTTCCCCACAGATCGTCCGACAGGTAGGTACGATAGTTAAATCCTCCCCGTTGTGGTTTTTGTTTTCGTTTCACCGGCAGGATGTGTGTAAGTTATGAAAAAAGAATGAAATAAAACAAAAAAAATTTACAAAATACAAAATTATATCGAAGTCCGCAGGATCGCGAGTATCCTTTTTTGCGAGTAATACCCGTGGCTCCGTCGCGATGGGACCGTACAAACCGAGGGATCCCGTATAAGGACCGGCTCGTTGGGCGATATACCATGCTGCTCCCTCCGGCTTCTCCTCCAGGATATACATACATATCTCTCGCTCTCTCTCTCTCTCTCTCTTTCTCTCGCCATATATATACACGTCATATAACACGTTTGGTTGTGTAGACGCGAGTCCCACTGGAAAGAGGCAAGAGACACCGAGGATTGGGCGAGTGTTACCAACGTACGTCGGTGTCGTACACCTCCATTTCCGATACGTAACCGCCCCGGTGCCAACCGGTGGCCCACCGCTGCGACTATCTCGTCGGGAGATCGCGAGTAGTTAATTTGTCGTCCTGCGCCGTTCGTAAGGACGAGGTAGGATATTGCCCATATGCGCGAGACACACGCGCTACGTACGAGCTTGGAAAGCTTGAAGTTTTTTTGTTTGTTGTGTATGTGCTGAGAGGCAAAGGGAGAATCGGTGGGGGTTGGAAATTGTGGAGGGTTGAGGGAGCGAGGAGTTGGGGCGGGGGGTGGAAGAGGGTTTTATAAACTTAAGGTGCAAAGCATGTTTTCGCGTACGTTCTACGCGAATCGAATTACTTACGTATTAAGCGTATTAAGGTTTCTGTCTTTGTCTCTCTCTGTGTTTGTCGCTTACATTCGTTTTCACCGAACGATCGTCTCGTGTGTCCTCGTCGTAACAACCGGTTGAAAAAAAAAACGTATATTTAATTATCGACGTTGGCTGATGGCGGTACGGCGTAAAGCCGATTATTTCGGCCTGATGACCTCGCGAAGCCGACAAAAAACGAGGGGTAATCGCAATTTTCTGTGTTTTTTTTTTTCGTTATGTACCCGGTCACTCGTGCGTCGCCCGGAGAAAGCGAGCGAGGGGTAATGGTGATCGGTTAAGTGAGAAATTGTGTTTTCGGGCTGATAAAAAGTATTTTTTGCTCGGTGAAACAATGCGATGAATGCTTTTCTTCTAGCAGGGCATCGAGGAATCGACGATGATCGCGGGGCGAAAGCATTTTCTTAAATCTAAAATTGATTTTCTAGAAAATTTAGAAATTCTAGAAACTTTATGATATTTTAGAACATTTTCTAGAAATTCTAGATTTTTTTTAGATTTTTCTAAAATTTTTAGAAAGATTTTCTAGAATTTGTATATTTGCTTTTTAGAAATTCTAGATTTTTTGCACCAAAAGAAAATTGGTCGATTTATGGAAAATACTGCGTCGAAATTCTAGGACGTTTATTTTCTAGATATTTCGTTGAGAACAAAAAATGTCTCAGTTTTTATAAAATAATTTAATACTTCTCGTTGTACGCTGACTCCCGTTTTAGAAATTTTTCTAAAAACAAAATTTTTTTTTAGATTTTTCTAAAATTTGTAGAAAATTGTCTAAAAATTGTATGTTTACTTTTTAGAAATTCTAGATTTTTTTGCACCAAAAGAAAATTAGTCGATTTATGGAAAATACTGCGTCGAAATTCGAGGATGTTTCGTTTGTAGATATTTCGTTAAAAAAAAAAATTCTCAATTTTTATGAAATAATTTAGTACCGCGCGTTGTACGGTGACCCCCATTACTCCGGTATACCCTGAATACCTCGTGCACCATCGTTGACGGTGCATTTTGCCGTAGTGCACCGGTGTCTTTCTCAAGGCGAGGCACCTCCGAGACGCGTGAAAGTTGTCCCTCGGATCTTGCTACCTCCGCCGCTTCAGTCGGTGGTCGCTGCCTGCAGGTAGAGGATTTACAAGCGTAACGCGCGTAGTTAGCCGGGTTCTTAAATGATTTTTCGTTACACGCGTGCATATAAAAGATGCGAGCGAAGAAACGATACCGAGAGAGAAAGAGAGAGATACAAAAATAAGACCAACAAAAATTTTGAAATATCCAACACACAATCTCTCTCGTCGTAACTCGATAGAGATTGCGTCATTGAGAATGCAGATTCTTGCATACGCATGCGCGATGCATCAAAAATGTGCTTTTACATAAAAACAAAAGTAGCAAAATTTAATTTTCAGAAAAATTTCAAATTAATAAAATTGATAACTTTTCATATTTTACAATGCTTAAAAATATAATCCTTAATGTCTAAAATTAATAATATAAAAATTACAATAATCTAAAAATATAATCAATTTTCTCAAATTTTTAGATTTTTACAAATCTAAATTCCGAAATTAAAAATCAAACGTGCGATTTTTGAGCTAACGAGTCGAACAATAAATACGTTGGCGAAAAATACGCGTGGGGGCTTGAATTTTTGTTTCACCTTCGTTCTTTTTTTATTTTTACATTTCTTTTTTGTTTTCACATTTATGATTTTACGAGTAAACGACGAAGCGGACGCCGAGAATGCGAAATGTCTTATGCCAGATTTTCATAATTATTAAACGCGTACGCGTCTCTCGCTTCGTTCGTTGCTCCTTTAATTACCGATCCTTCGTCCTTTTCCATCGTCCTCGTCGTTGTCGTCGTGGTCGTAATCGTCTTTTTCCAGCGTGGGCCACGACGAGACGAGAGATCCAACGCAGATCTCTCATACGTACCGGCACGACGAAGAGACTTTTCGTTCGGTTGGCGGTGCGGGGCCCGCACGCGTTCGCGCACTCTCGCGGATCCCGGTCCGCCCACCCGCATCCGCCGGGCCCCTGCCGTGCCAATGATACGACTATAGTCATACCGATACGACCGAGTACGCGCATACGTCACGTGTAAGTTGCATCCGCACAAAAGTTCCCTCGCGTTTGCGATTTTCGTACCGGCGTGAAATAAAACGCGTTACAGTCATTGGCATAGCCAGAAAAGGCAACAGGTACAGTCATTGGCATAGCGAAACGAACAAAAAAATTACAATTTGCTTTAAACATTCTTTTTTTTTTAAATATTTTTATAAACGACAGGGAACGACAAGAATTTGAAATTAAATATAAATTGAAATTAAGTTTTTATATATTTGACAAAATTTTATTAATTTTTTATGCATCGTAAAAAACAGTGTGATCATTTTTTATTGTTCTCTCATCTCATTTATTGTTAAATAGCGTTAAAAAATCGTCATTGTCGTATACGCGACTTTTTATGTGGGATAAAAAATTGTGTGGCTAATGTAATTGGAGAGATAGGTGGCCAATGACTGTACCAATTCACTGTATGAGCGAGTCTAGGACGCAGCTGTTGTCGCGATCTCGATACTCGTGTCGCACAGTTTATAATATCATTGGAGATGTATGTGAGTGCATGTACATAAACACCGACACGTCGATAAAAATGAAATGCGAACAAAATAGGGGAAGGCGCGCGAGCAAATTCGCTCACGTCGCCACGCAGGCTGTCGTATCGTTCGCCATTCGCGAGTCGATAGTGCATTGATCTTTTCTTTTATTTATTTATTTTTTTTTTTTTTTTTTGGATTTTTTCTTTCTTTCTTGTTATCCCGTTGATTCTCGTCGTCCCTGCCGCACGGTTGTTGCAAAATCTCGAGGCAAGACTCGATATAACGCGTAGTGCCGTAACACGCGTATTTCTGTTATACATTAGCTGCACGGTCGATTCAGTTGAACGATTTCATATCGATATCGTCGAAGACGAATTTCTCGTCAACGACAGGCTGTCTAGATGAATTTCCGTTGCGCCATTTATCTCGCGATATCTCGCGATTATTCATTATTACGAGATTATACGCCTACGAAATATTCATAACGCTTTTCGATATAAATCGATGATAAATTTGTTTACGTTTTGCTATTTTTTTTTAATCAAGATTTAATTTGCTTCGATCGATATTTTTTAATTTAGTTTTGATCACGAATTTTATATTTAATATTTGATTTCGTAAGGGAATCGAATAAGTCGATAATCGATATGAGATTTATGGAAGAATTAAATAATTAGTAATTTTTTAAATAATTGATAATTGATAATTACGAAATAATGAATTAATTAATCGATCGATCACGAATTTTATATTTACCATCTGATTTCGTAAGGGAATCGAATAATTCGATAATCCATATGAAATTTATGGAAGGAGTAAATAACTAATAATTTTTTAAATAATTGATAATTGATAATTACGAAATAATGAATTAATTAATCGATCGATCACGAATTTTATATTTACCATCTGATTTCGTAAGTGAATCGAATAATTCGATAATCGATATGAGATTTATGGAAGAATTAAATAACTAATAATTTTTTAAATAATTGATAATCGATAATTACGAAATAACGAATTAATTAATTGATCGATCACGAATTTTGTATTTAACATCTGATTTCGTAAGTGAATCGAATAATTCGATAATCAATATGAGATTTATGGAAGAATTAAATAACTAATAATTTTTTAAATAATTGATAATCGATAATTACGAAATAACGAATTAATTAATCGATCGATCACGAATTTTGTATTTAACATCTGATTTCGTAAGTGAATCGAATAATTCGATAATCGATATGAGATTTATGGAAGAATTAAATAACTAATAATTTTTTAAATAATTGATAATCGATAATTACGAAATAATGAATTAATTAATCGATCGATCACGAATTTTGTATTTAACATCTGATTTCGTAAGTGAATCGAATAATTCGATAATCAATATGAGATTTATGGAAGAATTAAATAACTAATAATTTTTTAAATAATTGATAACCGATAATTACGAAATAACGAATTAATTAATCGATCGATCACGAATTTTACATTTAACATCTGATTTCGTAAGTGAATCGAATAATTCGATAATCGATATGAGATTTAAGAAATAATTAAATAACTAATAATTTTTTAAATAATTGATAATCGCTAATTACGAAATAACGAATTAATTAATCGAGCGATCAAGAATTTTATATTTCGTAAGTGAATCGAATAATTCGATAATCGATATGAGATTTATGGAAGAATTAAATAACTAATAATTTTTTAAATAATTGATAATCGATAATTACGAAATAAGGAATTAATTAATCGATCGACCACGAATTTTACATTTACCATCCGACTTCACAAGCGAATCGATAATTCGTGAAATAATTAAATAATGAACAATTTTTTAAATAAATTGATAATCAACAATTACGAAGCAATAAATCAATTACCAATCGTTCGAAATTAAATATTTTCTTTAATAATTTTTCGCCAAGAGAAAATATCGAGCTGTTGAAAAAAGTGTTCTTTGTTGTTTTTTTTATTCTCTTCCTTTCTTATTTTACAAATAAAAGTAAACTTATGCAAAGAAAGGAATAAAGCGGAGTCTCAATCGCCCCGGGCGACCAGACGTCCGCTCTCAGCGTTCGACTTGTTCTTCTTCTTCTTCCTTCGTCTTCTTCTTCTCCTTCTTCGTTTTCTTCTTATTTTTCCCACGTCTTCTTTCACCCCGAGGCTTTCGCGTTCACGAAACCCTTTCTCCGAGCCATTCGTGTCTTATAGCCACTCGTCGTTTCGCCTCGCGGAGCTCCAAAGATATCCTCGCGCTGCGACGATGCCGGGGCGACTCGTCGCGTTCGTGCCCACGGCTACGAATCGAGGAGCGCGCACTTTGGGCTTCTCTCTCTCTCTCTCAACCTGTATCGAGAGTATATTATTGCAGGGCGACGAGGTTCGCGAAGAAATTAAGATAAAAAACTAAAAAACGAACGAAAAAAAACACATTAAAAAAACAACGATACGAAATCGAATTGCCAGTGAAGAGGTGGAGGGGGAAAATGGCGGGGCGGAGGGTGGGGGGAGGGGTAGATGGTCAGAATTAAATAAAAGAACGATAAAAAAAAGGAGAATAAAGGAAAAAGAAACGAAGGAAACGGGGAACCGTAGCCGCGACACGCGATACTTGTAAGTACGTGTGTTGATACGTCCTGGGTGCTCGGGTACGCTCGACTTCCAGGCAGGATAATACGCGTCCGAGAAGTTTTATTATATCCTCCCAGTCCGGGATACTCCGGCTCCCGTCTGTTCGCCACGATCTCTCACGCCCGATTCACCGAGAATTTAAACAGAAACGTACGATAGAAAATAAATTATACGCGTATATTATTTATTATTAATTATTGAGACGACACATTTGTCATTAATAATAATAATAATAATAATAATAATAATAATAATAATAATAATAATGGTTAAATAATTGCAATGAAAAATATAATAATAAAATAATAATAATGGATAAATAATGGTTAAATAATTGCAATGAAAAATATAATAATAAAATAATAATAATGGTTAAATAATTGTAAGGAGAAATATAATAATGAAATAATAATAATTGAAAAATAGTTATAGAATAATAATAATAATAAGAATAATGGTTAAATAATTGCAATGAAAAATATAATAATAAAATAATAATAATGGTTAAATAATTGTAAGTAGAAATATAATAATGAAATAATAATAATTCAAAAATAGTTATAGAATAATAATAATATAATAATAATAATAATGGTTAAATAATTGCAATGAAAAAAATAATAATAAAATAATAATAATGTTTAAATAATTGTAAGGAAAAATATAATAATGAAATAATAATAATTGAAAAATAGTTATAGAATAATAATAATAATAATAATAATAATGTGATGAAATATGGACAAATTCTTGCTTGACTCGATTTGAGGAAAATGCGAGAATCAATTTGCAGCTATCTCTCTCTCTCTCCCACTCCATTACGCTTTAAACGTACCTCGAGTACACTTTTAGAGATCCCGAAATCATTGGCTTAAAATTCTTTTTTGCTACTCACGCGCTCATTAGGCTTCAAGAAAGTGACTCGCTATTAAATCGGTCTGACGCATTTTGATAAGACCGATATCTAAAGTAAAATCTAACATTTTTGTCACGAAGCTTCCATTAATATTTACAGAAAATGTCGAAACACTCGCCCCTTGGACTCTCTCACATTGGCGAGCAAAGTGGAAAGTTAATTAATTTTGATACGAAAAAAGAAAAACTATTTTATTTTCCTCCACCAAATTTTTTATAAATGTTTCAGCCAACATTCAGCAACAAATTCGTTATTTTAAATCCACAAATTTCCATCCGATCGATTTATTTCGGTCGATCAAAAATCGATCGATTTATTTCGGTCGATCAAAATCGATCGATTAATTTCGTTCGATCAAAAATCGATCGATTTATTTCGTTCGATCAAAAATCGATCGATTTATTTCGGTCGATCAAAAATCGATCGATAGATCGATCGATCGATCGTCAATCGACCTCGACTAATCGATTTTTCGTCGAATAACGTTAACGCCTGGCGTAGGACGCGTCGGACGTAAACTAGCAGAGGAAGTGACGCTTTGAAATTGAAAAAAATTATCGTCGTCGACGCCTCGAACGGTTGATCGACGAGAGGAAGCTATGGGGGCGCGACGGTCGCGTCGATCGAGAATCGTTACCGTTGTTGTGCCGATGCTGCGCACCTGAGACCCGTTTGAGCACGATACACCTGTGCGCGAGGCGTACCGCGTGTGAAAATCTTTCTTACACGCGGGGGCCTCGACGATACATAATTGCCAACGTTATTATCGTGTAGCGTGTGCAATTTTGCAACAACTCTGAGATGCGTGTCCCCTCGTGTCCGCGTTACAAAAATGACCTGCAACTTTTGTTCGAGCGCGCCCAACGCCACGAGAGACATTCGCGATTAATTATGGAGTAGGACAAGAATCGCGTTGCGGCAGGTGTGACTTTCACCTTTGTACGAACGATGACTTGGACAGACTGGAAGTTCTCGTTTTCCTTTCTTTGTTCTCTCAAGTGAATTTTCTTCTTTTTGTAACGATTAATTTCGGGAATGATCGTTACGATTTTGGGGGTAGATTTTAAAGAAGAAATAAAGAGGGTGATGAAATTATAAATTTATTTTAATTAATATTTATTTTTTGTTATTTTTATAGGAATATAATTGTTTTGTTTTTCGTGCAAGGGCTTGTGCATCGTGGATTTACGATTTTCATGTTTTTGAGTAACCGGAAGTGGTTTCTGGATGGTGGTTAACCTTCCGCCATGTCGATGCAGTCAGCCAGTTTTTTTTCACGTATTCATCAGCGAATTTTTATTTTTGTCGTTCTTTTTTCTTTAAGATCGCTTTCATCCCTCGATTAAAAAACTACCCTGGGATTTCTGCGAGTGATTATTTCATTTTTGCAATTTTACATTGCGTCAACCCTTATTTTATCTATAACCTATTATTTTGTCACTCAAACCCAAATCCAACCCTTAAATCTTTATTTTTTGTTATCCTTCCTGCCATCAACTTCTAACTCACGGCTCCTACAAGTCTTCTGTTTTCATACCCTTACTCTTACCCATCTGCCCTTTTCCATCCACTACCTCGAGAACAAACTTTTTCTTTTATCTTTCATTTTCCAAAAACCACCCTCTTGTAGCTATCAATGAATTAATTTTCATCCACCGACCTCTAGAAGGAATTTTTTTCTTCTATCTCTAATTTTCCAAAAAACCACCTTCTTTTCACTATCAATGAATCAATTTTCATCCACCGACCTCTAGAAGGAATTTTTTTCTTTTATCTTTAATTTTCCAAAAACCACCCTCTTATTGCTATCAACAAAACAATTTCCATCCACCGACCTCTAGAACCAATTTTTGTCTTCTATCTATAATTTTCAAAAAACCACCCTCTTGTTGCTATCAACAAAACAATTTCCATCCACCGACCTCTAGAACCAATTTTTTTTCTTCTATCTCTAATTTTACAAAAACCCTCTTGTCGCTATCAACGAAACAATTTCCCTCCACCGACCTCTAGAACCAATCATTTCTATTATCCCCAATTTTCCAAAAACCATCCTCTTGTCGCTATCAACGAATCAATTTTCATCCACCAACCTCTATAAGGAATTTTTTTTCTTCTATCTCTAATTCTCTAAAAAACCACCCTCTTGTCGCTATCAACGAATCAATTTCCCTCCACCGACCTCTAGAACCAATCATTTCTATTATCTCCAATTTTCCAAAAACCACCCTCTTATCGCTACCAACAAAACAATTTTCCCCATTTATTTTCATCCACCCAAACACATGTCCGAGTTCCTTTTCAACCCTACGCCACTGCGGGCGATATAATACGGAACGAAAGATAGTGCGCTGGCCGCCTGAGTAGGAGCCAAACTATTGGTGGTTGTGCTCGTGTATGCGAGTTCTTTTTTCTTCCTCTTCTCTTTCTTCTCCCTCTCCTCAGTATATCGGTGCAGGAGAGTACGAAGCTCCCAGTCTCCGAGTGAGTGCGTGAGCCGTGGGGGGAACGGGGCCCGAGCGAGGGCACGGTGAGGAACGTCGGTGCGGAGGAGCCCTCGAACGAGCCAGAGTGCTCGCGTCTCGAAGCGCAGAGAGACAGGAGCGAGAGAGAGAGAGAGCGATCGAGCGGTCGCAGAGCGGTGGCTCACTCAAGCTAGGCGCGTTCAGCCACGAGAGCCAACGTACACACCGTCAAGCGCGGGGCCCAGTCGCAGACCGTCTACCGGCTGGCCGACAGTCCAGAACCCTCCAATCAGCCGTCAGCCAACGCCGACTAGGCTCTCGTACCCAACCTACGACCGATTCTCTTCGTCCCGCTGCGTTTTACTTCGCGCAATCAGTTCGCCTCAGGCCTTCGCTACGTACGTTCCGCGTCTCTCTTTTCCATAACACCAACCAGTTCAAACTTATTTCTCTCTTCGTACGCGAAACAAACCCCGCGAATTATGAAAAACGAACGACGATCGATCGATCGATAAATCGATTGATCGAATTACGAGAATATAAAACTGTGATTTTTCAAATTATTTATACAAAACGATGACGAGCTCTTGCGATTCTTGGCTCGCGTTGAGCCTCGACAGAATTTTACAACCACGGAATTAAACTTGTTTAAATTATTTTGTGTTTTTAATAATTAAAGGAAATTCGTTTTTCTTAATTTATTTTTAATATTGAATTATTGCGAAAGAGATCGCGAATCTCTCAGGTGCAGTGCGTGCGTGACTCCCCGTGAGAAATTCGAACGTGACTGCAACAGTGCGAGGGATTATTATTGCCGGGGAAAGGAGGACGTGAAAATAGAAGAAGGGTTGATCGAGCTACAGTGCTGTGCATTTTAAGTTTTGTATTATTATCTTTTTTTTTTCTTTAAATTCTCGTTTTATTTAATTTTTGTAAATTGTGACGTGGTAAATAAAATCGAGAATAGAAAAATCGAACTTATGCAGTCGCGCGACACCTCGTGGAATTTCGTCAGCAGCGGGGATCGTGGATTTTTCAAATTTCCCCTGAAGTGAAATATCGGGTAGTTCACGCCCGAGAGTGCTATGGCGCCTCCGGACAAGCTGAGATCATCGAGGCCTGGCTCGGGCCTGAGCCTCTCCGTGCTTGGTGAGTCTGGAACTGTGAATTGAAACAAAAAATTCAATTTTTTTTCAATTTTAATTATTTTTTTTTGTCTTATGTAAAAACAAAATTGTGAATTCGGTAATTTTTTAAGCGGAAATATCGCAAACGCTTGTCGAAACAATTGTAACACGTCGTAAATTAACAAAAATAAAAACAGCGAGACAATAGAGCGAAGTGAACAAAAAAAAATAAAAAATACATTTTCGTTGTCGCAAGTCAATTGTCAGTGTTCGTTTCATTAAATTTTTGTTATTTTTATTTGATTTTGATTACGCTTGCTGCCTCGGCGAGAAACGAGAGACAAAAGATCCGCGAGGAACGTAAATGCGAAGATTGTGAAATCTCGATGCACCGGCTGGTTAAACGAGAGAGAGAGAGAAAACGGAGCGAGGTGTGGTAAGAAACGGCGAAATGGATGCGAGATTGTATTACGATCGCGACGAGGCGACAATGAGGCGCCTGCGCGAACGTGGATACCGAGATTATACCGCCGATGATCTTGTACGAGTTAGAGCGCATTAACGCGCACTTGCATTGCGCACTTGTGCATTTTATCGGGTCGGAATTCTCACTGCGACGATTTATCTCCCATAACGAATATTTGTTTATATCTGTATACGCGCCAATATTGAATAATACGAATATATATATATGTTCGATTTATTCATTGTTATTGTTATGAAATGTATACAAATATATATTATGATTATAATAATTATGGTAATATATAATAATTATTATTTAATTATATAATTATAATAATATATAATAATCATTGTTTAATTATATAATTATAATAATATATGATAATAATTATCGTATTATATAATTATAATAATATATAATAATAATTATTTTATTATATAATTACAATAATATATAATAATGATTATTTTATTATATAATTATAATAATATATAATAATAACTATTTAATTATATAATTATAATAATATATAATAATGATTATTTTATTATATAATTATAATAATATATAATAATAATTATTTTATTATATAATTATAATAATATATAATAATTATTATTTTATTATATAATTATAATAATATACAATAATTATTATTTTACTATATAATTATAACAATATATAATAATAATTATTTTATTATATAATTATAATAATATATAATAATAATTATTTTATTATATAATTATAATAATATATAATAATAATTATTTTATTATATAATTATAATAACATATAATAATGATTATTTTACTATATAATTATAACAATATATAATAATGATTATTTTACTATATAATTATAATAATATATAATCATTATTATTTTATTATATAATTATAATAATATATAATAATTATTATTTTATTATATAATTATAATAATATATAATTATTATTATTTAATTATAAAATTATAATTTGTCGAAATTATTTATCATTCGCGTATATACAGCGAAGTAATAAATTAACCGGAATATTGTTATATTCGAGACGTTTTAACAATGGCGCAATCGAAGTTACGATGGAAAAGGTGAGGGTGGCAAAAAGGTAGGGCTGCAATTTTTGTGCTCTCCGGTGGTACGAGATAGCGAGGCTCGAAAGTGCACTAGGTTACTTCTACCGCGATGTTTTCCTCATTGCTCGGTGTGAAAACCGATCTGAGAGATATGTTTGTACATTTATATTTGTGAATAAATCATATCGATGTAGAATGAGAGTTCTTTTGTTATGGCATTTGATATTTTGTATCTAAAAAAAAAATAAACCGTTTCGAGGGTGTGGATTTATCTCGAATTATCGTGGTATTGTCGTGAGAATTTTTATTTTGTTATTTTTTGTTTATAAATATTTGACATTTTTATGATCGTTGAGTTATTAATTTAATTGTTGATTTATCGCTGATTACTTATCGTCGTGATGAATAATCGAGGGTTGTTAGCACGTCGTGTATGTTTTTTTCCTCGTTACTCGACCGAGATGGAAATACAATCCTGAGGAACTTTCATTATTGCTCCAGATATTCCAACACTGAGAACTTTGATCACTTCTCTCCGGTAATACACACGGCTCAGTTCGTATATATCGAACGATAAATAATAATTCCAAATCCTCGAATTCTTAATCAATCACCAAAATATTTTTCTTCTTAACAAAAATCACTAATTATCCTCAATAATAAAAATTATCCTTATCTTCCCAAAATAAACTAAAAATAAAACGAGATTCATTTTTCCCCAAATAATTTTCTCACTCTTCCAAAATTACAATTTACCAAAGTAATCGAATTTTTTGAAAATCGTTATAATAGTAAAAAAAAAAATATTTTTTTAAATCAATTTCAACGCTTCTTGATTTTAACCGATTTGATTTTCTTTCTCGTTTTAATCGATCGATTATCCTCAATAACAAAAATTATCCTTATCTTCCCAAAATAAACTAAAAATAAAACGAGATTCCTTTTTCCCAAATAATTTTCTCACTCTTCCAAAATTACAATTTACCAAAGTAATCGAATTTTTTGAAAATCGTTATAATAGCAAGAAAAAAAAGGATTTTTTAAATCAATTTCAACGCTTCTTGATTTTAACCGATTTGATTTTTTTTTCTCGTTTTAATCGATCGATTATCCTCAATAATAAAAATTATCCTTATCTTCCCAAAATAAACTAAAAATAAAACGAGATTCCTTTTTCCCAAATAATTTTCTCAGTCTTCCAAAATTACAATTTACCAAAGTAATCGAATTTTTTGAAAATCGTTATAATAGCAAGAAAAAAAAGGATTTTTTAAAATCAATTTTAACGCTTCTTGATTTTAACCGATTTGATTTTTTTTCTCGTTTTAATCGATCGTAATCGTATCCCAGAGACCGGTGTATGGAATGTGTTCGTACATTAGACACGAAGTATAGTATTTTATATTTCACACCACGAATCTCGTCGATCGCTAGCGAGCAATCTCTACTCGGTAGCTCGAATAAACGTTTTGCTGCTGTGCGACGAGAGCCGCAGTTCTTTGCAAAAGCAACGATCGGCCACCTGTTGCACCCAATTAAATGGCGTAATTGACGCTATGCTTTTCGGAGCGTGACGGGATATTAACGCGTATATACGTATATGATAAACGTACCGCGTACAAGCTCGATCCACCTTAACGTGCCCTGTTAGACTTGCCGATTTTTCTCGTATCGACAAAATAATTATTCGCATTTTCCTCGCTATCGATATTTACACACTTTTTTTTATCCTTCGTGTGTGTTATTATTTTTTTCTTATCGTTGTATAATTAACCGTAGAAACTAGCGAGGGTAAATCACCCTGCGACATACGGTTAACCGATTTCTTGTCTTATCGAGGAAATAAAAATTAAAAAAAAATACGATGTAGATCGTTTTGTGCGAAAGAGAATTTTTTTTTTGGTTGTATTGTTATACGTAATGCAATTTGTATTTGATTTATTTATTCATTATGCAATGAGAATTGTGTTAATTGAAAAATTGAGAAAGATAAATTGTTAATTAAAAATACGAATGAAAATTATTTTGTATTTTTGAGATGAAAAAAGGTACGAGGTTTTTAGAAAATGTGTTTTTTGATTATAAAATTTACGAATTTTGTGAATTTGATTTATTTACCTCGTTATGCGATGAGCATTGTATTAATTGAAAAATTGAGAAAGATAAATTGTTAATTAAAAATACTAATGAAAATTATTTTGTATTTTTGAGATGAAAAAACGTACGAGGTTTTTAGAAAATTTGTTTTTTGATTATAAAATTGATGAATTTTGTGAATTTGATTTATTTACCTCGTTATGCAATGAGAATTGTATTAATTGAAAAATTGAGAAAGATAAATTGCTAATTAAAAATACGAATGAAAATTATTTTGTATTTTTGACACAAAAAAGTATGAAGTTTTTAGAAAAATTGTTTTTTGATTATAAAATTAACGGATTTTGTGAATTTGATTTATTTACCTCATTATGCAATGAGAATTGTAGTAATTGAAAAATTGAGAAAGATAAATTGTTAATTAAAAATACGAATGAAAATTATTTTGTATTTTTGAGATGAAAAAAGGTACGAGGTTTTTAGAAAATTTGTTTTTTGATTATAAAATTGACGAATTTTGTGAATTTGATTTATTTACCTCGTTATGCGATGAGAATTGTATTAATTGAAAAATTGAGAAAGATAAATTGTTAATTAAAAATACGAATGAAAATTATTTTGTATTTTTGAGATGAAAAAAGGTACGAGGTTTTTAGAAAATTTGTTTTTTGTTTATAAAATTGACAAATTTAGTGAAAGAATCGTCGATTTTATCGATGAGATCGATCGATCGATCCAAGAGTCCCGAGTTCAGTAGAAATCTGTACGAAACGATAGGAGGATGGAGCGTTCGGTACTTGATGCAGAAGAAGAGAAAGCTGCGGGTCGAAATAGAAATAATATAATGGAAGAAACGAGGGAAATTGTCTTCTAACTCTAAGGCAAGCCGGTAACAACGTCCGCACACCTGATCGTTCAAAGATTCACGTTGGACGAGACGCCAGGTAGAAACTTCATCACGCTTCAATGACGTTACAATGATCGGGCTCGTTTCTAAAATTATGTTCGCAAATAGAGCTTCGATTTAGTATCGAATCATTTTTTAACTTGAATTTTTACACTCGTAATTTAATTTTGAATTTTAATCAATAATTCAATTTTTTAATTCAAATTTCATTTAAATTTTAACCTAAATCCCGTTAAAGTCTCCTAATTCGCTTCCTAAATTTAAAACAAAATCCTAAATCACGCCAAAAACTGAATTTTTACACAAATATTCTAAAATTTGTATCGTAATAATTCGATAAAAAGTTTTTAATTAATTTTTCAAATAAATCTAATCGATGGGAAATTAATCCAATTTGTTTTAAAGTTCTTCCAAATCTGGACGGAAATCTGAGAACATAACGGAAAGAGGATTGGTCGTGTTGCATAACCTCGTGACCGAACCGCGATACGAGACTAATTTAGATAACGACTCGAGCATTGTGCACTGCCATAAGAGCGGTTTGCCCCGAAGACTCGCGAGAGCCACGAGGCGGTAGCGTCAGGAACCTCGTCAAAACTCCACCTATCCGTTGAGAATGACGCCTCGGTGATTAAGGACCGGTTTTCGTTCGTTTCGTTTCTTTTCTCTTCTTTTCTTTTCTCTTCTCTGTGTCGGTCTCTTTCTTGAGAATCCGTCCGGGTGCAACAAGCCTGTGAGAATTTTTCATAAAACTTCGATACAAGAGAGAGAGAGAGAGAGAGAGAGAGAGAGAGAGAGAGAGAGAGAGAGAGAGAGAGCGGGAGGAGAAGACATATATATATCGATCGGCGATTTCGATCGAGATGAGGAAATCGATACAAGAAAGCAAGGAATATAATACGCGATGATTCGTTTCGCTCGAACGAGAATGAGCGCCGTGCGAAAATCGACCGCCTCGTTTCGATCAGTTTCGAACATGAGTCGATTTATGGGTTACCAATGAAAGTTGAACGAAAGTCGATCCTTTGTTGTCCTAAATTAAAAAAAAAAATTATATTACTTTACTCGATCTTGTTGTTCTTGAATTTTCACAATTTTTGGGCGGTTTATTAAACCATTTCTTATTTTCTTTTTATTTATATTTATATTTATTATTATATTATTTATATATATATATATATATTTATTTTTTTACTATTTATATAAATATTTATTATTATATTATATATATATTTATTTTTATATTATTTATATAAGTATTTATTATTATATTATATATATATATATATATATATATATATATATATATATATATATATATATATATATATATATATTATTTACATAAATATTTATTTTTATACTATTTATATTTATATTTATTATTATATTATTTATATTTACATTTATTATTATATTATTTATATTAACATTTATTATATGGAATAAATTCTCCAAATTTATTAAAAAAATTGTTATTTTATTATAAATAACAAAAAAAAAATATTCTTTTCGGATTTTTCGTTCGCGAGTTGATCCTTTGATTTTTTTCGGGACTGTACATACGGAGGTGACTGCAACGCTGTTAAGATTTTACAAATATCAAGGTGAAAAGTGTCCGGGAGAGACGAGATCTGCTCGCGGCTCGATACGTATTCTCCATTCTCTGATGTAATTCTCATCGATCATTCTCAGTGTATTTACTCGAGCATTGCAATCGGAGCAACGTTTTATTATCAAACTGTCGCGGCGGTGATCTCACTTCGTATTCGAGTCTCGTGCGATGATTGACGCGAATTATAATACCTCATCGTACTACATTTCATACGATGAAAATAAATCGAACTAAATAACATTCTCGCTTATCAAAGAAAAAAAATCAATTTTTTCTCAAAATAGCAAAATAAAAATTTTCTCATTATTTCTTAAAATGAAAAAAAAAACATTTTTCAAATTTCTGTAAATTTTCTCGTTCAAAACTCACATTTATTTGCCTATCTCCTCCCTCAATCCTAAAATAAACGTTTTTTCGACAGATTTTATGAAATTCAATTTTGTTAAATTTCCAATTCAACTTTTCCATAAACGTTTTCATCGTCGTCGATCGATTGCGTAAGATCCGCCTATGTAAGATTGGGGCCTCGTACAAAAATTCGTCCTGCGTACGAGTGAACGAACCCACGCGAATTCTGGTTACCGTGGCAATTATGATGAAGAAATAAAATTAGCCTTCGCGGTAGAACGCGAGTGTCGCTATCACGACACGTGACAAATCGATTCGTTCGAGAATCGTGACTCACTACGAGTTTGTCCCTCCCTCGCCGCCTCTCTCTCTCTCCTCAACTGACTCTCTTTCTCACCTGGCCCAGCTCTCCTGATCGGAGTAACACATTCGTTCGGTTTCCTCTCTCATCGATGACGAGGAGACACTCGAGAGGTGTGTTCGAGAGACGCCTGATTGTGAGAATTTGTACACGATAAATACACACACACATATATATAATAGAAAATACATATATTATATATTATATATTATATATTATACATTATATATTATATATTATATATTATATATTATATATTATATATTATATATTATATATTATATATTATATATTATATATTATATATTATATATTATATATTATATATTATATATTATATATTATATCATATAATATTACATTATATTATATCATATAACATTATATTATTATAGTATATTATTATATTATATTATATTATATTATATTATATTATATTATATTATATTATATTATATTATATTATATTATATTATATTATATTATATTATTATATTATATTATATTATATTATATTATATTATATTATATTATATTATATTATATTATATTATATTATATTATATTATATTATATTATATTATATTATATTATATTATATTATATTATATTATATTATATTATATTATATTATATTATATTATATTATATTATATTATATTATATTATATTATATTATATTATATTATATTATATTATATTATATTATATTATATTATATTATATTATATTATATTATATTATATTATATTGTATTATATTATGTTATATTGTATTATATTATGTTATATTATGTTATATTATATTATATTATATTATATTATTATATTATCTTATATTATTTTATATACTATATAGTATGTGTATATATACATATGTATATATACACATATAATAGTCATCATCTTTTTTCTTCCTCTTCCCCTCGGTGCCTCGTGCGATAAATTGACATCGATTCCTGGTTGTCTCGTACCCGGTGAAAGCTGATCGAAAGTGCCGATTCGTCACGAGAGTTCGCGCAAAGCAATCGCGAGAGAATAAAAAAATCGTCGATTTTTTTTTATTTTCTTCGCGATAAAGCAACGTACGAAGAGACACGAGACGATTTACTTCCGTGTCCGGATGTCGGGAGAAGATCGAACCCCAGTAACGATTTTGTAGCAATTTGTATTTCGTATTTTTATTTTCATTGACAAATCTTGCCTCGGTCAATTTTATTCTCATTGACCGCGTGTTATGTTCGACGTGAAGAAAAATGAGAGACATCACTCTCTGCCTTCGTTTCTTTCTAAGAATAAACTCGAGCTAGACGGTTGGGTCTTTTTGGGACTTTCGGCCCACCGACGTGGCTTAGACCGAAGAGACCCCTGGCGGAATGTGCCAGGGACAAATCCCTGGATCTCTCTCTCTCTCTCTATATATATATATATATAGAACAAATGCAGGAGCTATATATATATAGCTAGCATACTCCGTTTGTTCTCTTCTCACGCCTTCGCCACGGTAAAATAAACTCATACCTGTGTAAACCGGTGGCCACTTAACTACGGACGATATGCCGACGCACGTACGAGATACGAGAGCGGCGAAGCCCTAACAGGTAGTTCCGCGTTTTAATATCCAACTGGAGCACACGAGTCGTGCTGGAGGGGTCGTATGACCGGAGAATAAATGGACCTTGAAAATAATCATTTTCAGGCTCGCTCTATTTCACGAAAATTTACATCCAACGTCATATCTTGTTTCAATTTTTTATAATTTGTTTATATTCTTGATAAAATTTAATTTAAAAAAAATGTAATAATAAAGGGGAATTTTGTAATACAATTTATTGTCTTTTAGTTTGAAAATTTGCAAACGAGAACAAAAATTGAAATAATTTGTAGAACGTCCTTCCAATTGTTCCTCCAAAACTGGTGAAGCTCAGAAATATCCAATGGGAGCAACTAAGTCCCTTCTATTTTTCAACTCATATCGTCCACAATTCTTATTCATATTTTCCAATTTATAATCTTTCGTTTCAGAAATTTCCGAAGGAAAACAAAAACTGAAACAATTCATAGAACATCCTTCCAATTATTCCTCCAAAACTGGTGAATCTTAAAAATATTCCAAGAGGGAAAAAGGTGGCTTTTATTTTTCAATTCGTATCGTCCACAATTCTTGTTCATATTCTCCAATTTATAATCTTTCATTTCAAAAATTTCCGAAGGAAAACAAAAACTGAAACAATTCACACAACGTCCTTCCAATTGCTCCTCCAAAACTGGTGAATCCTAAAAATGTTCCAAAAGGGAAAAAAGGTGGCTTTTATTTTTCAATTCGTATCGTCCACAATTCTTATTTATATTTTCCAATTTATAATCTTTTATTTCAAAAATTTCCGAAGGATAACAAAAACTGAAACAATTCATAGAACGTCCTTCCAATTGTTCCTCCAAAACTGGTGAATCCTAAAAATGTTCCAAAAGGGAAAAAAGGTGGCTTTTATTTTTCAATTCGTATTGTCCACAATTCTTGTTCATATTTCCCAATTTATAAACTATCATTTCAAAAACTTCCAAAAGAAAACCAAAATTGGAACAATTCATCCTTCCAATTGTTCCTCCAAAACTGGTGAACGTAAGAAATGTCCGAAGGGGGCAAAAAAGTGGCTGGATCGTTGAACAATGATTCATACACGCAGAGTCTAGTCTACACACTCTCTCCCACACACCCACACACACGTCTATATGACTAGCAGGTTTTTGTAGCAGTCTGATCGTCTCGAATTCTAATCTCACAGACAAGCTAAAAAAAATATATATATATATACATACAGCTTGAGGCCCGAACCATGGCAAGTGTGTCCGATCAGCGGGTCAAGGAAAGTTGTAAACTCGACGGGGGAGGGGACTTGTGCGTTCGCTATTTATTCGGTCTCTCCAGGGCCCACGCAGCTACGTTCGTTCTCGTTTGATCGTGTCTTCGTGTCTCGCTGACTCACTTCGTTCTCCCTGTTCATGGACCTGCTTGTTCCAACCGGGTGCATCGGCATGTGACCGTTTTTCGTGTCTCGAACGAACCCGAGCTAGACCACAAGGATCGTGCATAGTCTCATCCTTTTGCCGGCGTGTGAACCCAAACTTTTTCACTCGCGTCATTCTCTCTCTCTCTTGCCCTCTCTGTCCCTTTCACTCACTCTTCTCTCGCTAGCGCGAAACATCTGGTCCTCTTGTAATACAAATCGTACATAAAATTTTCTGCTCGCTAAACGACCGGGACCCCCGCTGTGAAATTGGCTGCCGAATTCAAGACGCAACGTTCAATTCGCAGAACCAGACAAATTTTCACGGTTACAACCTCGAAGATTTATTGTTTACGCGGCGTTTGTTTAATTTTTAAATCCGAAGGCTGGAACGAAAATATTCGATTTGTATAAAAAATGTTGTGACGGGGTTGAAATTTATTTAAATTACTGTAATTTTCTACTAATTAACGGAATATTCTTAAATGACGGTCATATTACCGATCCCTTGGATAAATTACCGTTACGTGACAAACTTTTCAAAATAATCTTTATGTAACGCGTATTTTTCATCGCTGGTAAATAACAATGATACGAAGTACGAGGCGAAGAAATCGAATGTCAAGGCTTGGATTTCGATGAATGGTCTAATCACTCACGACGTTACTTTGATCGGCCAATCAAGACCGATACGTTTCACGCTGGAGGCACGAAAATGTTCCTAATCAGCTACGGAAAGTTTTGCTCGCGACGGTACCCTCGTCGTTTGTAGCAAGATACACGAGAAAAAAAAAGTGTTTATACAAGTCAGTCAACTTTGCTCGTAACAGAACTTCATTGTGAAGGAAAAACTCAGTGGGAGAGAAAGGGAGAGAGAGAGAGAGAGAGAGAGAGAGCGATGGCTCTCGAGAGCTCGTGTCGACGCGGTGAGAGAACATGAGAGGCAACGCGAATGAATCTAAACGTTCGAGTCCACTTGACACCTGTTTGACAGAGATAGACACGAAGGCACAAAATCCGATTGAGTTTTATTTCAAGCGTGAACTTTTCGATCGTTGAGAGATACATCCATTGGACAGCCACCGAGCTTGCCCTCCTCAGGGGACCAGGAATCGTATACAAATAAAGAATTCTGGCATGAGAGTGAGTCTTTTATCGGGAGCGACCAAATCGAAGCTTTGGATTTAATTATCGACGGACTCTCGACGTTCACTATGTCGTTATAGTAATTTTATTGCTTTTATCTCCATTGCTTTCCAAATGAAAACAAGACAATTTTTTAAAATTTAATTAAAATCAAAATTAAAATTATGGATATCCAAAGTTGATATATACAAGCATAATATATATAATAATATTAATAATATAATATAATATAATATAATATAATATAATATAATATAATATAATATAATATAATATAATATAATATAATATAATATAATATAATATAATATAATATAATATAATATAATATAATATAATATAATATGATATGATATGATATGATATGATATGATATGATATGATATAATATAATATGATATAATATAATATAATATAATATAATATAATATAATATAATATAATATAATATAATATAATATAATATAATATAATATAATATAATATAATATAATATAATATAATATAATATAATATAATATAATATAATATAATATAATATAATATAATATAATATAATATAATATAATATAATATAATATAATATAATATAATATAATATAATATAATATAATATAATATAATATAATATAATATAATATAATATAATATAATATAATATAATATAATATAATATAATATAATATAATATAATATAATATAATATAATATAATATAATATAATATAATATAATATAATATAATATAATATAATATAATATAATATAATATATTATAATATAATATAATATAATATAATATAATATAATATAATATAATATAATATAATATAATATAATATAATATAATATAATATAACATAACATAACATAATATAATATAATATAATATAATATAATATAATATAATATAATATTATATTATATAACATATAATAATATAATAGAATACAATATAATATAATATAATATAATATAATATAATAATATTATATTATAACAACATATAATAATATAATAATAATATTTATGTCAAATATTATTTGAAACTATATATATTTATAATTTTTAATAATTAATGAAAAAGCATATATAAAGAAATATTTCTCAATACATTTTAGATAAATTTACGTTTTTTTTTTTGGGTTTTTATTTATCGACAAATATCGAAGATCACAGTTCGTTCGACGTGCAATTTTCTATCTCTCTGCAGAGCCGAAGGTTCTGTGAAACTCGCGCAACTTTGCTCGGTCGTTATCTCTCGTTAATTCAATTCGTTAGCCGAGAGTGAACTTTCGCTATCTCTCTCGTTCCTTCCTGTTAACGAAGACACGACCGGGCTCGACTTCTCGCAATACAAGAGACCACTCGCACGAGACGTCGTATAAATATATACGTAACTCCCTTTTTCCTTTTCCTCGTTTTTTTTCTTTTTTTTTGCCGCCCGAGCTCACAAGCCATACATTTTTTTTACACCTGTCGAATCGAAACTTAATTTAGTAGCGATATCGTCGATACTCGGATAAATTTTTGTTTTTTTCAATACGTCGCTGGTGTGTCTCGTCGTTCAAACGACGTTTTAATACGAAACGCGCGTTAAAGTCCGGGAGGTCGATCGTTCGATTAAATTTTCTCGTCTTAATGCACGTAAAATATGGCCTCGTCGTCGTTAATCATAGCTATCTATGGCAAGTGTAAATATAGAAGTAGAAGAAAAAAAGAAGACAGAAAAAAAGTGGAAGACCTCAATGGAAGAAAGTTCGGCGCGATCGTTAAGCTTCTAATTACACACGAGCGCTATAATTTGATCCAGTCGTAATACTCGTCGTTTCCAATCTTGTCTGATTATTACAATTAATAATAATTAAAAACAAACAATAAAATAAAAAATTTTAATTACGATCATTAAAGATCCTTTGATACGTCAAAATAAAAAATCACATTATCAAAATTAATCGTAGCTGTGCGTATTCTCTCAAATAAAAGTACTCGTAGACATAAAAATCTTTGATCGAACAGAAAAATAAAGAAAATAGCAAAAAGAAGAAAATAAAAACTGTAAAATCGATTTTTTTTCAACGATGGTAAATTCGAAACGAGGCTCGAGTTGAGAAATTTCGTTTGGGTACTGACGAGAGAGAAAGTCAGAAACGACCTGGGCTCCATCTCGATTCGATTCTCGCGTTTCTTTTTTTTTCCCCCTCGGATTAAATTGCACCGTGTACGCATGCGCGTATTAATAGGCATTAGTCACGCGAACCCCCCGGGCCACTCGAATCAACGATTCTTACGAGCCCTCTTGTACTTTATGTACACATACACACACATATGTATATATATACAAACTTATACGTGTATACAATACATGTACATAGAACATTTTTTCAAATTATTTTTTTAATTACTTGGCGTCGAGACGCCGCTACGTCTTTCGATATGTACAATCTACCTATATATATATCGGGTGCACGTGCTTTCGTTGACCAGTCACTCGTCACTCGAGCATCAGCACAGTGGATGAATTCATACGTATGCAAGATTACATAGGCACGTATATCTATAGATATAAATGTCAATGTCCAGAGCGAATATAAATTATGGACGTGCGGAGTTGATATATATATATCTATAATATTCAATATATATATATATATAATATTAATAATAGTATAATCAAAATAATATTGTAATATAATATTATAATATATTATAGTATAATATTATACTATAATACTATAATATAATAATATATTATAATATAATATTAATAATAATATAATCAAAATAATATTGTAATATAATATTATAATATAGTATAGTATAATATTATACTATAATACTATAATATAATAATATATTATAATATAATATTATAAAAATATAATAAAATATTATATTATCATATAATATTATAATAATATTCTACTATATTATATATTATAATATAATATATTATATTAATATTGTAATATAATGTAATAATATAATATAATATAATATTATAATATAATAATAATATAATAATATATTACAGTATAGTATTATCATATAATATTATAATAATATACTAATATATTATATATTATAATATAATATATTATATTAATATTATAATATTATATAATAATATATTATAATATAATATAATAATATAATAATAATATAATAATATATTATAGTATAATATTATCATATAATATTGGCATATAATATTAATATTAGGTATATTATAATAATATTATCATTATTATATTATTATTATTATTATATTTATAATATTGTTGTATAATAACAATATTAATGATATATAGAACGTGATTGCGTATTATTCGACGTTGTACCGTCTCTTTCGATTTCTCGTAGTCGCATCGTGTATTCTCGTTCGAATTCATTCTTATATCGTTCGCTACGCGTGGGCCACAATATTGTATCTCGCTTACCTCCGACATGACTATGCAAAGTCTGTGCCTTCGATCACGATCGAAACGAGAGTCTCCTCTTCGCCTTATACACGAGGCAGAAAACGTCCTCGCTGCGGCAGCACGTGACGATTTTTGGAACGTAACGTACGATTCTAACTCGTCGATATCTCGTTGACCCGTGTTTGCCAAGTAACTAACGTACGCGTATCTGGGTTAAACGTTTTTCCTCACGGGTCGGTTCGCCACCGAGAAATAAATCAACGTCGACGACAACCAAAATCTGTAACGACAAAATAAAAATAAAAATCACGAATTTGAAATACGAATAAAAAAACAATATAAAACGAAAACGTAAATGATCCAATGAAAAGTAACGAGGTAAAATAACAAAATAAACATCGAATAAACAAAGCTCGAACGTTGAGCCAAAAAAATACAAGAAATAAACAAACTTAACAAAAAAAAAACAAATAAAATATTTTTCTTGTAACCAGCCGGTTATTTTTCGAGACTCGAGCGACGATAAAAACCTCTCGCTTCCTGTACAATAATATAATGTAGCACAGTCTGGGGAAGAAAACAAAAAGATTCGAATAAGAAAAAGATGATCGAGGAGGGAAGAGGGAAAGAGGAAGAAGAGGAAAGGAGGGGCGGAAAAGCGTATATTGTAGTTTCCCATCTGACGGATTTCCGGTCGTTCGTCGCCTTTTACGATACTTCGAGCGACGAAGACGCGGACGATCGTGAATGACAGGCAGATAGGTAGCTTGATGTGTGCTATCGTCGTCAAGAAAAAAAATAAAGAATATAAAAAAAAAATAAAACGAATCGAATGCAACACATCCTCGTGCCTGTGTTTTTTTTATATCTATATGTGTGTCTGAGTTTTATACGCGATGGTGTGTTTCACGAGCTGTACGAACGTTTATCTCTCGGACTTTCACGTGGCGCCCGTCAATTTTAATCGAGCTCGACTTACGAGCTCCGCGATAACGAACGGATGCGGTTGTGAAAGCGTCTCGTGTTTGCGCACAGTGCACTCGCGTTCGTCGTTCGTCGTCGCTGTCGTCGTCGTAGTTGTCGTATTGCTTTTATAAACATTGAAACAAAAAGCAAAAAAAAAAAGAAAAGCTCGTACAAGATTGCGATTATTTTCACGTACAGGGTTTTATTATACGACGAAGAATCGAGGATTTGTGACACGGTTTAATCCGTTGTACGGTATCGCGGGTGCATGCGAGATGCATAGGTAAGAGGGAAAAGGTGCGATCGTTCGAAAGGCCGAGTCGTTGGAACGATAAGGTCGAACTAACGTAAGCGGAAGATCGATCGATTATCGAGATTAAAGCTCGATCGTCGTTTTTGCGACGATTCGAATCGATGATCGTTGGGGTGGAATTTTTGATTCGGATTCAATGTTAAGTTTGAGGTTTGATTTGGATTTTTGATCGAGGTTTGATTCGACGCTGAGTTTGAGGTTAAGTTGGTACTTTGATTTGGACTTTAGTTTGAAATTAAATGGGAGCTCGAATGTCGTTTTTCGAATTAAATAGTCGAGTTTAAATTTGAGCTTAAGTAGTCGAATTAAAAGTTGAAATTGAGCAATAGAACTCAAGATTTGAATGAAAATTTTAACTTATAATTTGACTTACAGTTTTAACTTACGACCTAACTGGGGTTTTAATTTACATCGGGTTCAAAATAGAACGTAAAGTTGAACTCAGATCCGAATGAAAATTTTAACTTACAATTGTAACTTACAATTTTAACTTGCAATTTTAACTTACAATTTTAACTTACAATTTTAACTTACAATTTTAACTTACAATTTTAACTTACAATTTTAACTTACAATTTTAACTTACAATTTTAACTTACAATTTTAACTTACAATTTTAACTTACAATTTTAACTTACAATTTTAACTTACAATTTTAACTTACAATTTTAACTTACAATTTTAACTTACAATTTTAACTTACAATTTTAACTTACAATTTTAACTTACAATTTTAACTTACATTTTAATTTACATTTGATTACAAATGGAACCTAAATTTCAACCCAGATCCGAATGAAAATTTTATCTTACAATTTGACTTACACCCTATAAATTTAACTTAAATTCTAATTTACATTTGATTAAAAATATAACTTAATTCTGAACTCAAATTCGAATAAAAATTTGAAGTTTAATTGAAACTCACTTTCGAACTAGGATTTTCGTATCTACTACGATGATTTCCAAGTAAAGTCGCTGATATTAGTATGTACGAGCAACGATCGAACGGCTTATCCTGTTATACCTAACGCCAAGGTACATAAGTGTATCGTTTAATACATAACAGTACGTTACACCGTTGTACGATCGAAACCCGGTGAGTCGTAAGTCCCGGGAGAGACGTCACGATTCGTAGATAGGGCTGGTCGTTTCGCGCCCAGCTCCTCGTCCTTTCCTCGGCACCTTCGAGCGTGCCTCGCCATCACCGATTGGGAGGCAGCTCTATTCCCGATGGGAACTCAATGTTCACAGATATATTTATCCCGGAGAGATTCTTCTCACCCTCACGTGTACGACTCTTCGTAAGGTTTTCGAGGCGAACGTGTGCCCGGAGTTCGTGATCGAACGGGCCCTCGCTATCCCTTCCCATGTCTATAGTTAGCCAGAAACAGACGCCAAGATTTCCGCGTTAGGCGCCGTCACGTACCTTGTCCTCGATGCTTCGTAACGTTTTCGTTATTTATTCTCTCGTCCCTCGCTTTATCTCGTCATTCACGTCGATAACAAAAAAACAAAATATAAATTCAATTTTTCCCTCAACATTTGACAAACAAAAAAACATAAATTTTTAATTTTTGAAAATAAATTTAAATTTTATTGAAAAAAAAATGTATTTTTTTTTAATTCGTATAAAATTTTGAAAATTCCATGGAGTCTTTGGATTTTGTAAAAATGATGTTTATTTTTAAACGAAAGAAAAAAATTATCGTCGAGTGACGAAAAATGATCTCATGATCGATCGCGCGTTCGATGATTTATCGTGAATTATCGGAAATGAAGAGAAAAACGCGTATTCTCGTATCTTGGCGCCGAGATGGCATTGTGCTGTATCAACACACGTCGTGTCTGTTACTTTCGGTTTACCTGAATGTCGAGTCAGCGAAGAAGTTCGGTGCGAGATAAAGCAAGCGGTATTAGTATTATTACAACCGAGAATGTTGAGGTAAAAAATTACAAAAAAGAAAAAAAAAATAATCGAGATACGATGGTGAGTCATGAGTCGAGCTGGCGAGCGATACGAGAAAAGATCGTGTGCAGAAATAGCATTAGAAGGGAATCCTTGGGGGCGCCTGTATTTTCACATCGGTGTCTCCTATGTTGTCTAGCTAGAATCGCATATATGGGTGCAGTGTTGCATTTGCATTTATTTTCCTCGTACGACCTCGCAACAATAATTTTTATTATTTATTTATTTAATTCATATCATTGTTGTCATTTTTTTAATCAATAAATTAAAAAAAATATTTATCTTATGATATTATTTTTATTTTTATATTATATAATATTTTTAAATTATATTATTATTTATAGTATAACATATAATAACAATTATAATAATATATATTATAGTATGATCTATATAGTATAACATATAGATAATATAATATTTTACTATTATATTTATATTTGTAAATTATTTTATATTATTATTATGATTATTTCATTATTATAATATTATATAAAATATAATATATTATATATAATATATTATATATTATATATTATATATTATATATTATATATTATATATTATATATTATATATTATATATTATATATTATATATTATTGTATATTATATTTAATTAATATTATTCATTAATATATTAATATTTAAAAAAATATTCATAATATTTTTTATTTTTTATTATTTCATTATTTATATTTATTTTATTAATTTATCGATTATCTTCAATACAGATGTTGACACTTTTTCTCGCAATAAGCCGATGATGTCGGAACTTGCATTGAAAATAAGAATCTCGGAGATACGAAGATTAATATAAAAACATATCTATATATAGCGGAGAGGATTAAACGCGGAAGGAGAGAGATTATTCCATAGCCTCCTTTCTATCTCATTCTTATACACGTCCGCGAGTCTCGGGAGGCCACGGATTTTAATCGGGCTGCGCTACAGCCCGACGTGATACCGGTCGCCCAGTGCTTATCGGCGCAACCTTATCTGTCCCGATGTGCCGCGTGCGGCAGCAGCGTGAAACGTTTGTACCGCGCGCATGCGCGCGCTCCCCTTATCTCGTTCGCGAAGTAAACGCACGTATGAAGTTAACGCGCCACTCAGGGACCGATCCTCCTCAGTGGTCCACACTATTATCGTCTAGTCAGCTAGTCCAGCAGGTAAATTACACCGTTGTTAATAATTCTCGAGATAAAATTATTTAAAAAAAAAAATTTTTTTCTTAATCAAACAAATTATTCCCGGCGATACAATTTTTTGTTTCTTACATGGAAATAAAGTTCGATATTTAAGATCGAAATCAAATCTCAATTTTAATCATGAATCGTATTCAAATCCACGCCGAAGATCAAAGGTTGAGTCAAAATTTAAATCGATAAGAAAGTAGAACTTGGCACTTGACCTCGATCGAGGTCGTAATTAAATTCTAACTCGATTAAAAATTCAATAGACACCTGAAATTTTGGACTTAAGTTCGAAATTTGACGTGTTCATTTTATAATACGAGCTCGAATTTTGACTCAAATTAATTTCAGGCTCGAATCGAAATTTCGAACGATTGATTCTAAATGTAAATTTAGCCATCGGAAGGAAATCTCATCTCGGGGAAGTTCTTCAATTCCTTGGCTCCACTCTCGAGTGGATCTCGATTTAAATGTTTCGAGGACCTCGAGCCTTCGAGTGAAACTCGCACACATTGCGTCTGGATACTTTCTCTCGTATGCCTTCTCCTCTCTACCCTCAATCCCCACTCCCTTCTTTCTTTCCCAATCACTTTGCCCCGAAAATAATTCCCGAGGTCGTAATAAAGATTATTATTACAAGCGTGACTCGTCGTATCTTAAATGTCCTCTCTGTTGTGCCGACTTGGCCCCCAATGGAGTCGGGGGTCCAGGCTAAGCTGGTACGAAAACGATTGGTGAACACGCCTGATATCTTTTGTGTATTGAAAATTTTGTCTCGAACCGATCTTGGGATAGACGCGTCTTCGACCGAAAAGAAAAAACGTTATTTTAATTGTCGGTCCACGAAGTCTCGTATTATTTGTATTGTCTTCCTGTCATGATCGCTTCGACTTGGTTGTACTCGCTGGTAACGTGAAAAGTAGACGTTCCCACGACGTTCGTCTTACGGTTCGACGAAGATCGATAATTAAATACGATTTGAACTTCCCGGGCGGTCCCTAGCGGTAAACTTTGACACTAACAATAGCAACAACGTAGGTACAGTTATTTAGAATTGAAAGTTGTGGGTGTTTTCCGATAGTCATCGATCTTCCATCGAGTTTGAGATCCAGCTGAAATACTCTTGATCGAAGTTGAGAATTCGTCGTTGCGACTTAAGAGGTTATGTTTCTAATTTTTCAAGAACTCCCGGTAAATCAAGTTACGTCAATTCAAAATTTAACAAATTTCAAGATCTCGAAAATACTTCGCCCGATCAGGGTCGCGTTTTAAATAAGGCCGGCCTGATCCCTGCCAAATCTCAGCCCGATCGAGTTTCAGCTCGAAACGGTGTCCCATCGAGTCCAGCTCTCCTTATCTCGCGGAATTGGGTCAGTCGCAAAGTCGTAATTCGTGTCTTTTGCCACCGAAGACCAGAAAGAAGCACGTACGTGCTGCGCGGATGGAAATACGACGATCGTCGCTCGTGCAACCTGTCCGCATCGCCATTACCCTGCGTGATTCGTGAAGTTTCTCGCACGAAAGCGGAGCAACGTACGGCGTATTGCTTCTTCTCGCTTATAACTTCAGATTGGAGAACGGAAACGGGCTGACAGGTGGTTCGAGTTAGCGTGTACCTCCCTGGTACCAATGTTGAAAAGTAACAACGGCATACGTATTTATATCTGTATATATATATATATAGGTACGTATATAAAATATGCCTTCGTCCTGCACAAAAGCTGTATAGCTTTAATCTCACGTTCTCGGTTCGCTGGGCGGCACCCTGGCAGTATTTTATCCGACTCTCTGCCACATCGACTCACCATTCTCTATGGACGAAGCAAATTCGCAACGTAACATCCATAACCCTACCCTCGAAGAACGCTTCGGTGGTACAGTCCGGTCAAACGTGGTAAACGAATCTTCTACAATGATTCGAACAAATTTTCTAATGGAAATTTACACAAATTCGACTTAACTCGGAGAAAAGAACGGTGGTTTAATTTGGACCACTGATTTATAGAAAATAAATTCAAATTTGACCTTGAACTTACAAAACGTAAGTGATAATTGTGATAAGAATTATTGACAGATTGAAAATTCGTTGATCGAGATGAAATTTTTCTTTTTTTTTACAAGGAAAAAGATCGTGGATTGTTTTGTTTCCTAATTCAAGAACCGGATTAACTCGACTGTACCGTAGGGGTATCCTTAACGAGGGCTCTTGCATCGCGCACGAGCACTTGTATAGTTTGAGCCCGGCGAAGTGTACGTGGTGATAGGATGGGCAGAAGCTCAATGTTTGGAAAAAAAGATACGTATACTGGTATATAGGAATGGAGAAACAGCGAAGAGGCGTTTCCTAACGATCCACTGGCGAAGATTCGCGAGCCGGTATCTAAGAGCCTCGCAGACTCTCGATCTACCATGCCGAGAATATATATTCCACGTTGTAATAAACTTTTCATCCTCCGACTCAAATAAACTCTTCCTCGCTAGCCACAGTCCGATTTCACTCTGATTGCGAGAGCCATATATATAATCTTGACTATAGCCTCGATCGATGATTGGGTGTACGTGCGAGCGAGACGTCGATCGGGAGAATTATGGTAAAGAAAATCCGAGTATTCTTCACATTGACTAGTTCTAATCGACAATACGATTACAAAGTTATTTCTGATGAACAACAAAAATCCATCCACCAGAGATCCAGGTTTCAAAAGTAGACTTAAACTTCCAGTAGTACTCAAGGTCGACCGAGAAGGTCAAATTTTTTTTCGTCCAAACTATGAACTCAGGGTACTTGGAGGATCGGAAATTTCCCGTACAGCAAGAATATAATATTATTATTTAAAATTTTCAGCAATAAATCCGTCAAAAAGTGAAAAATCCAAAAATTTTGACAATTTTTCAACTTTTGACTTCCAAATCGCGCAAAATCAGAATTGCAAATATCATATTCGTAATCTACGAGAAATTTCCTATCGAATATGAATGTCTCAAAATCATTTTGGATAAAAAAAAATTTCACTCCTCTCCCCTGAGGTCCAAGTCTTATTACCTCGAACTACCGGACCCAAACGCAACAGAAATATAACTGTATCCCTTCGACTTCCGGTTTCCCGTAGACTCGTGGTCACTGGCCTGCTAAATTACCGCCGGAAACATTTGCCTCTAAGATAGAATCATCGCGGTCGTTTTTTCTTTTCCACGAATTACTCAACCTAGCGAAGTCTCCATCGAGGGAGCAAGAGAAGTAAGGAGAGGGACGATTCGTAAGCGTACAAAAGAGAGACACACGCAAGATTCGTATATATAAGGCGTGTACCGTATTTTTTGTTGTTGTTCACGTGTATATGTGTGTGTGTGTGGCATCGGTAAAAGGTATAATATCGCGAGGAAGCGAGGTCGAGACGAGTGCGTTGACCCAGAGCTCTTACGGTAACCCAGCCGCGGCCAGAAGGAGAGTCGTGGAGGAGAGTTGTTGCACCTGCCTACTTGCGTGAGTTGTGCGCGACTCGGACTTACCGGGATGAGGTCGCACGACCCGAATAAACCGTCGTCTCATATATCTTCGGTTCGTCCCGATCATCCTTGTTGCGAGATCGTTCGTCACTTCGACCGAGAGAAAGGTGGAGGTACTCGCGTGGCATACGAGAAAACCTTTTTTGTTTTTCCTACACCGATACGCGAATGGCGATCGAGATTTTTTATTGATAAATCATTTCGTACACGTTCGACGGAAGGTAAAATAATACAAACAAAGTATTTTGACTTTCGCAGTTCCATTTAATATTTATTTCCAAGTTTTATATCTATTTTTATTTGTGTTCTTAATTTTATTCGTCGACGATTAATAAAATGTATAATTGATAAAATATCACTAATCAAATAATTTAAAAGTATTTAGGGTGACCTTAACCCTAGGAAATATAAATTACTAATTTTAGTATTAATTTAACGATCGTCAAATAATTTAATTCTGTTTCGACGGAGCGAGATACGAAAAGTATTGCGGGAGGGGGGCGGGGGGGGCGATTGAACGTAAATTATCGAAGCGTGAGTTATGCGACGCTCGGTCGAGTTCCTCGATAAATAAGCGAGCGCAGATAACTATTTAGTATAATGTTCCGTGTATTACGGTAAAATTTATCAGTTTTGCGCTCGATGGTTTTACAACGGATTTTAGTTTTTTTGTGTGTTTTTTATTATCATTTTTTCATTAGAGTTTACACTGCGCACTCATAAAGTGTGCGAATAAAATTAAGGTTTTACATAAGTAATGAGGGAGACGAGTCGCGACGATTTTTTTTTTCTAGAATCGATCGTCGAAGATCTTGGTACCTCGACCTCGCATATTCGCATCGCTATCCTATTTTGTCATCGACGTTACGTCATCGACGTCGTTCGAGCTTGTTCGCTTTGTTGACCGGACGAAAGAAGGAATTAACGCCGAGCAAACGAAAGGAACACGCGATAATGCGATTTTTCTCGAGCTGCACGTAAAGAATCGACGTTCGACGTAGCACTTGAAATTCATTTAATAATTATTTTCCATCGATTCAATGTTTTTTTTACCATTTTTGTTGGAGTGCTATTATGATTTTCCAAGTCACGTAGACTTTTCAAGGTTTATCGTCCCTCGTACAATCTCAATATTTGTAATCGAACGTTTGCATTAGCCACGTGACGGTTCCTCACGATATTTTAAATCTTCAATTTTGAACTCATCTTTATAATTTTCTTCCCATTGTTCACATTTTTTACGTAAATTTGTGCAAAATTTTTAATTTAATTAAGTGTTCGATAAGAATAATTGCGAAATTATTATTATCGTTATTGAATTATAATTATTATAAATTTATTCCTATGATCATTATCGAACTAGTATTAATTAACAAATTAATAATTCTTCAGTATGATGGAAAATAAAAATTAAAAACGATCAAAAAATCAATCAGATCGCTTCAACAAGGAGCGCCCCATATATATATATTAATGTATACGATTAAAGTGGATTCAATGAGTAGAGATCATCCGCATAATTTTCTTCCCATCGTTCACATTTTTTAGGTAAATTCGTGCAAAATTTCAAATTTAATTAAGTATTCGATAAAAATAATTACGAACTTATTACTATCATTATTGAATTACAATTATAATAAATTTATTCCTATCATCATTATCAAACTAAAACTAATTAACAAATTAAAAATTCCCCACTGTGCTGGAAAATAAAAATTAGAAACGATCCAAAAATCAATCAGATCGCTTCAACATGGAGCGCCCCATACACATATTAATATATAGAATCAAAGTGGATTCAATTAGTAGAACCCATTCTCATAATTTTCTTCCCATCGTTCACATTTTTTACGTAAATTCGTGCAAAATTTCAAATATAATTAAGTATTCGATAAAAATAATTACGAAATTATTACTATCATTATTCAATCAAAATTATTATAAATGTATTCCTATAATTATTATCGAACTAAAACTAATTAACAAATTAAAAATTCCCCACTGTGATAGAAAATAAAAATTAAAAACGATCAAAAAATCAGTCAGATCGCTTCAGCATGGAGCGCCCCATACATATATTAATATATAGAATCAACGTGGATTCAATTAGTAGAGGCCATTCTCATAATTTTCTTCCCATCGTTCACATTTTTTACGTAAATTCGTGCAAAATTTCAAATTTAATTAAGTATTCGATAAAAATAATTACGAAATTATTACTATCATTATTCAATCAAAATTATTATAAATTTGTTCCTATAATTATTATCGAACTAAAACTAATTAGCAAATTAAGAATTCCCCACTGTGATGGAAAATAAAAATTAAAAACGATCAAAAAATCAGTCAGATCGCTTCAGCATGGAGCGCCCCGTATATATATTAATGTATAGAATCAAAGGGGATTCAATTAGTGGAATCGCGTCGTGATTTTTCTAGCTATATCGACGAGGAGAGGCTTCGCGGATTGGAGTTTCAATCGCATGCACGCGGTGCATGTGACTTTGCATTCCACGTAGTCGTTACACTCGTTATCGATATTAAAACATGTTGGTATATACGATTCGCCATGCCGGTCGGACTCACGATCGTCGAAGACACGTCTCTCGCTTCTCGCGTGTTTAAATTCTCCCCTCCCCCTCCTCTCTCCTCTCTCTCTCTCTTTCATCTCTTCTCTTGACCTCACTTTCTAGGATCATTTCGCTCGAGCGTGAACTACTGGCGCCTCTGCGCCTGCGTCCAGACCATAGAGGTCGTTCCTGGTGCACGGGCCCCTCGATCTTCGTTCCCTCTCTCCCATTCTCGTCTTATTTCATTCATTTTTTATCGATTATTCCCCTTAAATCGTGACTCGAACAATTTTTTTTTATTTATATCGTTTCAATATTCTTTTATAAACTAATTTTCCTTTCGCTAATATTCTGACTCGGTGAATAATAAATTTTTATTATCGACTTGTCAATTAATTTGAGAATTTCAAGAATTTCAACGAGATAAATAAACGAGACAATTTCTTATTTTCAATTTAATTTGGTTTTTGGAATTGTAAAAATGATTGAATCCAAAAAATGTGATTGTCGATAGAAAAAAGATGAAAATAAAAAATCGAACCGTTCAATTCTATTGTCAACGAACGTTGGGACAATTCGCCAAAGGGCATCATCCTATTATTCGTCGATGATGCAGTACGGAGAATAATACGGGACGGTATCGAGATTCATTGATAAGGAAAATCGACGATGCATATGCGCTCTTCCGGGACCGCGCAGCGTCGAGAGAATAATCCTCGCAAATCGAATACGAGAGAGAGAGAGAGAGAGAGAGAGAGAGTGAGTCTCGGACACGGAGTTTCGTATCCTCCTCCGGATGAATACAGGCTTCGACTTCTTCGTCGTCGTGAGCTTATAGGAAAACGATCGCTCGCGCATCATCCGCTCGTAAATCATAAATTACACGAACCCGATAATATCGTGAGAGAATTGTATGTGCCGCTTGGCTTGAGCGATAAAAAAGAAATAACCGGTAAATATATATATAACGATTGTACGAAAGAGGTGGATATGCGCGAGGGACCGTGAACGCAGGAAGAAGTAAATGACCCGGTGACCTTTTACCCCCTCACCAACCCCGGGGTCAAGATCGTTTCACGGGTCAGCAAAAAATCATTTTCACGTGTTCGACTTATCGTAATTTTATTACCGTGCATGAAAAATTACGTTTTTACTTTGTTCCTTTCTACCCGTGTAAAGTCATTGAGAAGTCACTAAAAGGTGGAACGCTATTAAATATCGAGTCGAATTAAAACCAAATTTAAATCAAATTATAATTATCTCATTTATTTAAAAAAAAACATGTCGCAGTTGACTGAAAGATGTTGAAATAGGGACGAAAAGGAACGAGGATCTATGACAAACGCGATGAAAATAAAAAAATTGAAACAAACAACGATATTATTTGTATTCGCTCGAAACGACCGAGACGGTAAAAAAATCGTTTTCGAAAAAATCATTTTCCCGTGTTCGACTTATCGTAATTTTATTACCGTGCATGAAAAATTACGTTCTTACTTTGTTCCTTTCTACCCGTGTAAAGTCATTGAGAAGTCACTAAAGGGTGGAAAGCTATTAAATATCGAGTCGAATTAAAATCAAATTTAAATCAAGTTTAAATTAACGTTAAACGAACTGTAGATTACAGAACAGAATTAAATTTTGTCGAATTAAAATCAAATTTAAATCAAATTTAAATTGACGTTAAACGAACTGTAGATTACAGAACAGAATTAAATTTTAATCAAATTTAAATCAAATTATAATTATCACATTTATTTAAAAACAAACATGTCTCAATTGACTGAAAGATGTCAAAATAGGGACGAAAAGGAACGAGGAACTATGACAAACGCAATGAAAATAAAAAAATTGAAACAAACAACGATATTATTTGTATTTGCTCGAAACGACCGAGACGGTAAAAAAATCAATTTTCACGTGTTCGACTTATCGTAATTTTATTACCGTGCATGAAAAATTACGTTCTTACTTTGTTCCTTTCTACCCGTGTAAAGTCATTGAGAAGTCACTAAAGGGTGGAAAGCTATTAAATATCGAGTCGAATTAAAATCAATTTAAAATTGACGTTAAACGAACTGTAGATTACAGAACAGAATTAAATTTTAATCAAATTTAAATCAAATTATAATTATCACATTTATTTAAAAACAAACATGTCTCAGTTGACTGAAAGATGTCCAAATAGGACGAAAAGGAACGAGGAACTATGACAAACGCAATGAAAATAAAAAAATTGAAACAAACAACGATATTATTTGTATTCGCTCGAAACGACCGTGACGTTCATTGTTTTATTTTTATATTTTTCCAGATCTGGCACAGATCCGAGCTCTCGTCGAGTCGACGACGATGTTAGGCGGCTCGACCTGTCCGTCGTGCGAGATGCCTTTCGACAAGGGTAAAAAGCGTCGACTCATCGACTCGTGCGGTCACGAGCGCTGCTACTCCTGTCTATTCCGTAGCGAGGCATGCCCGATATGTCTGGAACGAACGATGGTTAGCGACGAGGTCCTTCGCGATCATCGCAAGCAACAACAGCAGAAGCAGCATCCTTACGAGAACGAAGTCGCCGGTTTCTGTTCCTCGGAACCGGTATCCATACTCGCTACCAACGACGACTGGCTCGACGACCCCTCCACCATAAATTCCCTATGCGGTAGCCCGAGACCTCCTCGTACGAGGATCAACCCGAGGGGGGCAAACCTGCCGCCTCGCGTCGTTCACGTGAGACTTTTTTTCAATTTTTTTACTCTTCTTTTTTCTTCACATTTTAATTTATTTTATTTTATTTTTATTATTTTTATTCTCTCTCTCTCTCCAATCAACTTTCATAATAATATCGTCTCCTCTCGATTTTTATCTCTTTCCCTCTTATTTCCTTTCCCCTCGTAAAAATCGTCTTAAACCGAACGTTTATTTTCGCGTGTCGAAGCAAATTATGCGTCCTGCTCGAACTAAAATAACCGGCTTATTAAATAAAACAGAATTGCAAAAAAAAAAAAATGCCATTAATTAACGAGCTAAAATTTTTCGACGACAAAACTTGACGGACGTACGTCGTTATTGAAAAAAAAGATTGAAATTCGATGGAAATAATTAAATACAAGATAAATAACATATTTTCTTTATCGACCGAAGTAATATTGTTTATTTCATTTTTATTATTTCAAATAATTTTGATATAAACTATATATAGTTAATTATAAATAGTAAATAATTAAAATTATCGTTTTAACCAAACGATTGAAAAAGAAAGATATTAAATCTCGTCCTCGTCATAGCTGTTTATGGAATTGGGTCTGTGGGCTTGGCGCGCAGTCATCGTCATTTTCGAAATCGCCTCACGTCACGTTCGCCTTAATATTCTATATTACATTTCCAATTTCGCGGCATTCAATAATAATTCCACGTACGGAAGTGAGGAATTGTGAATACCGCAGAAGAGAAAGAGAGAAAGAGAGAGAGAGAGAGAGAGAGAGAGAGAGAGAGAGAGAGAGAGAGAGAGAGAGAGAGAGAGAGAGAGAGAGAGAGAGAGAGAGAGAGAGAGAGAGAGAGAGAGAGAGAGAGAGAGAGAGAGAGAGAGAGAGAGAGAGAGAGAGAGAGAGAGAAAGAGAGAGAGAGAGCGGAGGTGTCGTAAAAGATCGGTAAATGCGAGAATGACGCATTCGTGTTGTATTATCATGAAAGTTCGTCTCTCTCTCTCTCGATATTCGTACGCGCGAAACGCCCGACGGACACCTACGCGTTCTATTATATACGTATATATATAAATATAGCGGTGTACGGTGTCTCACAGGACGCCCCTTGAAAGAGAGCCTTTCAGTCGGCAAAACGCGCGAAGATTCTCTCGCCTCGTCTCGTGTTCGTCCACCCACGACAGTCTGCGTACCTTTGCGCACGCGGCCTTCTCGCCAACGGACCGACTGACAAAGAGATGTACCCTCTGCCCCCTTCTGGAGATTCACGAAACGATTATTTTATCCTTTTAAAATGAAATCTCGTTGAACGACGCCGACCACGCTCGCGCAAAAGTCATTCCATCGTTCGTCCGTTTTGGTAAACAGGATGTAAACTCGTTACGAAAAAAGAAAGAAAAAAAAACGAAAAACAATATTAAAAGTAAGACGACTTACCGACCGAGTTATCGTTAGCTACCGGCGAATTCCGAGAGATGGCGCGATATTGAAATTTGAATTTTTGTCCGTTATTCGATGTTCGAATTGGAATATTTTCGAAGTTGGAGTTGTTGGGAGACCTGTTAGGGTGCGAGTTAATTGGAAAGTTTATGAGAAGCGGATTAATTAATGAGTAGGACAGGCTTTTAATGGAATTAACGCTTTGCGAGACGAGTTTATGACGTACGATGTTATATTGCAGCTGAGGGATTCGGCCGAGAACGTCACGTCTTCGCCATTGGCAGGAGCTATGGGAAAAGGACTGAAGACTAAACCACCTGTACTTCCGGAATCCAATGCTTCCCAGGCTCGGCACAAACCGCAAGTCATGGCGCAGAGTGAGTTATTACTTTAACGAGACTCCAATTTCCTCGTTGTATTAGCCATTTAATCGTATCGTTTGTTTATAATTACATTCTTTCACCTACACCTTAAGAAAAAACCGTTTTTTTTAAATTGGCAATATCGTCCTTGAGGTCCTTGAAGTGTAAGAAACAATGAATCAATCTGAAAAAGCAAACTACGGAATAAAAATCATCGATTAATTTCAAAATTGCGTTGGTTCGTTTTTCTTAATCAAATATTTTTTGTTTGTTTAGGCTGTCCAACCCCACCGAATCAGCGCAAGAGGTTTTTCCTGAATTCGAAAGTATTGAGGAGTCCTTTCACACCTCAGCGAGGATCCCGAAGAGGGGCCTCCGCGCAGGATCAAACGGGGAACGAGAATCCTTCGGCCTTGTCAGGTAAGATAAAAGGAAAACAAAGATCGTTTTTGATTCGGAATTGAATTCGTCGAGAGATTGGATCGATAAGCGGTAGATCATTGAGAATAAAGAAAAAATTAACGTCGCGACACGTAGCGTGGATGACATGGTCTTGGGAAGGAAAATCAAGATGGCCGGGCGTGGTACTCGGCAAGATCAAGTCGTTGTGGAGCACGAGTCAGGGTAGCGCGAGCGACGGATTGAATCAACTGATCGACTCGTCCAGTAGCAAACCCACCGAAGGACTCGTTCGTAGCTCCGTCAAGACTCACGATGCCCTCAATCAACTGATTGTCGCGTCCAACAAAGTCACAGGCAGGAGTTGTTACTTGACTCACGTGTGCCAATTTTTGCGTTTCGTTGTTTTGATTTTATATTTGTTTGATTGCATTTTTTTGTAAATCACAAGTCTAATCCAATTAGTCGAGATTGCGCGGTAGAGTTATCAAGGATTTGACAAGGATCGATCGTTCGAGGACGTCGAAGCATGCGATAAAAAAGATTAACGATTTTCCACGATTTGCAGTGACTGCACTTTGATTCACATGATCGTTTTTGATTCACCTTAATTATTGTACTGATTTTATGCATCTTGATAAGTCTATAAAATAATATAACGGACAGACGGAACACTCGGCGATGCTTGTGGAATTCACAGCACTCGCGAACTCTCGGACGGCACGATCGCAAAGCAACCGAGTCGCACAAGCCTGCTAGCAATAATCTGCGATTGCCGAGAGTCATGAAATTTGTCTCGTTTTTTTTTGTTTTGTTTTTTTTGTGTTGCGTTGCGCTGTTGAAGATTTACGACCAATTCATCTCACGACTTTCCACGACTAACGAGCATTTTTTTTTCTTTCTTCTCCCCGTCCTCGTCGAAACTTTCACAGATGACGAAGGAGGTTGCGTCAAGCCACTGTCCTCGAAGACGAGAAAATCATCGCAGTCCGATCTCTACATGAGGCTGGGACTTTTACTGGGTTCGGGTAATCTGCGAGGAAACGTTGGTGTCGATGCTGCGGATTTACCGGGAACACCCGGTCGTCCGGTTCAGACTTCCGGTGTCTGTCCAAGACCGCAGATTCGTCTGAGCGATGCGAGAGGTCATGACACCTCTTTCAGCAGTCTAACGAGCTTCGAGACTCAGACACTCGCCTCGACCAACACCAGTCCGGTATCGACGTTGACCGGTACGTCGAGCGAGGCTGAAGTAGCAGCGGCACTTAGGAGTCCGATAAAGCCCAAGGGCAAATCGAAGGGCAAAGGCAAAGTTCGTGATTGCGATAGTGCCGGAAGTCTCGCTTCGATATCGACCTCTGTCTCGGCCTCTACGTCGATGTCCATGTCCATGTCTGTCTCGGTTTCCGGTTTGTCGAATGGAAGCTCAAGTCCACTCACCCCGAGAAGGCACTCGGCTAATAATCAGCAGGGCCAGTGCGACGAGCGCGAACAGTTGAAGAATCGAAGATCCTGCGCTAGGCGATCAGCCAGAGGAAGTAACCTCAAGGCACCGATCGACTCTAAACGTGAGTACCCATGAGAAATTCGAGTTGACAAAAAATCAATGAAATCAGATCGAATCAAAAACTTCCATTGTTTATCTTTACAGTGCGTTTCGTTCAACATCCTGGAGCGCAATTGACGTTGAAGCCACTGTTCTTCGAAGTACCGCTTGTAGAATCGGATCCGATCTTCACCGGACGTCAATGGCTTCTCCAGGAATTCGAGACGGTCGTCAAAGGTTCGAGTCCGGGAGTTCTTCTATCTGGTTCGCCGGGAACCGGAAAGACAGCCCTGGTCCTTCAACTGGTGGAGCACAGTTGTTTCGGTAGACGTCGCGATCAGTGTCTACGCGAGGAGAATTGTGACGCGATCGAGGAGATCGAGAGGCCATCGTCGGTATCGTCGATGGAAACGAATATTCGTCGTACGAACGAGAAGATAAGAGAGCTTGCTTCGCACGTCGTTGCTTACCACTTTTGTCAGGCTGACAACAACAGCACGTGCCTTGTGCCCGATCTCATTCATTCGTTAGCGGCGCAACTCTGCCAGGCACCTCAGCTCATTTGCTACCGGGAGTATCTTCTCTCCGAGCCACATCTTCAAGGCTCGCTCTCGCAACGAGAATGCACGGTTGATCCGGATCTCGCGCTTTCCCGCGGCATAATCGAGCCCCTTCTTAGTTTAAGAAAATCCGGCCGATTGCCCGAGGTTAACATGATGATTTTGATCGACGCGGTCTGCGAGGCTGAATATCACAGGCCGGATCGAGGTGACACCATAGCGTCCTTTCTCACGAGACACGCCCCGAATTTTCCAAGTTGGCTGAAAATTGTCTGCACCGTGAGAACTCAGCTGCGCGAGTGCGCTAAGCAGTTGCCCTACACGAGAATATCCTTGGACAAAGGCACGAACGATTCGATGAGCAGCAACGTGACTAGAGATTTGGCGGATTACATTGGCTACAGGCTGGCTCAGAGTCCAGCTATACAGACCAACGTGACGGCTTCGATCAACGGAAAAGCCGAATCTTCCTGCGGTGCTAATCAAACGAGATTCGCCTCCCATCTGCTGGCCCTTGCGGGTGGCAGCTTCCTCTTTGCCAAACTAACGCTTGATCTCATCGAGAGTGGCCACCTAGTGGCTAAATCCGCGAGCTACAAAGTACTTCCGGTCTCCCTCGCCCAAATCTTTCAACTGCACTTCAACCTCAGATTTCCAACCGCCACCTCCTTCGACAAGGTTCAACCACTTTTGGGAGTGTGCCTCGCTGCACTTTATCCCGTTACCCTCACGGAGATATATTATTCCGTGAATTCCCTGTACACCGACCACTTCGTTTCGTGGGAGGACTTCTTGCAGAGATTCAAGGTAAGTTTCGATTGGACAAAGTAAATGAATAAAGATTATAACAAGTTATGAAAGCGTAGATAACAAACATCATAAATTGGAGGGTGGGCTCAATCTTGCCACAGTTTTAAATTGTATTTCATAATGGCCCTTAGTAGTAGTAAGCGAATGAAGTAGTAGTAAGGCAATCAAATCAGAATAAAGTGGCTTGATGACAGAGCCTACCAACAATCAATCTCAATTTGATCTTCGTATCTCACCTAATCAACTACTTTGTTATTTTTCCCCCGCTGCCCACGTCACGTGTCAAGTGAGTCGATGCCACCGACCTACTTACGCTCAATGATCGAAAACTTTGACCCATCGATTAATTCTCAATCATCGTTCTATGTACTCGCAGATGCTGTCTGGATTCCTCGTGAAACGATTGGACGACACCTACATGTTCTTTCATCCATCGTTCAGGGAATGGCTCATGCGCAGGGACGAGGGTGAATCGACGAAGTTCCTTTGCGATCTGAGGCTCGGTCATGCCGCGATCGCATTTCGATTGTCGCGCTTGCAAGCGCCCTTGGACGGTGAGAGAGTTCTCGAGCTTGGTCATCATGTTCTCAAGGCACACGTGTATCGAGGAGTCGCACCGTGTTGGCCATCGAGAGATCTTCAAGCCTTGTGGATGACGACGTCTGCCGAGTGTGTCTCTTGGGCGTTGTGCACGTTGAGAAATATCTACAGTCCTAACGTTAAGGTCTCGAGGTTGCTCCTGCTGGCGGGAGCCTCGCCGAATCACGTTACCGATTATCTCGGCAATGCACCGGCACTCTGCATCTATGCTCATGAAGGATCGGTCGAGATGGTCTCGCTCCTGTTGGAATTCGGTGCTGACGTCGAGCTGACCAACAGTCAGGGCTGCACAGCGCTGTCATTAGCCGCTGCTCGCGGTCATTGCGACGTAGTTCGAAGGTAAGACGGTCTTTCATCATTCCCAGAATTGACTCACTTTATGGTAATCTCTGTATCTACGTGCTAACATCTCCTTCATTGCAATTGTTCCAGACTGGCAGCGGCTGGTGCATCGTTGGGTCACGCCGACATGGCCGGTCAGTGTTCCCTCGTTCATGCCGCTCGACACGGACGCCTGTCGGTCGTCGGTTATCTATTAGCGTGCGACTGGTTGACATCAACGAACGAAACCGATTCCGAGATCTCGGGTCCATCCGACGTCAGTCGGGAGGAAGCTGCTCAACAAGCGGTCGTAGCTGCCGCTTCTCAAGGTCACGAGGCGGTTGTCGAATATCTGTTAGACATGGCTGAGGTCACGGTCGACAGTCCCGACAGTCTCATCGGTGAAACGGCCTTGACGATCGCCGCTGCTCACGGCTCGACCGCTACGGTTTCGGCACTTTTGGCGCGCGGAGCCAATTCCATGGCGACCAATTCCAAGGGTCTGTCGGCTCTGATGCTGGCAGCCAGGGAAGGTCATTGGGGCACAGCGGATAGACTGCTTCAAGGTTCACTATCGAGCAGTACCGACACCGTTCATGACGACGCTACGGCTCTCCTCGAACAACGTGATGCTTCGGGCCGTACGGCACTCATGCTCGCGGCGTCTGAGGGACACACCAACCTCATTGAGCTCTTCCTCGATCGAGGTGCGATTCTCGAAGCCACCGATAAAGAAGGTCTCGGTGCACTCGGCTGGGCCTGTGTTCGAGGACGACTCAACGCCGTACAGAGTCTCCTGGATCGAGGTGCCGATGTCAACGCGAATGATAACACTGGTAGAACCCCTCTGGATTTGGCTGCTTTCCAGGTTAGGATCGACAATTTTCCTAACAAATGACAGAATTTTGAACTAAGGAAGATTCAAAAACGGATACAACTTTTGTGAATTGTAATAACGATGTATGTTTTTTGTTTAGGGTAATCCAAAATTAGTGCAATTACTCTTGGAGCGTGGCGCGGCGGTCGAGCACGTGGATCTTCACGGCATGCGCCCACTGGATAGGGCTATAGGATGCCGCAACGTGCCCGTTGTGCAATGTTTCTTGCGTCGTGGTGCGAAACTAGGTCCCGCTACCTGGACCATGGCAACCGGCAAACCTGACGTTCTTCTCATATTGTTGAACAAGCTTCTGGAAGATGGCAACGTCCTCTATCGCAAAGGGCGGCTGAAAGAGGCGTCACATCGTTACGCTTACGCCTTGAGAAAATTCCCCGATCCTCTGCAACAGATACAGGACAATCAGAGCCAAGAGCAGAACAATCTGATCATTCACGTTCAAACTTTCGAACAGCTCAGACTCAATTTTGTCCTGAATCTCAGCCGATGCAAGCGCAAGATGAACGTGAGTTGAATATTTTCTTTTGTCTCATATCCGCTTCGTAAACAATGAAAAATTTATCATGGCGGACGGCGCCCACCTCGAATATTTGACAATTTATTGTCGCGCGAGATAATTTTCATCAGAGGCGAAGAAAGTTTTAACGTATTTTCGAGAAAGGAGTAAATCTGTATTATTTTTGACGTTATTTTTCAAAAATATATGTAGTTCATTTTTTCACCGCTTGGCGCTTCGCAAGCCGTCTCTATATCGCACGTATTCTTTTGTTCATATCCTAGGAATGTGAGGAGGCCATCGAGCTTGCTGAGGAGGCACTCAAGACGCGACCCGATTCCTACGAGGCTTTTTACGCCCGTGCCAAAGCCCGAGTCGACATAAACTGTCTCGAAGAGGCTCTGTCCGACGTCCAGGAAGCATTGCAAATCGCACCGGTAAACAATAGACAAGACCGACGTGTTCTCACTGCTCTGAATGACGAAATCATTTCGAGGCTCGAGGGCACCGGAATGGGCTGTAGCAAGGGACCAACTGACGGATCGTCGAGGTTAAGGTTCAGGGCATCGATCGATACCCTGACGGAACTATAGGTATGCCGAGCTACGTCCAGGAAAAAAAAACAAATAGAAAGAGATAACAATTTCTTAATATAATCGAACGAACGAACGTTTAACGAATCGTTCCCCTTTTTTCACTTGTATTTTCCTTTTGTTTCGCCTTCGTTTACGAAAAAGAAAGCTTCAAATCGATTCCAAAATTTCGATGAGGAGAACAAAAAAACAAAACTATTTTCAAGAATGGAAAAAACAAAACTCAGAGAATTAAAAGAGATTACGACTATACGATGTAGTGGAACGTAGTCGTTCCAATTGCTCCACGAAACTTTTCGATTGTAAATCGAACGAGCAGATATTAATATATATATATTCCGTGTATTATATTATTATACTATTATTATTATTATTATTATTATTAATATTATTATTATTATAAATTGGCTTTACCCGCGTCCATGTAATTCGTTCCGAAGGAAGAAAAAGAGAAAACAAAAGAAACGTTGTATACGAAAAATAAATATTTACTTGCCTCGTTTCAGTATTTCGTGTCGTAACTATCGTTTACAGTAAATGTCTATAAAATAAAATAATGAAAAAAAATTGTTCGTATCGTGATGAAATACAAAAATTAAATTATTTCAATCATCGACGAACAGTTTGTGCGCACTTTTCTTGCCAATTATTAATTTTTCTTTTTTCGTTGATTCGCTTCCTTTTTGATAAACTTGTTTGCTCATTTTTTCCGATAACCGAACACGTCCATAGAGTAAAACAAAATAAACAAAAAAAAAATGAACAACGTTATAATATTGTAATTTATCTTATAGAGCGTGAATCTGATTCGAGGCACGTGAATCGAAATTCGTTGAGGTTAACGATAGCTTTTCTTTCTTTCTTTTCTTTTTTTTTTATTGTATATTATATATACACAATATGAACAAATTCACAAAATTGTTTCTCTTACATTTTATCTTATTTATTCCCTCTCCGCCCCCTCTCAAATTTTCGAAACTTTTTGTGAATGTGTATGCTTGAAAAATACATTGTTTTTTTTTCTTTCAAAAATCAGTTTGTATACATTTTTGTTTGTTTTTGTAAATCGTACGAAAGAACAAGACACGCGACTTAAAATGTTCTTTGTTCGGTGACTCACGATCGACTGAATGAAAAAGAAAAATGTATCTTTATTGTTGTTGTTGTTGTTGTTTTTTTTTTTTTTTTTTTTTTCTCAAACGTGAAAATCCCCGACGGAAATGCCTCGAGTCCGAGATACACGTTACATACGAGACGAGTGGTCGAGATCTCGATCGGTGAACGGCGCAGAAAGATGAAAAACCGCAAGATTATACATATATAGCCGATATATATATATATGTATACACAGCAATATCGTTTAATGAACGTACTTGTAATCGAAGATCGATAAAAAAACAAATACAAACTGATTGCAGAGAGGCGATCAGATATCCGTGGCCTCGGGCAATTCGATATGTACCAGTATGTTTTCAATAGCCATCGACAATGGCGTCGAAAAATAAACGAAATATTTTATTGAAAAACGAAGAAAATAAATGCAAAAATGAAAAAAAAAACGATTTTGTGCCACATATGTTTGTATCATCACATCCTTATATCTATAAATGTTCGTGAGTCTGTGTGTGTATGTGTATGTGTATTTATTGCAGTTTTGTCGTTACATTACATAACGCCTCGTCAAAACTCTTACACGAAAGAAGAAATTCGAAAATTCGCTGCGACAATACGATTGCGCAATGGATTTCTGTTTTTTTGTATTTTTTTTTTTTTTTTTATGTATCTTATCGGATAAAGCTTTATACTTCATACGAACGTTAAAAATCTGTGTCTCGAGAGTATTTAAAGCTTGCGAAATACGTATATAACGTTTTACGTAACGGTGCAGTTTTTTTGTTTGTTATTTTTTATTAAATATATTTTTGTTTGTTTATTTACGATGATTGATTAGCAGATCGTCGGACAAGCTTTGCTCGAGGCGATGATATTGCTACGTCGTCACTTTGTTTATTTAACAAAGAGTTCGATATAGCGCCGAGCACTGCGAAAAAATAATTTATTTTATTGGAATAATTTTTTTTTGTTTTTTTTTTACTCTTATAGCGATTAAATCTCGTCGATAGATTTATTCGAGTTCTCGTCGTACCGGAAACGATCGATGGCGGAAGGAAGCATTCCGGAAGGAGAGCCACGTTTGCGTATGCAAAAGATTTAAATTAAAAACCGCGTATTATCGACCTCGCGGATTGGAACGACGTTTATTGACGTCCGGTCAACGTCGACGTCGCGATCACGAATCTCGACGCGCGATGTAATTGAACGTTTTCGATTGATTTCTTGATTGTTTTCTCTTGTTTTACGAATTGTACGGTTTTCCGGGTTTTATTTATTTACTCTCGGGGATTCCGGTTTTGAAATTATGCCTCGAGGATGATTCAAGGTCGATTCAACGTCGAGGGAACTTTCTATTCATCCTCGAACGCCTCGATCGCGATGCGGTATTGTTCGAGGTCGATCGGAGCGATTACAAAACGTTCGAGAATGATCGAAGGTCGATCGGTATCGTTCAGGGTCGATCGGAAGGATTCAAGGTTGGAATTGAATGATTCAAGGTCGACCGAAATTATTCGAGGTCGATCGGTATCGATCAGGGCCGATCGGAAGGATTTAAGGTTGGAATCGAATGATTCAAGGTCGACCGAACATTATTCGAGGTCGATCGGAATGATTCAAGGTCGAATCTAAGGCGTTTAAGGTCGGAAATCTCTCGAACGAATCACACCGCGTCGTACCGATTTAAGTCGATGAAAGTTAAGATGTAATTTACGTCGACTCTTGTGGCTACTGTGCCTTGTAAGTGTCCTTGTTTTGGTAACCCTGCACGTAGCCCGACTGATCGGGTAAGTCCTTGCGTCCGGCGATGCCTTTGCCCTTGCCGGTCTCGTCGAAGCGTTGCTTGTGCGAACCGGTGTACTTGGTGACGTCCGTAAGTCTATCGACAGCTGATGCGCCTTTTCCACCCTGTGAACAAATTTCCATAGTAATCATTTCGATAAAATGGCGTAAGGAAAAATGGTCCAATTCAAGGAAAAATGGACCACACTTTGTTATTATGCACAAACTTAAATATTTTTCAAGGTCAATGATAGTAACAGTGTCAAGGTTAAATTTAAGATTAAAGAACCGTTGTAAAACTTACCGTTGATGTTCCACCGGTGAAGCCAGGTGGTCCACAATTCGCCAATTTGGTTTTTATGTCAGCAAGTTCGACCTTTTTGTTCCTAGCTAACTCCTCCAGGAAGGCCTTGTACTGTTCGGGGCTAAGTTTGTTGGATCTGTCATCGGTAAAGTGAATCATTAAATGTTTTTGTTCAATTTATTTTTATAGAGAACAAAAGAATGGAGGCAAAAAAAGATTAAAAAAAAAACATCAATGAAAAATGACGTACTTGTGTTTTTTGAAGTATATTCCCGTGTCTGTCGTAGTAATTTTTTTGCCGTCTATAACCTTCGCCTGTTTCATCCACTTGTCGCTCTGGCTGAGCGTGATGAGTTTGCCGTCGCTCTTCGGATCGCCGAATTTCGAGAAAGCCTTGAAAGACGATAGGAACGTGCCGCCGCCGGTCGCTGATGGACTCGCCGGTGTTGATTTTTCCGTGCTCGCTTCCTCGATCTTCAAACCCGCCACATCGTTCGTTACGCTCGCCACTTCTGGCTTTGCGGAACCGTTGCTCGTCTCGTTATTCGCAGCTCCGTCCATATTTGTTCGTCACTGAATAAAAATTAAAAAAAAAATGGAGATAAATTATTTTTTAATTCCAAAATTCGATGTAAATTGAAAATTTTGAAAAATAGCAGTAGATTTTTGCGTCGTCACATTTTAATTATTATTTTCGTTGTTCTCGGGGTGAAAATAATACTCGACAATAACGTTAGTTCGTCGTTGCGTGCCATGTAATTTTGCAATTTTCTAAGCGTGGTATCGCGAGTCACGAAACTACCCTCTTTCGCGGGGTTGCAATTTCGTTCGAACATCAGGGAATGGAAGTAGTAACAGGTAGGAGCGGGGCAAATGGTCGCGTGACACGAGGTCACGTATAAGCCCTTTCTGCTTTCCGCCCATGAGTTGGAACAAGTGGTAAAGCTCGATATAGCGGAGAATGGAAGTGCGGAAATGCGGTTCCTTTTTCAACACGCACCCCTGTTTATACCTTCGAGGTTGTCTTTACGCGTGCGTTAAAAAGAACAAAATTACGTTAGAACCCAAAGTGTTCGAGCGTGGGAAATAATCGAGGCATAGAGAAATAAAATTATATCGTCTTCACCCAACCGACGACCAGAATGTTGTTTCATACCTATAAATAGGTATTACGACGATTGCACGCACGTTAACGTGTTTAGCACACCAAGCGACGATGAGCCGGTTCTGTTCCATTATGCACGGTAAATACAAAATGTGCCGAGATCCGTGGACATTAGGTAACACACGTTGGGGGGAAGGGGGAGAACAACGGGAGTCAGAACGAGATACTAGAGAGAAACGATGACGCGTTGGACGTAGATGGAAGAATTGAGTACTTAACGAACGGAGTTCATAGATCAGACAAAAATTATGGAAATTGTTCGTAGAGATTAGTAGTGGGGAGTAGATTGATTGGAGATGAAATTAATTAGCGAATGGATTTTATGTACCGGTCAAAAAATCAAAAAACATAGAAATTTTCAGATTTTTCAATTTTTGATTGGGTAATTTCGAAAAAACGGGACTAAGAATATTATATTCGTGTTCTACGGGAAATTTCCGATTTCCTGAGTACCATGAGTCAATGGTTTGGACGAAGTCAAGTTTTGACCTCCCCGACCTACCCTAACTACCAAAACTCTGATCGGGCACCTTAGAAGGGATGAATTTCTTTTTACCTAAAATGACTTCATACTGTATTTGTGACATCGAAAATGTACCGCAAAACACGAATATAACATTTTTGTTTCTGGTTTTTACAAATTTATGGGTAAAAATTAAAAAATCTGAATATTCCCATATTTTTTACCATTTTAGCCATAAATTGAAAAAATCAAGGAAAGAGGATATTCGATATTATATTCTACTATCTTCACGGATCGCAGACGTTTTATTAATTTGATTTCCACTTTGTTATTGTGCGTAAAATATTCTTTCAGCTATTTTTTGTGAAGTTTTGAGAAGTTAACCTTACCTGTCGTAAGGTTACTTAATTTACGCTCGTATAAATAAATGTTATACCGTCATCACAAAGAATTTGCACGTAATGGTGATTAAACTTCGTGCTCGTGTTGGACAAAACCGTGAAATGACGTAGTCCCACCGATTGGAGACGAGAGAGATCGAACACTGTAGTAAACATATAACTCTCAAGCAATTCGTACGACTGTACGGTATTCGCATTAGCGTCTGCCCGATCCACAGCCACTTCGTAATCATCGATAATGGACGAATCTATCAATTATCGTATATCGTTCGATTCTATTTGTTTATCACTATGACACATAAACCACCCCCTCCGAATAACATTCATCTCTCATAAACATTCCAAGCTATCGCACTAGTTACGAAACATAGATATCAGAATAGCCGAGAGTGACTAAAGCTACGTCGTAAGACTTATTTTCGTCCACCGGAAGATCCGAAACAGGCGCCAGAAAATTGTGCCTATACATTTTAGGGGATGTCGAAACGACGAATCAAAAAAAAACCAAAAAATCTTTTCTGCCACAAATTTTTGCAAACCAAAATCACTTTTGTTCACTCACCGTAACGATATAAACAAAATTTGTTTAAAAATTTTATAGTCTCGTTTATTCTTGGAAAAATACGAATGTGTGTAAAATTTTTCGTTCTTTCAACGAGATAAAAGTAAAAGCAACAAACTTTTGTTGAGAATAGAAACAACGAGATTTGAGAGATAAAATGTTGCTAAGCACGTTTTGCGTCCAGCGCTTCTCGCAGTAACCGTTGTGTACAACAGCTGTATATTGTGTGAAGGGCGAATAGAAAACAGAGCGAGAGCAGAGCAGCAGGTTCCCCAGATTTGGTTCCTCGGGGGATCAGAATCACGAGAGAGAGAGGGGAGAGGGTGTTTTCAGAGCGCATGTGTTCTATCGATCTGTGCCGCTACGAGCAAGCTCGCTCGAGGCTGTAGCCCACCTCCTACAGTGATTGACCAACTAGAGTATTACAGAAGATTCAGTCATTGGCCAACCTCACTGGACAAAGAAAAACGGCGTTTTAGACGTTGTGGCACAGTCATTGGCCATTGACCAGTCGTTGCCGCGTTACAACAAATTTTCAGCCTCACAATCTACGTTGATAAGAGCCTAAAATAGATTGGTCCCTCTGTATAAAGTTCTCATCACGTAGTCAGAAAATAATAATCAACGTTTTCCAAGTACGATAAAAAATTATCAGTTTTATTTTAGGAAATACAAATTGTCGAGTCCTCTGAATTTGCTTAATTACTTTTCAAGTATTTAGCAGGGTTCATTGCAACTCTGAAATTTATCTATAACGGTGATAAAAAATACCAATAACTGTGTCTTCATTAGCTTAAAGTGCCAATCACTGTATATTGTCCCTTTTATCCCTTCTACGTGTATTTTTATGTGCCTGTGCGCATTTTATGCGTGTCTGTGTATAAAGCTATATATATATATACTTATGTTAGTACACAAAGAAGGAAGGAGAAACTCGAGCTAGCCCTTATTGCTATCAGGAAAACCGCGTTCCATTATGGGGGTGCAGACAGAATTGGACCAAGCACATCCCCTCCAAGCTCCCACCCTCGGCAGAATTCGATTTAATTCTCTCCCTTTTTCGAACGTGGCGCACCCTCCGACCGTAGCCGAGCCTACGGCGAACCCGACGTTGTAAACAATCGTCCAAGCCCGAATGAACACACTACGAACAATCTGCCCTCGATAACGATGTGAAACTCTTGGTCCATATTTTTTTCTACGATAGTTCGCAGTTTATTTATCTTTTTATTTTTTCGGTCTTGGGGGTGAGTCCAACCCTCAATTATTGATCGAAAAATAAATAAAACAATAAACGTATCATCGTTTATTTGTTTTTTTATCGATAATTGATCAAATACGATAAACTGTATTGATCGAAAAATTGTTCGGGCGTATCGATAAGTTAAATATTATTGTCAATCTTCTTAATTTGATTGGAAAGGTTGATACGATAATTCGTAAAAATAAGAATGATGCCGATTTATCGCATTGTTCGAGATAGATAGGGCTCGACTATTTATGGCTCAGGAATTATCGTCCTTGACTGTAAACCTGATATAAATTTTATTACAACGTATAGATACGAACATTATAGCCACGATCCACGAACGCAGCTGCAATATATTTGATTACATCATCAATTCGCTTAATTTATTTTGTAAATAATTTATCATCTTTGATTTTGATAAAATTTATTAATTCAATTTATTAGTCAATGTAATTAATTATTTTCATTGAACTTTTTAATTACCTTTTATCGAAAAAACTATGTTTTCTATCTATTGCTTACCTTCAACTTTATTAACAATCCTCGGTACAGTCAATAATTTTCCTTAACGAGAAAGATTCACATAAATTTCACAAAAATGTCATCGATGCACAATTTGTAAAAAAAAAAAAAATAATTATAATTTTTCGTAATTTTTGTTAATTTGGAAAGCGAGAATTTGACGCGAAGAATGCCCGGAGTGTGACTGAGCTTTTCGACGGTTACAAGCAACGACGAATCCACGCTCCCACCAGCAGTCGCGACTTCTAACCGACCCACCTCACCCCGCGGAGCGAGCACGTCATTCAGCCTCGGTTAGCACATCGCGCTATCGGTGAGTTGTCTCCAATCTGTTGCAGAAGGAGGAACGATAAGGTATATTATCGGCAAGTCAAACACGAAAATTGTTGAAACAAGAAAATCGTGTTATTTAATTTTTTTTTGCAGATTATGTGGAGAATGGCCTGTTTATTCTTTTGCACAAGAAGAATTTCGACAAATTTGATAATTATGGATGAATTTTATTTTATCGTTAATTAAAAATTTGTTTACAGTTTCAAAATTCAGCATCAAAATTTTGTAGACCGAAAGTATTTCAAGATTTTTAAATTTTGATTTGTTTGTCATCAAAAATTTGTATACAAAACTTTGGATTTTTGCCTCGCAGGTCCAACTTGAGATTATTTAGAGCTCGATGTAACGTGGTGGAAGTCGTATAGAATTGAACAATGACGAAAATAATCGATGACGTTGAAAGACCAGCCCTCTGGGGATTGTGGCGTTATTCGAGAACACTAATTGTACCAAAAACAATACACATGCCTCGTTTGTCCGTCAACCGCGATAGCTGTGGTCGCAGTTTTCCAACTATTTCCAGCCATACGATGAAAACGTTAATAACACAACGACGAAAGAATAATCAATGTCGATGAAAGATTGAGCGTCGAATATGTTGAAAGTTGAAACGGGCCAGGGTAAGTTTTCCCACGGCTTACCTATAACGCGCTTTTACTACTAGCGATTTGTGAGCAACTTCGCCTGCTCCACTTTATCGCCTCGCTGACATTACAATGATCGTTAGCCAGAACATAAAGTCGGCATTGACCTTGACGGTTAAAAAAAACATTTTTCGTCGAGGAAAATTATCAAAAAATGTCATTTTCAAAATTTTTTATATTTTTGAAAATCGATTAGTCCGTTGTTAATTCACAATTTAAAAATTACCGTTCTTTTGGAGAAGGAGCATTTGTGATACGAGAAAGAATGGCTTGGATGAGCTTATCAATTTTAGACGATACTGGGATTGAACGAAACTTGGATTTACTACCCTATTTTTCTTTATCGTCTTTTTTAGTTTTCATGCGAGTACGTGCGAAGAGCACGCGCCTTGGAAGAAAAAGGTCATTAGAATTCTCAAACGACCTTCGCTGATTCCTTGTGGAGCGTAGACGAGCCCTAGTCACGTCGCCGGAAGGGTTGGCCACCCTTAAGTAGTATGAGTCAGCGTTTAGTCTTACGTCGTAAGAAATGTACGGCTGAGCGGGGTGGGAAGCTATTAGCGATGACGACGTCTGCGATAGTTTGTTCCAACCCTGCTTCACTGTCACCTGACGATGGTTAACACCTTCTAAAAGAATTTTCTATTATGTTTACGTTACTTAATTTGAAAACGATTCAAAAACTTTGCTGAAGACTTTGTCGAGGGTGGAGCTACGTGCAGTCTATTGGGAGTGAACTTTTCTTTTCAGGCCTGCTATAGGTCAACTATAAAAAGAATTGTCTCATTTCTCCAGGGAGAACGGAAACTGTACGTTTTTTCAGATTCTCGAAAAAAAATTCCGATAGTCACTTTTTACTATGATTCTCTAGACACTCTTAAATTTTTAAGGTAATCGCTTGCTCAGTGCTCGAGAAATGCGAATCGCGTTTTCGAGTTGCTCGTCGCCTGTTGCTCCATGACGTGCCCTCGCTCCAGTGATGCTTCTCCAAGTCACTCACTCGTGCAACGTGTAACAAGTGGTTAGCACACGTTCGTGGTCAGACAACCGGAAGAGAAATAAATATTTTTAGGGAAGGGAATGAATAAAAAGGCTACTTAAGGGCGTAATTATTTAAGGGTTAAAAATATAACGAGACGATTTATTTGTTTAATAAACAATTAATTCAAATAATTTCATTTTCAATAAAATAAAAAATTGTTATGTCAATGTTCGGTGTTTTACATTTTTTAGCCATTTTTTTTTACGAATATCGTGATATTGTGTTTTCTCTATGATCGAAATTCATCTATTTTCATCGAAAGAAATCTACTTTCTATAATAGATTATCGTCAGTTGGAACGAGCAAGTAGGTAAAGCCTGAATAGATTGGTCAGACAACCTGAAGAGAAATAAATATTTTTCGGGGAGCGAATGAATAAAAAGTTCACTTAAAGACGTAATTATTTAAACGTTAAGAATATAACGAAACGAATTATTTGTTTAAAAAACAATTAATTCAAATAATTTAATTTTTAATGAAATAAAAAATAGTTATGTCAATTTTCGGTATTTTAAATTTCATAGCGATTTTTTTTTACGAATATCGTGACATTGTGTTTTCTCTATGATCGAAATTCATCAATTTTCATCTCTCCATTAACCCTGGAAGAAATCTACTTTCTACAATAGATTATCGTCAGTTGGAACGAGCAAGTAGATAAAGCCTGAATAGATTGGTCAGACAACTTGAAGAGAAATAAATCTTTTTATGGGAGTAAGTGAATAAAAAGACCACTTAAGGATGTAATTATTTAAAGGTTAAGAATGTAACGAGAAGAATTATTTGTTTAAAAAACAATTAATTCAAATAATTTAATTTTTAATGAAATAAAAAATAGTTATGTCAATTTTCGGTATTTTAAATTTCATAGCGATTTTTTTTACGAATATCGTGACATTGTATTTTCTCTATAATCAAAATTCATCAATTTTCATCCCTCCATTAACCCTGGAAGAAATCTACTTTCTACAATAGATTATCGTCAGTTGGAACGAGCAAGTAGATAAAGCCTGAATAAAGTACTTGGTCAGACCGTCGTAGCTTCGAGGGCGCGCCACTGATCGTTCGACAGCTGTCTCTAGTCGTTTCAGTGTTATTGGCCTCGCGTTAGTAGTGCTCGTGCACTCGACGAGTACGACCGCACTGATTATCAAGAGCGGTGTAAGAAACTCGTGTGTCTCGAAGCGAGCGATTTTACATCGAGATCTTCGCCGAAGCTGACGAGTAAATAAAAGATACTAAAGTTTTCGTCGAATTCTCACGTATGCTTTGGCATAAACGATAGCAGGTACGTTTAAACAATACAATTTCACATTACATCACATCGTGGAGAATAAAATAGCGTGAAGGAGTTCGAATCTTCTAAAAACGAAAAAAAAAAAATTATTTCAAAAAACCGTAATTCATTTTTTTTTATCAGGTGAATATTTAACGAGAAGTTTCTCTTCATGAAAATGTAGGTCGAAGCATATTCTTGATTAAAATGAGTGATCCCTAACGAAATGGAAATTCATACAGCGAGCTGCCAACTTTCCCGAAATGTACCTCGCGACATACGACCAATATCTTTCGAGCAACCGCGATAAACTGTGCCTTTAGCTCGTCTCATACTCGTGCTTCATAAATCACCCTGGTTTATTTCACTTATTCAAAAATTTTGTCAGAAAATAAAAATCAAAATTAAATAATTATTAACGTTTTTTTTTTGCGCGAGATTTTTTTGGTTCGAACATTGAATGTAAACAGAAATATTTCCTATCGAAAACGTAAGATCTACGTAATATTAATACGTGTTTATTGTTTTAGAAAATGTCTTTCGTTTCGATTCGAATGAACGAACAAATGTTTATTTTTGCTACGTCTTCATTCCTAGACTGTGAAATTCGACCAGAATTTACATATTCGTTGCCAAGAAAATTCAGGCACTTATTTTCTATTTATTATTGCGTATATCCTGCTATAAATAAATGATGAAAATCTCTGTGTTTGTAAATTGTAAATTTGTGTCAAAAATGTTGAAAAATTTGAAAAACTTCTCATATTTTACAATCTTTGAATAAAAATAAACTAAACATTAATTTGCAAAAACTCATAACATATTGATCATTTATTTCAAGCTTCGTTAAAATATTATTTTATTACAGAAAAAACAGAAATGGAGGGTTGTAATATCGTAAAAGGAGTCGTTAATAACACATTCAAAGGACAAGAACCATGGCAAATCGTGACGATAACGACAACCACAGTGCTCGGAGTAGTATGGCTCTGGAATTTCGTTTATCAGGATGAGAGTGAGTTGATCTTATTATTTGAGTCACGACACACTTCGCAACTCGTATAAATTGTCTGGAACGATAAATCTAGAATCGTCAATAAAACCCAAGGTTTTTATTCATTAAAATCCTACGACACTCATCCATAAAAAAAGCGTTTCGATTACGAAAAATGATTCTTAATGAGAAAAAAAAACCTGTATTTGAAAAAAAAAGTTCGTTAACATTACAAAAGAATTTTTTTTGCAGCCGTTTACGAGAGAGGAAAGAAGCAAATATTCAAATTATTGAAACGTATTCCATCGGTTCGAGCCAAGTTGGACAAGGAATTGGATAATATTCATACAAATTTCGAGAACGATATACTGCAGAGACTCAAGGATGTTGCCTTTGTAACAAAATTGCCCGAGAAAGGTCTGACGCACGAGCAGGTGGTGGACAAAGTCAAAGAGTCCACCGAGTTGGGTGAGTAAATCAAGGTAATAGCTCGCTGCGAGTAAATGCAATAATGACACGTAAATCAGACGTTAAGAATGTTTTTTCTCTCTTTAGGTAGTTACAATTGGAGAGGCGGCAAGGTATCGGGTACCGTTTATACAAACAACAAAAGACTCGTCGATCTTACCGCCGATGTTTATGGCATTGCGTCATACACGAATCCTCTTCATCCAGACGTTTTTCCGGGTATCTGCAAAATGGAGGCGGAAGTCGTTAGGATATCCTGCGGTTTGTTTCATGGCGATGAAAATTCGTGTGGAACCGTAAGTTCTTTTTTTTATAAAATATTGTTATTAACAAAAAAAGAATTCATTCGATTATTCATCATTTAATTAATTAGCAATTAATTCTTCGTTATTAATTCGATCAAAAACTAATTAAAATAATTAAATTTCTCGTATAATTGAGTAAATCTTTGTATTATTGTTGACAATTATATTAACGCTAGAATTTTTCTTCGGTTACATAAAAAAATTGCTATCTCATTTAAAATTCGTCGAGTCATGCAAGATTATAGAATAAATAAGAACCGACGTTCTCGTTTTGAAACGAAGCGCGTTCCACGGGCCAAGTCAAGGAATCCCCTTCAAATCGATTCCAAAAGACGTCTCCAATCTTATCATCGAATATCGAGGATAAACTTGAAAATTGCTCTTATCGCTATTTTCTCAACAACGTATTTTGTTTCTTGTTTTCAGATGACGACAGGTGGGTCGGAATCGATAATGTTGGCATGCAAAACATGGCGAGATTATGGGAGAGAAGTCAAGGGTATAAAAAACCCCGAAATCGTAATGGCGGTAACGGCTCACACAGCTTTCAACAAGGCCGCGAAATATTTAAAGATTCGGATCAGAACGATACCGGTTAATCCACACAGTTATACCGTCAGTATCGAAGCGATGAAAAAAGCCATTAACAAAAATACGATAATGGTAAGTTCTTTTTCTCTTTTGGACATTCTGAATTTTTTTAACAACCGGTGTTGTTCGTACCGCAAACGTTCAAACTTTTCCACCATTTATATCAAGATTGTTCTTATCTCCTACAAATTTTGAAAAATATATAAATTATTCCAGCTCGTTGGTTCGACGCCAAATTTTCCTTATGGCACGATGGACAATATCGCGGCGATATCGGAGCTCGGAGTGAAATACGACGTTCCGGTTCACGTCGATGCTTGCCTGGGAGGTTTTTTGTTATGTTTCATGCCCGAAGCTGGTTTTAAGGTAGAACCGTTCGATTTCGCTTTACCGGGAGTTCGAAGCATTTCCGCCGATACTCACAAGGTAGGAAGGATAAAAGATTTGTTATCGTACTTTTTAAACCACATTCGACCTATTTTTCGAGTCGATAAATGTAATTTTTAATTTAAGTAATATTGAGTTTTGTTACCGACGGTCGGTAAGTCAGGTTTCTGTTTTGTTTTGTTTTTTAGTACGGTTACGCACCCAAAGGATCTTCCGTTATTCTGTACAGTGATAAAAAGTATAGACAGTACCAATATACAGTCACGAGCGATTGGCCCGGTGGTATTTACGCCTCGCAGACGGTAAGTGGCTCGCGCGCCGGCGGTATTATCGCCACGTGTTGGTCATCGATGATGTACTTTGGATTGAGTGGCTATACCGAGGCAACTAGGAGTATCATACAAACTACGAGATACATCGAGTCCGAGTACGTAAAGCATCAACTTCGTTCTCTAAAATTCTAAAATTTATTCCAGGCTCTGTAAAACCCTGCTCGGTCGGTAACAAAAACCGCAAACCTCCATAAAAACTTTACTACAACTATGGCGATATTTCGAAAACGATCAAAATTTAACTAAAAATTACAAAAATAATTCAATGTTTGATTAAAAAAATTATTTTATTAATTAATTTTTTTAATAAATCGAATTGATTTTTTTTGCAGGTTAAGGAAAATGGATGGTATCTTCATATTCGGCACCCCTGCAACGTCAGTGATAGCCCTTGGCTCTGAAGAATTTCATATTTATCGACTCTCCGAGGGTCTTGGCAATAGGGGGTGGAATTTGAACCCCTTGCAATTCCCCTGTGGTATACATCTGTGTGTAACGTCGGTTCACACACATCCGGGCATTGCTGATCAATTTTTGAACGACGTGCGAGATGTCTTGGCCGAAATTGCGAAGGATCCAGACTCAGAGGTCAAGGGGATGGTAAGGGGATCGTTTCAACCCTCCTGAAAATAATTCATGTTTGGCAATTTGTTTTTATTTTTTTAATGTGATTTACACGTTTTTTTCTTCCTGTTTTTTTCTCAGCTCGCTATGTACGGCATGAGCCAAGGACTGCCCGATCGCTCGATCATCGACGATTTTGCGAGACTCTTTCTGGATTCGGTTTATGCGACTCCTCGTGATGCGTAAAGAAGATTTTTTTCGACGAATCGCGTGAATCACTTTATATTTGTGCCAGAATAAAAATCCACGAAATCAAATGATTCTTAAAGGATTCCTGTAGACAGGAAATTATAAATACATTCGATTTCGTACAAAGATTTCAGAATTTTGTGTCGTTTTTTTTATATAAGTTTTTGCCGTTAATGTACATTCACACAATTGTACCTGCGAGTTAATTGTAATAAAATTGTCATTCCATTTTTATATTCCCTCGTACTTTCAATTATAAACCTAAAATCATCTTTTTCCTCAAAATTAACAAACTCGATAAATCTCAATTTAATAATCTCAAAAGAAATAGACAAAATAAAACTTCGTATGTAAAATAAATTACACGAAATATTTACACTTAATTTATCGCTAACGAAGTAAATTCAATTAGAAAATAAACATCTTTTCTCTCAAAAACGTAAAATCATCTTTTTCCCCAAAATTCTCAAACTCGATAAATCTCAATTTAATAATCTCAAAATAACTAGATAAAATAAAACTTCGTATGTAAAATAAATTACACGAAAAAATACACTTAATTTATCGCTAACGAAGTAAATTCAATTAAAAAATAAACATCTTTTCTCTCAAAAACCTAAAATCATTTTTTTCCTCAAAATTCTCAAACTCGATAAATCTCAATTTAATAATCTCAAAATAAATAGATAAAATAAAACTTCCTACGTAAAATAAATTACACGAAAAATTTACACTTAATTTATCGCTAACGAAGTAACTTCAATAAAAAAAATAAACATAAAAAAATGAAAAAAAATTTAATTATTCGTCGATTTTATTTTCAAACTTTTGAAAGATTCCCAAAATTGAAACCTGAATGGACCAGCATTAATCTCCTCTGTCTCGTTCATAATTGTATCCCCCTCCCCCCTCTCCAAACTATTCGAAATATTCGTCGCGTAGGAGTACTCGATAACAGAGGTGGGAAGGGAGACACGAACTCTATTTTCGTATCGGGCATATTCGCAGTGATATATAATGTGTACATGTACGAAGCATAGCCGTGCTGGATTCTACCGACGGGTGCTGCCTCTGCGGTCCTTCCTGGGCGACTGCGAATATTTCAGAAATTCAAGCATCGTAGGCACCGAACGCATAGTTGAATGACATTAATATGCCATCCCGTTATGAGAGACCATGAGCGAGCTTTCGATTATCTCAAATGGTTCGTGGCACGTGAAGAATGAAATTTCTCCTCGATGAATGGGATTTTCCCAAAATACCACTCGATTTCATTCGGGATTTCTTTTATTTTCGATCTCACTGTCACTACGTTTTTCCTTTTCGTCCAACGTTTCTACAAATGTTGAACTCGTAATGAAAATAATTTCTAAGTAGTAAAAATAATAACAATAATAATAACTGACCTTGCCTACAGCGAACATCGTATTTCAACTGCAGCTTTTCGATTTCTCTAAAAGCTCAAGCCAAGAATAATAACCACGTAGGAAGTGGGACGAGAAATTTGTTGGTCGATTTTGACAGAATTATGTGCTGTTTTAACGGATATACACGATGTTGGACGATAAATTTATTTTGTTTTTCGTGCAATTTCGTCGAATCTTCTTTCAATTTCCGGTAAACTGCGGCTGGATACTTTGAACTGCTCCTCGAATTTATTCTTTGATCTCGTTCTATGCCGGAATCGTGTAATATTTGATTTTAGAAGGAAAAACATATTTTTATTTTCTTCATCCCTCGATCATAAAGGGTTGTCGTATACTGAGAAGACCAATTCTTGGTCCCTTGCACCTGAGTTGCACAGTGGATTCTCGTTGTGAGCTTATATGGAAATGCCAGGCTATCTTCTCCCTCGGCAAGGTCTCCGCATTCACGTGCCGAATACCTTAAATCCCTGAGCGTTCAACCCTCCCTTTCTTCCCCCTCACCCTCAGCGATTCACCCTGTCTCGTGCATCCTTCTACCTATTTCCGAACGTGACCTACCCACGCTTCTTCGAGATTGAGAGAGAGAGAGAGAGAGAGTGGGAGATAAAGTGTGGGAGAGGGAGAGATTCGTGTAACCCCTTGTGCACCCCCTATCATCCCTTATAATAAAGAGGCAGAAAGCGTCAAGACTCTTGGAATTTCGACAATACACGATCATCGATATCGCGTAGTTTATTTCAAAAGTAAACTGTTCCAGGAAACCAAAACTGCTTCCTGTGTGAATAAAGTGACAGAAAAAAACCGGAAGAAGAAAAAAGGAAAATTTGTTCCATTTTCTCTAATTGAAAGAAACAACCCCACTGTACAATGCCAATAACTGTACGAAGTCGTTTGCCTCCGGTGTAGCGAGTAGTTGTGTAGAGACGCATTTTCCGACAGGAACTTTTTCGGAAACGTGTCCGGAATACGAAATTTTTCCCCGGTGGAATGAAAAAAATTGCTATGTCACCGGTCTTCACGGGCTTTTCTCCTTTGCCGAAAAAAAGCTCCGTTGTACATCTAGATGAGTACACGCCAGAGTGCGCTAAAACAGACGAATGATGCTACGTCGTGGCCGTTTTTTACCCGTGAAATTATTTACCGTGACAACCCGAGCTATTACTTTTCTCTCGGTTACCGGTCGTTACACCGCGCTATCGCGTCCGTATCTCTTGTGGCGTTGCCGCGACTCGTGCCGCGAGCTTAATTACTCCCTCGTAATACCGTTTTAGGCACTTCTATCGATAATAGTGTTTACGGTTCATCCGATCGATGGCGCGACTGATTTGATCGTTGATATTATTACAAAGTGCAAGGACTCTTCGAAATTAATTAAATTTTGACTTATGTTGTTATTTTTCTTGTTAATTTTTAAATAATAATCATAATTAAGAATTAGTTAAGAAGTAATGATCGATGATAAATAAGTGAATAAATGAATAAATGAATAAATGAATAAACGAATAAATGAATAAATGAATAAATGAATAAATGAATAAACGAATAAATGAATAAATGAATAAATGAATAAATGAATAAATGAATAAATGAATAAATGAATAAATGAATAAATGAATAAATGAATAAATGAATAAATGAATAAATGAATAAACGAATAAATGAATAAATGAATAAATGAATAATTGAATAAATGAATAAATGAATAAATGAATAAATGAATAAATGAATAAATGAATAAATGAATAAATGGATAAATGAATAAATGAATAAATGAATAAATGAATAAATGAATAAATGAATAAATGAATAATTGAATAAATGAATAAATGAATAAATGAATAAATGAATAAATGAATAAACGAATAAATGAATGAATGACCAAACGAAAAAATGAAGAAATATCAGTAAATTGCATTCGATTCAATTTTTTCTTCAACAATATCAATGTCCCAATCATTCTCACATAGATCGTCATTTTTTTAAGTGAATCCTCTCTATCGACAAATTCGATTTACAGTGGAAATTTTATCGTAAAATCATTTATGAGAGAAAACGTTAAATACGCGAGATGACGACGAAGAGAGAGAGAGAGAGAAAGAGAGTCATTTCGAGGTTCGAGACCATCTGAAAATAATGGAGCGTGTAATTGATTCAATTAAAGCTGAGAGATCACGCAAGTATACGAAGTCGTCGAAAACTTGGTGAGTACTCGGAGACCTTCTCCACTTTGCTCTCGATCACGTTTGTCGAACGTAAAGTAACGAAGATATCGGAAGTGCCGATTGCATCGGCGAGGTATTTCCGGTTAACCGTGAAACAGCGAGAATTTATTTCGCGAGATAGAACGTGACGGTGAAATCGAAGCTTGGCCCCAATGTACCGGGAAAGCTGAGGTAACCTCCGTTACGCGAACGAAACGAAGTTCCTGGTAATTAATTCTTCCACTTCCTCCTTAACGCGCTTCGTTCTATCTCGATCCTATCTCGTATCTTTTATACTACGATAACAATAATAACGTGTCGTATATTTCATGAAACTAGGTGTTTGCTCTTAGGATTCTCGTCCTTGCCGGGAAGTCGATAATCCTTATTCCCAGTGGGATTTTCCACGCGAAGCTCTATAAAATAATCCGTAGAAATTAAGTTCGTGGTTTTATCAATGAAATTTCTGGTGACGCTCGAGAATTAACCAAGATCGATTAATTTCCCATCCGAGAACAAATTTTATTCCATGAAACGAAATTGGAATTTTACCTGTCATAATCATTTTTGATAAACAATTGTATCTTCAATCGAGAACAAATATCAAATTACAAAAAAATATATAATTTGAAATATTTTCTTTCATTTTAGAAATCTGTGAATTTGATTGGAATAAAAAAAGAAGCTTGAAAAAATATTTTGTTTCCGGGTTTATATTCGCCTTAAAAAAAAAAGATAGTAGCAATTTTCAAGGATAATTTAGCGCTCGAGTTTCTTCGAATTGTTGCTCGATATTCCACGAGCAGGCGATATCGACATCGGCGCGAATGAGAGAAAATCGTCTCACTGGATCTTGGCCAAAAATGTAAGTTTCATTCGTACCTCGGCTCGTATTTGAAAACGATTCACCGGTGCCAGAAAACTTTCGGTGCACTTCGTCGCGCGACGATTATGATGAAAATAAGAATGACGAAAAAAGAAAAAAAAAACTGGACTGTAAATTAAATAGCATTTTCGTGAGTCTCTATGCCCACCGGGACTTTCAAAGTTTTTATTTTCCCTTATTTTTGTTCTGCCATTCTACGATTATGAAAAAAAACGAGGTCGAGGATAATAAAAAATTATCGCGACTATTTTCATCCGATGTGCAGAAACGTAAATGCGCCAATTTCCTTGATCCGCAAAAAAAAACGTACAAAAAATTTTAAGCTTTTCCAATTACGAAATGGAAGTACATTCTTACGTGTTATCCCCCCCCCCCTCCGTCCCTCAAAATTAAGAATCGTCTTATGGCAATTGCTCGTTCACGATAAAAGGTCGAGGACGAAAAAAGAACATAATTTAAGAGTCAATTCGACGATACAGCTTTTGCATTAATCACGACTGTTTGTTTTTTCTTCTTTTCGTTATCACTTTCGAAGCTGATGGCTAGCGTCGATATATAAAGAGGTTGAAAAAAAGGGGCGAAGTAAAAAAAGGGGTAACAAGTACCAGATTGGGAAAGAGTGGAGCTGGGAGGAAAGCTCGTAAATCGACCAACGTGTTTTCTCGCGCCCTCGATCCCTTATCCTCTCGATCCATTTACTTAAAAAGTTGTTCGTTCCTGACCCAGCGCCTTAATGACAAAGCGATAGACATCGTCTCGAGCGTTGGTACCTCGATATCCAAGAATGAACGACATTCCTCAATGTCGAAGTAATTTAAACGGATTAATGTCTCGATAACATTTTCTCTCGTTAATTGATGAAAAGTCTATATTTATACAAACCGATCGATACCATTATTTTTGACTCTTCGAGAAGTAAACGTTTTTGTGACCATCAATTTGTTTCCCGTGAATAATAATCGTTTTTACCATATCGATATTCGATGAAAATTAATAACGCGTACACACGCGCAGCTATTTAACGTCGTTTCTCGTTCCGCATATTGGTTCTCAATTTCCGAGCAAATCCGTCGATCTCTGGCCGGCGCAACTATTGTATAGCGAGCCGACCCGCCCCTCGTAACCGAACGAGCAAAACGGTATCGCACACGCTCCGCGGGCACGTATGTGTGCACAGGGTAATTGGAAAATACTCCTCTGAATCATCGTCGCAATTGGGACTTCAGTTATTTCTCGTTTTCGATTAACGATATCGCGATACGGTTCGTGCGCGGCGCGAGTACGTCGGCGCTCATTTGCGCATGCGCGGCACGTCTCCCCCACTACCGCTCACGCGCCGCGCATGCGCATTTGAGCGAGGGCACGGGCGCGCGCATCACCCGCATTCTCATAGATACAGCGTCGATTCTAGTGACATCGGCGGTCGGCAAGAGCGAAAATCATGCGTTATCGTCCCCTCCCCCTCACTCCTCGTGGATCAAAGGTCATACTCGCATGATGAAAAGCCGGTCGCAACATGCAACTGCAAACCGAATTAGACGCAGCTTGTAACCGAGTTCACATTGACCAACGACCGAATAGGAATCTAATTAAACTTTCTCTCCCGCGCTACGCCGCTCGTCGCGTCGGTTCGATGCGACGATGTTAAGCTAGCGTTGAAATTAACGCGGTAAAGCTTATTGCGAAAGAAGATGAAAAACGTCGAGAGGGTGGGGAGGGTTAAAATGAGCACGGATGGTACGGAAGGGAGCGGAGGGCAAACACGTGAAAACGATATCCCGTTAACGGTCGAAGGCGCGTCCGGTCCATGTCACACACAACGTACGTTACCCTCCAACATTTTTCCTGTCCTTCCGCACCATGTCCCGACGAATGGCGAGAGGGAAAATGGAACTGAGAGAAAAAAAAGAAAAAGGTGAACGAGACGGAGCGAGCAAAGGGAGAGGGGGGGGGGGGGGAGTGAGAGAGATGGTAATCCCGGATTATCCGATAATAAAAGCGACCGGGAGTTTTCCATCGTTTAATGAAAAACCAACATCTCCTCCGATCCCCACAGGTAACGTAACGGTTATAGAATGTCCCGAGAGGACAGGCGGCGCATTGAATACGACGGCGAAGTTAGAAATATGCCACCGTCTCACGCTGAAAGCATTTTTTGTATCGTTTTATGGTTGCGATATTACGCGATATACGTTTTCCTTCTTTTTTTTCCCTTCTTATTTTTTTCTTTTTATCGTTTTTTTAATCTTACGAGACAACACGCTGGGTATACGCACTGGTCTACCGAAGAGTACGCTGCTTTTCTTCCACGACAAATATTTGCTCTTATTTATCGAGATACATTGCATAAATATACTTTTTCTTTGAAAGTTTTTTTTCTTGAAAATTGTCCGTACGTTTTATATTCACGGTTCGAGGAGTTTTCTTGATATTTTTAACGTTAAATGTAATAAAAATTTGGCATTAATTATTTTTGTATAATTAAATGTAATTTAATTGAGCAAGTCAGTAATTGTGGATTTTTTTTGATAAATTTCTGGTTGTTTTTTGAGAAGTGGCCAATGACTGTGCTATCTAGCGGTAGATTGTCTTACATCCATTGGCCGTTGAACGAATAAGTTCGTCGTTTCATAGCTGGTCGACCCACGCAACAGACGTAACATATCACGATCGGATTATTTGTACTGGTCGTGCAATCTCTAGAGATGAAATGGAAGAGGTAACAATTTTTACATTGTTCTCGAAGTGTTTCGTTGCGTCAGTCGTCACGCGTTTTCACCACGTCTGAGATAAACATCCATTATTTTTCTCGTTACTGAATACGTTGCATTTCTTTTTTTTTCATGTTTTCTTATTCTCGTATAACTTTTACTCGACACATTGGAGGTACGAATCAACGCGAGAAACGGCATGAGAAATCCGATATTTCTCATCAACTCACGTTTCTTTTTATTTCGTTTACCGCGATACAAAATCCGTTCCCCATTTTCTTCGAAGCATCACCACACATAATGTTTTATAAAGAAATATGTTGAAGGAAAGAAAATGCGAGAACGTGTTCGAATTGTAAAATGTATTATCGTTAAACAGAGAGCAAAATGGGAAATTTATTATTATAAATTTCAATTTTCAAACTATGATAACAATTTTTTATTGCATCGAACAATTTTTTGAAAATGTTTGATGATTTTTGCCCGATCTCATAGAATTATCGTTTTTTTTCACGAAAGCGTGGCTGCCTTTGCGAGAGACGAGGCCCTTTACATAAGGGTTGAAAAACTCGTGGTTTTCCGGTTGTGATGGTCGAGTGAGATGAAACGATTCGAAGAGAGAATACAGATGTCGCGAACGATCGTGCGGGAGGATAACTAGTTATGGCGAATGGCCCATCGGGAGACGACAGTACGTCCGGCTGAATTTGAGCTATCGTTTAAAAGTGTGGTCGTCGGGGTTTGTAAATACAAAAACAAATGGATGGGAGAAATGAAATAGGAAAACCGCACCATCATTGAGACTGTCCATGAGTGATGAGTGGCTACGAGTGGTGAGTGTCCTGTCTAGCTCTGAATGTTCATGAGTGGTTATGAGGGTCTATAAGTAGCTATGAGTATCCTTGAGTGACCCTGAGTGTCCATGAGTAGCTATGAGTGTCCTTGAGTGACCCTGAGTGTCTATGAGTAGCTTATAAATACGCATGAGTGGCTCTGAGTGTCCATGAGTGTCTCTGAGTATCTCTGAGTGTCCTTGAGTGACCACGAGTGTCCATGAGTAGCTACAAGTATTCACGAGTATCTCTAAGTGTTCATGAGTATCTTTAAGTGACTCTGAGTGTCCATGAGTAGCGATAAGTATGCATGAGTGGTTTTGAGTGTTCATGATTATCTTTGAGTGACTCTGAGTGTCCATGAGTAGCTATAAGTATCCTTGAGTGACCCCCAGTGTCTATGAGTAGCTACAAGTATTCACGAGTGCCTCTGAGTGTTCATGAGTATCCTTGAGTGATCCTGAGTGTCCATGAGTTACTTTGAGGATTCATGAGTATCTTCCCGTGTCCATGAGTTACTTTGGGGGTGCATGAGTGCCTACCAGCGTCACTGAGTGTCTCTGTGCATCTGAAACTACGTCTAAGTGACCATTTGGACCTTCTCCAAGTACGGCCATAAGTTTTCGAGCTGTTTTTGCATTTTACCAAAGGTCAGCGTTCTCCATTACTATGCGAAGGGATACATGCTGACCATTGTACGAAGTGCTATCAATCGAGGAGCTTCTTATGAAAGGTATGGCCGCGACTGCTGCTGGATAGAAATCGAGTAGCGACATATACATACATACACACATCCTCGCAAAAGCTTCGACCACGCGCGCCCGCACCCTCAAGCTCGCTCGCAGTATCGTCGAAGCGTGCATTCCGAGCTGGTCGCTTCGAGCATCTCTCGAAATTATCTGTCCCTCTTTACCTCGAGATATCGCGAGTTCAAACGAAGCGACTCGTAAGAAAGTTTTTTTATCGATGTGTTTTTTCAAACTATGCGAAATAAACCTTCGCCAAATTTGTGCCGGATTATTCATTAATTTTCTTATCGCAATTGTTATATCTACGTTACTACGCCAATATTGTTTTAAGAAAATGTGCACTCAACGAATTTGATTTGGTTGAATTATTTGTTATTTTATCATTGACGTCGCTATTTTTATATTTATATTATTGCTATTATTATTATTATTATTATTATTATCGTTATTATTATTATTATTATTGATAAAAAAATAAAAGTGTGAATCTTGTTACTTTATTAATTGATTTTTTATTTATTTTCTGTGCTAAATCCTCCCTTGATACGTTATTTAAATTTATAATGGTTTTTCATTTCTCGCTTTCGCTTGAACGGAAGTTTTGAGGGATAAATCGAGATCTCGAGGTAGGTGAAATTTTTATGATTTACATTAAAGTAACGAACCTGCAACGAGACGAGCCAATTTTACTATGATTATTACACGAGGTTCTTTTTCGAAACGAATCGAACAGGAAAATTATACGATATTTTTCTATCTCGAGACGTCTCTTCGTTCTGAATTAATCTCATAATTTCCAATCTCATGGTTTCAATTCGTTCTCCACGGATAACAAACAAACAAAAATTAATTCGTATCGTATAATCTTCCAACAAACAATCGAATTACTTAATTGACAAATTTTTGAAAAATTGTAGATATAATTTGTTTTTCGTCGTCGTTAAAATTCGAATTAATGCAAAATTTTTACAATCGAATATTCTTGTCTCGATTCTTCGATTATCATCGAGATAAAAAGTTCTTCGTGCAATACGCCGGATGCAACATTTTCAGGAGTTGTCTTCGCGTATAAAGGTCGAGTGTTCCTTATCACCAAACCTGATAGGTCGACGTCTCCGACGGAGTGAGCGCTGTGTGAGCGTTGAAGCGTCGCGAGACACCCGGCGGGATATTCGTCAGTCGTATACGAAACCCGACCTAGCCAGTATCGTAGTGGCGCGCGTACCGTTGAGTTCGCGAGCGCGCGCGATCGCGCTTTCCTCTCCGACGATTTTTTTTTACGATTTCCTCGACAGAATTCCAAGGAAACTTTTCACTCGTGTACCGGCAAATACAAGTTACGCAAAAATACGTTTTCTTGCTTTTCCCTTCGAACGCGAACCGTGGAACGCGCTCGCGTGAATTTAAATTTAAAAAATCGCGAGTTGAAATTTATAGTGAAATATTGGGAGAATTGTTTTTTTAGTCGCGAACCCGTTCAGGTAAGACGTATGAAAAGTTTGAAACAATATTGTTCAAGAGTTTTCATATTGGTGATTGATAGAAATTTTCGATTTTTTTTAAGTTCGATTCTTGTTTTCAACCCTTATTCGGTCAAACTCTTCGCTTCATCCCTTATGGGGGATGAAGAATTTTTCGACGAAAATTTCTTCACTCTTCGACTAATATTTCAATTCGCGTTGAAAATTTGTGTCATATAAATCGTCGCTCGTCGATCATTGACAGCTGTTGCCTCTCAAAAATAATCGTTCTTTCACCCCCCTAGGGGTCGAAAAATAATTAAACGAGAACATTTCTTTGTTACGATCTCCGAAGTTTTTCCTATCGCCTAAAATATTTTATCCACACCTCGAACAATATTTCCGTTCAGATTTCATCCAAAAAAAAAGACAATTTTTTTTTTCATAAAATGTCAATCGTTCATCGCCTTCATTTTACGATCACTAAAAAGATTCACAGCTGCGATCCGAGTGAAATCAACTCTGCGTTCTCTCGCATCCTATAAAAAAGAAAACGAAAGAAAAAACAGTTCAAAATCATTCGTCATAAAAATAAATCGTTAAATCGAAACTGTCAAAAATTGGACAAAATGTTTTTCAATATTGACGATTTATCGTTGCCGCGATTAAATAAAAGTCTCGATAAATAAAGAGATTTCTTATTCTCCGACAAAAATGTGTTCTCTTCGCTGGCTCGCTAAATCCAACGTACAGCGAACAATGATAAAGTGATTGACGCGTAAAACAAACGCGAGTGGAAGCGGGGGGTGGGGTGTATTTGTTGATTAACGAGTGCGCTCGAAATTGCCAAAGTCAAACAACCCAGCGAGGAGACTTCATCGAATGAAAATCGAATAATGCAATTGCGGCTGACACAACGCGAGGTCGTGAAGTAGGTGGTCCAATGTGGATGGATGAACTGGCAGGGGTGAGCAAGGGGTGGGTGTAGGTGTAGGAGGGATGAAACGATCTAACTCGAAATTCTCAAAAGCATCGTATAAAGTGCGAGGGAGAGAGAGACACCCTCGTGAGCGATTTCAACCGTTTCACATTTGATTTCACACCACGAGCGTAAAGTTCAGCACGTTACGTAGTGAACGATTGATGAAGGAGATCACGAACAAGAGCAACAAGCCTCTTGGCTTTTATCAAGTGCTGAATATTTTTCAACAATAATCGATCGTCCTGACACGAAATTGCTTCGAATTAAATTCGACATAAAATCTTGTCTCAGGGACAACCTTGAATTCCAATTTAAAATGATTTTCAGTCAGTGAGAATTCAACAAAATGAAAAACGATTTTTTTTTATAAAATGAACCGATAGAAATAATTTTCTTTTTCTATCTTTTTTATCAATTTTGAAAAATTTCAGATTTTAATTCATGACAGTTGACATCGATGATTTTGAAATAATTAGAATCGATATTTAGAACGATTGATGAAGATCACCAACAAGAACAACAAGCCTCTTGGCTTTTATCAAGTGCTGAACATTTTTCAACAATACTCGATCGTCCTGACACGAAATTGCTTCGAATTAAATTCGACATAAAATCTTGCCTCAGGGACAACCTTGAATTCCAATTTAAAATGATTTTCAGTCAGTGAGAATTCAATAAAATGAAAAATGATTTTTTTTTATAAAATTAACTGATAGATATAATTTTCTTTTTCTATCTTTTTTATCAATTTTGAAAAATTTCAGATTTTAATTCGTGACAGTTGACATCAATGATCTTGAAATAATTAAAATCGATATTAAGAACGAATTCGTCAAAGCGAAAAAAAAATATTACCGGACGAACAAAATCGTATCGTTAATAAAAGAAGTTCGTTAAATCTACTGAACAAAACGTTGCATTTCAAAGAAATTCGATCGTCACTGGAGTTCGTAAATTTGTCCAATACGTAGCTAAATAAACGTATTCGAGGTGGCGGTTAAAAAATATCACCCGAGGGTGAAGCGGTGTATAAATTTTTTGAATTAAAAAGAAAAATACAAAAAGGCTCGTTGGGCCCTTTCTCGATCGCCGCACGCCTTTTCCCCATCGATATTTTTCACTCGTCACGAGAATGTGAAAATTCATATTTTTTTTTGTTCGCTATGAGTGGGGAGCGTCGGTGGTCTGAAAATAAAAGAAACAAGATGAACTCTTTTGTCGAATTCGAGTTCCCTCGGTATTTTATTCGGCCCGTTCACTCGATCCGACACGTATTCTTCCCGTTACGATTACCCGCACCTTCGGTCGCGACATACGTGGGGTGGCTCGACCCCCGCGCACGTATCTCGTTACGGTTACGATTTTGGCGGGCGTGCCGTCGGGCAAAACCGAGGTAGTCAAAGCTTCACAGAAATATGAGAAATAACGGAAAATGCGACGAGACTAAAAGAAAAAAAAGTAAATAAAGTACACGCGATACATCGCCATTTTTTTTCCCAACGATATCGATATACGACAGATCTCTTGTATGGAAAGAGCTTTTTCAATTTTTGATACGAAATTGCGAAAACGCATCGTTGAAAACGATGACAAAAAGAAGAGAAAGAAAAAAAACACTTTTTGAGAATGAAAAGATCGCGAGTTTTTTATTTACGCAGGAAAAAAAAAGAAAATATAGGGATGAGGGGTGCAAGTAGAGGGTGAAAACAAAGGGTAGGTATTTCTCTCCCGCGTTTCCCTCGATTTTAGCCGAGTACGAGAGGGAGAGCGTAGTCTCGAAGAAATACCCCAATTTTAAGGGATGAACCAAGGGGATGACATTCTTCACGAAATTTACCCCAATTTTATTTTACACTCGTACGTGCGTGTCTCTCGTGACCTACATCGCTGTAGCTGGAGATAATCGAGAGAAACGAGAACTCGAAAGATCGACTCTCGACGAGGGATTTGCGCTCGGCAATCACGGACAATTTGTCGCGATGACTTCGTATGTATCGACACGTATACGACGCTCGTTGTCGTCGTTTTTATCCTTGTGACTGTTCTATATATGGGCCAGAGGGCTGAAATTAAGTCGGACAAAGCAGTGTACGCATTGCAGCGTGTACAATGGATCGTACCTCGTATAGGTACATATATATTCATATATATATATATATATACATATATATATATATATGAATATATATATTTTTTATTGTACAATAATATAATATTTATATTTATATTAATATAATAATATTATATAATATTAATATAATAACAACAACAACAACAACAACAACAATAATAATAATATATTAATATATACGAGTATATATATTGTTTATTATATATATACCCTAATATGATATTAATATTTATATTAATATAATAATAATGATATATATATATATATATATTAATATATTAATATATCCGAGTATAGGTATACATAATTATATCATAATATGATATTAATATTTATATTAATATAATAATAATTATAATAATATATAATATAGTATTATATAATATAATAACAATAATAATATATTCTTATATAATAATATAATAATAATAATATGTGTAAAGATGTGCGTAAAATAGACCCATATAACACACTCGTCTGATATTATGACATATGTACGCGTCTAATCCGGCGAATCTTGGTCGTTGAAACAAAAGCTCTCATGACCACACTCTCCGTCCTCCTGCAGTGCCCTTTCGATTCTTGTGCAATGACGCATACTCTTGCATCGCTTTCACATATGTATGTCTCTCCCCCCTCTCGCTCTCTCTCTCTCTCTCTCTCTTGCGCGCACATTTTCACTTATATTATAGAGTTGTGTCCGGCTTGTGTCGTTATTAAATTTCAACTTCGCCCGAGCCGGCCGTAAATCTGCACAATATACGACACCTATTATCATATCCACGTGCTAGACTGTGTACAATGCACGAATCGAGCTTGCGTATGGCATGCAAATTCGACCCACTTTCAACTCCTGTGGACTTGGATCAGATGGATATACGCATTTTTTTTGTCCGTTTTTTTTATTTATTCGATATCGAATGTTCTCAAGGTCATCTCGATTCTGTTCAGAACTGGTGGAAATATTTACCGTGACCTTGAAGAATTGATTTTGTTAACGGAAATTGAAACAATATGTTTGAGTATTTTTCACATAAGGTAGGAAGATAGTCAAGGGGGATTTTTTTTTTACATTGTGATACGAGAATGAAAGATTTTACTTTTTACTTTTAAATTCGAGTTCTTATTTCTTTGCGTGAAGAAAGGAATTTTGAGATTAGGGTGCATGAAGCTTACGCGAGTACTCCCTTGGTTTATTGGGCTTGGGTTGAGTAGAGATTCGTGTTTTTGAGAATCTTCCATTGTCAGGTTTTTTTTCTGCAGCTGAGTGGTCCTGCAATAATCCACGGCTAAATTTGAAATAACGGGTATAATATAACGATATATATATGTGTGCAGCCAGCAAAGTCTGTTTTTTTTGTTATGATGAGTAGGAGGAAATAACGTATGCCACTCGAGTACGAAAATTCCTTTTCGTGGAACAAAGAAACAAAAATAATAAAATTTCATACCACGAAAATAAAATTTTTTAAAACTTCTGCACGACCTCGTCCCGAGTACACTGAAACAAAGCAGTCGAAAGGTTTTACATAAACAAAAGAGATCTTTTCAAATTTTTTTAAAATTAATTTTACATAAATCGACTTTTTCAAAAATTGTTTTTGTAACGAAACTCAATTAACCGTTTTCTTTTTTTTTTTTTTTCAAAAAATGACGATTCTATAGTAACAGATGTCATTAAATTGCAATCAAATTGTTTTGATAAATGGGAAGTGACTCCCTGAAAAAAAAAATCGATCGCTTCGGGACAAATAACATTTCGCAATTTTTAGCCAAGGAGAAATTTGCAATTCAAAATTGTGGACCGATTAAAAGCGAGGTCTAGTTTTTGGCAACGGGGGATAAATGCTAATGAATTCGAGTTATCGGACATTGGGGAGGCATGATCACTGTCCTCGATCCCACGTGACCTCGTTTTTCCCCATTATTCAATTTTCATTTATTCGCCGTGGAAAAGGGGTTTTGTCGAACGTTTTATTTTCTTTTTTTTCTTTGTTTTTTTTTTTAATCCGTCGTTTTTTCCCTGCTATCATTATCATCTGGCATAATTTAATCGACCGTGTCTCCGTGACGTCGGGGAAAATGATACGGGGCGTGACGCGTGTTTCGACCTCTTTTTTTTCTTCTCCACCGCGATGCAAACGCGCGCGTAGATATAAACAGCCTGGGGACGTGGTCGTCGCACTTGATGAATTGCGCGGTGGCCGTTGGCACACGCGAGAATAAAACAGTAGTGACAGAATTATCGGCGCGAAGCAGAGCAATATATTAAACCTTCGTCGGTTACGAAACGTTATCAAACGATTTTCTCTCTTCGTCTCTTCGATCGTGCGCGTAGATAACTCCGAGCGTACAACGAATAATTTATTTGATTCTTTTCATTAATTTGCCTATACAATTCGTACTTCTATAACCCGTATCGAAATCACGACGTCCGATAATTCTTGATTAATGTTAAATCTCCTGTCAATAGCGCAAGGGGTGGTATAGATAGGGGATGATTTCATTGTTGGGTTTCAAATCCTTTTTTCGACGTATCGATAATATCGGTCGTCAGATCGATTATGTTTGTACTCAAAATCGCATGAAACTCGATCGTACAAATTTCATCAAGAACGTTGGAAACCCTCGAAATAAAAGGGGGTGGAAATAGAGAAAATAAGGGATGGAAATGTACACAATATTTGAATTCTCGAAAATACTGGAAATAAATTACATTTCTGTTCAAATTTTATCTTTCTAATATAATTTACAAAAAAACGAGGAAAAAACAACCCTTATCAAATATTTTGAAAAAACACTAAATAATAAATCATGGAATTCATTTTTTTCCTTTTATGTATTTTCATACACCAATTAAAATTCTTTACGGTCATTCCAACCCCGGCAAAAAGATAATTCTTGATGAACGTTAATTTTCGTGTCAATGATGCCAGGGGTGGTACGTATAGGGGATGTTTTCATATTTTCGACTTGGAATTCAATTCTTTTTTTCGACATATCGATAGTATCGATCGTTTGATCGATTATGCCTATATTCAAAATTGCATGAAACTAAATTGTACAAATTTCACGAAAATCGTTGGAAATCCTCGAACCAAAAAGAAGAAAAAATAAGGGATGAAAATGTACACGAAATTCGAAATCTCGAAAATCCTGGAAATAAATTACATTTCTGTTCAAATTTTATCTTTCTCGTATAATTTACAAAACAAAAAAACGAAAAAAAACAGCCCTTATCAAATACTTTGAAAAAACCCCAAATAATAAATCATGGAATTCATTTTTTTTCCTTTTATCTATTCTCATACAGCCAATTAAAATTCTCTACGGTCATTCCAACCCTGGCAAAAAGAACTCCCCTATATAAAAAAAAAACTTCCCTCTTTCGCCCTCTTCAAATTTCCCACGTCATCGTAGGGTGGCCGGTGCCTCGAGCACAGGAACCACGCCATTTTTTTTCGCTTTTTTCCTTTGGTACGCTTTCAATATCTCATTCGCAAAAGCCCCGAACGACTTTATAATCGTGTTCCGGATATTTTTTTATCGTCAGCCGGAGAGCTTTCCTCGATTTTATATCTGTCTCTTCACTTCCGGATCGCCAACCGCCCATCGACGATAATCGACCGAAGCTGGTAGAAGTGGACTCGCTAACGTATACGATAACAGCCGGCACGAAACGAGTAGTTGCGTATAAACGTGCGTTACGACTGCTCAAGCCCCTCACCCCTTTCCTCTGCGCGTTACCACCACCCTCGCGTACTTCAGAGCAATGCAACGCTGGCTCGTTGTCGATTAAGGTCATGGGTCAAGATACGAGAGGGATGAAGGGCGTATAGAGAAATGGCACTGTACGAAAGAAGAAGAGGGTAGAGGGATGATCAGGGACCTTTTCGAAAGGATCCTCACGCCCTTGATACTCACGTGGGCCGTTTGCTCCCGTCAGTGTCAGGACCTACGCGATCCAACTCCGCAACTCGAATCAAAGAGGAAGAAGATAGAAGGAAGCCGAGGCGCTCTCGAGATTCCTCTTTGATCAAAATCGTAAATGAAAATTCTCATTCAGTATTCTATAAAACATCGCGTGCCAATGAGAGTTATCAGTAATTTATTTGCTTTTTTTCTGTTTGAAGAGCGTTTGATCTTTGTTCACAGTGGAGGGTTGGAAACTTTGGGATTGGAAAAGACGTGGGATGTGGCGAAAAGTGCGAAGGGAAGTGATTATATTTTAATCGAAAGTTTTCATGGAATTGCGTGGGTGGTTTGGGTTTGGTTGGGGGTGGTTTCGGGTCTAGAAAAGGTGAGATGGCTTAGGGGTTGATCAAGAGGGTTGGTTAAGACAGGGAGGTCAAGCCTCTGGGGCGATCACGGAACTGTGGTTAATCCTGTTCGTTCTGGCATGATCACTGGAAGTAGAGGAGACGTAGGTCCGGGGTAAGGTTCACCAACGGTCGATCAAAGTCCGAAGAAACAGGCCTAGAGGCAAGCCAAGTTTGAAGGGTGGTCTCGGTTGCGTTTGATCGTTCGCTGGGATCACGGTGGGCCGAACGGAGAGTTAATCGTAATTCGGAATCGTGCCACCGGCTGAATTTGCCAACCCTTGCCCAAGGGTGGCACAGTTTATTTTTGAAAAATCGCACCCTCCCTTAAAAACAACCCTTACAAACATTACATCGTTATCCATTATCGACGTTGGACACTTTTATTTAACGCAAGGTCGATATTGGATTGATAAAAAAGAAAATATCGAAAGAATACTTTTCATCCCTTAGCACCCCCTTGCGTGCTACGGAGACGGTTCGTATGATAATAAACCGCATACGTGTCACAGACCTGCATCTCGCAGGGATAGAAATGTCGTGAGGGAGGAAAGAAGAAGAAGAAGAGAAGGAGGAAAATAGGAAGTGGAAAGAAACGTGTCCTCGACACTATCGTCTTCTCTTATTCCTCTCTCTCTCTCTCTCTCTCTCTCTCTTTTCTTACTCGCAGGAGCGAAAAGCTTCGCGCAGTGTCGTTCTTGGCCAACTACATAGTAATAACGATACCTATCTCGCGAGAGGCGAGAGAAGCTCGAGGTTTTGTGGTCGGTTCGCATATAAAGGCTTTTACTCGATAAAAGTATCTCCTTTGTCAGTACGGCCACCAGGGGTCGTGTCGCTCATGACGTCGCCAAGCTTCGAGCATATTTTTTCGGATTCCCTACCGTCCTTTGACCGATCTTTGCTCGTGAGAGAGCGGACATTGGATCGGCCGATTTCTTGGAAAATCCTCGAGAAGCAATTTTCTACTTTTACTACTTTTTCTCTCTCTTCCTCATTTTCTTATCTCTCATCGCATTCACACTTCGAGGAATAATTCGAATTTATAGCTTAGACGAAGTTTTCTTTGATAAATTGTGCGATCGAGATCCCGGAAGATCCTTGTGCCTTGTCTCACGCCTGGAACACTCGAAAAATTATTTTTTAAAGAAAGTATTTATCCAATAGTGAACGAGAAAGAATCTTGAGAATTGAAGTTCGCTTAAAAAGTTTATCGAAATTATAAAAATAACATGGTCGAAGAAACGAGTTCTAGGAAAAGTTGGAATAAATAATAATAACAATAATAATAACCGTATAATTAAATTAAAAAATAATAAACATGTTTTTCAACATTTTGTTCCAAATTTCGAACAAATCGTTTTTCAAATCAGTCCGAAAACAAAAGTTTTAATTGCATCAGCGACTAGTCTGTAATCGGACAATGATGAGCAAGAGATTTTATCGGGACTTCTCGACTGTAACGCGATTGTTCACCTCGCTTTTGGGTTATACGATCGACCAGGAAAAGGGACGAGAGTTCGGTCGACGGTGGTTGGTAGAAGACGATTAAGTTTGCGATGAGCAATCAAACTTTATCAGAAATAGCGCCAGTTTTGAAGAACGAAGGGATGAGAAAGGCAAGAGAGAGAGAAAGAAAGAGAGAGAGAGAGAGACAGACAGAGAGAGAGAGAGAGAGAGAGAGAAGAAGAGGGAGAGAGAGAGAGATTCATAGAAACTATTATTAATCGCAAGAAAGTATGCCCAGAGAATTCAACAGACAGCCAAGTGCACCGAAGGACAAAGAGGGAGGTAAAGAGCTGGAGGGTTGAAAAGTCTCTCCTCTCCTTACCTCCTCCTTCTCTCCATAGTTCGACCCTCTCCAAACCATAAATTAAATATTTAACGAGGAGCCCTCCAACCTCGCCTTCTCCCCCTCCTGCTCCTCCTAAAAGGTTGAAACTTCCATTTTCTATTTTCTCCTTTCTCACGAGTATCTCGTCTCGCTTTTGCCTATCTCGCGTACTATACATTATTCAAGGTATATACTTTGATATATAAATACATGCTTACGTATATATATATGTATTTATACGCGTCGCATTAACGGAGTTTTGACATTGCGAATTAAAAACTGAGATAAAAATAAAATGAATGTATAAAAAATTTCAATCTCAATCGTATATCTCTCCTCCCATCCCATCCATAATTTCTTTCACCCCTTAAAGCATATATTTCCATTTTTACTCTCCGCTCTGTCGCTATTCCTGTATACGAGCTTTCATCGAAAATAGAACAAAAAAAGAAAGAAGAAAAATCATTCACCTCCCTTCATAGTCGATATTACGACAACGTTTCGATTCCATTTTCATCGAAAGCTTTCAATAATCGCCGACTACGAATTGTCCCAAATGAGAGCCCGAGGCTTTACCCCCGTTGTGTTGCCTGAAATTGCACACAAATGGTACGGCCCAAGTGGCAGATTGTGTTACAACGTTCAATGGGAACAGTGGGCAGGGACGTGGAGGAGGGAGTGTATTCATCGGATTTTACGATCGCTGCAGGTAACACCCCGCATGAGCCATTTATGCGTCACGTATGGGTCGTGCAACTGACAAAAATTTGCGTAAAATTTAACATTTCAGAGAAAACGAGACACCGAGCAGATAACGAAAACGCAGATTTTTTTTTCATTTATATCTTGGATAAAAAAAAATAATCCTCCAACCACGATATTATCGTCGTTCGTAATGTTGCAAACTAAGATTATTGACGTAATAATAATAATAATAAATAATAACAGTAATATCTAATAATAATATTTTTCTTATAATAATAATAACAATAATAATAATAATTGTTTATAATGATAATAATACTAGATCATTTTAAATAATAATAATAATAACAATAATAATAATAATTGTTTATAATGATAATAATACTAGATCATTTTAAATAATAATAATAACAATAATAATAATAATTTTTTATAATGATAATAATAATAGATAATAGTAAATAATAATAATAACAATAATAATAATAATTTTTTATAATGATAATAATAGATAACAGTAAATAATATTAATAACAATAATAATAATAATTTTTTATAATGATAAGAATAATAGATAATAATAAATAATAATAATAACAATAATAATTTTTATAATGATAACAATAATAGATAATAGTAAATAATAATAATAACAATAATAATTTTTTATAATGATAACAATAATAATTTTTTATAATGATAACAATAATAGATAATAGTAAATAATAATAATAACAATAATAATGAGTCAGTTAGATTAAAAAAATGATACAAAGCTTGCGGGTCGATTTGGCATGGATTATTTTTCGAGCATAAACATTTTCTATGCGAGTGATAAATTGGCTATACGATAATACCGCATCGCGTGCCAGAGCAACTTTATACGACACCGGAAGCGCTGGAAGCCAGAACATCAACGACGTCGAGGTAGCCCGTTATACGATAGTCCATTATATTTATCGTCGAGTATAATCGATACCGATACGCCGCTACGTGCTAGGCGTAAACGTCAATTTTTTAATCACAACAAACTCGCGTTTAGCACGATTCAAAATTGTTTTTTTTTGTGTTTTTGATTCGACATTGCCGTAACGTTTTCATCACCGACGTCTTCGGACGATAAAAGCTGCTTGACGGAGTAACAGGAGATAAATCTGTCCTAGAGACAGGGTGGATTTAGTGAACGACCGCTCGGTGCAACACGTGTAAAACGTGGGACGCGAGCTTGATTCTGGTTATCGACGCGTGTCCAACGTAGCGGTCGACATTGTCATGGTTACGGAAGATTTAATGACAGAGTTTATCACTTTGTCATATAGATGTAACGGGTGAACGAATTTTGATGGACTAGTGTGCAGCTTTTTTGCAATATAAAAACGGCCCTTAAATAGGGGATGTGAAGAATGGAAGAATGAAAAGAGGAATGAAAATGTTGTGTCCTGGAAAGTAGTGACCTTAGAATGACCTGTGCATACGTCCCATATCGAAGAATCTACAAAAATGGGTAGAATGGAGGGTGACAATATTAAGGGTGGAAATTATATAGGCAGGTGAAGTGTCGAGTAGGGGGAGGAGTCTCGCTAAAGTTTGACGACTTCGATGGCAGCGTCGAGGCAGGTAACGGAACCGATAAATCTCATTATCCCCGCGTAAGCCACGATGGATCATTGAACTAATCTGTGGGGTGAGAGGAAGTCCTTGAGAACCCCTCGTCTCTTACCGCGATGTCTCATTCGTGAAATCGTTCACCGATTTCTCATCGAAGATTGGGCTCTTAGCTTCGCTCAATCTTTTTTCAGACGTATCGATTTCGATAATTTGCCTCGAAAGTCGGTTGGTTCGAGGACGTTTTTTACCAGGGGTGGAATCACAGCCTTCTTTAAGGGGTGTCGATTAAATCGACGTTTTTTGCCAATCGTTGATGGCATTGTCCAAATTTTCTTGGAACCGAGCTATATTGAGCTGCTTAATGCGATTTGCTAGAAGTTATATTTTTTGTTTCACCCCTTTGGGTACGAGGGGTAACTAGGGGGGTTGAATTGGAACTGTACCAACCCTGCGATTATAGCCTTCTTCGTACATACGAATGTTTAATTCGATGTGACTAATGGATATGGTTGAATATTTCAAGACACTTAGAAAATAATACATTGAGAGAGAATCATCCCTTAATATTGCAAGGGTGCGTAGAGTCAAATTTGAATTATCGATAATTCGTACGTGTCAAACGCAGTCTGGAACGTGAGAAATTGAAATATAAATCCGTGACATGGCACTAGCTAGACAAGATTGCTCCGAGATCACGACCCTGACGTGTTTCATCCCTTGGCCATTACGACCTGGTTCAAATCCAATAATTCACGTTGTTCTCGCAGCTGTAACCCCGGAAGTGAGCTGGATAACAAAAGCAATTCCGGTAGTCGCGAGCGTGGACTCGAGGGAACTGACGATGCTCTACGTATATAGGTACGTGGGCAAACTACGGTTCGAGCTTTCAAAGAGAAATTCCCATACGTCCGGAACTTGGTACGAAATGATAACCAGGCCTGTCGAACCAACAGTTATCGTGACATTTATCGAAACAAAAGCTGTTCTGTTTTCACAGTATGGCCCAGAACCTTCACGAAGGGAAGATCCATCTGCAATCCACTCGAAAGAATTCACGAGGGATGATTCATCCCCCGGAAAATGGACTTCGAGTTGAAAATACGATGGATGGTGCACGAGCAGTCGTACATTCAGCTTTCAATTCGATGGATCTATCTCCATTCGCTGTGCACTATACCCTCTCGTAGTGCGGCGAATACACGTCCGGACCTTTAAAGCGGAGGGTGTCGTGAGAAGGGTGAGACAATCCGAGGGTCGAGGGACGAAGTGGAAAGGACACTGATAGACGACGTTCTTGGTAACGCCGGCGCTAGAACATCTGCATTTCCGGTCGAGATTTTCCTAGAATATTTCATGGCTATACGTTCGTCGGTGATTGAACATAAATCTTGAAAATACAAGTTATTCGAGAAAAACGAATAAGGTGCAACGATCCATTAGTTTTTTTTTCTGGCTAGACAATCGCGGATAACTTTATCTTTTAATGCTGCAGGGATTTAATTAAATCATTGTAGCTATTAATATTCGCGATAGTAGGGATTCCGGAGCTTTTGAAATATCGCGTTGGGGGAGTGAATTTAATTCTGATAAAGGGAATATGAGTGGATTTGTTTCCCTATTGAAATTGTAATTATAAGAGATGAAGTCAGTCTTTGATACTCGAACGGAAGGTAAAGCGAGTCAGAAACTATTGACACCAACGAGGCTCGCGTTTGTTTTTGGTAAAAAGCTTAACAAATTTGAAGTTTTTTCTATTTTTGAAGTCTTTTGTATTTTTTATCCGTGAATTGCAACAATCGGAAAAAGAGAATATCATATTCATATTCTACGGAAAATTTGTGATCTTATGAGTACCCACACGAGCTATATCGGGTGGAGTGGAGTTTAACCCCTATTCAAGGAGCCAAAATATCAACGTCTGATTTTAAGGGATGAAATTTTTTTTCCGTCCAAAATAACTGTTGTGGGTAGTCGTATAATCGGAAATTTCTCGTAGAACACGAATATAATATCCTTGTAACAAAACACTTTCATATAAAAAAAATAATTCATCCAATTCAGTTCTTTCCTTGGTATAATGCCAGCGCACGTGCTCTCGCCTCGTCCTGTAGTCAACGATCGTGACCAAGCTCCATTTCCGAAGTGAAATTCAATCCTATCTCGCAGTTGAACTATTTTGCTAGAAGATGCAGCAAACCACACTTGTGAAAGTATGATAAGTAACTTATCATCGAGAAACTTACGTCTGTTTGAAACTTGCCCACACCCGTCCCCTCTCTATAACCTTGACAAGTATCACCGATGGTACCAAGGTCTCTCGACACGTCTATCTATAGTTTCTTGGCTTCTAAGTATACGCAGTTTCCGGTGCACTCTCGTGTTATCAAACAATTTACCAAGTAGACGAGCAACCTTCCCCGTCACTCCTCTCACGCATCCCACAACACGATACCTCGCGATATGCATCGTATATTTTCGCACCAAATTGCACATTTAACGTCGCTGTAAATCTATCTCCGTCAATCGGAAACCATTAGAAGCTTCTGGTCTATCAAGCATGCGGCAATCTTCGAAGTAACCACGGAGTGTTCCTTATCTCGTACCACTCGACTCCTTCTGATCGCCCTCGACAACATAAAACAAGTTCGAACATCATAATCCTCATTTCTTTTTCACTCGTAAAAAATCAATCCTGGACAAAGTCTCGATCGCGATACGTTTGAAGCAAAATTTACGCCCCGAAGTGACAACAAAATAGAATGTTTTTCAGGTATCGTCCACTCATGAATTATTCCTATCTCGCTTCTTCCTTCGTCCTGCAAGCTGGCTCTCACCCATCGTATAAAATCCAACTTATTTTCGCACGAGATGAAAAACTCTTTTAAAGCACGAAAGATATACAATCACGGCTCAAAGGTGCACGTTTTCCAACGGTAATTGAAAAAAAGGAGAAAGGGAAGAGAAAAAAAAACAGCAAAGAGTAAAAGAAAAAACGGATAAAAAACAGGTCTACTTGTCGCTCACGTGCCTTTCGACGCCTCTCGTGTCCGGGGAATCGATTATACCGACTGAGCGTGTAAACTCGTTCAAAGTTCGTCGAGAGTTGACTGACTCTCTGTCTCTCTCCCTCGCTCGCGGGGCGAAAAGGGACGTTACAGCGTATACAACGCCTATCCCCTCTCCTAACACCTGAATCTCTCGATGTACTTCGCTATAGTGTTCCCTCGAACTTTTTAGATACAACTTGGCCATGGTAAAATTTACTACGAGCTTTGCATAACAGATCTTTCTCGTATGCCTTCGGTACATAAACTCGAAAGACGCAGAGAGAAAGACAGGGAGAGGGCAGGGGTTGTCCCCAAGAACAAGCAAAAAGTTTTACTACCCTGCATAGCTGTAAAGTTTAAATTTGGATAGCGAGGTTGAACTTGGGGTACTGGCAGCCATCGGTCCAATTGACAGTGTACACTTCAATTTTCGGTAAATATATAGATATGAACGAAGGGGTCGAGAAATAGAAAGAGAGAGAGAGAGAGAAAGAGAGAGAGAGAGAGAGAGAGAGAGAGTGAGTGAGAGAGAGAGAGAGAAAGGTAGAATATGAGATATCGTGTGGGTAGGAGATAATTAGATTGCCTTCTCGTTCTCTCATTCTCTCGTTCGAGTTACGAGTTTAACCGGCGTATGGTTTACCTGCAGCTTCGAACAGGGTCCCCTTTGGGAATATATATGGGCTATACGTTGGTACGGCATGTATACCCAAAAGATCCGAGGTCGAGCTGCATAAACTTATCTCTCATGCACGTACAAATAAATAAATATTTAAAGCTCGATTCTCGTCAATGAGAGGAAACAGGAAACTGTATGGATACAGGGCTTCATTCGTCGAGTTTGCGAAAAGCTTCGCGAAATTGAAATTAACAAGAATCAATAAAAAAAAAAGCAATTTTTAAATATTTTTATGTTTCAAGTTCATTGTGACATTGCAAGGTTACTAAAGGAATGTGTTGATGAATGTTTCTTAAGGTAGTTCTATCGTGACATTAAAATCGACAAATTGTTGTTCAGTTTTTTTCACGTACAAAATGGTTTGCGGGCTCAAGCTAATAAAGAAAAATTGTTGCAAATTGACTAAAGAACAATCTACTCAAAATTCAAGGTCATCCAAGGTAATATTTACTTGCTGCATAATAACAAAAATTGCGATAATTCTTTTCTTTAGATTTTTTTGCAAAACTAAATAAAGCTTCTTTGATGTTGCATAAAAATGTATGCAAAGTTTTAGAAGGCTTCAGCGAGTAGAAGCCAAAATATTTATGGATGAAAATACAACTTTTAACACGCGCTCTTATGAGAGCCTACCGAAAATTCGGATTTTCACCAATAAATATCTCAACTTCCGCGCGGTAAAACCTTCCAAAAATTATTACACACGTACATATGACATCAAAGAATATATATCCAAATTTTCAACAAAATCTTAAGAAAACGATAAAACGATTGAACTACCTTAAAGGGATTGGAAATTTAGCAATTGGAAAAGAATGAAAATTTTAATTTCTTTTTTAATCTGTCATTTTAATCGCTACGGGTTCTCGGCCAATTTAAATTTCAAATGGGAGCACAGAGTTTTTATTCTCAATGTGAAATATTTTTTGTTCGGGTTGAAATTAGGTGCAATAAAGTGGCAAAGGAATCTAGAGTCGTATTACATAGTACCGTTTCGCTTTGGTCATATTCGCCTTTGGCTTAATAGCGATGCTTGTTCCAGTCTGGCTTTGTTTCACGCGGTAAAAGCGAGGCACGGAAACTGGCGCGGTGCTCGTATGTAGATGGAAATAAGTTGCAGGATAGCGAAGGTGCTGTCCCTCTCTCTCTCTCTTTCTCTTTCAACCTGGCGAGGGGTGAATAATTTATGAGATACCGGTGGGTGGAGAAACGTGTCCTCGGGGATCCTTTCAAGATGAGACAAAATTGAAAAAGATCTATTAAAAAACGGAGCGAGTGGATGAATGGAAAGAAAATAAATATATATACAAATATATACAAATATATACGTTCAATATGTAAAAAATGAATTATACATGTATTTAACTCAGACGCGTATACTGACTGGCGGAATTATGAAACGAAGATTTGTAGGACGCCTAAGTGCGCATGCGCGTGGATGGGTCGTGAGCGTGGGGGGCCCGCGCCTGCGCGTGAACGTGCGCACGCACCCGGAGGCGGGGCCTGGGCGCAGCCGCGCTCACCCGGGTGCGCGCTGGTGTGCGCATGCGCGACTACGCACCTCGATAAAACCGCCTCTAGCAATTTGCCGTTACTCGTAGGATTCGCGTCCAATTTTCCTTCGACATTTCATTTTTGCCACGACACACCCGCATTTTATTTTTTCAACTGTCGGTTTACCCGACCTCGCTCCGTTGCATTCTCGTAAATTTCTATTATATCCCTAGCTACAGTCTCGCGCGCTATGTTTATGGAAATTCTCGAGTCAAAGTCGACGACACCACGGAAAACGAGAATTTCATCGCATTCCTTTGTTACTGAAATCTTAACGCCGTTTGTGAACAAATTGAATCTTATTTTCATTTGAAATTTATCCACTCGCTCGGGAAAACACTATGAAAAATTATAATAATCTTGAGAGATCTCGAGGAAGCTGCTGCGAGGATAAACACGTTACTCACAGCGTCGTTCACCGCTGTAAAAATTTGATAAAACCTCGTTTCTTCCAGCAAGAAGAGAAACTCGTTGAGAACAAGAAACGAATGAAATATTCGACGACAAACTCTTTTGTTCGCCTCCTTGATTGTGTCTAGTCCACGATCCTTGTCTAGCTGTTCGGCTGTTTCTAGATTTTATCGCTCGGGGAGAGGACTTCTGTTTTTGTCTGTTTCTTTTTGCTATTTTTTTGTTCGATGAAGTCGAGAGATTCTCGAGTGAATTCGGGATAACGACTGTCGAGGCCCGTTGCCATTTGTCTCGTTCTTCCCTCGCGCGGTCCATCGGAGCCAGCTTGGTCTCGTACCAAGTATACACCGTGAGAGTTCTCGTGCGTTCAATCGTGTTAAATCTCTGTCATTAGCTTTACGATCGTCTGTCGGAGAACGAGGATCGCCAACCGAGGACGAGACAGGGAGGAAAAGGGGATGGCCTTGAAATCACCCGAATTGTGTTGAGGGCAAAACGAAACATTGTGGCCGGGTTGAAACTTACCCCATGATCCGAGGCACGAGATTCGACCGTAATTAAAGCGAAGCCCTATGTTATATCGGGCTAATCAAAATCGTCGTTAATATACCGTGAGGACCTTGGCGCTTTGCTCGACCCGAAAGATCTTATCTCGTATAAGCTTTTGACGGATCGAGAGAGGTGAAGTATTTCGCGCTTTTGGACGAAAGATCCGATGCTTATCGTGACTGGATTCGAAAACAAAAAAGTAAGTGAAGAAAAAGGGCGATAACTTTGCCGCAAGTGGATTTTATTTAACACGTTGAAAATTCAAAGTGGTCGGGGGGCGCCGAGCCAAATTTTACAAGGTCGCGAAAATTTCAAGCTGACCAAATACTATTTTTCCTCAACGTGGCGAAATTTAATCTTCGAGAAAATTATTCGTTACAAATTCTCTTTATCGCTAGTGAATTCACTCACCTAAATTTCTTTGTAAATTCAATTCTCAAGGAGAAACAGTATTTTTATTTTATTAGTAGGTGAAGTAAAATGGACAAATATAATATTCGATTTAGGTCATCGTAGTTATCTATCTATGGATTTTTCATTAACGATATTTAACGACTCTTAATTCTCATGGATAGAAATAAATCAGAGGATCGAGAACAATCGGTCCGAACAATGGATCAAGATCGTTAAACGACGAATTGCCAAATCGGGATTTCGATTGAGAAAAATCAGGAATTTCTTGTCGAAATTCGGGATGAAAGGAAAAGCCGACAATAGAGGGAAACGAGGGAAAAATTAGAGAAAAGGTTTTCGACACTTGGTTGAAACCTGCGCGCGTTTCTGTAATTGCAGTTTGTGCTAATTGTTCTGAAATGAGAGAGAGCGAGAGAGAGAGAGGTGGGGGAAAAAATAGAGAGGGTGAGATTGTGATAGGGGTGCAAGGTTTCTGTGGACAATTACCCAGTGTCGTGACCACGAATAGATGCGTCCGTGTTCCTGTGACCACGTTCACCACAAGCGAAACTGCTCCCTCTACCACAGTGGAGGTATAAATACGGCAAAAAAGGCTCGGCTAATAAACGACAGTGAAGCTAGGATGGGGTTGGTGCGGAGGGAAGGGTGGGAGGTAAAAAAAACTTCGAGTGTAAGCGAGCCATTGAGAGAAGGAAAGAACCAAAATGAGAGAGAAGAAGAAGAAACGTAAGGGAGAGAAAGAGAGTGAGGAGAAAAAAGCTGCTTGTTCGGTTCACGGCTTTTGTTTGGCTAACGGGGTCGAGTGGAGGAGGAAAAAAGGCAGAGAGAGAGAGGGAAAAAATGAGGAAAAAAATGTTCATAATATGTACAAGCCCCCGTGACAAAAATTCCTCCTCTCAACGACAAAATGAGTCTTCGCATGGACGGTTTCGTGCAACTTTTAATTTTCCCTCGCAAAGAGCGCGTAAGGGTTGAAAATTTGTGGGAAGGGGGTGGAAACGACTCGTCGGAGAGCCAGGTTTTCAACGGCATTCCACTGGCATTCGCAACTGTCTTTGACAAAAACGCAAAAATTCAGCGAAAGAGAGATTTAAAAATATTGTTTTTTTTTCCAAAATTTAAGACAAAAAACGTTCTAAAACTGCAAAAAGTAAATTTTGAAGCATAATAAATGCGTGCAAACGCGTCCGAGCGTAATAACAAATAAAATTCTGTAAACAATGGACTGTTCGTGCGACAAATCGCATACGGAGAGTTTTGACAGTTTAGTAATAATTCGTCACTGTCTTTGACAAAAATGCAAACATTCAGCAGAAGAAAGAAGAAAAACAGAAAAAAAAACATTTTTATCAAAATTTAAGAAAAAAACACTGTAAATCTGCAAAAAATAAACTTTTAAGCATAATAAATGCGGGCAAACGTGTTCGAGCGTAATAACAAACAAAATTCTGTAAAAAATAGACTGTTCGTGGGACAAATCGCATACGGAGAGTGTTGACAGTTTCGTAATAATTCGCCACTGTCTTTGACAAAAATGCAAAAATTCAGCAGAAGAAAGAAGAAAAACAGAAAAAAAAATATTTTTATCAAAATTTAAGAAAAAAATACTGTAAACCTGCAAAAAATAAACTTTTAAGCATAATAAATGTGTGCAAACGCGTTCGAGCGTAATAACAAACAAAATTCTACAAAAAATAAACTGCTCGTGCGACAAATCGCATACGGACAGTTTTGACAATTTCGTAATAATAATACGAAGGAAACAATAACGCGAGAAAAAAATTAAACGTAATGTTTTCCAGCCCAGGTTAAATTTCACGCTCTGCATTACATGTTGTAAAAACGTAATAATAAATCGTTTCATGCAATTTCCATCGAGAAAATGAAAATCAGTGATTAGTAGACCGGAGGAAAACAGCAATATGATATTGTTAAATATTGTTAAACGCTGCGTGTAACGCCACGATATTAAATTTTCCGTCGCGTTTAAATTTTAACGCGACTGTCGAATCGGTTGGACGGTCGAGAGTTTCGCTTAACTCGGTTTTATGAAACACGTGTCATGTCACTTTCGTCAGTCAACGTAGCCTCGAGGAAAAAATTATCCCATCGTGAACTCGTTACACTCGCGTTTCGGGTCGATCGTTGCAAACGTTTTTTTTTATTTATTTGTCCGTTTTTAATTTTCATTCATTTTATTTCCCGCTTGAACACCAGACTCGTTAATATTTATCGCGGCTCGGTTGCACATCGAACAAGTTGTTCGGTCGATTATCGTCGATCGTTACAAATATTTTATTATTTCGATAATCCTCTCGTTGGTTTTCAATTTATGTTTTTGTTTTTATATTCTCATCCTCGATCTCTCGACACTGCCGCTTGATAGCCGGAAGCACAAAGCGTCAAATTGAAAACGCGGTTTTGTGCGTGAATGTAAAACTCACCCCCCACCCCCCGATCGACAGTTTCAACCCCACTTGCTATTTTTCACCGAATTTTTGTCACGTTATTCAACAACGATAGATATTTTATCAATGGTACTACGATCCTTTGAAAAAATAAACCCTAGAGCTTTTGTCCTTTTTTTGAAAAAAAAAAAAAACAATGTTGATGGAGAAGAGTAATTTTTTTTTCTGCTCGAAAAATTCTTTCGATTTACGCGTCACGCGTAAAGCGATTTTTCCACGTGCCACGAGAATTGGATTGTTACAAATTACTAGGGCACAATATCCAGGGGGTAAAGGGAGAAGGGGATGAGGGTGTAATGATTGCCCCATTGAACGAAGGACGTGTCAGTAGCACGTATGAAATTAATTTTCGCATCATGGTCCTCCCCATGGACGCATAATTACGGGATACAACAACAGCCAACTCTGCATACGATAGTCCTTTGTATATGTCTCGAACGTCCGTCGATTATCGAGAATGATTAATTCCGGAAAAATCAAAGTATCTTTATATGACATTGACGCGATAATTGGATATCTTATCCGAGCTCTGAATAATTGTGGTTGGTCCAATTTCCGGCGATCCTCGATCGATTCCACAGATATTCGTTCGGGAAGGTCATCAATGCCAAACGTTCGTTCGCTCATTTTTTTCTTGTTTGGCCACGTCGATGATGAACATCTTTCTTGAAATTGACGAGGAGACGACGATTTCAAAATACTTCGAGAGTTGGAATCGAGCCGTGACTTTATTTTTCATTATACGCGAGAGAACCCTTTCTCCTTTCAGCCCTTACGTTCCATAAACCCCAACGAGACTTTTAATGTTTTTACCTTCTTTTGAACGTTGGATATATTTCTATATAATTCGATACGACTGTGACTTTTACGTTTCCAACGATAAGATTAATGGTGCCCTATGCACTTGAAAAAGTGTCGGTTGTAAAACTGTTAAGATAAGAACTGTACCAATGGGAGAGCGAGATAAGTCGATACAGCCATTCGACGTTGCTCGTTTTACCCACGCATGCTCCGCACGCTTCGAGTACTTTTACAAGGATACAAGTCCATACTAGTCTTTTCTAGAAAAATTCTTCAAGGGATTTTACTCCAGATAAACATAAATCTCGCTATAAATAATTAATCTACTTCGTTCCAACTTTATAAATAAATTTTTCATAAATACAAATAATGATTCTCCTTTACAAAATATTTAATTGAACAATATTTCGTCAGCATATAAAAACAATTTTTTTGAAATTCAGTCATGATTAAAGTAGATAGAAAATAATTTTTGTAATATTAATCGACTACGACATTATCGTTTGGGTCCTTATGAATTAAAGTTTGGTGCTCACGAGCCTACCGAATCCCTACTGGACGATGGTAATTTGGATTAGGATAAGGATACAAGTCCATACAGTCTCTTCTAGAAAAATTCTTCAAGGGATTTTACTCCAGATAAACATAAATCTCGCTATAAAAAATTAATCTACTTCATTCCAACTTTATAAATAAATTTTTCATAAATACAAATAATGATTCTCCTTTACAAAATATTTAATTAAACAATATTTCGTCAGCATATAAAAATAATTTTTTTGAAATTCAGTCATGATTAAATTAGATAGAAAATAATTTTTGTAATATTAATCGACTACGACATTATCGTTTGGGTCCTTATGAATTAAAGTTTGGTGCTCACGACCCTACCGAATCCCTACTGGACGATGGTAATTTGGATTACGATAAGGATACAAGTCCATACAGTCTCCTCTAGAAGAATTCTTCAAAGGATTTTACTCCAGATAAACATAAATCTCGCTATAAATAATTAATCTACTTCGTTCCAACTTTATAAATAAATTTTTTCATAAATACAAATAATGATTCTCCTTTACAAAATATTTAATTAAACAATATTTCGTCAGCATATAAAAAATTTTTTTTGAAATTCAGTCATGATTAAAGTAGATAGAAAATAATTTTTGTAATATTAATCGACTACGACATTATCGTTTGGGTCCTTATGAATTAAAGTTTGGTGCTCACGAGCCTACCGAATCCCTGCTGGATGATGGTAATTTGGGGTCGACTCTTTGAGCCAACTAGCGAAGTAGCAGCTGGGTTCCTACCGACCACGTAATCTCTAGACATATAGAAATCTGCTTATATGGACAATATAGACGCCCGTATCGTGTTGTTACACATAACAGGGTACAGTTGGCCATCGTGGACTCACGTACACATGGGACAACTGTATATGTTTGTTGGGAGGTTAGTTCGCGGTCGACGACCAGGCTACCCAATATTCAATTTTAACGAATACACCCCTTCAACAGTGACCTCGGTTATGATCAAATGAAAAGTCTAGTCTGGCCATAGGCACGTACGTATCTCCCTCGACCTACCCTCCTCTGTTACCTCTCTGCAGTTTAATTTCTTTTTGTTTTTTTCTCTTTTTTTCAACTTTTTTTTCTTTGTGTTCTTTTCCAGGAAATCCTTCCTGGTCATACACGAGACGCAAAGCTCCTGGTTTTGTTTTACGATCACTTTTATTTGGCTCGTTGCCCATCAGCCCGGTAGTCGAGCTTTTTCTCTGTTTCTGACATTGACTCGTTACTTCTTTTCAACCCCATCTCTCTCTCTCTTTCTCTCTGTGTTTTTTTTCTTCTTTCTCGTTTTCTTTATCTTTAGCAAGTTTCACTGGTAAGTGAAAAGCTGTACGAGATCGAGGCTAGGATCGATAATTCTTTTAGTGACCAGAAATCATAGTTCCACGTCGATTTTCTTGCGAAAGCTTGCACACTAAAATTCTTCATCCCTTATACATTTCTATAATAGATTTGTCCCCTTTGTTTCTTAGCCCATTTTCGGGTTCTCGGTTCGTTCGTTAAACGAGCGAGAAAGTAGGAAGTAGAGCGCGCTTCGTCATGCGTGTATCCCCGAAGGGGCAGCAGTGCATCGCGAGATAATGCGAGTGAAAAAGAAACGAGTTGAACTCGTGATATATCGCTTTACCCTACGTTATAAACCACGTACCCCAATCCCTCCTAGTGAATTTTTACTTTTATCGTTACTCCTTTCCTACGTACCATATCTCGCGTATATTTTTCCACTCGCCAACGGGCGAATCCACTCGCGAAAAACCGAATAATAATAGGGGAGTTTCTCCAACGAAAATCGTGGGGTACGAGGATCCTCGTCATTTTTCTTCTTTGTCTAATGTGGCGAACGTACACGTGGAGAAAAAAACGTTGGACGAAAGAAAAGAAAAAGAAGAAGAAAAAAAAGTGAGAAAAGAGAAAAATATAGTGGAAAGTTATACAATGGATGACTGGATGGATGGCCGAACGGTAATACGGGCCAAGGGAGTGGTGGAAGGGGCGAGTCGTAAAAATTGAGGAAGAGGATACGAGAAGGTAGCACCGCGTGCGCGCCAATGGGGCTTTCACTCGATATCGAACGACTAAATCTTTCTTCGTAGCGAGAAGTAAAAGGGGGTGCGAGAGATAAAAAACGAAAAGAGAAAAAAAAAACAAGATTCGGGTCGATACGCGCACGTGTTGTATCGTTACGAGAGCGCGGGATCGAAGCGATCGTACCGACGTACGTGAGGACTGGTCCGGCGTGTTCGATCCGAGACAAATGGCAGGGTGTTCTAGCACGTGTTTTATTTATCTCTCTGCCCCCGAAACGCCAAATCACACCGTTTATCCGCTCTTTCGATTCTCGCTCGCCATTTTTTATTTTTTTTTTCGTTCAACGGGCACGCCTCGCGCGAAAGTAGATGCCTTCCGGCACGAACGCGTCGAATCAGCGCGTATGGTAAATTTTGTTTTGTTCGTTTTTGTTATTTAATTAACATTCGTTCATTATTTTTGGATATTGGTTGAAAATTGTTAAAGTTAGAGGGAGATTTATTCAAATTGTTGCAGTTATGTTTGACGTGAATATAATGGAATTTGAATAAATATATGTGAGGTAGAAAATACAAAATGGCGATTTTGAGAAAATGAAGGGTGAATTAAAAAAATACGTTCATTTTTGTTGTGAAGGAAAATGTTTGCGGGTAATATTGAGAGTTTGGAGAAAAGTTAAGAATCGTTGTCAAAGTATAGTAATTCGCGATACTTGGGCAGGTACTTCCGGTATAGTACGAGAGCTTCCTGGAAATTTTGAGGTCACTTCGGAGTAACCGGGGTGAGTCACGTGACGAGATATTTTTGTTTACTCGAGTGATGTGAATTATAGGGAATGAGGGTTGGAGGGTTGGAAGGGTTGAGTCGAAGGGATGGAAGGGTTGGGTTTGAGGGGGTAGCAAATATTTCCTCGAGTTACCCGCAAACTCTCTGGAGAAGATCGTTGTCTCGGAACCGTGGGACGAGAGGTGGTACGTAAGCTCGAGCATTGTTCGAAGCTCGGAAAGCCACATCCGCTTCTTGGAACATCTTGCACATCGTAGGGGCTCTACGCTACAACCAAGATCCGGGCAAGGCATAAACTCGCGAACGTAAACACCACCTAAAAATGATCCTCGAGAGTATAAACAAATATTTATACGATTGGTACGAGAGTAATTGCGCTTTTAAAAAAGAAAAAAAATCCAAGTGACGTTTTGGCCAAAAAGTAATTGCGTTTTTAATACACTCTCGTATATGGCCATACGTGAGAAAAAAAGCGCAGTTACTTTTTGGCCAATCTGTCAAATAAAATTTCGTCAAGCGACGAGAAAACAAAACGAGATTTTAAATCGATTGTCCAATAAAAGGTCACGCTGATTATGCGATAGTCATTTTTTTTTATTGATCGCCAGCCACTGCGAGCTTGCGTCGTTAATTAGATAATTCCACGTGGGAATGCTACGTGACTTGAAATTGTAACGTCCCTCTGAAAATCGAGCGCACACGGTGCACGAGTTGCAATAGTCTCTTTTAGTATACGCGCTAAAAGTTTATAGTTTTCGACCTACATTAGCAGAAACAACCCTTACGTTTCGAGCTCGAGTTTTTGTTCGTTTCATTTTGCAAAAAATTTACCTTCAGGACTATGTGGGGGTTGTAAACTTAAGAGTGTGAATTCTTTTTGTCCAAAGAGACTTTATAGGATGGTTTCAGAAACGAAAATTTCCCGCGCCGTACGAAGACCACGATTGTAGTGACATTTTATTTCATCCCGAATACCGTTGGATAAAGAGTTTTCATCAACTGGGGTGGATGGTAACGTGTAGTTCACCCTTGCGAACATCACCAACCTGGTGAAAAGAAAGAGGAAAGAGAAAGAGAAGAAGAAAACGGGAGTCTAAAAATACAGAGAAATTCTCTTCCGGTTCGGGGTTTCCGTTCTCGCCAAGGGAATACAAGACTGCACGCGAAAGAAACCATTAGAGAAGACGCGCGAGAACGTGACGAGCATTTTTCACTCTCGGGACATCGACAACGATGACAACAAAGAGATCGGTCACGTTTGTCAAGGAATGAAAAGAAATATTCGTGGATTTATTATCAATTATTACTTCGACAAATATTTATATTGAACTTTTATTTCTCGTCGTATCGACGACAATTTCGGGGATGCAAAGATTCGTCAAACGATGCTTAATTTGAAATTTGATTTCAATTTATCGATTATAAATAAAAATAAAAATTATGGAAATAAAATAACGATTGATTTTAACAAATTTCAAAAACATCAATTTGTAGTCAATATTTCGTAACCATCGTAGATCAAGAAAACGTTTAACTATGCAAAGATCCAACAAATATTAATATACAAGACAACGTGAACAGATAATTTCCCTAATCAGTCGAACTACCCCCTGGATGGTTGAAATTCCAACTTTTTTCTTCCCACGCTCTAGCGTTCGAACACGATTTCGCCATTACCCCATCCTCTATTACCACCCCCATCATCCCTCACAAAATTGTTCCTTTTAATTCGAAACAACCCTCGATTTCAACAACGACTCAATGATCCGAATTTTCATTGACGAGATTAAATTAATCGCCTCGTTACAACCCCATCCCCAAGCTGTACATTATTCCCCTTATTTTTCACTTCTTTATCCCAACCCTTATTTTCCAATGGGAAACGTGTGACATTCGTTTGTGGTATCTCAGTAAAATATAATAAAAAGGATGAAACAGTCGGTGGTACAAGGGTACGAAGAATAAGGGTAGAAAATAGGAGGGGGGATGAACAAGAAGGGATGAGACGAGAAAAAAAGTTTTAGGAGATGGTACGTGGGGGGTGAGCTAGGGGTTGGTCGTAAAAGTCGCGGGTAAACGCGAGATGTAAAACTTCGAGAAAACCTCGGGGCTATTATTGCGACGATAAATCTCCATAACAGTGCGGGAGCAACGAAGATCCTCAACCCCCAAACGATCGAGTGGTGGAGCGAGGAAAAAGACTCTACGTTCTCATGAAGAAACTCCCGGTGCTTTTCGGCTTTTCTCTTCTAATGGGGAACATTAATTCAACGATATAAATAGTAAAACGACCTGAAATAGGGGTTGATTTGTTTTAAAAAAAATTGCGTCCCTCACTCACCCTTCTACGACCTTCTACTGTCTTTATCAGCTGTTCGAGCTTTCATACGCCTGTATTTTCACTCGAAATTTCCCGCTTCACCCTCTCCACTCTCGAGCCACTCTTCGACAGGTGTTCCTCGTCTCGTCTCTTGCTGAGAATTTAAAAAATGACCGAAATCCACCCCTTTGAATTTTTGGTCATTTTTCTTGATTTATTTTGTCATTCTTTTTTTATTTTTTATCCCGACAAACGTCCCGACTCGTTATCGCCCTGCTGTCGAAACTTTTATTTACGAGAACTCCGTTTGCTCGAGCCAACGTTGATTTCATTGACACTGCGGTGGTACCCGTGTGCCAGCCAGAAAAATGTCGAGCTTGGTGAGCGCCGAGGCATGGTACACGTCGCGTTCGATATTGTTACGAACTCATATGCCGCGTCGTAATTGGAAAGTACCCGTTGCCATTCGGGAAATGTTCGTAACGATTTCATATATTCTTTCCTTTTTTTTTGTTTTCAATGTCGAATTTTATGCGAGAAAACTAGTTATTATGTAACAAAAATTCGCCGAACGTTGAAAATTGCTGTTCGTTCCACAAACTTTTAATTTTTTCAAAAAATCTGGCAAAATTTCGAGTCATTGGTGTTTTTTTTGTTTTCTTCAAAAATAGGAAAGGCCAACGATAATTCCAATTACGTCAATATTTATTTCCTTCCATCATTTTCAAATATTAAAAGAAATATGATAATATATTAAAAATAATTTGAAAACTTGAAACCTGTCGAGTTTGGATTTTAATTAAAAATCGTTGAATTCTGGGAAATTTATAGGAACGATAAATATGTTTGGGGAAAAAGTGGTTGGGTTGTTGGAGAAGGTTTTATATGTAAAATGGAGGACAGCTTGTCGAATATCGGTTCACTCGCGTCTCGAGTTTCGTTCGTCATCTCTCTCTCTCTCTCTCTCTGGTTTGGTCCCATTCACGTTACCACATCTACTTCGAGCTACTTTGATATGGGTTCCATTATTAATTGGCGGCTACAAAGCACTTCAGGAAGCTGGGTTGCCAACGTATTATGCCGTAGCATGAGAACGAGCGTACATAGAAACGTTGAACCTGCCTTGCGCACACGAGAAACATAGGATTATCCTTAGCCCCTTCACCCTTCACCTCCTCTTTCGGAGTGAGAGCAGACGTAATTCCCCGGTTGATTATATCCTTCCGAGCGGGAAGCTTGAATACAAGACGAATAATATTCGCTTCGTCTCGTACCTTGGTCCATTAATGACTATCCGATAATCGGAATGTCAGAAAGCCAATGTTCCGACGTTAAAGATTTCCACTTCGTCAAGGGAGAGAGAGAGAAAGAGAGAGTAGAAACAGCTCGTATCGGTTACGACTAACGACAGATTAACCGATTTCAATTAATTTCTATCTACCAATTTTTACAGATTTTCCTTTGACCTTGTCGATGACCTTTTGTCCCCTCACTTTTGTCCCAATGTGAAATTATTGAATATTCTCAAACCACCCTTTCTTCTTTTCATATGAATTTCATCCCTCGAATAAAATTCGTTGATTTTGAAGATAAAGTGAGAAGATTCAATTTTTATTTATTTAATTATAAATTTGAGAATTTTTTTTATTCTATATATGAATAAATGATCGATCACCTGTTTTCCATCCCTTCGAATGAGCTAAGGGGATGAGACGTAAAATATTGTTATTTTCACTACGTAATGATTTATCCCAAATTTTTGTATCCCTCGTCGCTGGATTTTCGTGTGTCATCTTTTCTTGAATGAGCGGGTGTGTCTTGTGTCTGCTTGGTGAGAAATTTACGTTCTTGACCCGCGGTGCGAGAATAAGTGCTGATCCCAGCTGCTTTTCAAACGAGATTGTCGAGGAGTTATGAAAGTTTGCTTTGGGGCGAGGGGGAGAAAAAAAATGGAGAGAAAGAGAATAGAAACGTGACGACGTGCATAATCCAACGTACGTGAAGAATAACGCCAAGTCACGGTGGGTAGAATTTTAGAGTGAAAGCTCGCCAGGACTGTGCCCATGAAAGTTTAAGCTCGTTTAAACATCGCCGCATCCGAGCTATCGTGCTCTAACGACATTTTTATGGGCGAGTGTCTACCTCGTTTCTTCATTTCTTTATTTCATCTTTATTTCTATCTCCTCCCATATCCCTGTTCCTTTTTTTCACTTGCCATTTTCTCCCTCTCGCGACGCGTACATTTTTGCAAGATTGAGGCAACTTGCGGTAAAGGAAGAAAAAAAAAATTAAAGCTCCACCCTCGGCCGTTACCGACTGGGTGTATCGTCCTTCTTCCTCAATTATCCTGCGAACTTTCCATCGGTCTAACACGGTCGTAAATTTAGCTACGAGACTTGGACTGCAATTAAAAAATATTCTTAAAAGCAAGTCATTTGAGGGCAACCAATTAAGGGTTGTTTTTCAAATGACTACTAGGCATTAAAATAATTGATTAACTTTTGTCCCAAGAACATTGCTTAAAAATGAGACTATACTTTTCATTAGTCACGAACCAACCCCCACCCTTATTCTCTCGTTCATCCCCTCGTTAGTTAGGTAAACCAATTAATTAGTTAAAAGGACTAAAATCAATGTACCTATAGGTCAAACAATTTATATAATACCGTAACAATTATCCCGCTTTCACCCCCTTGTATACGAACTAGTTACTAAGGGTTGTTGTTCAAACCACAAAACAGAAAATCTGAAAAATCAAAGAACCTTCAAACTTCTTCTTCAGAATTGATAAGACGCATGCGCATTGTATCATCGAGCAAAACCCACCCCCAAATCCGTCAAGCTTCGTTAATATACAAACTCGCACCTATCCCTCCAACATAACCCAAGTGACGTCCCTTATTGGGTTTGTCCAATTTACCGCGAGATTGACCGACTATTAGCAAGCAAAATCTCCAGAGTCCTCGACATTGAAGCATCCCCGACTATCTAGCGAATAATGCGACAATTTCATGGCCCATGCAGTGTGGCATATATATACCTCGTTGGGTGCAAATTACTAAGGGTTGTTTTTCAAACCACGAAAGAGAAAATCTGAAGAATCAAAGAACCTCTAAACTTCTTCTTCAGAATTGATAGGACGCATGCACATTGTATCATCGAGCAAAACCCACCCCCAAATCCATCAAGCTTCGTTAATATACAAACTCACCCCTATCCCTACAACATAACCCAAGTGACGTCCCTTATTGGGTTTGTCCAGTTTACCGCGAGATTGACCGGCTATTAGCAAGCGAAATCTCCAGAGTCCTCGACATTGAAGCATCCCCGACTATCTAGCGAATGATGCGACAATTTCATGGCCCATGCAGTGTGGCATATATACCTCGTTGGGTGCAAGTTACTAAGGGTTGTTTTTCAAACCACGAAACAAAAAATCTGAAAAATCAAAGAACTTCCAAACTTCTACTTCAGAATTGATAAGACGCATGCGCATTGTATCATCGAGCAAAACCCACCCCCAAATCCGTCAAGCTTCGTTAATATACAAACTCACCCCTGTCTCTCCAACATAACCGAAGTGACGTCCCTTATTGAGTTTGTCCAGTTTACCGCGAGATTGACCGACTATTAGCAAGCGAAATCCCCAGAGTCCTCGACATTGAAGCATCCCCGACTATCTAGCGAATGATGCGACGGTTTCATGGTCCATACAGTGCGACCTCGATATATACCTACCTCGTTGGGTGCAAGTCACGTGGTAACCGACGTTACTCGACAGCTACTGATTGGTACGATGCCCATCGACCTCAGCTACGTTCAGTCTCCCTTAGCTATCTCGTCGTCTTTCCTTCGTCTCGAATCGCAACCCCTACCGCTCGATTATCCCGGTATACATCGACCTTAGCGAACGATCTTGGGGATCTGGGGAGCACACGGTCGTTCTCCTTGCGGTCCACGTTGACGGCGTGACTGTGGTCAAGCTCACGGATCTTCGATAAGACTCAACCCGCTGAAATTCCCTTCGAACTTTATCCCTACCGGTTATGCTTCTTCGACGATATCGCATTTCCTCGCTCGGGGGTTGAAAACGTCGAGGGACTTCCGGTTGCCAAGTTCCAACCCTTGTATCGTAATCGATACTCTTATTTATCACGCATAATCAAAGGTGCGGTTTTCCTTTTGAAAAAACTAATATTTTCTGGCTAGAAACGTAAACATCGTTTACAATATTAATAATGATTTTAATTAATATTTACAGAGGGGGTAGGTTGATTTTGAAAAAACTAATATTTTCTGGCTAGAAATGTAAACATCATTTACAATATTAATAATGATTTTAATTAATATTTACAGAGAGGTTGGGTTGATTTTGAAAAAATTGTTACCTTCGACTTTACACTACCCGTAAAAAAAGAGCCCATGGACTGTTTTATTCGACCGAACTTCGTGACATTGACGAGCTTTTACATTTTTAATTGCATCGTAACAAAGTCAGGCTGAATATTTACGTTTCCCTTGTTGAAAACGCGTTCAACCCTCTGAGAGTGGCAAGAGGGGGTTTGTAAATTTACTACCCTTTGTCTACTCTCATACGTCTTTCCGACTCGTATCTACTTAAGGTCGTCACAGATCACGTAGGCTCTCATTAAACCGTCAATTCCTCTATTCATTACTCGAAACCCGAGTAATTAAACCGTGAACGTCAGTTTCGTGGCTCGAGAATCGTGACGTATATCACATTCGTTTGTAACTAACTCGCATACCCGAATAAATTCTATAAATTTTCTGTCGTTTCACTATTTCACCTTGACGCTCTCTTTACCTTCTCGCTCTCCTCTTTCTCTCTCATTTCACTCTCTCGTTCCCTCTCTCTCTCTCTCTCTTTCGTTCTCACCCTCGTTTGTGGCACTCGAAGCGTTTACCGTAAGCGTTCCATCCACCAGCCGGTCCAGAAACTCTCCTCGACCGCCCACTCAATTGACGGACTCGTGTAACGAAGTTTCCGTACAAGTGCACTTCGGCTAATTGGCAAGTTGCCCATGCTGGGTAACGCGAGCCTTCGCGGTATATAACACATTCGTCGAATATCGGCCGGTTGGTACTTACGTCTCTTACGTAATCTTGACGAGGCGAGACGAGAGATGAAAATTACGATTCTCAGAAAAAGCTTAAATATTCGTCCATTACTACTTCTTGTCTTTTCGATCAATTTTCTTCACTCCACCATTTTTATTTTTAACGATTATGTTATGGGATAGAAAAAAAAAGATTTTCTGTTGGTAAAAACGACAAATGAGATTCTCATTTTATCGAAGATTTTTTTGTCATTCGAACATCAACTGGTTTTTTTTTATTTTTGGGGATTGTAAGTGTTATGAGATAGAGACAAAGAATTGTTTTCATGTGTACGATCGATAAGGGAAAATGCATTATTGTAATATCGCTGATTGGCTAATGGGGGAAGGGGGAGTCCGGACGTAAATGCATCGATTTTCAATGTAAAATAATGTCAATCCCTTTTTCAAACTTCCTCGTCCTCTAACTATTTGTACCTGCATTTACCCAATTTTCGTGCATACACGACTATCTCCATGGGTACTTTCAACCTTGCATATACTCGTACCCTTCGCCGAATCGAGGCCAATTCAGTTTCGTACGTGAGTGCGGAATCGAATTCTCCATCGGATTTGAAATTGCTGGCCATGATTTTGGTCGTGTGTAATGGCGTAAGCTTTTCCACAACGATCGAGGAGGAAACTCACGTATCGTTAGACCGAATGTTCCATTGAATTCGCCAAATTTCACAACACTATTTTTCTCTCCTGTTTTCAAACATGTTTTGCACACTTTTTTTTTCAAGAAAACTTTTCGCTGCTGGGAAACTACAATAAAATTAAGCTTAGTTCGTATTTTAAGAACTTATACAAATGTTGGAGGAAAATAGTTAACTATAGATAGAACAATTGGGGTGAATTTCATTTTTCTATGTAAATATTGAATTCTAATTGGATGAATGCTTTGCGGTTTCGGTAGCGTGTAGTACAATCGAAGTATGAGCCCCAGTCTCTGTTCAAACGTCGACGTATAGTCCGGAGATGAATGCGGAAATGCACATAGAGGGAGAGGGAGAGGGAGAGAGAGAGGGAGGAGAGCGAGAGGTGGGATAGAGATGAGCATCAGCAGCTGATATACCACAGGCATCAGCTGAGTGAAGCACGCCGCGCTTTGATCAGACTGATGGTTCAGTCGCTAGTCTCTGCTGAGCAAGAGCCGACCGAGGAGAGAGGAGGGGGGGGGTTGCTTTAATAACGTTAAGTTATTGATGGCCTACGAGCTCGTAGCGTCCCGTGATTCGAATTTGTTGTTGCCCGGCTGCATCTCGGTCCACCGTCCATAGTGTTGGCTTTCCGGTTGCGTTGATCAGTGCCAGCGCTCCTGATAACACCTCGATGTAGCTTCACCTGCGAAGACGTATACAAGCTACTATTCGTGTTCCATATGCATCCTGCAAATGTCCGTTCTCGTCGTTAAAATTGATTTAAACAAAAATTACGTCGAAGCGCCAGTATGTAAACGGTGAAGAGGTTAGTTTAAGCGAGAAGCGAGGTTAGGTCGTGTCGCTTCTTTACCGACGTTGTACAACGCCGTCTGTCGAGAATTGCGAGAACTATTTGCATAGTAATAAGTCTTTGATTGCACGGGAGCCGAGTACACTCCCATCGAGAATATTGGTTTAGCACATTTGTCAGGACAATTATCAATCACATTGGACGACCTCGGTCGATACGCCACGACTAATTTTTTTATCTCCGTTATCTTCCACTCGACTCGTATGTCTTTCAGATCGTATGGTAAACGCTAATTTGCCTAATGCATTTTCAAGCTCTGGGAATAGGACGGAGATTATACCACGTATGCCGGCATGCCAGATATACATCGTTTAATTTTGCCACAATGCCACAGTGTGACGCATCCCGATAATTGATAATTCGATCCAATCTAGTTTATTTGAACAACGCGCGTAGAAAGCGCGTAGAAAGAGTCGAGCGCAACAGTACAACCTTTGGAGAAATTGTAATAGCAGGCAGAATTACCGGTATAGTCGTTAATATAGGCGTACAGCGACGCGGTAGCATCGCGAGCGCCCTCCGTGGGCGACGATTGAACGAATCTGCGCAGAACGCGAATTTTCGTCTTTCGCGCATCGCGAACAAATCATCGTATATAAAACGGAACGACAGGGATCCACTGGCGTATCTAACGTTTCCGGGCTCGTGCACAATTCCAGGAAAACTCGAAAGTAATCGATGTATAGTGATATATATATATATAACTATCGATATATGTCTAAAATTCTTACATATGGGTTTATTCAAGCCGAGCGCTTTCGAATTCGTCTATCGCGACACATCTGTTCCTCCGCTCACAATTTTTCTCTCTCTCTTTCTGCCAGAACTCTTCCCATAAATAAAATAACTCTTCGCCCACAGATGTTCCCTTTATTTTCTTCGTACTTTCTCCCTTATTTTGTTTCACGCAATTTCGAATCGCGTTCGGAAATAAATGTTTTATCTCTCAAAAATGTGTTTTCTTTTTGAGATTGTTGAAGGACCATGAAAAATTGGATTCGAAACAAAAATTGTTCTATCGTGTAGAACAATGTTTTAATTCGTACATGAGACTTCGACTCAATAAATGTAAAAGCCAATATCCGTAAACAACACGTCGCGATATAAGTTTCGCGTGGCAACTTTCTCCAGGACGTTTCTCGCGTCTGCCGTTAATCATGGCTGATCGATACTTTCCTCGCGACTTTTCCCACTTCTTCGGAAACTCGAGCGACGCAAATAAAGCTCGAGAAGGATGAGGAAAGACGAAACTACTCGTCCTTAATTCTCAGCCCTGTCCAATTTTAATTAGAAAGATACGGAGCTTAATTGACTGCAACTGTAATTACAAACCTCGGTGCCACATTCCAACTCTCCAGAATATAAATTACCCGCGAGAAATGTAACCAAAGTTTTCCAGAATTTTCTCTTTTTTTTTCGAAACACGACCGTATCTTTCATTTTCAACGAATCGGGGAAACAACGGATCAGTAACGGATGAATGATCGTGATTCAATTATTCGAATGTCCTCGATGCAAATAAATTCCACTGGCGCTGACTAGCTCGTACCATCGAATTCGATTTTCATATTTTGGTTTCCGAATAATTCCCTCGCATCGAAACGTCGACGATGCGTGTGATGATTACATTTGCCTAAACGGCAGGCGTCAACGTCCCGTTGCAAATATTATACGCTTGCGGGAGACGACAATTACGTTCCACTCGATAATCGATCTTGCGAAACGATTTTACAATTCGACGATACGAAGAACCAAAGTTTCAAATAAAAAGAAAAGAGACAATTAAAAAAAAAATTGAAGAATTATTCTTTAAAAAGCTAGAGAGATCCAAGGATTAATCCAAATTTTTTAAATAATGAAGAAAAAATTAATTAATCATTAATAATAATAATAATAATAATAATAATAATAATAATTTACACATTAATATCGTTCTATTGTATTATCGTATCAAAATAAAATTCTCTCCGAGGACTAAATAATAATGACAGTAACAAAATGAGCTTACAATTTTTTTATTCCAACCCGGGCAATTTAATTGAAGATCGATAAAAATACATCGATAAAAATATATTCTTCCCGTATCGCGAAAAAGTTCCAGGTATGAAAATTCCTCTCACGCCGTGTTAAATTTCAAAGGGGAGACATAAAGGAACTAAGTTGATTCTATTCCGTAGTTGAGTTCCAACGCGCTATATCGCTTGGAGAAACTTCCTTTCTACGATCGTGTCACGCGTGGCACGCGCATTTTTCCAAGCGATCAAGCGATTTAATCGCCCGCGAAAAAGTATATCGAGCGATTTTTCTCTGGACGCGTGATACAATCCGACGCATCGTCAACTTCCTCCCGCTATCATCGAGAATTTTATTTCATCCCCCGCTATCCATAATACGCGCCATATTCGAGAATGTCTAATATATATCTCTCTCACCCCCTTTTCTCCCTCGCCTCTCGATCCAAACTTGGATGAAAAAAAAAGAACGGCGCCTTAAAACGGAATAGTAATCACTCTCTCGAATCGAGAATTTACGAAATTATTTTTCCCTATTAAAAAATATGTGTAAAAAAAAAGAATCAATCACATAATTTTTTGACCTCGAAATAACTTTTATCCTTCGATATAAAAAAAAAATTATAATCAAAGTCGATGCCAGCCAATTAACAAATTTACAAATATTTCTTATTCTCAGCTCGAACAAAAATTTCTAAAATTCATCACAGATTTTTCATAAAATTTCTCCTCTTTGGCGTAAAACAATTTTTCGTCCTAATTTACAAAAAAAAAAGAACAACAAAAAACATCGTTCGTTCTTAGCGATTACGTGACTCGAACGTATAATTTTTTTCCTGTTAATTGACGAAAGTGTACGTTCTCGCGAGAATACGAACATAATCCATTTCGGATTGGAAACGTGACTGTGAACAAAGTGCCAAATGGAGGAACGTAGCCGCGAGTAACGAATGGAAGTGAACACGAAAAAATATCTCTTGCTCGAAGGGGTTGGAGAGGGGTGGGGGAGGATGAAAACTGCGGGCAACGAGACGCGGGAACAATCTTTGGCGTCGACGTTTCGCGAAAAGTAGGAAGAGGGGTGGGGGTGGGGGGAGGGGGAAATGATGGTAACTCCGCACACGTGCGGAACTAAATCCTTTCGGCAACACCCCGTTGATCTTTCCGCGCTCGTACTTTACTTTTGCTTCGTTGTGAAGTAAACTGCCTTCGTAGCTCCATGAATTTTTCTTCCCTTCGTAACGGGGGTGGCGGGGAGAAAGAGCTAGAATTTCTTCGACTATATCGTCGTTGATACAGTCTCGTAAACCAGCGACTGTTCTTTGCAACAAGGTCGTATGATGTAAGGTAGGAGCTTTTACTACGTGGGCGCGGTTCGCTCCTCGTCCGACGCAGCGGATTCTCTCCCACGGCTTCTCTTCCACGTTTATCCCTGTCTGTCTAACCATTTCCGGCTGTAGCTCGGCCATTTTTACGCCTCGACAAACTCGAGTCGGCTACTTACGTTGTAATGAAAAACCATATCCTTGAAAGCACATCATGAATTCATTCCGACGGATGGGGAAGGTTTCTGAGAATGTCTAATTTTTTTGGTGAAGACAGTTTTTTTTTAGGGGATGATTATTATTTTAGCTTGATTTTAGTGAGATGGAGATTTTTAAAATAGTCGGGCTTAGGTCGATAGAATTATTAAGGAAATAATATAAATTTCGAGATTGGATTTTTTTTTAGGGGATGATTATTATTTTAGCTTGATTTTAGTGAGATGAAGATTTTTAAAATAGTCGGGCTTAGGTCGACAGAATTATTAAGGAAATAATATAAATTTAGAGATTGGATTTTTTTTAGGTCGATAGAATTATTAAGGAAATAATATAAATTTAGAGATTGGATTTTTTTTAGGGGATGATTATTATTTTAGCTTGATTTTAGTGAGATAGAGATTTCAAAAATAGTCGGGCTTGGGTCGATAGAATTATTACGGAAATAATACAAATTTCGAGATTGGTTTTTTTTAGGGGATGATTATTATTTTAGCTTGATTTTAGTGAGATGGAGATTAAAAAAATAGTGGGGCTTAGCTCGATAGCATTATTAAGGAAATAATATAAATTTCGACATTGGATTTCTTTGTAGGGGATGATTATTATTTTAGCCTGATTTTAGTGAGATGGAGATTTCAAAAATAGTGGAGCTTAGGTCGATAGAATTATTAAGGAAATAATATAAATTTCGAGATTAGACTTTTTTTTTTAGGGGATGATTATTATTTTAGCTTGATTTTAGTGAGATGGATATTTTACAAATAGTGGGGCTTAGCTCGATAGATTTATAAAGGAAATAATACAAATATCGAGATTGGTTTTTTTTTAGGGGATGATTATGATTTTAGCTTGATTTTAGCGGCATGGAGATTTCAAAAATAGTGGGGCTTAGCTCGATAGATTTATTAAGGAAATAATACAAATTTCGAAATTGGATTTTTTTGTACATGTAGAATTCCTTTTTTTTTGTAATTCCAGAGTTTTTTGCAAATAAAATTTGCCGATCGAGTTTAAACGTAATCAAGAATTCTGATCGGAATAATTCTGCTGGTTTGCATGACGCACATTATAAATTCATTTCCATGAATCGAGAGAGTTTCTGCGAATGTTTAATTTTTTCTGCGAAAACAATTTTGTTTAGGGGATGATTTTTATTTTAGTTTGATTTTAGTGTGATAGAGAATAAAAAATAGTGGGGCTTAGCTCAATAGAATTATAAAGAAGATAATAAAAAATTCGAGATTGAATTTCTTTTGTACATGTGCAATTTTTTTTTTTTTTTTTTGTGAATTTTGGAGATTTTGACAAATTAAATTTGCCGATGGAGATAAAACGTAATTGAGAATTCTTTGGATTGGGATAATGCTGGTTGTTCATATGACATGGGGAAAAACATCAGAGCACGAAGAGGAGCACATTGTGCGTCATTAATCTTCATTCCATCTGTGAAAAACGGGGGAAGCAAATAAGAGTAATGGCGACATTTATGACGCTCGTATCATAACTGACGTTTCATTAATGACTCAGCTGGAGAGAGAGGTCTACCTACCCGTCCACGTATCACGCAAGGATACATGTACGTTAAGGTGCGCAATGTAGAGTTGAGCGAGCTTGCAATAACGTGTATTAATAGTTCTTGAGAAATTTCCCGGAACATCACCAGTCTCGCGATTGCACGATCACTTCGAGTCTTATCATTCAATTATACTCGAGTATTTCCAATAAAACGAGAGGAAAAACGTTGAAATACAATAATAGCAATATCGTTAAAAAAAATTAATAACCAATACACAACAATAATAAAAATTAATAAAAAAATTAATAAAAATTAATAAATAAATTTCAAATCTAGATAAGAATTATTATCGAAATTATAATAAGCATGATATCATCGAAGGGATATTTATTATATTCGAGGGTGGTTATGTATTCGAACACGAAGGGGTTGTCCAATTAAGAAATTTTCCTAAATGGTTAGGCTTTATAGCGATTCGAACGAGTAATAAACATTTTACTGTGCTTGCTACAATATTTGAATAAACGTCGAGTAATAGCTTCAGGATCGTTTCGACTAATAGCCAGTAATGAAATACAGAAAGGGTTGCAACATGGCAATTAGCTGTTTCCGTCAAACCGTAAGAAATTCCACAAAGAAAACGTTTCTTCTTTTTCCCAAGAATTTATCTCGTCCGGGGGCGACCTCCTCGGGAGCTTTCTCACTTCGCTTTTCAACCCCCTATCCCCTTAACGGTATAATGATCTTAACGCCGTCCAACGAGTCCCGAGGGATCCGTTGATTACTCCGAGAATGAAAGGAACTTTTATTCAACGTGGTCGCGAGTCCCTCGTTTCTGTCGCCCCCGGGCCACGAGTAAATTTGAATAAACGTTAATATTATCTTCGCACCGGCCTAATGGACGATGATAAAAGGATCTCGAATTTATTCTTTCGCGGTAGAACGGGACGAGTATCAATGGCTGGAGCCACATCGAAACCGATAGAAAAGGATTTGGAAATTAGTTCGGAAAATTCTTTTTTTTAAACTTCTTCCACTTTGCCATTCTCATTCGCGGCATTGTTATCGGTGGGGGTGAAGATTAAATGAGACTCATCCCGCAAGGACGACCCTTCTCTTTGAATTAATCGTGAAAAAAAATACCACAAAGCGTATATTACAGTCGTTAATTAAAAGTTTTACTTCGATTTTTCAAAATTTCCGAAAATAATAACTTACTCATATTTTTGAACTGAACGAAGGGTGATATAGGGGTAGTTAGGGCAAATCACCAATTATTTCTCTCGATAGTATTGTTCCCTTCGAGGTAACTGTCGCGAATGTGTGAGATAAAAAAAACATTGTCTCGTGTCGAGGAAAAAGAATTTTTGCCAGGGGAAGGCATGAAGTAGATAAGGCAGTTCGTGGTCAGACATGCTCTTTCGATTCTTTTCACGTACCGCACTCTTTTTGCTCGTCGCGCCAGTCTCCCATTATTGATTTATTCCATCGGTCTCCACAATGCTCGACTCCATTCAACCATCCGTTGATTCCTCTTTCCATTTAATCCAACAATGGAGCAGCGCAGACGCGCACGTAGTAGAAAAAAAAATGTAAAGTTCCATTTCTTTCTCACGTATTCTTCCTCCTTTGCTTCTTGTCACCGGTACGGCACGTTTTACGTATGGCATTACTTGATGGATGCACGTATAAAGAGATCCTGGATCTCCCTAAGGGTGTTACGTATCCCTATGTATAGATAAAACCAATATGCGACTATCCCTTATCTCTCGATATCGCATATATCACGATGCCACGACTTAAGTGCTGTCTCCGCGATACTTCCACTCGAATCAACCCAAATCCGCGAGCTATACTCCTTTACGAGAACTAAATTGAGAACTAGTCAAGGGGATGTTTGGTTCCCTTCTACCGTTGCTGCCTAGTGGCATTTCGTTTTGCGGGCTACTCACACCCCTATCGCATTTCCACCTTACCGGATGTCCTGACGTTCTCCTACGTCGTTTTATCAAGTTTTTTCCTCTTCTTCTTTCCTTTATCCTTGCTTCTTATGTTTTTTAGTATAGCTTGCTCGCTATCTTGGGAATTCGATACATCAAGCATCGCGAGAGAGCATCGTATCGATCTTTTTTCAACGTGGGAAACGAATTGACGTGTCAAGAAGCTTATGTACACGAGAGCAGAAAGGATTTAGAGCGTGTCGAAATTTTCCTGCTTCTTATCTATGCTTGAATTTCAGACGCGGAGAGAACGTCGAGATCCAGATTTTATCGAACGAGTGAGATTTAAGCAAAGTGGAAAGAGTTTCGATAATTCTTAACACTGTTAGAATCGCTCGATAAGATAATTAATTAATGAAAGCGGTTGTACAATAATTATTTAAAAATACTAATATTATTATCGAATCGACATTAGAAAAAGAAGAGAAAAACCATATCTGACCAATAACTGCCTTATCTACTTCCACCTCGACTAACCCCGCAAAAACTTTGAGTGAAACATTATTAATGATTCTAATTTATCAGCCAAGCTGATCATCTGAACAATATTAAAATCGATCGGTTAGATAATTATTTAATGAAAAAAATCGTTAAATAATTATTTACAAAATACTAATATTGCAATCCAATCGCCATTAGTAGAAAAAGAGAAAAAAATCGTGTCTGACCAATAGCTCCCTTATCTACTTCCACCTCGACTAACACCGCAAAAACTTTGAGTGAAACATTATTAATGATTCTAATTTATCAGCGAAGCTGATCACCATCCATATTGTAACAATTTTATCGTCATGAAAAATTGCCCCGCTCCGTTACGAAGTATAATTGGACACGGACGATCATATATGCAAGACTCGAGAACCATCTCGTTATATTTTTCTCCTCGATCCTCGAACGCCCCCTGTAATTTATCACGAGAACTTCATTACTTCGAATCCCGGTAATTTCTCGACTCGAGAATTTTCGAACGTGGCTCGAGTCCGGAATCTGAAGCTCTCGAGATTTCTCTCGATTCGATATGTCTGCACGAACTTCGGCTTTTTTTTACTATCCTTTCGACAACGTGATATATATATATATATACGTATATATCGAGTATGTAGTTGGCAATATCCGCTCGTCGTTGTAAACCCGCCCCAACACGCTTAGATTGCGCTCGTCGAGTTTCAGGAGAGCCATTGATATGCAGATCGTTAACAAATGAGGTGTGCGCGATCCTTCGAGAGCTTTCGTGCCGCGAGCGATTTGTGACGTCATTAATCATTGATAATGGGTCAACGACAAGATAGGGGCGAACAACGTACCTACATACCGAAATGCGACCAGTCGTGCGATTATACCGAGATAAATTTTCTCCATTGGCCATCGTACAATGACACATCCCTTCTGTGATTTTCGAGTCGAAGCTACGGAGAAACTTGAGCTTTAGGTCGAAGTGAAATTCGAACTTGATTTTGTTATTAATGACATTTGTGTAAGAGATCGACCTTGATCCATTTTAGATTGCTATTCAAAATCTCGCGAGCTTTCGATTCGAGCTTTCGAAGCTCCCACTTCTGGATTAGATATTTACGTAACGAGTCAAGTTTGCCTTGAGAAATTACTCGATAAATTATTCATCCCCTTGGTCGAAGGACGAGAACCAATTCTCAGCAGAGACTTCTACAGGACTAATGAATCTTCCGAATGATTCGGTGTGTGAAATTTTTATTTTTATTTCGATTTCATGTATATACATTTATCATCCAGAGGGTGGAAAGCGATACGTAATTAGTCGAAAAATAGATTCTTGTCGTTTCTGATTTCTATCACTTTCATCCCCCTTTGATTTTTCATTATGTTTATTTCACTTTGAACTTTTTTTTTATCGAAAATTTATTAAAATTGAAAAGTTTTAAACACGTTCGTATTTTCACGAGTTTGAGAGACTCGAGAATGAACAACCGGACTTGTAGATAGTTCGATCGAATGAGAGGTTTCATCGAGGGGTTGTTCGTGTCTTCCGTCAGAGCGTCGAAACTCGACGTCAGGAATTTTCACAAATTCTAAGCACCTAAGGCAATGCAAAACCGCAATTGACAACGTCGAACATTGAAAGTTCCTAATAATGCATGTCCGTAGTTTCCCTCGTCGTTTCCAACATCGCGATGAATGGACCATTTACCATTGGGCAAACTCTCGTCTTTGAATTCCAGCTGGAAAACTCGCCTACCTGCGTTCGCCCGAAGCCTCGAGCAGCTTGATTCAGCACGTATACGACCGACTTTCGAATTTGTCGAAATTAATACGCTTAAATACTTCCCCCGGTAGCGACGAGACGACGAATTAATTTCATGGCTTTACGACAATCCTAAGTTTGTCGAGGAAAAAGGCAGATAGGGGTGCGAGAGCAAATAGGGGGTGCGTTTATCCAATAACGCACCGGCGACTAGGACACGACTGTAATAACACCAAAAACCATCCCCTAGTCCGTTCCAATAGTCACCAGTGAATAGGCACTTTGTGTCGAAGGGGAGAAAAAAAGGGGTTGAAATAAAAGTCAGCCAAGTCTGTCAATTGGAAGAAAAGGGTTGTTCGTCGCAGCTGTCATCGCAGGTACCAGTTGGGGGTTGAAGATTCATACAGTCGAATCGAGCTATTGAAAACCATCTAGACGAGTCTGATAATTTTTTTTTCCATAATTGTTTTCGATATTGAAAATAAAGCTGCGTATTATATTTACTCGAAAATGAAAATTCGCTTTTTTCATTATTTGATTGAGAATTATAGAAAGAAAGAAAACGAAAGCAACGAAAATATAGAATATTGGAGATCACTCTTATAATGTGAAATGTTCAAGGGGGTTGCAACCCCTCAATCTCAATATCGAAAATCGATCCTGACAGCATATTTTCATATTTACATTTTTATTCGATGTGAAGGAGCTTGTAACTTCAATCTGATGTAAAATTACCTCAAAGTCTTGATTTCTAATTATTGGTCGTGCGTCATTCCAGCATGGCCAATCACAGTTCGAATCGTTTTATACATCGAGCCGAGTGTCATTTGCTCGTGGGGTTACCGAGATCAAAGGGACTAGGGGAACTACGGAAATCTCGAGGAACCTTACGTTAAATGTGGATTTAAGAAAACTACCCCTCTAGTCCTTTATTCTCCCTCTCCTCGCCGCTATAATCTCGATTCTCAAGGGGTGTGCACGGTTCTTGGATTCTTAGCTTCGCATCAACTTGCATATAAACTTATACGATCTTTCCCTATGTACGTTGTTACGCGAAACTTTTACTGGCAACTCGTGCATTTAAATATCCCATTGAAAATTTTAGGGCTTCTCGAATCCTCGTTTGACGAATCCATCAAAATGAGGACTCGTTTGACGAATCCATCAAAATGAGGAAGGTTGTTATATATTTTAACGATCGAGGGACAGATATATAATCAACTGCAAGAACAAAGACAAATTTTATTGAAAAATAAAATTGAATTTTTCTTAATAAGAATTTCAACCTATAAAAATTGAATTCAATAAGAAAAATAAAAATTATTGTTTAATTATAATTACAAAATCTTGTATAATTTTCTTATTTTACAAATGAATTTTGAATTGATAAATCTAATTTAAAAAGAATCATTGAATATTATTTATTAATGGCGAATTGCAGGTTAACATTATTTATTAATGTCAAGTTATATTAATATTCACTCTTGGGTTTCAAGAGGGAGTAGAACACGTAGGAGCGTCGTGAAATGTCATTTTGCTACGTACAACAGACGTGCATTCTTGCGCACGTAAAGAGCTCATTGTGCGAAACTACACGACACGTTTCGGGAAGGCGTGGAGGGTTTCATTTTCCCTCTTCGTGTTCGGCCCGCTTCCTCTCCCTCTCTCTCTCTCTCACACGCCGTCATCACCAGAGCATCTTCAACCCTGAACCCTCACACCGACCAACTCTATTACTCGCGTTCTGGTTAGAAGCTCACTGGGCCGTACACTGGTAGCGTAAGATTCAACAAGATTACGTGCAATGTGGAAGCCTCGCTCGTATACGGAAAGCTCAAAAGCACAATGCTTTCGGGCGAGCCCGAACGTTCAACCCGATGTCCCATAAAATCTACGATTTTACGTGTTCAATTTCCTAGGGAAAATATGATATAAAATCTAGCGAATATCATCTTGCTTCATGGATATCTCACTTTTCATGCTCGATTTTACACCATTCCACCCCTTCTACTTTATTTCTTTATTCGCCGGATTATTTTCTATCGACTATTTTTAAAAAATAAAAAAGAACTATTTAGCTTTAATGTAAAATTATTCAACCATACAATTATCGAAAATTATTATACCAAATAATACGTAATAATTAATTAAATAATTGTTACTAAAAATAATTCATAAAATCAAAAAAACGAAAAATTCTTATCAATATTTTCTAACTTTTCAAACAGTGATTAAAAAATCCAATTTTTAAATAATGATCCAAAATTTTAATAATTTTTCAAATAATGATAAAAAAAATTCCATTAATTTGAAAATTACAATTAAAACAAAGAAATTGAACAGCCTTCTTCTTTCGCGTATATTTAATATCCTCGATAAAACCGTCTATCGTATTTTTCGATTTTCCGGACGATTTTCAAGAACGTCTTCCGATAACGCGATCAAGCTTTCAGCTTCGTGAAGCCTATGTGCTCCATTACCGTCGTACTAACTATATTAAGCGAGGGTACATAGTGCGTCAATTCCTACCCCAGCGGCATCAAACTTGTACGCGCTATATAACGCACGTATATCTTCCCTTCGTAATTTTGTGTATGTACACGTTGTCCATGGACCGCGAACGTCTGATAACATATCTATCCGTTCAACCAACGGGATTTCACTTCAAATTGGAAATCGTCATCGATTCCTGTACCTTCGGGGAGACGAGGGGGGTTATTAAACGCATCTCGCGTATTATACATAATCGAATAACGTCGAACACATGACGTTCTCTATCATTGGTATACGTACGACGCCCTTGGATGGATCGAGTAGAACCAAGCTATCGTGATAGCAAGAATCGCTACCGACATTGGCACGTGCATAACATATCCCGTTCTCAGACAGTTTTCGATTAAATGAATTGAATTTGGAAATGCATTCACGATCCATCTTCTATTTGTTTGGGAAAGCTCGTGCGACAAACGACCTCTACGATGCTTTTCAAAATCGTTGGTCAACGTAACGTAGAATTATCTAAGGATTGTACGAGGGGAAATAAGGAATGATTTAATTCAATAACGAGAATCGTACGATCGAAGATCGAGGTTTTATAATCGATAGTTTGTAAATTGATTGAATTATAATTTTATAATTATAATTGATAATTGGTAATTTAGATTTTATAATTTCAACGATAATTGAATTTTTATCAACCCCTAAAAAAACCAAGACATTCTCATTTGTCCTTTACAACATCGAATGACCTTGGAGGGAACGAATTTGTCATCAATGCTCGATCATCATGAAATAACAGTTCGAAATCTAACGTGCGAGAGATTGTTCGTAGCAAAAAAGTGGTACACCCCGAGAGAGGACGTGGGTAGAGGGTGAGGGTTGTATCCGCGAGAACAGGGCAAAGTGGCGAAGAAGCTCGTCAAGCGGAGGTAGAGTACACGCTATGGAGAACCATCCATCCTCGTCGTCCTGTCGTCCTTCGAGCTGGAATACTGGCAGAGAGAATGATGCCAGTTTCCACGTGGGTTTCGCTGTCCCGTAACCAAAAACTTGCTTGAATAATGGATCGTGTCGCAGTGTCGAATATCCTGGAAGGACGCGTATCCTGTATATACAAGTACGCCTTACAAGGACCTTGGGTATCCTTAATGTTCTTATTTTGACATCAGCAAACATCAAAATTCATCCCTCTTCCCTCTCGTTTGCACCTTGGACAAGGGCGAATGACTGCAGATCGTTCTGTTATCACGCCAAGAAACGATCGTCCTTTCTTCGCTGGAACAGAAAAAACGACACCGGGGTGTACGAGATGCGAGAAGTTTGTTCCAAGACGGAAAAAGTCAAACTTTGGTCGAGCACGTGGGCAAAGCGAGAAAAAGAAAACAGGAGCAACGTCAGATTTCACCCCTGGGGGGTGGGTAAAAAAGCAGCAACAAGAAGTTTTCGTGTTTCTCACCACCACAGCTTTTCTGGCTCTCGGCGAGAGATAAATAGAGTTTTTCATTTCAACCACTGGTGTCTTAGTTACCGGTTTTCGTCTTTCGAGGTAATTCCTTTTTCTACTTGAAGATCTTTTCCTATCATCCCCCTAGGCCATTTTCCTCTCTTCTCACCCCCTCGCGTACGACCCTTGCGGGATAACATCAGCGTCGTAAGATGACGGAGATGCCACTCTTAGAGACGCTCGTAGTTGCCTTTAGTACGCGCACGTGCAACCAAGTAGCACGCCACGATGCAACTTTCCAACTATCTTCGCGACTACCCTCGTACCTCGTATTTCCGTGGAACGAGTCTCGAAGACACGTAGGGGTTGCTCTACGTACGATATCCATAACGGTGGGTCTTAGGCCCTTTGTAACAGGAGTGTCGCTTGACAGCGAGAGAGCGAAGGGGGTAGTAAGTATGTGTGAGAGAGAGAGTGATAGATAGGGGTGGTAAAGGGGTGTAATGACATGGAAAGGGCTATGCGCGAGAACTCGAGCGAGGATGAATTTATAAAAGTTTCACGTCCCACTCCAAGGCAAAGTGACTCCTGGTAACAACCACCCTCAAGAACTAGCTCCACCCTGGGCGGAAGGTCCAAGTTTTTGTTCAAAAGCACGAGAGAATTCTAGGCTTGAAAAGTCGACGTACCGAATGGAGGAGGTCGAGGACTTGGCGAAGAGACGACTAAGGGATGATCGTAGATGCAAACTTCCCTAGAATTCAAATTCTCTTTGCATCAACGAAAAGCCTCCTTGGAGCTAGTCTACATGGAGTAGACAAATGGATAACGCGCTCTACACTCCAAAATCTCGAGCTTGATTAAATCCTGCAGGAGGGGGTAGTTTATGGAAGATTCAAAGCGAACCCTTGAGAGCGTATCACCCGGAATGGGTTTGAGGGAGGGCCTTTCCGTTTGGTATATTAGACATGGAAACGTGGGTTTTGCTCACCATTCCATGGTACCTGTCACTCTTGTCAAAGTCGCAACGATCAAGAAGGGTTTGCTCGAGCTGAGGTGAAACATCCCTTACTGCAAAGGTCAAATAATCAACGTCATCTTGAACAATTTTTATTTTCTCATCCTATTCTTTTCCACGGTGGATCAATCCCCCGGTCATTAACCAAGAACCAGGAGCCATTGTATACTCCTATTCTTAGTTTAAGTAAGAAAGGAATAAGGGATGAAACGGGTGAAGGAAGCCTTGAGGGACAAGAATATCCTAAGGGACGGGATATCCAAGAGATGCGGTGGCGCGAGATCGCCCTGCCAAGAGCATTGTCGAGGTAAATGGTTCTTGGTTCTCGCAAGAAACGGGGCGGCGTTTCAACCCCCTACCCCTAAATCCCACTCGCTTGCATAACGGCGTGTATTAAACCCAGGGCTGTGTGCACGGAAGAAGAGATCCTTGGTCGTAGAATGGAACGGGTGATGCCTTCAACCCGCGTATGCATTCATCCCCCTCTTTGAGATTACCGGCTAAACATTCTTCATCCCTCCCTGTCGTAATACTACCCCTCGTGTACTGTCCTCGCGCCATGCTTTTTTATTTCTCCATTTCTCTTTCCCTTCGCCCCGTTGTCTCGACTCATCCACTCTAGTCCCCTTTCTTGTCCAATTGCCAAGCCTTCCATTCCCTTCCGGTTCACGCATCTTCACGTTTCCCTCATACCGGCGCACTTCCGTTATCATCCAACCCTTTGTTCTTCCATGCTGGTTCTCGTCTTACCACTCGCACCGTCGACTCGAGAAGGACCGGCAGCGTTATTAATTGTCGTTTCTACGTCTGTACGCCAAGGGTGTCTGGATCTTGTCAGTGTCCTGTCATCAACCTGGCTGAACTCTTCCACCCAGATCCGTATGACCCATGTTCTGTTCCTCGAGCGTATGCAAAGCACATCGTTCGTTCTTACCTCGCAGAAATATTAAACTAGAGTTACCCCAGACTGTCAATGACCCAGAGAAGATAATTACGTGTTAATCGTTAGTTTGTAATTAGGGTGGATTCTGCTCTTCGTCTGGGCAATCCACCTATTGGAACTAACACCTGATGTCTGAATGATCCTCGGACCGAATGATCGACCTAATGGAACGAGCCAAGGGCAAAAAGAGACACGAAGGTACATTCGATTCTTGGAACAAGGATCGCGAAATCCCCCAAGGGTGGTTATTCTTCCATGTCCATTTCCCGATCACGGATACGTGGCAAGGCGACGGGACAAAATACGGCGATTTGTCAAACCCGAACGACTTCCATTGCCTTCGAGAAAACAAATTATCGACGTTATCTTTTTCCCGTTTTCGCTTATCTCCCTCGTGCCACATTTCCCGATGGCCAATTTTGGTCACTCGTGGGATATAACCGATGCGACTCACGTTCACGAAATACTATACGAGGGTTGATCCCGCGATACATCATTTCACCATCGTATATTGTTCTCGAAACGTTTCACATCTGTGAGCTCGGGATATTTACGACGCGAGCTACTTCAACTCGATCCGCTAATAAGCATTTTATACGTTCTTATCATTTACGGAAATTGCTAAATTCACGATCTTCGAATTAATCCTCGGCCTACATAAAGGGTTTATCGTGAGTTAAGGGTTGTTGGGAGTGGATTGATTTTTTTCGAGGATAATGAATTAGAAAATGTCTGATAAATAAAAGTATATGAGACGTGAAATGCATATCCGTGGTATAAGTAATACTTTTAGGGGTTGTAGCGATAGGGGTTGGAACGAAGGGTGCGACATACGAACGTTTCGATTTTCTGTAACTCCATAAAATGGTCACTCCACTCGATTCCGTTACCATATATACAGCGTTAGATGTCCACTTCCCTCTTTGCCACCCTCGCTGTTGATACGTCCCTTCAATAGGCAACAGAGGGTTCGAACAGAGGGGTGAATGCTTCGGAGAATCAGCGAGACAGGGCGTCAGGCGTCGGGCTGTCCAAACAACATTACTGTAGTAGCACTTGCACCGGGTCCTATCTTCAACCCGGATTCTCCTACACCCTCGTACAGTCCAGTAGGGTGTCTTCAACCCTGCCCTTCCATTTCACCTCCTCGCTGAAGGAAGTTACCGTATTTCCGGTTAGGTGATTGCTTTGTCCCTGAATTACATTCTCATGGTTGATATATATTTTCAACCCACCATCTCCGCCGGGGGAGTAACTACCCCTAGCGAGTATCAATTTTCTCACCCCGAGCCCATAAAGCTCCTTCCTTTCTTCCCATCGTGTGGAAATTTCGCTGGACATTAAAATTTTTGTTTTTTTTTCTAACAGATCATAAATCCATGCTAAACATGGAAAATATTTTTCCAAAAAAATATCCGAGAAGTTATCGTCGTCTCGATGACGAAGGTCGCGGGCGTGACCTAGCTTAAGAGGTCCGTTTGTGATTCTGGAAGCACGAAAAGCTGAGGATCCTCGAATTTTCGCTGCTGAGTTGGATCAAGGCGAGATGTTCCCGACCTATGCTCACACTTGGTGGGGAGCATTCTCCGGGTAATCCCTTGGGTTAAACCTCGAGAGTTCGAGGATCACGAGGACCCTCCATTTCTCTCCTTCGCCAACGGATTTTCGAGTGAGAGTCTGGTTCACAGGTTCAATAATAGATCCCTGGGGTTTTCATCGACTGTATCGCAGTCCCCCGACTTCGTATTCAAATTCCAGAAATCCGACTGACCCTCCTCAAAATTTCGTTCTGACGTTACTTTATATTTCTTCTTCTTCTTGTTCTTCTTCTTCTTCTTCTTCTTCGAGAAAAAGAAACAGAAGGTGCAAATTTTCGCATGATTTACTCGCCTTAGAATGATGACTGCAAGATTTTTTCCTGCGAACAAATATGTTGTATTTTTTCGCGTTATCTACCTGAAAATTTTACATAAAATATAAATTGTTATCATTATTGTGCAAAAACTTTTAAAAATGTTAAAATCTCTTTCTTTGTACTTTTCATTTACAACTATTTATGTAAGATAAAAATCACTGTGTTATTTGCATTTTGCGTATTTTTTTTTTAACTTTAAAAAATTGTTAGAGTAAAAAGGCAAATAATGGAAATGGCAGTTTTTCCTCCTCAAGGCCGATAAATTCTTAAGGGTCGGGAACGAGACCATGATTTTCTCGTTGTACGAAGCATTTGGGTTCGACTAGAGTCTTTGAAACTTCATATACGAGGATGAAAAACTCATTTCTGTCGTGAAAAAAGAACTTCGTCGAAGCACGTTGCAACAGGTGGCTGCATTTTCCTCGCGAACGATATTCGAATCCTATAAATATCGGTTTAAGAAAAAAAGAACGTTTTTCACCCCCGTGAAGTGCACGCAAAGTCAAGGAGTCGTTCTTTTATGCAAAGACGGCGTGTTTGAAAGTATAAAGTTGTACAACTGGACTCATAAAAGAAGCCACAATGAATATTTTTTTTTCAAAAAGAAGAAGCAATCTCTCGTTGGCAAAAAATCAACGTTGAGCCTGTCTTTCTTATTATTTCGTTTAAAAAATAATATTCTAAGAGTATTTTTTAACAAGCTCTAAATACGATAAGTGAAGAAAATAAAATTTGAACGAGGAAAGCACGTGGGGTGGTCTAAGTAAAAACATAAAAACTTTCATTTTACGCCTAGTTTTTTTGTCCCTTTTTTTACGACATTGTACTCCGCCACCCCGAGACTATTCTCGGGGAGGGGGTGAAACAGCTTTCAGCGACAGAAGTGGGGTGCTTCCTTGAAACGAATGAGGGATGAACCGCGAAACTTTTGGTGTCTCTTCATTTCTGGGAAAAAAAATAATAATAAGGGTGTAAAAGGCCAAAACGATACACCCCGAACTCAACGAGCTCGTGCGTAGTTCTCCCTTGGTCAACGAGAAGTATTATATATCGTATTATACGAGACAAGTACGAGGCTGAGGAGGAAAGTTTCTCTGAACTCGTTGTCGCTAAAGCTTTTTTTTTCTTCATGGGGGTTACAAAGGACGCGAGAGGTAAGGGTGGCTGGTGATAGTTGGTTGCAAAAGGTGACGATGGATGGCTTTCTCTACCGACCACCGAGCTTAAAAGGGCGCGTTGTGTACGAGCACTGGGCTGGAATAAAAAGCCGAGGGAGCGGTGATAGAAGGACGAGTTATAGCTCGACGACCAACCACGCACGAGCGGTCGTCATGCAACCTAGGGACTATCCAACCTGCTCCCTTTCTCCACTTCCGGTGTTTTGTTTCCGTACTATAATGATGTCTACGAACTCGTAGACACTTGGAATTATTAAAACGTTTCGAGGGTACATAATCCTATCGAAATTTGAACTTTGTCGAAGAAAGTTACTTTTCGCTCTTTTGAAATAATTATTGCGGAGCTGTGTCGAATTTTAGTCATGACTCGAATATTCTGGCTGTAAGAAAAATCTAAATAAATAAATGAGTTAATGAAAATATAAATGTACTTATTTATTTATTTATTTATTTGTTTATTTATTTATTTATTTATTTATTTATTTATTTATTTATTTATTTATTTGTTTGCTTGTTTGTTTGTTTGTTTGTTTATTTGTTTATTTATTTATTTATTTATCTATTTGTGTTTTTAATTAATATTTGTGACCAGAGTTTGGAGAAATATTGTTCATATTTTATTATACATTTTTATCGAGGAAACGTAAAAAACACTGTTTTCATTTCTGAAAAAAAAAAATTATTTGTGGAGCCCCGAGTATCCCGTTATAAAATATCTCCAGCGAAGAAAAAAGCTGGCGAGATAAAATTTCAATCTCTCGATGGAATTGATTCGGAAGACTTTACCCTCGTGCCGAGTTTATTAGTTTTTTTTTGTTTTTCTTCGCAGATAGGGCTGTAAAATTATTTACATCGTATTTATGAAAAAAAAGCTCGCGAGGGTAACTAACCTGTAAGCAATTCTAACTGACAGTTGTAAACAATAGTGTCCGAAAAGGTTTGAAGCCGAAGAGTGTGAAAGACTTTAAAGAAAACTTTGTCTTCGGGCACGAGGGGCTTAAGGAAGTCTCCCTCGAGGGATTAGGAAGAAAAACAATGAAAGGGTTATCGACGTGACTCGAGTTTCTTTGCAGTTGGACCTCAGCGTCGGAGAAGTTTGTAAAATTTTTTTGTTCCTCTTCAGAAATGAACGATAAAATATGAAGTCAAAGCTGTGGTTGCCAAGTTTTCCCTCGCGTCTCACGAACAAACGATCTCAACAAGTAAAGGACGAAAACCACCCTTAACTCCGACACGATCAACCCCTTTCTTTTCAAAATAAAAACTCGCATTCCTTATCGTCCGACGAATCAATTGTTGAAACTCCAGCAATGACCTCCAACATTGAGCTTGACCTTGGAAAACCACCCCTATTTTTCGAACCCTTTAAAATTGACTCGCGGTTCTACTCCCACTCTATCGCCCTTCTCCATTGTTCGAATGACCCTTCCCAACACCCTCGAAAAAAAAAAATGTTCCCACGATAAATTCCAACGGTATTTTCATACGATCTAAGAGAATCGTAATCCTCGCCAATACGACGAAGTAATGAACGAGTAAGAAATTGTTCCTCGAAAAAAAAAACTAACGAGTTTACCGCACGATGATGAGACGAGCATAAATTATAAAGGGTGGTTGGTGGTTTTGTGGAAAATAGCACGTCGAGGGTTCCATCTCAACCCCTAGGCGAAGGGCTGATTTACGTTCTTACCGTTCGCGTAATTGAAACTCCCCTCGCTCATTTTTTTTTTTTACGAGAGACAGTGAAACTTGGAAAATGGTTATGAGACGCCCTGCGAGAAACTCGCGTCACATTGTTGACGTGGATATGAACACTGTGACGTAGGAATGGGAACATAGGGGTGTGCGTAGGGGATGAAACAAGGAGAAGAGTAAAGAAGTCTTCGTTATCGTAATGGCATTGGTTCATGCACGAATCGCATTTTTTCTATGGCTTTCGGCCCGTCGTTCCGCACGAAAAAATAAGTTACCGAAAGGTCTTACGCGTATTTCGTGGCGATGTAAAACTTTCTTACCCACGGGGGGATTTCTTTTGTATAACGGCGATGAAAAAAAAAACAGGGAAAAAAAACGAGGGAACACGAATAACTCAACGACGTAAGTTTCTCACACGCACCCTCTCCCCTTTTAAGGGTTGTACGGGATTCCAAAGTATTTTCCGAGAGTGCGTGCGTGGCACTCGTAAATTTTCACGAAGCTCGCCTTCCTTCTAGCCAGCTCAGCGTCTTTTCTCGATCTGACCAATCTCCATGTCTGGTACGAGGGTAGTCAGAGGGTGAAAATGAAATTGCAAGGAAAAAGAAGGAAAATGTAAGCTGGTTAATCGTTTCCGGAGTTATTACGATTAATCGAGACGATAGCGTATCTGCTGATTCGATAGAAAATAATTCAAGGTCATGCCCAAGGTCAATCAGTAGATACAATGCATATGCTCGAAATTAATTTATCGTTACAAGATAAACAATGATAATCGTCGAGATCGCAAGCTTGATCCCATTTTAGGGGTTGCAACTCTCTGTCGATTTTATCGCAGTCTCAAATATTTCTGCTTTCTGTTTCGTTATCGTCGGTTCAACCCCAACCCCCCGTGTGCAAGATTGAAAGGGAGCTTTGTATATTTACGTCCCTTCGTATTTACTCCCGTCCGATATTCGCGAGGTTCTCATCAAAGACAGGATCCCGCGCATGATCGAAAAACAGGGATACTCGAGGTTTTTCCATTTTCCCAAACGGACGAGATGGAAGGGATTTGCATGTTTCACAACCCCCGATCCCGAACCGAGTGAAGCTCGCTCGAACTTCTGACATATTTTCTTTGGTTCCAACATCTTTTGTACACGCTATTCACTCGAACGTAGTAGAATCTTGCATTGTGCATAAGGGGTTGCGCACGCTTCCTGTTCCTCCCCCTTTAAGCAACGACAAAATCCTGTACAACCCCCTCAACCTCACGACGAAACTACTCGGTTCTCACGGTTTATTCGAAATTTATCCGACAAACTTTTCCGTCTTCTTCATGTATTTTTCCAACGGTGAAGATTTATTCGCGTGTTCAAACACGCGTGTGAAAAAAAAAATTCTACGGCATTACGACCTTGCTCGAGGGTGAAGTAGGACGCCGACGAATGGGGTGGAAGTTACCCCGGAGGTTCCTTTCATGCGGTAGACAGCTCTCGCAGAAATTTCACAATCTTTCCAGAACACTATTATCCCTTTTTCCAACCGATGAGGTGAATTTCTTTCTTCTGGGGTGGAAATGTGCAATTTAATTTAGGGGTGGTATGTGTGTCACGTGTTGTAAAAATGTTCTCGTTAGTTCAAATTTTCTTGAAATGAATAAACAACGATACTTATTTCACCCCAAATTGCTAATTTTCCATCATTTCTCAAAAACAACCCTTAAATCTTGAAGAAGCTTCCAGTCACTTCCGGTTTGTAAATAAACGAATTAATCGAATGTTTTTTCTTCGTCCCTTTTCGATTGCAACTTGAAAGTAGTACAATAGCACAGAGCATGAAAAAACTTCGTACATTCACACGCAACCAACCCGAGAATTTCCCACCCCTTACATGCTGGCAAATGCTTTCCAACCATTAAAAAAAAAAAAATTCTAACATACTCCACCGCAGGGAGAGATATCGTAGATTTCAGTCCAGCACCCTCCGAGTCACCTTTTTTCATTTTCTTCTTTTTTTCCACCCTCTCGCCACACGTTTCTTCCCCACCACTCGTTCCACACAGAAACGAATATATGGATTTCCCTTATCGCCCGAAGGGGGAAAAAAGCTTCGACGTACATCCCGTCTTCCTCTCGCTTCTCTCCGGATTGCAACGTCGCCGTCCCGGTGCTGTATTCTTCTCGAGTGCAGGAAACATTACGGGAAAAGTTTGGGCCAGCCAGAGAAAGAGATAGAAAGAGAGCGAGAGAAGGGGTAGTTTTGTGTAGCTACCCCGTGGGATTCCGAGATAGTCCCTGGATTCGAAGCAACGTACCCACCCTCGCTCTCGATTTTCGTCCAGCACTGACTCTCCCGAGCCAGTTTGTTATCTATTTCCATGGCTAGCGCGTCCAGAAACGTATCGCGTATCGACCATGGACCACGCTATATATCGCTGCTTCCACGAAACGAAATATACGACGACTGATCGAATCGTTAATCCAGTCCTCTATTTTTAAACCGTTTTCTACCACGTTCTCCAGTCGTACCGATCGTTTATTCGACGTAGCGTTCGTATACGTTTCGCGGGCGTACAATCGATACGATTTTCACTACACGAAGAAGAACCCTTAATCATCTTAAGCCCGGACTCGATTTCCGACTACCAGAGAAAAACATCGGAACTTCAACCCCCTCAAGGGTTGAACTTCCGGCTGATGACTCAGCCACGTATTCACTCGTGTCTAGAATATTTTTTCGGGAAATCCTCGGACAGGGTTGACTAACCATCCCTTAAAAAAATGAAATAAAAAAATAGGGGTAGCGAAGAGGAAAAGAGCAAATCTGCATAAAAATCGTTTTTTTTTTTATTTCGAGCACGTGTTTTGATCGTCGAAACTTTTAAGCTTCGTAAAATTTGAGATTGATCGAAAAATTGTGGCTCGACGTATTTCGAAGTATATTCGGCTCGCCTCGATGATTGAACGGGAGATCGACGGTTTCTGGCATGATCGGAGCGTAGGGGTGGTGAAGGTATGGTTAGACGGGTTTACAATTCATTCAAACGGGGATGTAAATTTTATGCTTCCGTGTGAACGAGTAGAATGTATCGAGGCGCGCGGGAGAGGGATGTCGTGAGGGTTGTGTGCATGGTAGCTGGCCTACATTCGACTCGCTTCCCCCGTCATATCTCTCCCTCTCCCGCTCCCGTACCGCAATTTATAGTTTTATGTTTGCACCAAGCAAACGATCAAATATTTCACGATCCGAAAGCTACGATACGCCTCGCTTTGAATCGTCTCTCTCTCTCTCCCTCTCTCGCAGGATTCCACTTCCTGCAACCCCGACTCTAGAGGGGGTTGAAACAAACTTCGTTACGCGTTCCCTTCATCTCATACGTTTGACGCAATTATAAAATTTACGTTGCGCTTCTTCAAAAATGTTTTACCCGTGAACATCCTAGATTGAAATTTCGACGTTGGAAACGTAAGGGTGGAAACCCTTTGAACGATTGTAAATATTCCAACAATTATTTCGATTCATCGTTAAGGGTTGTTTCACGATTTTTTTCGTTAGATCGTAAAATTTTGATCGAAACTTCTTGCGTTCGATGAGTTTTATTGGATATTTAGTAGATAGCAGGGTAGTTGGTAATAATTTTCATGGTTTCTAAGCTTCGTAGATTTTCGTAGATATGATCTCCTCGAAAAGTTTAACTCTCTCGTGGCGTGTTCGTGCGAGGCTAATATAATCCTAAGTTTCATACGTATCGTAGCAATGTATTTCTCGTCCTGGAACTTGCAAACTTGGTGGGTGGGGGAGGCTGGGAAATTGGGGGATGAAACCGTGTGATCCTCGAAGGCAAATAAGTTTGTCGAGACGAGATAGAAATTCCTTCCGCCGTTATCTTTAAGTTCGGTACGTTAAGTCGACGGCTAAATACACGCCGTTTCATCTTGGATATGAAAAGATTCAAACTATTATTAAATAATAATACGTTGATTTTTTAACTAAAAAACAAAAAATTGTGAACAAGCTTACCGGGATGTCTGACTATGCTCCGACTGTTTCTACTTAACAAGAAAAACACACCCTTGTAAAAACACTTTGATTTCTTTTTGGCTTAAACAAGTTTGTGAACAAGCTTATCTGTATGTCTGATCCTGTTCCGACTGTTTCTACTTACTGCGACTCACCGATATTTCCTTCTCGAGCGAAACATTCATTTGTTCCATTTTTTTCTTTCTTTTTTCTATCGTAACTCTCGTGGTCTCGATGACCGTCTCATAAACATGGAGAAGATCTCGAGGGTCGATAAAACGCGAAGGCACGGGATGGAGAAACGAGGTCATGAAAGCAGTAATTCTTCGCTGTTGCACACATACGCCAGACGAGACCGAAGAAAAGAGGAACAAGTTTTTCAAGAAAAAAAAAAGGAAGAAATAACGAAGGCTTCGGGGGACTTCCGAATAGGGATGAAGCAGGGGTGCCGCCATCTGATGGGCGAAATGTTCTTTCTTCCTTATTTCCCGAAATTTCGATCTTTCCAGTCGTGTCTCAAGTAGTAACGGTCCGTACATGGTCAGACACGATCCAAAGATACGCCAATGCCGAACGAATGCATGACCGACGCTACTTTCCTTCTCTTTTCTCGTATATATTCCCGGAAATGAAGGCAAGGATATACAAGGGCAGGACGAAATTCACGAAAACTTTCTCGCTTTTATCATTCTCATCTAGTTTTTCATGCTACGTTTCCTCGTTTTTTTCTCTCTTCCTCTCCAGCTTCTTCTTCTTCTTCTTCTTCTTTTTCTTATTTCTTTTTCGTTTACCATTCACCGAAGGAATGGAGATAATACGCGCGATGATGTAAGATAAGACAGGGTGAGCCAGTGATAAATACTCCCGAGTCGCTTAAGCGGAAGAAGCACCCACGATATAACGAACGATCGTGACTCTGCCCAAAATCTCTCGAGGTGTGGCGTGCGAGGGCTCGTAACTTAAATTGTATTTTCCGTGCCACATATGCGTAAAGGGGAATGTAGGGTAGTATGGCAAATATTCCAAGGAAACGATCTACGTGATTTTATCATAAGATTGTAAAGCGTCGAAAATCAAAATCAATTTTTAGCAATCTGCAAAAAAACAAACCTAAATAAACAAAATTAAAACCCCTATGAGCTATTAAAAATTTACCCCCTTGTAATCATACGAATCATCCCTTATGTCCGAACAATTTTTAAAAATCGTGCATTTCCACCTTTTTAATTCCTCGAAAGGACAAAATAAGAAAAAAGAAAATTGAAAAAAAAATTAACTCGGTAACAAATTGCAGAAGGCGATTATCCAACGCAGGACATCTTGCGTAAGCGAGATTTTATTTCCTGTCTTCGTCAGTTCGCCGTTGGATTTACAGACCCGATGATGAGAAAAATGAACGTCGCTGTATCTCTTTCCTTTTTTTTTTCATAGATCTCTGAATCGCTCGTGGATAAATTGATATCCGTTTTCATCGAGTCTGCTTCACCATCTCGTTGCATTCGGTATATACTCGAGTCATCCTTCGTCCTCTAGCCTCTCACCCCTCGCTCTTCCATCCCTCGTTTACTGTCAGGATCGTTCGTGGTGTGCTAGCACAGACGTTAATTACTAGAATTCGACCGGGGATCTCTTCTCTTCAATCTCTCGATTCGCGAATGGATATTTTAACGAGTCTGCTATTTTTAGAACCTCGGAGTTCTGAGAGAAACCTAGAGGAAGAGAGGGATGAGAAGAATCGTCATATCGAGTGACGATCCTTCTCTCCAGAGAAGGACGAATAATTAAATCACAAAATGCCAAGGTCTGAAGCATTTCGAATGTTTAATACGAATGAGAGAATCACCATGAGGAAACTGATCTAGGGATAATTCCCGAAGATTCAACCCCTGTAGCAGTTTATTCGATATATCGAAGTTACAACAACCCCCCTGAGCTTATCACGATCATCTCTCGAACTACGAAGATTCTTGTATATACGTTCTCGGCTATCTACCCTTCGTACAAAACCCCTCGATTCCAACCTCCCCTGCCCAACCCCTCCCTTCTTCTTGTTGCTCCCACACCATAATTGAATTCCTCGTGAGAGTCGGGTAGAAACATTAGCGGCTCGAAGCTGCGTTCTCGCCGCCTTTCGCTCTCGCACTGGCTTGCCGTTAAGCTCGTGCTTTCCGCGCCCTTCTCTCAGCCCACGATCAATTTCCACCCGCGAGCCGGAACATTTATCCACGATACCCGTCGTACGGCCGTTAATCTTTGTTTATTCTCTCTCCCTCGTCCGATCCGAAACTGCCGATCGCCATCGACCGGTCACCAAATTACGGATCGCTTCGATGATTCGAATTTTCATATGTAGGTTTGTTTTTTGCGGATATAAAGATCTAGTCAAGTTTTAGGGTGAACATCTTTAAAAAAAATATTTTTGTTTGTTTTTGAACAATAACAAATTTTTTAAAGATTGTTCCTTCTTGTACGTTTCAGCTTGTCCAAACGTTGACTGGAGCTTTCGAATTATTTATTTCTTCCTTTTTCACGAAAACAAAAATCTTACAAAGTTCTATAATAAAATTAAGGAATGAAAATAAAAAAATTGTTTAACGATAATAAATTTGCTAACGATAGTTCCTGCTTGAATATTTCAGCATGTCCAAACGTTGACTGGAGCTTTCGAATTGTTTATTTCTTCCTTTTTCACGAAAATAAAATTCAAACAAAGTTCTAAAATAAAATTAACAAATGAAAATAAAAAATTTGTTTAACGACAATAAATTTTCTAAAGATAGTTCCTTCTTGAATACTTCAGCGTGTCCAAACGTTGACTGGAGCTTTCGAATCATTTATTTCTTCCTTTTTCACGAAAATAAAATTCAAACAAAGTTCTAAAATAAAATTAAAAAATGAAAATAAAAAATTTGTTTAACGATAATAAATTTTTTAACGATAGTTCCTTCTCGTATGTTTCAGCTCGTTCAAACATTCACGACGAAGCAAAGTCCAATGGCCTGCCAATTCGTCGTCGTTACTACGTCGTTCGTAAAAATTTGTCGCAAGCTCGAATGAAAGTTTCCCCAAACGACGAATTCGTACGAGAACAAAGTCATCGAGGATTCCAAAAATAAAACGAAAAACCAAATCAAACGAAGAGCGAAAAAACAGTTAATCACCGTCCCATCTCGTCGTGGAATTTCGCGTGGGCCGCAAGCTCATCTGGAACGAGTCGCGTTACTGTTAACGCGAGGCGAAGGAATAAAGAGACTCGGGTGGCACGTTGCCACCGGGACAGCGAAATGAAAAGCCGACCCAGCTTCCTACGCTGGAGGCGAGTACTTTGAAAAATACGAACGTACAACAAACCTCCCCCACCCCCGCCCTAAAAAAAAAAGACAAAAAACACGTAACAACGAAAAAAAAAAAAACACGAGAATTCCAAAGTCTCGCCACTCCATGAAGGATAATTCTGGTATGCTAAGGACGAAAAAAAAAGAAATTGCGAATCCTCGTTGTCCTTGAAGTCAAGAACAAATAAAAAAAACCGCGAATTTTAAATTCAAAGAGAAATAAATTAATTATTAATTTTCCATCGACCAGCGCCACCTATCGTCCACAATGAGCGTTTCTACCGGCGATCCAACAATGTATTCGAGACCTAACGAGGACATTAAGAAGGATCGAGCTTACGTGCTTGCGAAACGATAAAAACGTAAGAATCTCGAGGAATCGTTCGTCCTTACAACAACCTCGAGCGACGCTCGACAGAAGAAAAAAAGTGTACAAGCTTGACTGTCATCGTCACTAGTCGTCCCTCGCGAAGCTTTTTTTCTCCATACCCTGCGAGCTTTCCACTTCGTTTCTTCTCGCATTTCCAAGAACCCTCCCCCGACCTTTTCGTGCCCTAGATCGATCGTCCTTCGATTAATCACGTCCTAATGACGTCTCTCGACGTTCCTTACGCTCCTATTATCGATCACTCCCTTTGAATATCCGTCAACCAATCAAGTTCCCTATCGATACAAAATACGTAAGCTACATTTCAAAAAAAAAAGAAAAGAAATTAAAGCAAATAAAATTCAAAGGAAATAAAAAGAAATTACGTCTTTAATATTTCCAACGACAATCTCTGGAGAGAAAAAAAGCTTTTCGAAATGAGAGACACGTGACTGTCGAGCTTTGCTGGAAAATTGGACGTAAAGGAAACATTTGATGCAAATTCGTGGCGAAGTAAAGTCGTTACTTCCGTATTAGCTTCTTTCTTGAATCCGCTTAACGCGTTTCTCTCTTTCTCTCTCCCTCTCCCTCTTTCTCCTTTCTCTCTCCTATATATATAAAAAAGAGGGGGTGTATATGCACAGTATCCGCTTGCGGAACTAATGAAACGCCCATTGAGATTAAAAGCCACCCGGGTGAAAGTAGTCGCGCGCCCGTTACGGTCTGGCCGATAAACGTGGAAAATGGTCGAGAATTAAACGCTTTAGTCCCCTCTCGTAATCGTGCTTATTCCCAGTAACGATACAGTGGGCGAGAGACGAAATCGTTGCAGAGAATTTCGAGGAAATCGAAGAAAACGTTCGTCGCCGATTAAAGATCGAATACGAGCGGGAACAAAGGGGAAAATAAATTTTCCAACTTCGATTTAAACGATTGTTTCAAAACTTTATCGATTATAGCGGGAAGGAATGAAATCGGGGTTGAAATAATTAACGCGACGAGATGGGACGAATTTTAAAAGTGATTTCCGTTAATGAACAAAGTATATTTGTATACGATAAAACGAGCGAATTATTCAAAGTGCGGTGGTGAAAAGAAAAAAGGAAATGGCGACGTGGGTGCGCGTTGTTTGATAAATAATCGACGAATTTAACGAAGTGCGAACGCGCGGCAAAATTCAAATTGAATATGTAAACGCGCGAAGTGAAACGGGGCACCGCCCCGAGCGGTAGATTCGAGTTTAAAAAAAAATAAAGAAAGTGAAAAAAGAAACAAACAAAGCGAAGAAAAAAAGTTTCGAACGACAGCGATGAAATGATATAGCGTAGTTACGCTTAAAATCCGTGGACCGAGGGTGGCGCCACTGTCGAGGTGACAAAGACGAAAGTGCTTAGAGTGGCGTGAAAAGGAAATCAGCGATTCTGATGGACGATCGGACGTGAAGAGAGAATGAGAGTAAGCTCTGGTACGAAAAAAATGGAATGAAGGAAAAGAACAACGCTGTACACGAAGCAAAGGGTCGCTGGCTCGTTAGGTTCGAGATATCGAGCGTCTCCGAGTGGAAATAAGAAGAATCGCGAAACTTTCGTGCGGATTGAAAAGTTTTTTTCAAAAGGAGCGAAGTGTTGAGAAGGAACGAAGAGGAAAAAGAAAGAAAAAGAACTTGAGAAATTTTCGTCGGTGATAAGAGTCGTTGCTCGATAAGGGTACTTTTAGGGGGTGGAATTTCGAGGAACAAAACAAAATCGTGATGCAGTCGCTCGAGGAGCTGTACTTTCCAACCGCTTATCCATCGAACACTACGAGTTATCAATGGTGGGACAATTTAACTTATGGAAATAACACGAATTTGACAGATAGCCAAGCGGGCAATCAGTTCATTCTACCATGGTGGCGACAAATGATATGGACCGTACTATTCGTCGGTATGATCGCTGTTGCAACTGGTGGAAATCTAATCGTAATTTGGATCGTAATGGCGCACAAGAGGATGCGCACAGTGACGAATTATTTTCTCGTCAATCTAAGTATCGCAGACGCCATGGTTTCAACCCTTAACGTCACCTTCAATTACACTTACATGTTGAATAGCCACTGGACTTTTGGCAATCTTTACTGCAAGATAAGCCAGTTCATCGCTGTTCTAACGATATGCGCGAGCGTTTTCACCCTGATGGCAATATCGATCGACAGGTAAGAGAAAATAAAGTTTTTTGTTACATTTTAAAGTCCAGTGATTCGAATGAAATATGGTGTTATTTAAGGGTTGTAGATGGAAATTTAAATTTATAAATATCTATCAAAATCTCATATCGTTGGTTGGATAACTTCGAAAGCCATTGAACGAAGAGAGACTCTTGCTTTCGATGTTTCATCGTTCTCATCCCCATTTTTTAACCTCGACTATATGTATAGGGGTTGAAAATTTAAATTCTGATCGAACAGTCGAGTGAAAATTGGACGAATAAATGACTGGCCAGACAGGGCAGCGTTGCACATCGTTGAAATAAAACGGAGGTAGGATCGAGGCTATGAAATTCAAAATATAACGTCAATATTCGATTTCGTATCAGCCTCGAGGGAAGGGTTTTTGACAGAATCGTAGTTCAGGGGGTGGTGGCTAGAGGGATGATAAAAATCTATGCTCTGGGCAAATGTGTATCATGACAGATATACTCGTTGCATTTTCACCTCGCTTTCTACCTGGTTATCCGAGAATCGACATTCCTCGAGGTCACTGGATGACACCACTATCGACATAAAGACTGTATAGGAAATATCACGGGAACCGTAAAAGCTCATGGTGGTCTCGACGGTACGATACGAACTTTGATCACCCACTGGTGAATACTCGACAAATAAAATACGCTTCAACCCTCTGTTTTAATTTTATAACATTTTATCAAATTATCGTCGATTGAAAATTTCACAATTTTCCAAAATTTATTAAATAATTTAATAATTTATAAAAATAACTTTTAGGAAAAGTCTGTCCAAATTGTTTGTATTGACTTATTTGTTTTTTAATAGATTTTAATTATTTTAATCATGAAAAATAAAAATAAAATATTCTGTTGGTGTTAGCAGGGTTGTTTTTTTTTTATTCAATTAACATTTTTTTATTGAACGGTTCCATTAGCGTTATAAGCTGTCGATGGGTCTTCAGTCGCCTCGTTCGCTAGTTCGAAATAGCAAGTAGACCGAAGACATGAGATAATCCGCCGGTGGAAACTTGCGTGTGTTACGGCCCTCTCGTATATTGGAAAATGTCCGAAGGGGTCGTAAATTCCTGGTGAACATACTATGTTATCGATAGTACGAGGCGATACAAGAATAGGGATAAGTCCGTCTAACACAAGAAGAAACGAGGTGAAGGATATCGTAGAATGTATCGATTTTTCGACCGGTAACGAAAATCTTCATTCTTTAATCTCGATAAATTCACCCTTCTCCAATTAAGGGTTGAACAATTCAACCAATTGGAAAATTGAAAGTAACACCGTAAAAAAGATCCACAAAAATCAATAATTCGTTTCTGGAAAAATTCTCAAAGTAAAAAAAAAAAGTTTCAAAAATTCGATCGAATTTCAAACCGAGTTATGTTATATCCAACGTAACGAGAAGCTCGTAAGAAAATATGCTAATGTCGCGATACAACGAGGCTTCTTCCGACGGATACGTGAACATCGGATTTCATTATGGCGTTCGCGCGCGAAGGTCGTCGAAAGCCGAGCGTATACGGAAAAGCTACCTAATACTGTCCTGAAAGCTCGCGAGCGCGAGTACGGCAGTAACAAATGGAAATTGGCTACGGCGGAAACGGGCCGGGCGAGTGAGACACACGTCCCTCTCTGAGGGATCGGAGCACTATAACGGAATAGCGTCAGTAGGCACCCCCTTTTTCTCATCCCCGTGTCAACTTCATCCCCTTTTCTCTTCTACTGCCGTTCTTTTCTTTCTCTCTTTCTCTCACTCTCTCTCGCATACCACGAATTGAATGAATTCTCATCGAGCCTTTGGGTCGCTTTGGCCGACTCCAGCAATAACGAAACGAAAGATCCATCGAATAATTGTCGAGGACTTTAATTCCAAGGACTTTGAAAGCTTTTCCAATGATCACCTCTGTCGTAGGAAAACGTCCACTCTTCCTTTGTTTATTTGGACAAGATAAAAGAAAGCCATATATATGGGTTCCTTTCATTGTTCTTAAATCTATAATTATATATTATATTATATTATATTATATTATATTATATTATATTATATTATATTATATTATATTATATTATATTATATTATATTATATTATATTATATTATATTATATTATATTATATTATATTATATTATATTATATTATATTATATTATATTATATTATATTATATTATATTATATTATATTATATTATATTATATTATATTATATTATATTATATTATATTATATTATATTATATTATATTATATTATATTATATTATATTATATTATATTATATTATATTATATTATATTATATTATATTATATTATATTATATTATATTATATTATATTATATTATATTATATTATATTATATTATATTATATTATATTATATTATATTATATTATATTATATTATATTATATTATATTATATTATATTATATTATATTATATTATATTATATTATATTATATTATATTATATTATATTATATTATATTATATTATATTATATTATATTATATTATATTATATTATATTATATTATATTATATTATATTATATTATATTATACTATATTATATTATATATATGAGAAAGACTTATGTATATGTACGGAGACGAGGACTATATTTATTCGGCATGTCTACAAATAATATCAGTTACTTTCAGCCCTATCTATCACCCTAAAACACCCACGTGTAGGAAACTACACAATGGTTTCACGTCGTATCTATTCATTTATCTCTTTGTCTCAGGTCCTCATTCCTCCGTAAGCCTCCACGACTTTTACGTAAATAATTTCTCTCTCTCCCTATGGTTCCCTCTCTATCTCTCTTTAGATACCAATATATATATATTGATGTCTACGGCTACGGTAAACCAGCACCGTTCGTATAAACGGACACGAACGGTTGGATAAAACGAGAGAATGAGAATTCTCCGAATCTACCATTTCTGCTTTTCTCATTCAACACAGAGATTTATTATCGCTGTCGTTGTCGATGTCGTCGTCCCTCGACTCCTTTCTACGGTGCGAGAAAGACCGGATATCGAAGGGAGGAGGGAGAATTTTGCGCGAAACCGGATATAACGATTTCTTCCTTCTCGCACAGCCTTGCGAAGCTTCTCATTCAAACTCCTTTACTCACTCGACCGACGATAATACTTTTATTACATGAATGAATTCATGCATGATCAAATTCAATTCTTCTCTTCGTAGACTTATCATTATAAATGATAAATCTCTACGTTGAGTTTACGATTGTTCCAATATTATTTCATCAATTTTTCTCGAAAAATTCCTGTTATTGAACCCTCGCGATGAAGAAGATTGAGATAAGGGATGAAACGAGAGGACAAAGGGCAGATATCCATAAATTTTCAATATCAAAATAATTCCAGAGGGTGGATATCGAGATAAGGGATGAAAACATCGTAAACCTTCGAAAGATTCTCGAAGTAATTTCTCGTTCGCCTTTTTTGACATAACATTTCTATTATTTAATCGTTGAAGCCATATAAAAGGGTGGAAATATAGATAAGGGTAGAAAACATTGTAACATAGAGGAAAACTCTCTTACGTCTATATCAAGAGAGAAACTTACCAGTCGTAAACATCGCGCTTGAAATCCTTCGTGCGATTTTTTTTTTTTTCGTTCACCGATTATTCCTGTTCCGTGGCATTTGCTGGGAGAGAGAGAAAGCTTTTCGGGACAGTTATAGAGACTAGGAGGTAACATCGTCGTGCGCCAAAAAGGAAATATAGGGCCGAGGCTTTTATACGTATCTGCAAACACGACGAGTCGCGCTCCAAAGTCTCTCGTGTGTATTCCTCGTTCTCTCGTTTTTCGTCGTTGCTTCTCTTTACTGCAACTTCGTTCTTTCCTCCATCTCTCTGAGTCTTCGTTTCTCTGTTGAACCGAGGGTACAGCTCCAGGGCTTCCATTTTCCACGAGTGTAAAGCCATTCGCAGCACGAGGTAGAAAGAGAAGAGAAAAAGAAAGAGAGACAAGAATGAGAGAAAAGGGAGGATGCCTTTTGCCAGCTCTCTCGAAGGAATCGAAGCCGCTGACTTTGCTTCGTGAGTGCCGGGAGCGAGGGTTTTACCAAGAGCTTCCCTACGTACATCGCACCACGATGAGAACTCCCGCCGTCAGGGATTATCACGCCTGTTTTTCTTTCCATTTCCTCTCGCATTTTCGTCTATTTTTTCACTTTTCTTTTTAGTCTCTCTTATTCGTCACAAACGTGAAACTCCCACGATATCGACTTTGCAATGTTCTCGCGAAAAAAAACGACACTTTTTTCTCATCCCCCAATCCTTGAAACAAAAATGGCGGCGTATGCGATAAAATTTCGTTCTTTCACGTTCGAGAGATTCTCAAAGTAAAATTCAACCGCTACCGTAGTCGATAAAAAAAACGATGGAATGAAAATAGTTCTTTTTACGAGGAGGAACAAGAATCGTTTCGATACGAGGCGAGGGGGTGAACCACCCCTCGTAAAACAGTGCAACGTCGTAGCGTCATTATCGTTCCATTAACGAACGTCATAACTCGAAACTCGTTACACTTTTTTTCCCTTCGTTTCTCGTTCGATCGACGCGACGCTACAATAATTTTTATCTTTATGCAAATTTGTCAGTTTTCGTAATTTTTGTATTCGTAACACGGTCGATGCGCATTTTCGTTCATTTTTATTATTTAAATACGACGAATGCTTTAACAACCCTACGTCACAACGTTCGTAAACCTTCTCATACGGTGTACGTGCGATGAATTTTTGAAATTCGTTGTCAACGAGGGGTTTGCTTCGTTTTATTTATTCTCCCACAGTAAACTGGCATTCGTGACATTCGCGTTTTCGTTACGTTCACCTGACGAATCTATATGGAATTTTTAGGTAGGTTCACGAGCAATTTATTTATTTTTTTCGTACTCGTACGTTTTTCCGTGCTTTTTTTCTTTGTTCTTTTCACGAATGGAATGTTCGAGGCATCAAAATTCGAAAAAACGACTCGCGGGGATCGTTCGTTCGTCGGATCGCGTTCCTACCGTGCCGCAATGTCTGGAATATTGGAATACTTACATACCGCAGAAGTGGAAATTTATACGATATCGTACGGTGAACACGATGAACGTTTCGATAGAAATAAAGTCACGCCCTCGGCCACGAGACTGGAATGCTCGGACTGAATTCGCGACCGTGCCTGGGCGCTTGGCTCGCGAACGGATGAAATGAAGTTCGTGTTTTAACTCGGATATATATGTATATATATATATATCCATATCGTTCCACGATGCCGGAGGGTCATCCGATTTTTGAAGATCGCTTCGAGTGAGAAGCGAGCTTTCACGCTCGGATGAACTTTATTTTCAAACTTTCGTGTAACGAGCTTCCATTTTTACCTAAATCGTCCTGCCTAGAAACCTTTACGAGCGAAAACAAAGAATACTAACAATAAAAATGAATTAATGACAAAATGTTTTGAGCAAATATGAAATTTTTGAAAATTTGTAAAAAATATGGAATTATTGAAAATTCGTAGATAATACGAAATTTTCTGGATGTTCGTATAAAATTGAAAGCAAATTTGAAGTTTTTTTAATATGGTAAACAAGATTTGAAAAATTTGGGGAAATTTTGAAATTTTTGAAAATTTGTAAAAAATATGGAATTATTGAAAATTCGTAGATAATATGAAATTTTCTGGAAATTCGTATAAAAATGAAAGCAAATTTGAAATTTTTTTAATATGGTAAACAAATTTTGAAAAATTTTGAAAAATTTTGACAAATTTCGAAATTTTTGAAAATTTGGGAAGTTTCGTTTTTGACGTTACCGCAACGAGAATAGAAAAAATCTCGTTGAATTTGTGTCAAGCACGGTTCCTCAAACATTTTGTTCGACTCGGCAGTCTCGCCCTTTGGCAACGATATGCTGCGAATGGCCGAACACTCGAGCTTTGAATTTCTCGAAAGGGATTTCATTTCTCACGAGCAGCTTTCTCGCGCTAGAAATTCTTTTTACAATTTATCTCTGTACGCCCAGCACGCCTTCTCGTCTCTCACACTCTCGGACTTTCGCACCCGTTTTGCATCCACCCCTTTGCTGCTTTCTTCGTTTTATCGCTCGCTTTGGTTTTTACACTCGTCACTCTTGCTTTTGTGGGCTCAGCGACGCTTCCTCGTTGTCGTTTTATTCGCTTTCAAGATTCGCAGCGAAGCATGCTTCCCGATATTGAATGGGAACTGGACGTAGATAGAGAGAAGGAAGAGAGAGAGAGAGAGAAGGGGGTGAAATAATATTTGATTTTCTGAAAGCTCAATGTTTGAGTTCCATTCAGAAAGCGTTGATCGGTGGCGAGTTGACAGAACTGACCTGCGCCAAGCCAAGCTTAACTCCATCGGGTCAAGGGGATGACTCGCGAACCGGGACGATTAGCGTTATGAGCGTTATGTGCGAGAAAGAAGAGATCACCTTTAGGGTGCCCGAAGGGTTGTTTCGTGTCGGCCCACTCATCGATCGAGGGAAACAACTAATCGAAAGTTAACTCCTGTGTAGAACGAACTTGAATAGTCTTCTGCCCTTTATCAACCTAAGAATTGCATGGGTATCGACAGGGTTGTTCGAGGGATGAAAAAGATAAGGGTGAAATCTGGAAGAGATTGCCAGTCACGAAAAATAATGAAAAAGCAGACGATTACCAACTTTTTAGAGAAGATTTGACTCGTAATCGAGGCACAGTGCGAGGGTTGGTCACAAGTGACGATAAGGGTTGAACAATGGAAAATAATCCTACGAGGGTGGAAACGACAGTGAGTAAAACAACGATACCACCAGCTAAGAAGATTCTCGAGAGGGAAAGGACGAGTTTGATTACCCAGGAGGAAAGTCATTCGGTGGGCTTTTTGGGGTAGTTTCCATCCCGACCTATAAAATATCATCCCCTAATAGAGGGGTGGGAGTCCCAAGACTTGAAATCATACAAAACCCGAGATGTCAAATACGATCGACAATACTGGTAGAAAACACACCCTTGCCAGTTTTAAGTCAAGAAAGTGCAGAGGTCACAGTAGAGGTCAAAGCTATTATATTTAATGCGAACCGTAGGGGTGGAAACATCAACGACCCGTTCGGAGCGCCAGACGGAAATTCAATTTGGTCAAATGTTCAAAGCACGTGAACTACAGTACAGGAAGCAAGTCGAAGTACCAGAATAGGAAATGGAACAATATACGGACGACTTACTCCTCGCCGTTGAAAGATGATCGGAAAAATACGGTAAATCGAGAAGAAGAAGATGAAGTAAAAGCAAAGAGCTTTTGACCGAGTGAAAATAGCGAAAAGGAAAGAAGAAGATCACTCAGCTAATAGAAATTCCAAGAATAGAGGAGTCACGAGGAAATCTAGCGAGAGGGATTGTCGAACGTGTCGTGAAATCTGACGATCGCTTCAACCCTCTTATTACGTATACAGCAAAGTCAAAAGAACCGAGTCGAGTTTATTGCGAGATTTAAAAGACATCTTCGTCGTTGATATTCGATTACAAGATTCTTTAAGAAAAACTGTCGAGTGGATTTCTGAAGGAAAAAAGACGAGGGAACCTTCAAGAAACTTCACCGTTCGCCATTTTCCAATCAACCCTTCGACGACGGGGGGTTCACGTCTATAGCGGATAAATTATCGAGAGTAATTTGCCAGGATGCAGGAACAGCTTGTGCAAAGGATTAATGTGGCTACTACGTGAATCGCCGAACCAGTAGACCCATGCCCAGTGGAAACAGCTATGATTTTGTATCACGTGGGATTAAATTAATTTACGAAAATCTGCTCGTACCCTTGACCAGCTGAAGATTGGATTATGGGGTTGCGATGGATCGCTTAAGCTTGGTGGACGTTCGAGCCATGGACGAAGGCAAATATCCGTTGGTGGCTACACCCGGGTGGAAGATCCGATAGGAAGACAAGAAATACGCCTTTTGCCACGATGTGTAACCCAGAGGGTATATTCGTGAAAGTCAAGCAATGGAATTTATCGTTGGGGGATGGAACCAGGGTGGTGCGAAAACGTGGTGACCGAGAAATCGAACCACCCTCGAGGCCTTGTCGTCGTCACCGTTCCAGACTTCGACCAGTTTTCTTATTCGTAGGAAGCGCTGGTTGAACGAAGTTCCCAGCTTCCGGAAGTTGCACCGGAAGTTCAACTCGGGGAGATACGTCGGGTGATAATAAATGACGCGAACTGGGGGTTGAACGAGAGGATGTGCCCTGACACACGTGCACAGCACCCAAGACACTTCTCGCTTCCATACGATGCCAGTTATCGAAAGAATTTCACGAATGCATCACTACCCCTATATAGGGGGAGGTTATAAGGGTTGAAGAATTTTTCAGGTAATGACGCGACGAAATCCCACGTAAGTTTTCTCATCCAATCTTTCGAAGGAAAAATATTGACAAGATTGATAATACCGAAGATAATTTTGATGGAAAACGTAAACTCGAACTTCTCCAACGATATTTTCGTACAGTAAAGTGTCACCTGAGTCAGAAGTCGTAGGAGTAGCGGAAATGGAGGTCGTACCTGTTGAACTTCAACCTGTTGCAGTGGCAATTGACACACGCGAGTTACTAGTTGCGACAACAAATGGAGAAGGTCATCGAGACGTTGACAGGGTTGATAGACATCGCTTTCCGTCGATCCGGCACTTCGCCAGTCACCACCACCCCCCCAATTGGTCCGTTGAATTTTGATGTCGAAAGGACCGACGCTCCACCGGATATCGTAAAGAGAATCGTGAAACCAGTTGTTTGCTCCGTATACAAGGGGTGAACATCCCCTTCGACTAAATAAAGGCCACGATTTTAATCTGGCGAATAACGCTGGTTGGAGTCGATGGAACCGTTTGTGGTGGAGGAAACGGTTTATCGATACGGACGTCAATCGAGTCCGTTCCAAAATCGACCGCGAATAATATTGTTGTGGATAGAGAGAGGGCAGGGGGGGGGGGGGGGGAGATACGATAATGCCGAGACTAATCGGAATGCAAACGTCAGGTCGAACCACAACGCAAATTTCAATCAGAGCATAGCGCAACCTCAATCCGTTAGAAGCGAGCCAATCAGAATACCATTGGGAGCAGCTCTAGGGGTGCGCTCTCGATCGATTCCTCCAGACAGTCACGAGACGTTCGTCAGCTTAAACTTAAATACGGTAATTATTTCGAATATCCCGTGGGAAGAAAATAATAGCGAGGCTTTTATTCGACAGCGAGCGAGGCAAGTTGGAGGTAAAATTTTAACGACGTCCGTAAAAGGGGTGCGTCGAGCTAGGGGGTTGTAAATTCAAACTACGAATTCACGTGACGCAGCAACAACTACAGACTCGATCATGAATCAAGGCGTCGGACGGAAAGCTCAATTAGCTATAAATCAAAACACCAACGTCAGCATCTGCGACTCGACTGAAACGTAACAATGGAGTCAACCTAAGTCCCAGCCACCAGTCCACGATCTCAAACGCTACGGGTTTTCTATCGAACATCGTTCCATCAGAGGTTGGATCAAACCTTCAAAGCTTCCTGAATGGGTTGAAAACGATATCAACCCTTAGTAGGATTGACAGGCAAACTGACAGTCCGATATGGAACGTGTTCGTCTTGTCCAATTATAATTGCAATTCCAAGGTCGATCCAAGGGTACACAGTCGTGTGAATTCAAACGGAAATTTTAGCCTCGGGAGATTGAAACTAGTGTGAACTATAATCGGAGGCAGTGATCGACGAATCGTCGAAACAAAGACGTCTCTGGCAGGATAAGTGCGGTAGGTGCGATTGGGAAGCTCCTGGACAAACTGTCGTATTCAATCGGCACGATCTCCGGGTGCATTGAATTCCATTGACGATATTGTTGGTCTCAGAGGGCACGGTAAGCTCGAAGCTCAGACTGCTAGTTCAAACCTCGCGAAATGAATTCGCCACTGGTGAATCCAGACGGAACGTCTGGGTCTCGAAATAGCGCTTTGACAATAAACGAATAAATTATGAAGACGAACCACGTGGTCAACTCTCACTGTTGTAATTGCGAAATTCGCGAGGATAAAAATTTCAGTCCATTCTTGGACAGGAACAGCCCGCCAATGACAATTTCGAAGGAGTTGGGTACAAGTTCTTGTGCAACAGTGGAGAATGATGAAAAACACTTGGACTGAAATCTGGAATAACAAGAAGTTCAAGGTGTTCTTACAGTGACAAGAAACGAGAAAGGACGAGATTGTACGGGTCAGGGAAAATTTCACCCTCTACTCGGTTGATCGAATTATCCAAGGGTTGTCCGCCAAGTTAATTAAGAAATGGAAGCTACAAGGGTAGTTTCCAAGACTCCAAAAATTGATCAAACCTTGTTACTATTCGAATTCAATTTAAATTGCAGATTTATGCGTTTTCCTAGCCAAATTTTTTATCTTATTATTTTACTAGCGACGATTTTATTTACGTTACTGAATAATGTAGGACGATTTGCTTTTTTAAAAGAATGGGAAGTTGGGATAGTTTTTTTAATATATTTTTTTATTTTCGTTTTTCGTTCTCGAAGATCCTTTCGTGACTCGAGTGGGAGGAAGATTAACGAAAAAAACATGTCGACGTGGAGAAATACGGGCTTTTATAATGCTACATTGCAGATTTCGATGGAGGGATAGGGGTGGGGGATGAGATCGCGCTAATGACATTAATTTATGGAAGGAAGACACGAGCATGCGCTCATCTTGACTCGCCACTTAAAATCTCACCCTCACCTCGCGATATTAACGACCGTCTTCAATCTATCATTTCGATGATCAATGCCAACTTACCCCCACCCCTGTGACTCGTACTTTTAATCAAAATTGGATCAAAACGCATAACAAAAAAATCGTAATCGACGTAACGATTATTTTTAATCGCCCATTGATTCTCGTCCTGCAACGATTTCTAGCAGCTTCATCCCTCGATTACGTCTTTCAGTGGGGTTGAAAAAAACCACCCCTCATCCCTATCTCGTAATTCATATAACATAGAACGTCGAGGAGCCGAAGATGCTTTCAGCCAGGACACAAATCACGTTTTTATTCGCACTTCGTATTCTACCTACCCCGCCCCCCACCCCCTCGACGCCTATAAATCTGAGATATTAGAGTTTTCGAAGACAAGAAACGTGATCCAGGACGGCCTATCCACGCTCTGTCACGTGGCCGAGACGCTGCGAGCTAGCAAAAAAAAAAAGATTTTCGGATAATCCAGCTAGACTTACGTGCGATAACCTCAAAAATAACGACCAGAAAAAAGTTCCAAGCAACAAAAATGTTAAATCACTTCATTTTCATTTTTATTTTCACCCAAGCAAAAATTTACAGACAAATTTTTCCTTTTTTTTTTTTATTCATTTTATTTTAAAACTTCACTCAAATTCACTTTATTTTGAAATCCCGAGACGGGACACGACGTCGAGCCGCGAAGAATTTTTCACTTCTTTCTGTCAGACGAAAGAGCCCGCTTTTTTCCCCCCGAGTGAATATTTTTGAGGAAAAGCCCGTTCCCTTGTTTTCTTTTTTTTTTTTTTTTTTGGGAAGATGAAACGTCGGCCTTGTTTACATCGCGCGGTTCTTATCATCATTTCGCCAGATTTGAAGGTAGAGTCGGGTCTGTCACTGTCGAGACGAGCGACGCGTCGTTCTTCGTACGTACCAAAGGGAAAAGAAAGCCGGGGGATGAAATATCGCGCGAGCTTTTCACGAGCTTCGCGCGCTCTAAAATTACAAAATTATTGCGAGTATCACGACGTTCGTGGTCGTCTCGTAAAAAATTCACGACACCATTCGCGACCGGAGGGACTCGAGTCGTCTTCTTTCTCACCCGGACTAGTCACAGCTCGCTCCGAAACGAGTGGTAAAAAAAAAGAAAAAAACGAAAGTGAAAAGAAAGAAAAATATACATACGCGCTTATAATAAAATTTGCATCCCCCTTGACTGAGCCGGATGCTCGGTGGTACGTGTTTTTATGAATTATTGCGCTCGCTAGGTGGCAAGAGTGCGGTATATCTCGTTCTCGACTCGACTGTACTCGAGTACCGTATCTTTATCTCCGTTGCATGAATAATGGAGCGTTCAATCGAGACTTCTCTTTTCTTATCTCTCGCACAGAAAGCACCCCAATCGCTGACTCAAAGTTTCCTCGGACCAATTTCTCGACTACTTGAAAATGGGAGGAGCCCCCTTGTTCAATATTTTCGATCCAATTTCACGCTTCCTTATAACCCCAATTTCACGAAAATTTAATAGACAAAAAGCCGTAACAATCCCCTAACCACCCTCGAGCCCGAACAAATGCGCTCGAACGTCCGAGGGTTGAAAATAAAATATAAATCGGTTCTAAAACGTTTGAGAATATTGTATTTTGACGAATTAAAAAAAGATTGAACGGTAATTATCATTTTTAAAAATTCAATTGTCTAAGGGTTGTAAATTTTGGACAAATTTTTTTAATAATTTCATTTCGGGGAACAAGGACGCAATTATGGCTGAAAAATATTTCTAAGGGTTGAAAACAAAAATATGTGAGTTCTAAAACGTTTAAAAAAATTATATTTGGACGAATTAAAAAAGATTGAACGATAATTATCGTTTTAAAAAATGCAATTATCTAAGGGCTGTAAATTTTGGACAAATTTTTGAAAATATTTAATTTCGGGGAACAAGGACACAATTACGGGTGAAAAATATTTCTAAGGGTTGAAAATAAAAATAGATGAGTTCTAAAACGTTTAAAAAAATGATATTTGGACAAATTAAAAAAGATTGAACGATAATTATCGTTTAAAAAAATTCAATTATCTAAGGGTTGTAAATTCTGAACAAATTTTTGAAAATATTTCATTTCAGAGAACAAGGACACAATTATGCATGAAAATTATTCCTAAGGGGTTGAAAATAGTTGTGTAAGTCGGTCGTATTTTCTTATCATTTTCATTCGCGTTATTCGTAGTGATTCTCTTGTGCACCCTTGGGGAGGGGGTGATAAAGCAGCGATGAAGGGGTGGGGATCGAGGGTAACCCGTGCAAAAGAGTAGCCCCGGAGTTTGTCTACCCCTCGTAACTCAGAAACCCACGGGGGCAAAGTGGGCAGGCACTTACCGCTTGAAACATTAAAGCCGACGTTTTTCTCTCGGGCGGGAGATGCTTTACGGCTCTGACTTTCAACGGCGTCTAGAGGGGCAGGGGGGGGGGGTGCATGCGCATGCGCGCAAGTAGCTCACGTTGCGTGGATCATTGTTCCGTGAGAAAATCACCGAGATACGTCATTGTCAGGTAGTGAAACGACTCGAGAAGACTGCGACTCGCCCACGCGTAACCCACCCCCACCCTCTAAACGATTTCATCCCTCGAGGGTTGAATGTTCCATCACGTTAGACAAAAGAAACAAAATTAAAAATGTCACCCTCTACTCGTTCCCACAAATACCACTCGATCGAAATAAAACCAACGAAACAAAAAAAAACAACATTTCAATTCCTCGACAAATCTCATTTTCATCCCTTAAAAAAAAAAAAAAAAATTTTCTTTCAAAAATAAATACCGACCTTTCTCAAATCGTCAACGCTCATTCTTTATCGTTATTCGATAACGCGATTATGATTAAGGTCGAAGTGCGATGAATCGTGTAGACGCGCGTCAACGAACCGAAATGCTTCATTCGCGAGAAATGATTATTGATGCGCGATGCTGGACCAATCGAGAGTCGGACAAACCAAGAGAGAGAGAGAGAGATAGATAGAGAATTTTGATGGATTTGCGACGTTGCACTCCTCGATCCTTCGACCGATCGATCGTCGATCGGCAAATCTCGAAAAGCCCCGGCCGCATGTTAATTGATCCAAATACGGCTTTAATTGAATCCGATTCGTGTGTACCGGCCGAATTGTTCGAGCCAAAACTATCGCGCATGCATGTGCGAACTATGCAGCAGATAACTGCAGTTGGCTTGGTACTCGTTCACCATGATTATTATCAGGCGGATGTCCCCGCGAGCGAATCGACGAAAACGCGTGCTCGCCGAATAATTCGTACGGTCGGTTACGCCAACGTATTCTCGCGATGATTCGCGCTGTCTAATATTTATAATAAAACGATGAAAAAAAAAAAATACGATGTGAAAGAATCCGAAATAAACAAAAAATTATGAAAATTTACACGTAGATCGCGCGTCATAAAAGCGTTTTCGCGGGTATGGCCATCGCACGAATCGATAGTCGCGTCCTCGACGTTCCCAGGCCTCTTCGTTCGCGTCAACCTACTATCGTGAGATTTTTTTTGTTTATTTTCTCTCTCTCTCTCTCTCTCTTCGTCTCTTTCTCTCTTTCCATCGTCAGCCTCTGGAAAGTGCACGAATATAGTTCGAGAACACGAGTTGCGTTGCATATGGGGGTTTCGAGGGTGGATCGAGGGGGTGGGAGTTGAGGGTTGGTGAAGGAGACGAGGTAACTCGACGTGTCGGCTTGCCAATAAGGCGACGTTTCTCGTCTCCTCGACGAGACGTATCTACGACCTCTTCCCGTATACCAAGCCTCATATTGTCAGCCTTCTCTGTTCTCGTTTTTTTAAAAAAATTTGTTGTTTTTTTTTGTTTGTGTTTTATTTCTTTATCAAGCTTTCTGGCGTCGATATCGTCGCGTTCGATAAAACATAGAAGCCAACGACGAGAGCTTCCTAATATATTTTCAACGACGCGATCGCAATGATCGACGTATCTCGAAATACGACGATGCTAGAGGGTGAAAGGAGGTTCATATTTTGAGATGCACTTTATCCAATTTTTTTTTTTTTTTTTTTTTTTTTTCATTTAGTTTATTGGGACGAGGGGAAAGAGTCTATCGGGATTATTAACACGGTTGATGCGAATTGGGAAATTAATGTAATTAACCGAATTCGATGGAGGTTTGAGACATAACATTAAGCCAATTATGATGATTGACTCGAAGATTCTAATTGACATGGATAATTGTCAGTTGAGGTAATTAGTGTGATTAACAGAATTTATTCGATTAATCTCATTAATTGGGTCAAACCATAGGGGTGGATAATTAATCGAAAGCTGAATTCTGATAATTTGAAATTTTGCAATTTTGACAATTTCGAGAATCTCGAAAGGGATGAAAAAAGATGAAAAATATTCAGGGATTTTTTAATTTTTACAAAATTTTATGAGTTTAATGATCTGACGAATCACAGGGCGATTTTTTTATGGTTTTTCACAGATTTTTGAAACAATTTATGATTTTTTTATTTGACTCGAATGATTGAATAAATTCAATTATTCGATTAATTCAATTAATTCAATTAATCGTACGAGTTCGATCAACAAAATAAATTGCTATCGCAGGAAAAAAAATACATATTGGTATCGAAACTTCTTGAAACAAATGGCATAGAATCCAATCGTCCAATACGAGTTCGATATATACGAGAAGTAGATCGAAGGATAGAAATCATTTGTTTTGTTCGGCTGCATCGAGACTCGTATAAATTCAAGCTTGGAAAAGCCTCGCACGATTGTTTCACTATTCCCGAAGGAAATGTCTGGGAAACGGGATACGTAAAGACAATACGATTTTTCATTTTCTTCGGTAAGACAAATTCGCTGCTAGGTTGTTAAATTTTGCGATTCGCTATAAAATACGAGCTCCACGTGCAAAAGTCGCTTCGTCATCGAGAGACCAAAGCCAGAAATAAGTAAGAGATTCGATCTTCCATTTCTCCAAGGACGAATAATTTATCACGATATTTTTCATAAAATATTGAAAATCTGGGAGAGTTGAAAATTGTGCGAATTCACGTGGCAAAAGTTTTTACGTTTCGCAGAAAAAAAATTAATTAATTTGTTAAAACAATCTTTTTACAATTCTAGTATAGTTGACTCAACCATTGCTCGAAATCTTCGAACTTAAGAGTTTTCGACGCGGTGCACGAAACGTCGTAAGAACTGTCGACTTAATCCAAATTCCATCTTAGAAAAACCCAAGATTCCACGGTTTACCGTTAGATCGTCGGTGATAAAACAGAGAGTCGTTCGTTCCGTTACCGTCTAGTTCTTCGTAACGAAATCCTTCTCTTGCCGAGTATCTACGCTTATCGATCTTAACGACGCAAGAGAAAAATTCTCGGACCGCAAAGTCCCCTGAAACTCGAACCCGTTTTCCCAAAACCGGAATCTTTCTCTTCCTACTTTCTTCCTTTATTCCTTCTCCTCTCGTCTCCTTTGAGAAAGTGGACCAACTTGTATTCGCGACAGCTCTTCCACGATTCACCGAAGATCGATGGCTGAAAAAAAAATTAAACTCATATTTCGCCAATGTCAAATTTTCCGACGAAATATTTTCTTTTTCAAAATCAAATATTTGTGGGAAATCAAATATCGTATAATGTTTTAATTGATAAGTCGTTTTTTTTTATTTAAAATAAATTAATAAGAATAATTTTATTCTTTATTTTACTTAAACAAAAATATAATTTTTACTTAAAAAAAATATAATAAATATTTAAATAAACATAATTCTATTTATTATATACGCATAATTAATTTAATCAATAAATAAATATTAACAAATTACGATTTAAATACAATTAAATATTTGAATAAATATATATTGTTTAAAATATTTTTAGAAATATTTACGAGTGAATTCAGTTCTTAACTGTATCAAGTTTCTCAAACTTGCCTTTGACAAAGGGGACCAACTTGTATTCGCGGCAGCTCTTCCACGATTCACCGAAGATCGATGACTGAAAAAAAAACAATTAAACTCAAATTTCGCCAATGTCAAATTTTCCGACGAAATATTTTTTTTTCCAAAATCAAATATTCATGGGAAATCAAATATCGTATAATTTTTAAATTGATAAGTCGTTTTTTTTATTTAAAATAAATTAATAAGAATAATTTTATTCTTTCTTTTACTTAAAAAAAATATAATAAATATTTAAATAAACATAATTCTATTTATTATTATAATATATATTATATTATTATTATATTATATTATATATGTTATATAATTATTATAATATATATATTTATTATTCTATTTATTATTAATATATATGCATAATTAATTTAAACAATAAATAAATATTAACAAATTACGATTTAAATATAATTAAATATTTGAATAAATATATATTGTTTAAAATATTTTTAGATATATTTTCGAGTGCATTTCAGTTTTTAACCGTATCAAGTCTCTCAAACTTCTCGAATAGTTTATTGATTTTTTTATTACGCCACGTTCTTATCACACAAGCGCAGGTACCTTTTTTTAAGGATTTTGGGGTATGGTTACAGATACATGGCGATAATGAACCCACTGAGACCTCGGATGGGACGAAGGGCGACCCTCTGTGTAGCGATGGCCATCTGGATCGTCGGAGCAATACTCTCGCTGCCAATGCCCCTCTTCTACACCACGTACACTCAAAACTTTCCAAATGGCGAGGTACGAGTGATATGCTACAGTGATTGGCCGAACAGAAGCGACGACGGGCTGAGTTACGACGAATATCTGTAAGAACATCAAATTTTTTTTACTATTCCATCCTTCGTTAACTTACCTAAAATATTAAAATTATTTAAACAAAAAAACTATTCGTTTAATGCTTTTGAAAGTAAAAATTTGAATTCGCCACGTTTCACGAAAATTACAGAAATTACTGAACTTTATCTCTATATCTTTCCTAAGCACCTGTGCAATAATTCCCACGTGCGAGTACCACCATTGAAAATAAAGTCGTAAATATAAGTGCGAAGTCAAGTAGCAAAGTTTCATCCGAGGTAAAAGGAGAAGCATAAAATTGAAGAAAAAACGATTTCCTGGCGACGTAAAATTTTCCGCGAGATCGCAAAATACATTTTTATTCGTACAATCCGGCAAGGTTTAAGAGGGAGCTGAAGGAGCTTACCTAAGAGCACGTTCTCAAAGTACAATCTGAATACCTCGATTCGCTGATAGAAGTGGGAAAAATAGGAAGGTCCGTTCACGTGCCACACGGCGAATCATCGAGAGTCTCCGATACGGACATACGTGTCGAGAAAAAATGAAGAAAAAAAAAAGAATTTCTCTTAGAATGGAATTGTCGTCATTCACAACTGCCAGCGTCGACCTTCGTACGATAGTCGACTCGACGCTCATCGACTTCCAATATTTGGCTCTCGTGCTGTTGGCGACAAACCAGAAAACCGGGTGCGGGCTTTCCGGTTGGGGAAGGTATCCGATTGATTTTTTTCTCTTCCATTTCCATACGACGTTTCTTCCGGTCGCCTTCCTTCTTTAACTTCTACGGGTAATCCAAACGTGGTTCTCTAAATCCTAAGGACGAAATTATCTCAAGATAGACTTCAGTCGATCTAAACGGATTTTCCATTTTTCGAAAGATTTCAACCCTTAAATCAACTTTATTCTTCGATGGAGGGTAAGTTCGATTTTTTCGATCGATCTAACCGATTAAATTTTTTCAATCGATCTAAACGAATTTTCCATATTTCGAAAGATTTAAACCCCAAATCAACCCTTAAATCAACTTCATCCCCCCATGGAGGGTAGGTTTGATATTTTCGATCGATTAAAACGATTTACTTTTTTGAGTCGGTCTAAACGAGTTTTCCACGTTTCCAAAGATTTCAACCCCGAATCGACCCTTAAATCAACTTCATCCCTCGATGGAGGGTAGGTTCGAATTTTTCGATCGATCTAAACGATCGGCTTTTTTCAGTCGATCTAACTAAACGAACTTTCCATGTTTCGAAAGATTTCAACCCTAAGGCAACCAACTTCATCCCCCGATGAAGGGTACGTTCGATTTTTTCGTACCCTATTCTTATCACATTCGCATATTTTACGTCGTCGATCCAGAATTTAATATCAACGAAAAGATTGGAACGAGTGTCACAATATCGGGCCTCTTATCGGCAACTGTCACGTGATCCAATCAATTTTAACATGCAACTTCGTACGTTGCTGCTACGACCTCATAACTTTCTTAATGTCCCCGCCGGCTCTTCCCCGTCTCGCATTCCACGATCTTGATACCCCGGGTACCCATCGAAACTTGTCCAAGTAAACTACTCGGCAAGAAACTGTAACTGAGGATATTCTCGACTACCGAGAATCACACAGGCGAGTATGTACTTTGGCCAGAATGGCAAAGTTGTTGGCCACTATCGATCGATTCGTATCGATCCGATCTTACGAAAGAGGCACTCGATATTGAAAAGCAAGTGATAGCGATAGCCGAAGTCCTACTCCAACTAGCGACAAACGTTGCCTGATCACTATTACCGACCGATGGTAACCTCGTACCATTAACCCTCGAATTTCTGTCGTGAGTGGAATCTATGGGTAGCTAGCGATCTGAGTAAATTGAAATCAAATTCTCTACGTACGTGGATCTCGAGAGTCCCTCGAGTAGCCAGGAAGAAGCTCGAAGCCCCTGTCTCGTCTTCGTGGTAACGGTTCTCAAGTTGAGCATTCGCGATTGACTCGATCTTTCGAAACTCGATATAACTTGGACGCGACAGTTTCCTGCCAACGAGTGGGCGGCGTGAGAATCGCGCGGAAACTTTTGATGTCCGGGTTTTCCAAGGGCTGATACGTTTCTAATGTTATTATTGTCTCGCGATTCGTCGAGGGGGATGCTGATAACCAAACGGGGTAGTTTCCTACGTTGCGACGATGCTGACGTTTCTCTTGTCACGATGGTCCTTCATATGTCTTCGATTTATGGTCCGTTACATTGGCTACGGCTTCATTGTAACGGCTACGTGTACACGTCCTCGACGAATCTGGAATATGGCGTCGACGTTTACGGTGTCCTTGGTTAGTACGAACGGGGTAGGGAATGACGAACGCGATCATGCCGAACGATAAGGTGATCAATAATTCGAACGTCACTGTGCTCTATTATTCATACGAGCAGGGGATAGGAGCTTTTCACGTCGATCTCAAGGACGTTGTATGTAAACCTAGAAAATAAATTGTTTGTTATTTTTCTAAGCGAATAGTTGAATAGTTTCCAGTTTTCTTTGTTTTCTGCAGAAGTAAAAAGCTTACGTATTCGAATAAAAATTTGACATTGATAAAAGGTAATCGTTCTGGGAAAAGTGTATAATCGTTTGAGTCGATTAAAATGAATAGGTGGGACGATTATTTATCTCTCGACTGAAAAAGTAAATGGCTCTCTAGCACAGTTTCCTATGGATCGATATTTTTTTCATCCCTCGAATCTTCAATGGATTCGCTACATCAAGGGATTCAATCAGAAGCGTGCAATTAAGCGGTGCATAAATACACACATGTCGGTCTACGCATACGTTGTATACGGTAGGAGAGTGGGCGTGAGCTAATATTAGTACGTGGCTGAATATAGTTAGCTCGGTTCGCTGTCCCAATAGCAATAGACACCTCCTCTATATATTCATCGTTCGATCTCTATCAACGTTGAATCGCAGTCGAATCCTTTGATACGCCATAACCCATGTGGCCGCGATATAAATTGAGCCGTTCGCGATAATAACATTGAAATTTTATTTTCTCGTTTCAGGTACAACGTCGTTTTTATGATACTCACGTATTTCCTGCCGATCGGTTCGATGACTTTTACATACGCCAGGGTCGGTCTAGAGCTGTGGGGCTCGCAGAGTATCGGCGAGGCGACGCAAAGGCAGTTGGATAACATAAGAAGCAAACGGAGAGTAAGTATCGACGTAACGATAGCAAAATAATTCGGAGAGGCTGTATAAAGACAAGTCCAAGGTCACAGTCTCGTTGCACGTGTTGAGTTAATTAAAATTGTCGCAACTTTTTATTCGCCCACTATCGATACGATGTTATGTATGCGATAGAAGAATTTCAGTCGTTTAATCGATAAACGTCCCATAGAGCTAATATCTGCTTTATTTATTTCGAATGAGACACCCGGTATATACAGCGTTCTTACGAAATTGGACACCCGGGATATTCTCGGTCTCTTCGGAACGAGACCGGTTGCAGATTTATCACGTTTTTCCGGTATAAGAATCAGCGTTTTCGATCGGGACACCCGGTATATAGGGCGTTCCTTCGAAATTGGACACCCGGCATATTGTCGATCTTTTCTAAATGACACAGGCTGCAGATTTATCACTTTTTTCCGGTATAAGGATCATCGTCTTCAATGGGGACAGCCGGTATATGGAACGTTCTGTCGAAGTTGGACACTCGGTATATCCTCGATCTTTCCCAAACGATACAACCTGTAGCTCACTCGCCCTTTTTCCAACAGAACACCGAATGTACGTATCATCATTTTTCAAGCTGGACCCCCGGTATATGGGGCTTTCCCTCGAAATTGGACACCCGGTATATTCTCGATCTCTTCTGAATGACACAGGCTACACATGCATCACCGCCTTTCCGGTATAAGAATCATCGTTTTCGATCGGGACACCCAGTATATGGAACGTTCTGTCGAAGTTGGACACCCGGTATATCCTCGATCTTTCCCAAACGATACAACCTGTAGTTCATTCGCCCTTTTTCCAACAGTACACCCGATGTACGTGTCATCATTTTCCAAGCTGGACACCCGGTATATGGGGCTTTCCCTCGAAATTGGACACCCGGTATATTCTCGATCTCTTCTGAATGACGTAGACTGCAGATGCATCACCGCTTTTCTGGTATAAGGATCAGCGTTTTCAATGGGAACACCCGGTATATGGAACATTCCGTCAAAATTGGACACCCGGTATATCCTCGATCTTTCCCAAACGATACAACCTGTAGTTCACTCGCCCTTTTTCCAACAGTACACCCGATGTACGTGTCATCATTTTCCAAGCTGGACACCCGGTATAATCCCCCTCCAGCAATACCATTCATACGAACAATTTCGCTAAGTAAGCTGAATCTCGTTATCCTCTCGTATAATCTTCGAATCTTCGCGAACCCATTTCTCCGTCCACCAACAAGTTCCTCCTCGCGTTCCTACAGGCCAGAATCCTTTATCACTCCGGCGAAGAGATATTCATCTCGTACTTGTCCGATGATTTATTTTCGTCAGAATAACTCGTGAAACAGCGCCCTCGGTCCTTCAACGGTTTACCCCCGGATTATGTGAAATAGAGAAGCGCCGTACTTCCAATTAGTATGAAGCACCCGGTGGAACAAGAATGTAGAAGGAAACTGCTAAGTCGAAGTTGAAGCCTTGGCAAAGACGTCCTGTGGCCTGGAGCTGCCCCGAACGTACGTACCCTGCGGCTTACGTTCTTGTACTTTGGAAAAGTTTCTGAGTCCTAGGCGAGAGACCCCCCCCCCCCTCTCACTCTCGCTGTGCCTCGTGCTAATGGACAGTATAAACGTTAAGCCATGCCATAACTTGTAATTAGAAGATACCCACATTCACACCGTGGTCCAACCCTCAAGGACTGTCCTATGCCACGATCCCGAACAATTTTCTCGATACGAAACCCACAAGATCTTGAAATCGTTAGCGACTGGACTTTAACCTTTTCACGCTACACGTGGGAAGATCACAGCTGGGATCGTTCTTGAGATGATTATCTATCGAACGTTTATTTCAGCTTAAACAATTTTTTTATTTCACTTCCTGGAATAAAAATAAATTCAAAAGAAAAAACAAAAAGCATTTTTTTTTATTTCCGCCATCTTCTTCACAGGTTTCTTTTTTGCTCTTTTACCGATAAGACTTTATCAAAGACAAATCGATTTATCTAGAGAATTTTTCTTTTTTTCGTAGATTGTTAAATTGTAAATTTTTCATTATTTTGACTTTCCCTTTTGAATCGAGAGTTCAACATTTTAATTCCGTATTTTTAATAAACAAACGTAGAGAATTATATGTGAATACGTCAGTAACATTTGCCAATTTGAAGTACGAAAATAGAAATAAAATAAAATTATGCCAAGCTAGCTTGTACATTTTGCGAAACGTTGTAAATCACAAGCTCCATCGGTTCAATAATTCACGCGAAATGACACAATGGAAGAATGAAAATGTTGAAAGTGAGCAAGGGAGAATGAAAATTGGTTTAATCATTCGTTCTGGCCAGCGGGACGATAATGGATTGCGCGCGGCGAGTTGGACGAAGCGGTCGTCGACTACCGCGAGTTTCACCCCGCGAGTGTATAATTTATGAAGAACGGCGCGATGCTTGATTATGCAATTACACACATCGCCGATTCATTCGCTCGTGTCTCTTGCCACGGTTACAATAAACTCTATTCTATTGTCTCTCGCGCACTGTTATAAATATAAAAAAAATATTGTCACGAGCGTGCTCGTTTGTTCAAATCTTCGCGATATTCACGCTCGGTAATCCTCAAAATTTGCATAAAACGAGGCAAAGTCTCGCTTCTGCAAGCTTGCGAAACAATGGAATTAAGGAACGCGCCGTAATCACTTCGATAACAAAGCCCTTTCGCGTTTTACTTCTCCGGGGATAACGATTTTCGTTTGTTCGCCTTTGTTTTTTCTGTTCTTTTGTTTATTTAATTTTTATTCTTAATTTTGTTTATTCTCTCGAAAAAAATCTCATAATTTTCCGTTGTAATACGGGGGCGAGTCTCGTACTTTTCCACCCTCGTGAACGCAATTTCAAAAGATTCGTTATTTCGTATCTACGAACTTCCAGGCATTCTCCTCTCGTGCTTCGTCGTAGGGTGAGAGCGGAGTGAATAGGGTTGAGAGTCGTACTGAACGGATTGCTGTGTTGTCGATGTACAGAGAACAGGGTGGCAAAAGTTTCGCGACTCGCGTCGCGGCAGGTGCGCAAAAGTATCGAGAGGACGATTAAAAGGAAATTTCTCAACTTTTCTTCGTTGATTTTCAAACGGGAACGGAATTGAATTTCGAAAAGTGTGCCGTGCGAACGTTTGCGAAAATAGGGGTGGAACGGTGCTGAGAGAAATGGACAACGCGAACGAGTGTGTATTATAGCCGGTGGATTGAAGAGGCAAACAAACGGGCACGAGGAAAAAGTCACATTTTAGGAAGGAATGAGAGAGAGAGAGAGAGAGAGAGAGGAAGGGAATGAGAGTTTGACTTTGACTTATGAGGTCGACGAGTACATTATACCATGTGTAATAACGAAGAGCTTGCGTATGCTCGCAAGCTGTGCGGAAGCTCTACACCGCAAACTAACCTGGCGAACTTCTCTCCTGCCTCGATTTTCCCTCCTGTACTATATGGCTGCTTGTCTGACCAATGTTGACTCGTTCTACTGGGCGATACCTTTATACGTACTTACGTCGCAGTTACCCCAAGACTCTTATACATCCTCTCATTTTTATTCACCGAACTAACTCCATCATTTTAGGAACTAATCGACGTCAAACTTAGGAAGTTTGCTTTGAAAAACTTTTCGAAATCGTGCTTCGACGAAACTGTCGAAGTTTCGCGATGGAACGAGTCGTAATTAATATTAAGCTTGGGCGATATTTTTTCGTGCGACGAACCTGTTAGAAATAGGATCTTCATTGTTAAGATAGGAATCTTCATTGTCTCGCCTCGAAATTTTGAATTTTCGTTTTTTATTTTCGAAAATATCGGTCGAATAATTTAAAAAAAAATGCAAAATTTGTTTATAACGAAAAATACGATATTCCATTTCTTTTCATTTGATTTAGATATGTTTGTTAAACTCAAGCTTTGTTTTTATATCGAAACGATGGTAAAGATTATTATTAATTGTGCTAGATTGTAAAAGATCGATAGGAATTAAAACACACAATATTGTAAAATGAAATCTGTACGTATCACGTACAATGAGAAATTATAACGGCTTTTATCACGATTAACAATACGAATAATATTAATACGAGAGCAAGTTCGAAACCGCGATTCTAACCGATAGTAAACGGTCGTATAGCGCTCTTAGTACCGACAATTAAGACTGCAAGTGGAAAGCGCCCTTACCATGTCAGACATTCTCGCTCGAGGCCACAATGTACATATGCTTGCACAGCGTGTTCCAAGTGTTCGTTGCTACGCTTCTATGGAATAGGAACGAACTGTCAGACTAATAGGAATAATGTAAAAGCCAGAAACCAGATATTCCCATAATAAAGTCACGGAAGGACAAATACGCGAATACGTACACGAGTCGTTCGCAGGCATTTGGTTGGAAGATGGCGAATATCGTACGAAAAGTCATATATCGCACGAGACAAGAGAATGCGCAGGCATTAAGAGAGAGGGAGGGAACAGAGGAGGAGAATGAGAAATGTTCAAGCAACCGTTGATTCGAATGAAACGCCCCGGGAGTACCCTGAGTTACAGAGATTTAGGACAAAGAGTCGGTTCTCGACTTGAAAGGTAAGCTTCTTGGCTGAATTTCTTCTATCTTTCTCTCTCTCTCTCTCTCTCTCTCTCTCTCTCTCTCTCTCTCTCTCTCTCTCTCTCTCTTCTCTCTCCCTTGCTCTCTCTTCTTTTCCACATCATGAGTGTATCGCAGCGTGCTTGACCCCCGTACTCACTCCGTCCACGGGTCGTTTGCGCAAGGGTGAAAAGGAATTGGCTGAGCACAAAACGATCCATCTCACTCGTTTCAACATCCTTTAAAATACTCAATTTTTTACAAAAATTCTCTATTCTCGTTGGTAAAATACTATTTTTACAGTCAATCTTTGATTTTCCACAATTTTACGTTTTTCAGGAGATGAATAATTGTTTAAAATCCGAATTTTCATTAAATGTAGCTACTGCGCATGCGCGCCACCATAGAGAACCGTGACATGCGCAGTCGCGGCCACGCCCTCTAGGACACATCGGCGCATGCGCACGCGAATTCTCGCTACTCCATCGATGATTACACTCACCGAACATCTTCTTGTCGACTTTTTTTTGCTATTATAACTCCGACAAATAGCAAAAAATATGCCAAAAACGTTCAACGTATTTTTTTTTTTGCTCATATCGTCTCCACGACCAATTTGTTTCTAACAAGAGAATTCGCTTTTTCGTGAGAAAAATCGCGCGAGACCGCGAAAGAAAAAAGTTCCAATCGCCCGTGACGAATATCCACGTCACTGGCAGACTCTCGTGCCTCTTAATATTGGAATTCGGAACACTGGGCATCTCGCACGAAGACGTGATAAGAAATCGAGGAGTGCTGACGAGCGCATAACCTCTTCCAATCAGTTTCTCTTCATCGTTCGTTATAGCGCCTCTTTTTTTCATCACACCTCCGATCGTCCTTGCGTCATAAAGACTCGTCGCTTTCACCCAAGATCGTTGGATTATGACCATTTTCGTTATTCCCGAACGATCCGTACGATCGCGAAGAAAAAGAAATAAATTCTTCTCTCGAATTTCACATTTCCTAAAATAACAAAAAAAAAAGAAAAGTCCTGTAGGCAATTTTCTGGACGATTTCAATGAAGCAAAAAAAATAATTTCCCACCGGTTTATTTCTTCGCGCACGAATAATAAAAACTGCAAAAAGTTCGTTGTTAAACGGAAATTAAAGTCAGCCGGAAGCGACAGCTGTTGCGTGACAAGTTTAACGGCTGGTGAAATAACGAAATAAAAAAAAAAGTTAAATACGACTGTGAATTTCCGTTGTTCATAAATTTTGTCGTGTCTATAGGCAAGCTATGACTCGCATTTTAATGCATTCCTCGTGAGCAAACCCCCTGGACCATGTCGAGGGTGAAGAAATAAAGAAATATCCATCGGGAACCGACGAGGAAGATCGTGCGCATGCGCGAACTTTGTTCGAGCGAGAAACCTTTATCGCCACGTGAACTCGGCACACGTTTTATTCATTTCGTAATGGTCGTAATGCTCTTTACGACGTTATACGAAAGCTTTAAGTAATCCACACACCCTTGGGGCACAAACTGCCCCCCTGACCCCTCTCCTATCCCTTAAATTTATTACCGACGCAAGAGAGGAAAACACGAAACGCGCGGAGAACCTCGTAAGATTTTTAGTTTTCGTACTATGACGACTGTTCAAAGAAATAGAGAACCCTGGAAGTGTCTTTTATTATGCCTATAAGGGCGTTTTTCGATCCACCCCCTTGCGCACTTTCTACGCGCAAGGCGTAATACGATACTCACATTTTTTTATTAGCTTCCTTTTTATGTGTTCTTTTTAATATTTTTGTAAATGTCTTTCTTATTATGTCTTTACAACTGAAAAGCGCGAAGTTCTTTAAAGAAAAAATACAATTATCGAAACTTCCGGTTGGGATTTTTTTTTTTAATTAAAAGATTGTAAAAAAAGATTTTTTTTAATAAAAAAAAATGAAATTTTGTTAATTTCTTTGACAAACGGCCAAAAAATGATCTTTGACACTTCGCCTTTCGAGGGTAGCGAGAGGAAGAGGGGTGGGGGGTGGAAGGAGAAAGGAGAAATAATGGGCGAAGTCCTGGATGAAAAATGAATGCGGTGACTCGCTGACGAGAACGACGATGCTCGAACTTGCTCGCTCGTTCGGCGAGATGGAAAGGGTGTGGGCGGAGAAAAAATGAGGTGGATAATGCGAGATAGGAGGCGGATGACGACGGAAATCACCAGGGGAGAAACAGCAATTTGCATCCGACCGTACGGCTCTGAGGATCAACCGCCTTAACTAAACATTACGCCGGCTCTTCTGGCTTTGCGTGTTTTATATGACGTGACGCGTCGCGACTTTATTAACAGTATAAAAATTAATTAAAAACTAAATAACGATTACTTTATTACTGTAATAATAATCTTCATTAATAATATTCGAGTATTATTGTTATTATTATTATTATTATTATCGTTTTATATTTATTGCTATTATTAATCAATTAATTATTATTTATAAATTATTTATTATATTTATAGATGTTAAAATCTGGAACTTCTGAAAATGTTTACAACTATTCCATTTTTTTGCAAATTTTGTAAAATTTAAATATTTTTTTATTTTTTTTTTATATGACGTGACGCGTCGCGACTTTATTAACAATATAAAAATTAATTAAAAACTAAATGACGATTACTTTATTACTGTAATAATAATCTTCATTAATAATATTCGAGTATTATTGTTATTATTATTATTATCGTTTTATATTTATTGCTATTATTAATCAATTAATTATTATTTATAAATTATTTATTGTATTTACAGCTTTTAAAATCTGGAACTTCTGAAAATGTTTACAACTATTCCATTGTTTTGCAAATTTTTTTTTTAAATTTAAATATTTTTTTGTTTTTTTTTATATGTTATATTGTTAATAAAGTCGTGACGCGTCGCGACTTTATTAACAATATAAAAATTAATTAAAAACTAATTGACGATTACTTTAATACTGAAATAATAATCTTCATTAATAATGTCCAAGTATTATTATTATTATTATTATTATTATTATTATCGTTTTATATTTATTGCTATTATCAATCAATTAATTATTATTTATAAATTATTGATTATATTTATAGCTTTTAAAATCTGGAACTTCTGAAAATGTTTACAACTTTTCCATTTTTTTTTTTTTTTTTGCAAATTTTGTAAAATTTAAATATTTTTTTGACTTGTGAGGATTTTTTTGTTTCCTGGGAATTTATGAGATGAAAGTAACACCGGTAATTTTTAATTTCTCGTTCTATCGTGGCTAACAGGATGAGTCTAAAGTTTCAGTTTGCAATTGGACGATAGAGGAGAAAAAGGAGAGTTGAAATGTAGACTTCCAATTATTAACTCTACTCTAAGTTAGTCCTGTAAAAACTCACGAGATATATTTCATCTCTTTCTCTCTATCTATCTCATCGACGAGGAAGATCCAATTTTCTTGGGAGTCGGTTGAGCCGAGTACACGAAGGACCCAAGATAATATGAGAACTAGTCACTCGCCATCTCTCTTTTCCTCGTACTCGCTTTCGCGTTGGCTTTATAATTGTGCCGGAAGGCGTCGCCGTTCGAAAGAGTGATGGCAAAGATTGAAGTAACGCGCACGGGAAACGTGGAATATCCTCGATAATCGAAAGCTACAAAGCTCGAGCCAGGTTATCATTAACTTAGTTCAATTGCTCTTCGAACGTAGAATTGCTGTCCTGCATCACGTTCGTTCCTTTTCCATTCTACTCGCCACACCGGCGAGAGACACGAAGATTCTCTGTCGTGACGATAAGAGGATTAAAATAATTTTTGTTGTAATTTTTCTGTGAACGATACAACGATACAATTTATTCCAAGAAATATATTAATAATAACGATTGATAATTAATCATTGATTATCTGAAAAAAAATCTACGAAATTTACAAAAAAACTTCTAAAAGTCGTTTGAATTAACATCGTTTAAGGTAGTCCTATCGTTGGGTGGGGGATTAAAATTTTATTCCCATTTTTTCTCACATTGGAAGTGGACCAAGCGTTAAAGTTCATTAAGAAAAGTTGTTGCAAATCGACTAAAGAACAACATACTCAAAATTCAAATTGATCCTACGGAAAGTTTATTTGTTATATAATAAACAAAATCATGAATTTTGTTTTCCATAAGATTTGTTATAAAAACTAATCGAAGCTTCTTTGATGTCATATAAAAATGTGTGCAAAATTTCAACAGGCCTCATCGACCAAATGATCGAGATACTCGTTGTATAATGTTGCGATATTTAACACGGGCTCTTATGGGAGATTGCGAAAAGTAACGATTTTCAAGAATAAATATCGTGATTTTTGAGTCGATAAAGGCCCCTGAAATTTTACACACATATACATATGACATCAAAGAACGTTTCTGCAAATTTTCAGTGAAATCGTTCATTAAGAAAAGTTCATTAAGAAAAGTTGTTGCAAATCGACTAAAGAACAACATACTCAAAATTCAAATTGACCCTACGGAAAGTTTATTTGTTATATAATAAACAAAATCATGAATTTTGTTTTCCATAAGATTTGTTATAAAAACTAATTGAAGTTTCTTTGATGTCGTATAAAAATGGGTGCAAAATTTCAACAGGCTTCATCGACCAAATGATCGAGATACTCGTTGTATAATGTTGCGATATTTAACACGGGCTCTTATGGGAGATTGCGAAAAGTGACGATTTTCAAGAATAAATATCGTGATTTTTGAGTTGATAAAGGCCCCTGAAATTTTACACACATATACATATGACATCGAAGAACGTTTCTGCAAATTTTCAGTGAAATCTAATGGAAACGCTGTAACGATAGGACTACCTTAAAGTTATCTAATTTCATTTCAGCAAATTGATTTTATCCAGGAAACAACGACGCTGATTTTTCATAAATCAATTCATTATTTTCTCGCTAATTGAGGTTGTGAGGTCAAAAGGCAATCAATCACTATTTTTGGAATTTTTTTGTATTCGACGTAAAATCGATTTCCGAATGAAATTAATTGGGATTGAACTGTTTTTTTATAAAATGATATTAATGTTGTGTGTTTTTTGTTTTCTTTTTTCATTTTTTTTTATTTTTAGGTCGTCAAGATGATGATCGTGGTGGTGGTCATATTTGCAGTTTGTTGGCTGCCGTTTCACGTTTATTTCATCGTGACCTCGTACCTGCCGGAAATAACGAACGAGCCATACATACAGGAACTGTTTCTCGCTATTTACTGGCTCGCGATGTCCAACAGCATGTACAATCCGATTATTTATTGCTGGATGAATTCAAGGTCGGCTCATTATTTTAGTCAATTATTTTTCACTCGTGTTATCAGAGTAATTGAAATAGTTTTTATACGTGTAATTTAACAAATTTTTAGGCAAGTGATAAAATTTACATAAAATTTAATTTGCAAATTTTTTATTAAATAAACAATTGCTATTTTTTTCAATTTGCAAATGATAAAATTTACATCAAATTATTCGATGTTGGCAAGTGCTAAAATTCACATAAAATTAAACTTACAAATTTTGCATCAAATAAACAATTTCTATTTTTTTCGATTAGCAAATAATAAAATTTACATAAAATTAAATTTGCCAATTTTTTATCAAAAAAACAATTTCTATTTTTCTCAATTTGGGAAAAACAATAATAACAACCATAATCGATAATTAGCTTGTTTTTCTGGTACTTCACAGATTTCGTCGCGGTTTCGCACAATTTTTCTCGTGGTGTCCGGGAATTCACGTGACGCCGGAACCATCGTTGTCGCGTTCCGAGGCGGTGACATCACGTTACAGCTGTACCGGAAGTCCCGAGGCGCATACGAGAATATCGAGGAACGGTACGTTCATCGTATCTTGGTCCGAAAGAAGCACGAGCGAGCTTAGCGACATCGAATTAACGACACGCGGAAGTGATTCGTTCCGCGAGCTCGATGGACGTCACGACGAAGACGCTAAAGCGATTTGCTCAAATCGCGAAGAATTAAACAATCGCGTTTATTGCTTGACACTGACATTGGATAAAGATTTCACTCAGCCCGATAACACAACGCTTAACGATCCTTAGCTGGTACGATTTTACTTATTTTTTTATGATTTAAAAATATTTTTTTTTACATTTTTAAATTTTACAATTTATTTTTTTTTTTCATTTAAAAAATTTTGTTGTTATTTTTATCTGCTCGTGATAAATTTTCATTCGCCGCTAGTAATAAAATGCAACGAGAATTCACATTTCTTTTTCCCTCGTTTATCTTATCGATTAACGAATTTTTTATCAATAATCGAAATTTGATTTTTATTCGAAATAACGCGCGAATTTTCTGTAATTAAAAGACAGCGGTGAGAATAACGAAGCGAGTAAACAGAAATTGACGAAACGTGTGTCAAAGGGTCGATGTTAATTAAGGGATGATCGACGACGAGAGAAAACGTTTTTTTTTGTTTTGTAATTTTCCAATCGATTAATTATCGAACTGGAATTACCAGATGACCTTCGAATTCTTTAAATTTCCAGCGTCCTTGTACACACTAGGTATATCCTTTGTAGTCACAAAAATAAAAAACAAAAAAAAAACACAAAATTTGAAAAACCCGCCAAAAACAAAAATCAAGAAAAACATGAAATAAAACAAAAACAAAAACGCAAATGTCAGGTACATACCGTTGTTCTATTTGGCCTGCAGGCACGGTGCGCATACCGCTGCACTTGCAACCGTCGAGAGGAATCGGCCCGAGCAACGATCGTTTTCCGGCGCATCAGCGTGGCCACGGAAGACGTTGGAGGACGCCTCAGCCGCGGGGACACGTGTCCTGACAGGAGGAGGACGCGCAGCAGCAACGAGTTCACACCTGGATATGAGCTAAAGGACGTCGCTCGTTATCGAAAGCGCGATCTTATTGAGAAAGAACAAATCGAAGAAAACAAAAAAAACAAAAAAAAACAAAAAAAAAAACAAATTTTAAATAACGACGTCGAAGAAAAAAGAGAAGAGATAATCTGAATTTTCAACCAGCTGACTCGAGTGCATGAGCATCGAGATTCTTTGATCGTTTGAGCACCAAAGCGAAAATAAGAATGAAAATATTTCACGATTAATTCTCTCGTCGTTCTTTCTTAATAAACGAGGATCGAGTGGATTGCGAGAGAGAAAGAGAGGGAGAGGATTTCATCGATTTCATTATTAAAATCCTGTCGAGAGAAGAATCATTCCGAGAATCTAGAAGTTTTGTCGATGGGGAAAAAGCAGACGTAAAAAGCATGAAAGGAGCGAGTTGAAGAGGGAGGGGAGGAGGGGGAGGGGGGTGGCTGACGATATTTTAATAAATGGCGCATCAATCGTTTCTCGACGATCCTCTATCTCTCAGGGCTTCTCGAATGAAAAAAAAACAATCGGATTTGTACGAGCACCTCTCCAAACTGAGCTTTTGTAAAACGTAAACGAAAGTTCGTCAAAAAGGAAAAAAAAATTGTCGAGGGGAGAAGAAAAGTTTTTTCTTTTTTTTCAATTTTCCTGAAATTTGTTCAAGCTTTTACCAGTGCAATGGCCCCCTGTGGGAGATAGAGAGAAGGAGAAAGAGAGAGGGAAAGAAAAAAACGTAAATACATTGTTTTTTAGGTTTTCTTTTTGAGAAAAGATTTTTGTATCTTAATTTTGATTAATTCGAACAAACCATGAGTATTCAAGAGAATTATTATGAAAATGATATTTTGAAGTCGGGCAGGATCGAGCGAGTGGAAGATTTTTTCAGGAATTAATTTTTTTTTATTTTTTTTCATATTCCTTGATATTTCCTCACTACGATAATTTTATTCGACGCGTCGGATGAAAGAACTAGGAGTTTGTAATACTCGAGAAAATTCTGACGTACGTCCCGGAATTTTATCGCAGTGAAATAAATTGCGCTCGGACCGACGAATCTTCAAAAAAAAACAATTTTTAAAAGAACTTGTATCATCTCCCGGCGAGGCGATGCAAAAAAAAGTTAATTAAATTCTACAATTTACTCGCGACGCTTAGAGACGATTTGACCTTGAACCAGAGGTCTGAAGGTCAAACGAAAATTACATTTTTCCATGCGATTATTAAAATGATTGTTTTTTGTTTTCGCCGACCCGAATTACCCACCGTTTCCATTACGACAATGCAACAATTCTTTCCAACCCTACCGCGCACAAATGGACCAATGATCTGTGAAAGAACAAAAACCAAATAAAAAAAAAACAATAACAAAAAAATAAGAAAAATTTGTTCTCCAACACACAATTTCCATACCTGGATAAAATCGATTACGAGTCTTTTCTATCGGACGAATTAAACCAAAAGCAAAATAAATAAATAAATTACGTTAAAACGCGAATTGAGGAGAAAGAAAAACGAAATGAAAAGAAGAAAAAACACGTAAGAAATAAATACTATTCGCAGATTAAGACGTAGACGTAAGCGCGAGCAAAAAAGATAAAAAAACAAAAATATATTAACGTTTATCGGACAATGAAGAACGATCGATGTTAGACAATTTGTCGAGAGTAACGTGGGCTTTAGTAACGAACACGTTCGAGTCAATCGGATCGAACGATCACCGTGAAAAATATCGAAGTATCTTGCTAAAAAATAAACAAAAACCAAAAAAAAAAAAAACAAAAAAAAATCACAATTATTAACAATCAATTGTAAATATAAGAAGTAGCGATGGATAAAGAGGGAGGAGAGGAGGATAAGGAGAAGGACCAAGGGGAAGATTTCTCGAAAATCATGGCTCCACGTCCTAAAACTTGATAACAAAATAACGTAAAAAAAAGAACAAGAAAAAAGAAAAACAGGGTGTCGCGACGTCGTTTCACGACAAGTTACTATCGTTATCGATAATTTTGATATTATTGTGAAATATGATATAGTATCAATAATAATGTTAAAATGATTGTAAATTATTATTATTATTATTATTATTATGATTATTATTACTATTATTATTATTGTTATTATTTTTATATTGTGATAATCGTTTCTACGAGCACGAGAGCTCCGTGCCCCCTGAAACACAAAAAAAAACAGCCTGTACTATGTAAACTTTAAGGTGTCGCGTACGTGTGAGTGTGTCGAGTGTGTCGAAAAAAGAAAAAAAACTAAAAAAAAAAATCACCTTGATTTTTCGTAGAGCGACCACGCTTCAAATTAAATACCAACATCGAGATTATATAAATATATATGTTCTTCGATATTTTTCATAATCTCGAATCGAATAATTTTGGGACTGTTGGGAAAAGAATTTGAGGAATTAAAAAAAAACGAAATTAAGAAAAATAATACACAGTGCGTCCGATAAGTTGTGCCAAATCTAATTTCGCGACTGTTTGACGTCCGAGGCTCTCTATCCAGCCCTTTTCCGTGCAATGAGAAACTAAAAAAAATCTTTCGTTCGACGACTTGCGCAAAGATAAGTTAAAAAAAAAAAGTCTAAAAGAAAAAAAACAAAAACAATAATTCCATAATTCTTCGCTAATTATGGCCATCGACCGATGGTTTTTATCGACGTATCGAATATGAATCGAAGAGAACGAGCCTGTCGCATTGGCGAGCGGAATTTGGATCGAGAAGAAAAATGGCGGAGGAAGTGGAGGAAGAAAAAATTAAAAATTAAAAAAAAACAACACGATACTCTGGGAAAACCAAACGCTTTGTAACGGATAAATGTGTGTGTATTAAGTCGTTAAACTTAATATTTAAATTATAATTAAATTTCGTAATTAATAATGGACTCATCGAGAAAAAAAAAATATATATATATAAGTATGTAATTCTTTGTAAGATATGTGTAAATGCGTGTATATCGTGAAAAAAACAACAACAACAAGAAATATGTGATCGATTCTGGTAAGAGACACACAGGTAGACAAAAGAAAAAGACAAAGAGAAAACATTTTCGGGAAAACCGCTCATCGATTGAGTGAAAAAAGAAGAAACGAATAATTTTTTCATTTGCCAAAAGTGGCGTGGGAGGAAGGAGGACTAATTTTATATCGTGTCTCATTGGTACGTGACGTACGAAGTAACGCGTAAAAAAAGAATTCATTCGCAATGAAATGTCGATCGAGAGTCAAATCGAGAGTCTCGAATTCGCTAAAAGGCCCAAAATCCAGCGAGTTCCAGTGTGGAACTTATGTTCGACCTTAAGTTCGAGGTTAAATCTAAGTTTAGGTTTGACTGTGAAAAAACTCAAAGTTGATAGGAACTCGAGTTTTCGACTCAAGATTAAGCAGGAACTCGAGTTTACCCACGGATTTTAGTTTAAACTTAGGTTTAATGAGTAAACTTAAGTTTAAACTTAAGTCGAGGCGGGAAATGTTTTAGTTTGAACTTAAAATCGAGCGGGAACTCGAGTTTATTAACTTAGGTCTAAGAACAAAACTCAAGTTTCTATGTAAAACGTAAGGCACAATCTTCAAGTTTATACTTAAGTTTAATAATGCGTGACTCGAGTTTATACCTAAGTTTAAGCACGGACTCGAGTTTATACGTAAATTTAAGGACAATTTCGAGCTCGTACGAAAGTTTGAGGATTGACTCAAGCTCGTGTCACGTGTGAACTTAAACTTGGGTGAAAGTTAAGTTTAAATTTAACTTGTGTATATCCTAAGTCGACGTCATTATTCTCTGGCTCGAGCTTAAGGTAGTCGTATCGTTGGGTGGGGGATTAAAATTTTATTCCCATTTTTTCTCACATTGGAAGTGCACCAAGCGTTAAAATTCATTAAGAAAAATTGTTGCAAATCGACTAAAGAACAACATACTCAAAATTCAAATTGATCCTACGGAAAGTTTATTTGTTATATAATAAACAAAATCATGAATTTTGTTTTCCATAAGATTTGTTATAAAAACTAATTGAAGCTTCTTTGATGTCATATAAAAATGTGTGCAAAATTTCAACAGGCTTCATCGACCAAATGATCGAGATACTCGTTGTATAATGTTGCGATATTTAACACGGGTTCTTATGGGAGATTGCGAAAAGTGACGATTTTCAAGAATAAATATCGTGATTTTTGAGTCGATAAAAGGCCCCTGAAATTTTACACACATATACATATGACATCGAAGAACGTTTCTGCAAATTTTCAATGAAATCTAACGGACCTTAAGGTAGTCCTATCGTTGGGTGGGGGATTAAAATTGTATTCCCGTTTTTTCTCACATTGGAATTGGACCAAGCGTTAAAGTTCATTAAGAAAAATTGTTGCAAATCGACTAAAGAACAACATACTCAAAATTCAAATTGATCCTACGGAAAGTTTATTTGTTATATAATAAACAAAATCATGAATTTTGTTTTCCATAAGATTTGTTATAAAAACTAATCGAAGCTTCTTTGATGTCATATAAAAATGTGTGCAAAATTTCAACAGGCTTCATCGACCAAATGATCGAGATACTCATTGTATAATGTTGCGATATTTAACACGAGCTCTTATGGGAGATTGCGAAAAGTGACGATTTTCAAGAATAAATATCGTGATTTTTGAGTCGATAAAAGGCCCCTGAAATTTTACACGCATATACATATGACATCGAAGAACGTTTCTGCAAATTTTCAGTGAAATCTAACGGAAACGCTGTAACGATAGGACTACCTTAAGGCAGGACCTCGCTGCGACAAGAAATTTAAACATTTTTTCATGAATTTTTTAAATTTACTTAATGACTTTGTTTTGGGCTCAATTAAAAATTTGTTGAATTAGATTAGATTCAAGTAAATTTTTTGTTGAAGAGGAAACGATAGTTAAAGTAGAATAATTTTTTCTCGACAAACTTGGTTTCATAAAATTCATGAAGATAAACTTATTTTCATCATTGTCACAGTGTTATCATGCCTCAAACGTGATTTAAAGTTTGAACTCGAGTGAAACGATCCCAAGACGAAGTTAAGTTGGAACTTAAGTTTTTTGGGTCAAACTCACGCCACTGACTCTCGATCGGGTCGTCCTTGTAAAAAGGTGCTTATTTATGAAAAAAACAAGTGAACAGAAATATTCATCCGGAGCCAACGATTACGGTTTTATCGAGTGGTTAGTTAAAAGTTAAATTGACGTTGTGAGTCGATGAAGAAAAAAAAAACATTGCCGCCATCTGCAAAGCTCGTTTCATTCCCTTGGGAGACAATTAATCGCTAATCGCGTACGAGTAATTCGATGTGACCCAAATTATTCCCAAAGATCACTATACCTCAACATTTTTTCTACATATCATGGCGATAATTTCTCACAAACATCGCGACAATATTTTCAAATTTTTATTGAAACACGTGGAACTTGACTCTTCGCTTTTTTCCAAATTTTCTTCAAAACGTCAATTCTCGAGAGACATCTTCATTGGGACTCGTCCAAACAACATCCACGTTTATCTTCCTACTGAAAACCGCAATGAGAAAATACAGCGATATTTAAATTTCGAGCAGGCTATCAAAAACTAATTTCTTTCGATCTGTACTTCAAAAGATTTTATTTGTGAATGAAAAAGCATTTAAAAATCCGATGTAATGTGAACCAAAAACTAGGAAATAAATTTCGAGTCCAATAGCTTGTATGCTACACAAAGAATTATCTCTTGTAGTAGGAAAAAGCTATTGGAAAACGATTCGAGAGAAAAAAAAAGAACAACACACGAGGGATGAAAATATTATAAATAAATGTGTTAAAAATCGCAAGAGTGTTCTTCGACCGATCGACGAATCATGTCAAACGATCGTTCTGTATAATGTTGGACGAGTGAAAAGAAAACAAAAATAGTTCGTTAACTCCGTAATCAAATGTCGTAATACTCTGCTATGACTGTATCCTGGATGATGCGTCAATAAAAACACCTTATTTTTCATTCCAATGTATTCATTACTAAAATAAGGATTTCGTGGTAACGAAATTTGATGATCTAGAAAAAACGACGCAGCCAAGATCTCGGATAAAATTGTATCGATATACATCCTTTTTCAGCATTGATCTTGGACCAATATGAACAGGACAAAGTAGTCGCATCCATGCGCTCCACGTACATTTTACCCTGTAAGAATACAAATTGTACGTTAAGTCACATATCACTTTCATATTTCGCGCTAAATATGTCCAAAATTGCAGTTAGTTCGTTTCCTGGCCACGTGAGGGCGCCACCGCTCGAGGACGCTCAACATTATTTTCCAAGGTATCTTCGGATTATCTTACCTGCAAATGATCCATCTCATGTTGAGCGATCCGAGCTGCCCAGCCTTCAGCTTTCCAAACAAACGGTTTTCCAGATAAATCAAGTGCCTCGATTTGTACAGTTTTAGCTCTCGGCACAACTGCAGAATAGCCAAGAACACTCACGCATTCCTCGTCAAACTTGATCTCCGCATAGTCGATAATTTTCATCTTTGGATTAATGAACACTCGTAACGGTGACAATTCGATTTGTCGATTTTTTCTATCATTCTCTGTAAAATCCTCGAGATGTTTTGTTGTCACTTCGATGAGAAATATTTTGTAGGCTAAACCTATTTGATTCGCGGATAATCCCATGGCTTTGTACGTTCTCATCACGTCAATCATGTGCTTCATAACCTAAAATTGACATTGTTTACATTTAGAAAAAATTAATGTAAGAGATTGTTTACGTTTAGAAAAAATTAATATAAGAGAGAATAATAGGATTGGAACTTACCGCCTGAAATGGAGCCGATGTGATGATTTCCGGCTCAACAGCCTGTGTTTCGTGACGCAAAACAGGATCGCCAATTTGACAAACATGGGAATACGGCACTGTAACTCGAGGAACGATAATATTTAGAAATTTACCCGCTACTTCACGAATGCTGAAGTGTCTCTTCACACTATGTTGAACTCTTATTCTATTGTCAACTGCCAAAAGCTTTAGAATTGTTCGTAACATCATGATTATTAATTCACTCTGAAAAAACAATCGTACGATCAGTCTAGCTTAGGTTACGTGTTGCAGTAAACAAGAGCCTCTTACTTACGTTGGTTGTACTGAGTTTAACGTTATCGATCAGGCGGAGAAAGATTGAACCGTCATACGGTGAAGCAGATTCCTGAAAATATTCTTATTGTAGGAATACGATTCAAGTTTTTAATCTTATTTTATAAACACTATAAGAACGATAAAAGCGATAACTCTATGTCTGTTTTGAAAGAGATGAAGGTTTTCGATAAAATAAAACACTCAGCGCAAAACGTTCCAGACACCTTTCATACCAGCGGGTGGCGCCATCTTGCGGAAAGTAGACGTAGCCCTTGTCGACCAGCTGTCACTGTTTAGTATTCATGCTTTATTCGATTTCATCGCAGAAAATAACACGTTTAAATCAATTCAAAACTTTTTAATACAAAAATGTCCAAGCAAAGTGAAAATTTACGTCGTTCCAGCCGGGTTATAGCTCGACCTCGAGTGACGAGCGAGAGCGACGATTGTCACACACCACTTCCAAATAAATCTGGTAATATTACAATGTATATCTTATTTTTCAATTTTTGGAGGGAATGTTTGCTCGGAAGGGTACGTTTAACCTTTCAATTGATTTATATGTATTTCGATTATAAAATACAGATATGAAAATATATTTTAAATTATAATTTTACCAGATATAACGAGGTTAACTTTTTGTCTACATTCGTCACCAAAAGTGTGATCATGCTTATGTTATTAATTGTGATACCTCAATGTTTCATGAATGTTTTTCTTTATCAAATGGAACTCCAGGTCGACGATTGCGTCCTCGTCTCTCCAGTTCAGAAAGCGATTCAACCTTGAGTCCATTGCAGAAACCAGATTTGGAAAAAGATCTGGAAAGCATAGAAGAAAATGTTCAAAAACCAAAAGGTGAAAATCTACGTCGTTCCAGCAGGGTAATAGCTCGAGCTCGAGCGACGAGCGAGAGTGACGGTTGTCACATGCCACTGCCAAATAAGTCTGGTAATATTACAATGTATTTCTTATTTTTCAATTTTTGGAGGGAATCTTTGTTCGGAAGGGTACGTTTAACCTTTCGATTGATTTGTATGTATTTCGATCATAAAATACAGATATGAAAATATGTTTATTATAATGTTACCAGATATAACGAGGTTAACGTTTTTATTATATTCGTCACCAAAAGTCTGATCATGCTTATGTTATTAATTGTGATACCTCAACGTTTCATGAATGTTTTTCTTTAGCAAAAGGAACTCCAGGACGACGAGGACGTCCTCGTCTCTCCAGTGCACAAAGCGATTCAACCATAAATCGATTTCACAAACCAGATTTGGAAAAAGATCTGGAAGGCATAGAAGAAAATGTTCAAACACCAAAAGGTGAAGATTCGAAAATGAACCTCCTTGAATATTCCACCTGCAGACTTTAACAATTTTTTTTTTACATTTAAGAATTGTTTGACGAAAACGATGTAAGCGCCAATCGCTATTACGGGTTTCATACTCCTCCCAAGAAGAATGCCATGGTGCAAAAAGCAATCCTCTCTCGAACACCAGCGACGCCGCACAATTCAGCAAAATTGCCTGTATTAAAAATAATCGTAGAAAAAGCCCAATATACACCATCACCAAAAAAAGATGACGAACAAAGTGACAGCGGTATGTTACAGTTGTTCCACCTAATTCACTAATAACTCCTGATAAAAGATGGCATACCATTGAATTTAACATTTGTCCACAGAAATAGCTGCGCAAGGAAGACGAATTCGTCAAAGTTTATGTAACAGCGATAGTGAAAGCGTGTCAGAGAATAGTGAATACATTCCATCGAGCGACGATGAAGTTACCAGTGATGAAAACGAAATAATCGACAGCGATGGGGATCACAGCGAGGAACAAGACGAAGAACAAGATTTCCAAACTGGGAATATCCCAATTCCACTGACAACGTCAGCAAGCCGTGGTAAATCGAAAAAATCGATCGCCTATTCCGATTTTGTGGGTTTTATTTATTATTAGTTTTTATTTTTAACTATTTTTCACGTCAGAAAACGATGTATGGCGGTTCTAATCGTAAGTTCTTTTCAATTTGTCTAACCCGAAGCATATGAAATCGGACGACTATTTCACGTCGCAGTCGGGTAAAATATTGACGTCCGACCGGACACTCGCCAGACTGAAAAATCCTCGTTTGAACGAAGAAAAGTTGCAGGAAATAATCAAAAATGACAATCACATATCAAGAACACACGCACAGTGTATTTGTAGATTGTCGGAAAATTGTAAAGATATGTTTCCTATGTGGTATCACATAATGGAGTGAGTATGAAAGTTTTATCGACTTGCTAGTGGAGACAACAATTGTATCGAGCTACGATCTCATTTTCAACACATAATACTGTTTCAGAGAAGGTTACAGCTTGCTGCTTCACGGTTTAGGATCTAAAAGAAAATTGATCAACGATTTTCATAAAGAAATAATTTCGGATCATCCAACTTTGGTGGTAAACGGCTTTTTTCCAAGCTTGACCGTGAAAGATGTGAGTAATTAAAAAAAAAATAAAAACACGATCTAACGTAATAAAAGAAATATTCGTTTTAAAACTTCTCTTTGATTGTTCTGATAGATTCTCGACAGTATCATCACAGAATTGTTAGAACTGGAAAGTCCCACGAATCCAAATGAAGCTTTTGCTTTAATCGAGGATAATTTGAAAATAAATAGCGACGATCGCCTTTATTTGTTGATTCACAATATCGATGGTGCGAATTTGCGTTCGAACAAAGCTCAGGACAGCCTCTCTCGTCTTGCTGCGATCCCCAACGTTCGGCTTCTCGCCTCGGTAGACCACATCAAGGCGCCACTCCGTAAGAATAATTTACTAACGATGTTAAATTTTTCAATGCTAGATTGAACGTTTCGAAATGCGAACGATTCGAGATTATATTATTTTATTATAATTATATAAGTTAATTATTTACACATTTGCACAGTTTGGGACAACGTCAAGAGTGCTCGATATAATTTTTATTGGTGGGACGCTACGACGCTATTGCCTTACGAGGCGGAGACTTCCTACGAGAGTTCGCTTCTGGTACAACATAGCGGCACTCTGGCTCTATCCTCCTTGCACAATGTGTTCCAATCATTAACAACAAATACCAAAGCTATCTACATATTACTCGTGAAACATCAATTGGAAAAAGGGAAGAACCATCATTACCCAGGTTCGTTGAAAATCAATAAAAACAAACTGCTGTTGATCAATCGCGCGAAAGACATTTTGATTATGAATTTTTGTTTAGGCATGGCATTTAAGGATCTTTACCGCGCCTCACGAGAAGGTTTTCTCGTCAGCTCGGATTTGGCACTCAGAGCTCAACTGACAGAATTCATCGATCATAAATTAGTGAGAACAAAGCGAAATATGGACGGCACGGAGTATCTCACAATTCCATTAGATAACGCACTCTTACGACAATTCCTCGAACAACACGACCAACCCTAACCGATTGTTGTCGTTAATCATTAATAGTTAACGCATCCGTCATATTTATTTATTAAATTCTCTTGCCAACATTATATAATTTTGCCAATGTTTCTAATTTTATGGCTAATGAATTGTATTCAATTCATCCTTGCGTAATTTTGTTCACGTTCGATGGTCGACTACCATTCCGGAAATAATTTGCTTTAAATACTACGTTCTAACCCTGCCAAGTGAATTTCGAGTCATACTTTAATTACCGCTGGAAAACATTGTTAGATATTTCGGTGGCATTGACAGCCACGTGCACGTGCGATGAAACGCTGCAATCTGAAAACTGTAAATACTCTTTGTCGAACTACGTTGTGACGTAAGAAACGATCTTACCGTCGATGAACAAACCGTACAGGAAAACTAGCGCTCAGTGTACAAACGACCACGTTGCCGAGTAGTCAGAAACCATGCTCGTCCTTCTCCGGTGAGTTCTATTAAAAGTCTAACGGATTACTCATCGACGATTATTACTACGCGTTCGCCTAGCTGGATAAATATATCGTACCATACATTGAGCCGTTAGACCGCTGTAAAATAATTCAAAGGTACATAGTGTGTTTCTTTTGAACCATTTATTTGGGTTGATTGATAAGAATCGTTGATCATTCTCATCAACAATCAAGCGTTTCAAATGCGAATCAAATGTTCATGAAAACGCTTAAACATAAATACTCGCCATTATCCATTAATTTCCGCCAAGATAATTAGTTAGGCATTTTGTACAACAATATTTTTATATTGTTATTCTTCTGATAATTCCACAAGAGCGTATTGACACGGTGAAAATAAATTTCCATTTTTATTCGTGTGTAATAATAAAATATTTATCGTACAATAATGAAATAATCGTCGTTGTGATTCATTCGTCACGTAGAATGTAACAAGCCTTGGTTATCGTTACAAAGCTTCTATATATTTTCCGGTTACTTAACCCATACGTCTCGATCCAAATACGCCGCCTATGCAACGGTCACATGACCGCAATATAACCCGCATGTTTTGAGCAGTAAGCACGAATGGCGGCAAACTGATACGAATGTCTTTTAAACAGTGAGTCAAACTTGATGACGACAAACGTCGTTCCTCCGAAATCACCACGCTGTAATTAAATTTCATCGAACGAGAAATAATTCTACAAAAAATTGTCGAATCTATTTGAATTTTTGTTTTTTATGGGTTAATTCGTTAAGATCGTATAAAGACGCTCGTTTCGTTCGCACTTGTGGCGTTGGAGTGTCGCGTTCAACGTTGGCAACCCTGGCCGGGATCCATAGTGGGAGTCGGACTGGCGGCCATAGTACCTCGTTGTTTCGGGATAATAATCTTTTAGCTCGTATGTAAAATACTGTGAACTTTGGGTGTCGTTTAACGTTAATTCGTGGGCGAAAACATTCGGCAAAATGTCGGGAACAATAGTGATCGGAAGAACAATCGTGCGAGCGATATCTTAGCGCGACACGGGGAAGCCGGACGACTGGATCGTCCGTTCCTGACCATCCGGTAAGCGAAAAACCAACACAGCGTGTGTTTCTCTCTCTCTCTCTCTTGCTCGAGCTCATCCCCTCTTTCCACCTCTCTTTATATACATCAAGGTTGTCATCTCTCTTTCTCCCTTGCACACTCGCGAGCTCTTCCGTCTCGCTCCCACCTTTTGTTATGCTTCACGCTCTCGACACGTCGAGACGACTCGTACGGCCTTGACTTTAGTGCAAATAAACGAGTCTCTTGGTCGTTTAAGTTTAAGCTGCCGGTTCGTACGTACGAAAGAGTCGACTCCTTCGTCGAGCATTTAGAAAACGCCCGAAATTGTGTTAAATATATTTTCTAAATCGTTCGTACTTGCGTCGTCGTTAGAACGAACAATTATCGAGTGTCGAGCGAAAACCTAACCTCACTTTTTTTCATTCCGATGCGGCGCTATTGGACTACACGTATTGTAGTGGGAGGGAGTACGTGTGTGATGCCAAATTATCGTTAGTACAGTATTAATTTACTGGATAATCGAAACGATAGAAAAATTCTCGTTTTTTCCAACTTTTCGAAATATTGTCAGTTTTCATAAACCAGTTAGCCTCCTACAAACATCGTCTGGTCGAATTGTAATCCAGTCTTGAAATTCCTTCAAATTACAAATTTCACATCCAATCTTTATGACAATCGGATGAAAAAGAAATATTATTTTCATCCACAAATAAAAATAAAATTTTGAATTCTGTAAAAAAAATTCAACTCTAATTCTCAATCGACAAATACCAGGCTCGAGATGACAAAAATATATGTTTTGAAAATTCCGGTACAACTCGTGTTTACACAGCGTCGACAAGTGACGCCACTTGCGGCAGATTTTGGTACTACCCAGGCTCGTAATGACAGATTTAGCCAGAATAGAGGAACGATTGAATTTTAACGTTCCACAACTTACTACGACGTACCGGAAAACGAAATAAGAACAATCCGTCGGACAAACACGTGAGATTATTTATTTTTCCAACTCGCACGATTCGTAATTTGTTACTAGTCATTTTTTTTCATTCTGCAAATATTATTTCCATCCCCAAATAAAAATAAAATTTTGAATTCAGTAAAGAAAATTTAACATTAATTCTCAATCGACAAATACCAAGCTCGAGATGACAAAAATATATTTTTTGAAAATTCCGGTACAACTCGTGTTTACACAGTGTCGACAAGTGGCGCCACTTGCGGCAGATTTTGGTACTACCCGGGCTCGTAATGAAAAATTTAGCCAGAATAGAGGAACGATTGAATTTTAACGTTCCACAACTTACTACGACGTACCGGAAAACGAAATAAGAACAATCCGTCGGACAAACACGTGAGATTATTTATTTTTCCAACTCGCACGATTCGTAATTTGTTACTAGTCATTTTTTTTCATTCTACAAATATTATTTCCATCCCCAAATAAAAATAAAACTTTGAATTCCGTTAAAACATTCAACTCTAATTCTCAATCGACAAATACCAAGCTCGAGATGACAAAAATATATTTTATGAAAATTCCGGTACAACTCGTGTTTACACAGTGTCGAAAAGTGGCGCCACTTGCGGCAGATTTTGGTACTACCCGGGCTCGTAACGACAAATTTAGCCAGAATAGAGGAACGATTGAATTTTAACGTTCCACAACTTACTACGACGTACCGGAAAACGAAATAAGAACAATCCGTCGGACAAACACATGAGATTATTTATTTTTCCAACTCGCACGATTCGTAATTTGTTACTAGTCATTTTTTTTCATTCTGCAAATATTATTTCCATCCCCAAATAAAAATAAAATTTTGAATTCAGTAAAAAAAATTCAACTTTAATTCTCAATCGACAAATACCAAGCTCGAGATGACAAAAATATATTTTTTGAAAATTCCAGTACAACTCGTGTTTACACAGTGTCGACACGTGGCGCCACTTGCGGCAGATTTTTGTACTACCCGGGCTCGTAATGACAAATTTAGCCAGAATAGAGGAACGATTGAATTTTAACGTTCCACAATTTACTACGACGTACCGGAAAACGAAATAAGAACAATCCGTCGGACAAACACGTGAGATTATTTATTTTTCCAACTCGCACGATTCGTAATTTGTTACTAGTCATTTATTTTTTTCTTTCAGCCATTCCTATTTGCTTGGACTACGTAACCGAATAATAATACCCCGAGAGTAAGGCTCGGACTACGATCCGTAGAAACGTGAGATCACAGTGAATATACCGAGAAGTACAAAGAGTGTTTGGACTTTACGAATTATTCGATAAGCTTCTGGGGACGTGTCCTCCGATGTCGAGGCGCACGGGCAATTTGACCCATACCGAGGCGTATCCGATTCGTTCGTGCTTATCTGCACGTAATATTCGTTTCGGTCGTCGTTCGAACATGGCGGACTCTCGTTCGAATCGCAACTTACGACGATGAAAACGATTGTCGCCAATCGTTCAATGGCGCTGCGTTCGTTCAACGAAGACTCCGTGATATAACGCGCGTTTATCACTGCTCATAGTTAACGAGTACAACTACATTACAAAAAACGAAAAGAAAAACTTAATAATAATAATAATACGTTATTGCGATTTCGCACGTGTTCGCGATTGCTCGTTCTCGCATCGCCGAGTGAACGTCGCGCCGTCGCACGGAACTGTGATGAGATCATTACGGCTTGGCGACACACCGGCAGTTTTAATTCACGGAAACGATCGAACTTCTTGAAAATTCGCGAAGCTTCCGATTGATACAAAAATAATAACAAGGTCAAAACTTCTTGACATTGAACAGGGAGAAACATTCTATTTTATACAATATTCGTAAAGTGTTCGGGGAAATTGAAATAGTGGATGTAACTTCCAAACTCCAGTCGCGGGGAATCACAGTTTTCGTTACCGACCGAGTCGGTCGGTAAGTGAACTTCAATCTTGATTAAAAAAAATCTTTCTTTCGAGCTATTATCTGCCCAAGACTTTAAACAAAACTCCAGTGGCGGGGAATCACAGTTTTCCTTACCGACCGACTCGGTCGGTAAGTAAACTTCGATCTTGATTAAAAAAAAATCTTTCTTTCGAGCAATTATCTGCCCAAGACTTTAAACAAAAATTGTAATCTCGTGAAAACATTAACGAGATAATTGTTATAGAAACAAAAAAAGGATTTATTATGATAAATATTAATTACGATTTTTTTTATCAATGAAAAATCTAATCACCGATCTTATTCACGCCAGTCCCACGCTCGTGCCTAGTATATCGAATCGTAATGTAATAAATCCGTTGCGCTAACATCGTGAGAAATAAAATAAATTGAAAAAAAAAGGGAAAACAAATCCTTTCGTGTCTCCGAACTGGTATCGAGTGCGTGAGTAATTCACACGATGTTTGACGCGTGTTCGTATAAAATCGAGACGTCTCGATAAGGCGCGTTCGTGGTTCGCCAGTTGGAAAACCGACATTTATTTTTATTCTAGCCTTAATCGAGGCGAAAGAAAGGAAATGGGAAAAAAGTTGTTGGAAATAAAACAAGGAGAAAAAAAGTAAAGGAAAAAAGAAAAAAAGGAGGGAAACTCGGGGACAGGAAGGGGAGTGCTCGAGCGGAGATCGACTAATGCAATTTGCGTCGTTTGTTTTTCACTGTTGCAGGTGTCCGTCTTTTGGTCGAGTGATCCGAAACGGTTCGTCTATGTTCCGGTGAGTCGATCGAATACTTTTTATTTCTCGTCTCCTCTTCTCGCATCGGGTGACGAGATAATCTTGCATATTTACATGTATATATATACACGTGTATAGATATATGTGTGTGTGTTTATTTTCATATTCATATTTATAATGATAAGAACGCAAATTATAATGAATACGAATTAATCGATATTATTTGATATGTATTTATTCGTATTTATTGTAAGAGTAAATAATTAATTTTGTTTTCTTTAATATTTGATATATTATGTATAAATAATAATAGTAATAATAATATACAGGAATTAATCAATATTTTCTAGCAGATATTTAAAGAAAATGAAAAATCTTAACTAAATAATTATTATTGATTATTTATTTAATATTTAAATATTAATACGAACACAAATTATAATAAATACGAATTAATCGATATTATTTGGTATGTATTTATTCGTATTTATTGTAAGAGTAAATAATTAATTTTGTTTTCTTCAATATTTGATATATTATATATAAATAATAATAGTAATAATAATATACAGGAATTAATCAATATTTTCTAGCAGATATTGAAAGAAAATTTTAACTAAATAATTAATATTGATTATTTATTTAATATTTAAATATTAATACGAACATAAATTATAAGAAATACGAATTAATCGATATTATTTGGTATTTATTTATTCGTATTTATTGTAAGAGTAAATAATAATTATTTTTTTTATATTTGATATATATAAATAATAATAGTAATAATAATATACACGAATTAATCAATATTTTCTAGCAGGTATTTTTAAAGAAAATGAAAAATCTTAACTCAATAATTAATACTGATTAGTTAATTAATATTTAAATATTAATAATTTTAATATCAAATAATATTAATTAAATAAAAATATTATTAAATATAACATAATCTTATTTAAAATTAAAATTATTATTAAATAATGATATTCTTAAAAAACAAAAATAATAATAATAAATAATAAGAAAAATATTGATTAAATAACTAATAATTTGTTAATATATTATGATTGAAATTAACGATAATAAAAATAATAATAAATACGATTCAGTATTTATTTATTTTCTCATTATCAAAGGTAACTAATATTTTCCAATATTTAAAAAATAATAATAATAATAATAATAACAATATTATACTGCTAATATTATTAATATTAATTAATAAACTTACTCATACAATTATTTATAATATAATTAATAATATACGTTATTATTGTTACTATTATCATTATTATTAGATAAAAATATGAAATAAAAAATATATATATAAGTTCGTGCGTATGTGTGTGTATGTGTGTGTGAATCGCGTCAGCAAAAGCCGTATGTATATTATTGCACGGCCTCATTAGACTCGGATTCGAAGGTGCAACCGAGCGTAACCTCGTGCGAAAGGAGTAAACGCCTGTGGTATGGATTACTTATTATTGAAAATCAAATTGGCGATCGAGGGGGGACCCCCGATGACCCGAATACCGCGGCCTGTATCGTACCGCGTGTATCGAATCGTACGTGTTTGTAACAACCCCCCTCCGCCCTCTGCCGTCTGTTTTCACGCGGACTCGAAGCTCCTTCGCGTTGCAAAGAGAACGCGAAACTTGATACTGGACGCGTTCTTGAGCAACCGATAGCACGTTTCCCCCCCTCTCCACTCGTAAATCGCAAATACTGAATTCAAACATAATAATTATTATTTTTTCAATTTTTATTGATTTACTTATTTTTTTATTTTTAATTCTTTTTTTTTATCATCGTTTGGAAATCTCAATCCTCCACTATTTTTCTTTTACTTTCAGTAATAATTGTTAGTTAGCAATTTTGCAATTTTTGAAAATTTACACGATTCGTAGAAATTATATTTGTTTTTTATTTATTTTGCAATTTTATTTTGCTGACTTCCAATTTTATATTTACAATAATAATAATAATAATAATAATAATAATAAGTAGTATTTTTCTTTAACTTTCAGTAGTAATTATTAGTTAATAATTTTGCAATTTTTGAAAATTTACACACGATTCGTAGAAATTAAATTTGTATTTTATTTATTTTTCAATTTTCTTTTGCTGACTTCTAATTTTATATTTACAAATAATAATAATAATAAGTAGTATTTTTCTTTTACTTTCAGTAGTAATTATTAGTTAATAATTTTGCAATTTTTGAAAATTTACACGACTCGTAGAAATTAAATTTGTTTTTTATTTATTTTTCAATTTTATTTTGCTAACTTCCAATTTTATATTTACAAAAATAATAATAATAATAATTAGTATTTTTCTTTTACTTTCAGTAACAATTGTTAGTTAGCAATTTTACAATTTTTGAAAATTTACACGATTCGTAGAAATTAAATTTGTTTTTTATTTATTTTTCAACTTTGTTTTGCTCACTTCCAATTTTATATTTACAAAAAAAATAATAATAATAATAAGTAATATTTTTCTTTTATTTTCAGGAGTGAACGTATCTTTTGTTCACTCTCTTTTGAGAATTAGTTCTCTCAATGTTAATAATTCGTATTTTATGTTCTGTTTTCAATTTTCCATTGCGGACATCCGATTTTACGATTACAAAAAGTAATAACAACAATGATAAGTAGGAAGATAAGATCGAAGAGGCAAAGGTGTGTGGGAGGATCGCGCGTTTAAAGATCTCGGCCCGTTGTCGTCGTCGTCGACAACATGCATTATGCATCGCGTTCCTCTTCCTCGTGAGTGACCGTATACGCCCGCAACCAGCATCGCCTTTCCGGCTTTATCGGGCTTTACATAATACACGGACAAATTGCTTCGTAACTCGCTCGACAACAACGAGAAAAATATTCGCTCTTCTTTCTCTCTCCTCGAACTTTGTTTTTTTTTTTATTTTTCGTATCGACGTAATATTTTTTTTTGTTCATACATTTTGTCCAATATTATTAAATTTTGTTTATATTATATAATGTTTGTAAATAAAACGATCATTGTACGACGATAAACGCGATGGAACAATTTTGAAAAATTACGAAAGCAAAATTATAGAATTTTGGAAAAACAAACAATAATTTTTTTTTAATTTTGATAATTTTATATTTTTCATGAAAAATGAATTAGAGAGGACACTGTACTCGATCGAACGAGCGAACAATGTCTCCGTTTCATAAAAATAACGATTTTCCAAATTTTCCAATTTTTATTTTTTTCCGAGCACTTTTTCAATTTAAAATATCGGCCAGACTTTTAATACATAAAGCTATAATCCGCTTGTCGTAATTAGTTCCACCGGTGGGAGTATAACGAAACACATGCCGCGCTATCCGACACACTCGCGAGTTTTTCCACGCGACCTTTGTCGCGAGGTTGAACGAAAATGTTGAATAATTAACGTTTTTCTTTTTTCTTTTTTTCCTTCTTTCTATTAATTACGCACCATACGACGTTTTGCCGCGAAACGGTTGATTAATTCGTTCATCCGTTCGTTTTTTTTTTATTTTCTTCTATTTTTTACCTTTTTTTAATGAATAAATATTTCGTTGCTCGTAGTTACTAATTAATAATTCATATCGCGTGGGTATTATCGGTCATTTTTGTGCAAGCGAGTACGAGGGGTGGGGGGGGGGGGGGGTGACCTTTCCGTTAGCCCCGGTGGGTAATCATAAACCCAGTTCCGTCGCTCGGTTTGTTTTAACGAGTGAGAGAGCATCGAACTTTCGGACCCGATGGAAATAGCTCTAATTTTCTTTCTTTCTTTTTTTTTTATCTTTTTTTTTTTTTGCTCATTCCCTATAGAGAAACGAGAGGCTCGAGCCTGTTAGTTAAATTAGTTCGAAAGCCGCTCCCTAACGATCGTCCGCTATCTCGGGGAGTGCACGTCCCGTCGTTTAGTCGTACTCTCTCGTTGTGGCGAGAGTCGTTCTCCATCTCCTTCACCCCCCACGCCTCTTCGTGTCACGAATACAGGAAAAATTTGGGATTAAGGACCTCGAGCGACCTCGAATTTATCAGGAAATACGAATTTTTCGAGAAATTACGTCAAATCTTGTGAAACACGTGGAAATGTTTGTTTCCTGAAGGCGAAATCTACTTTACCGACGCTCAGTGGCGCGTAGGTTGGGTTGGAGTTTGAGGCGATCGCCGCTAGATGGCGGTATGCTGTTGTTTCGTATAACCTAGAAGCTAATCGCTTTAGTCGAGCGATTAATTAATTTGTCGCACGTGAAGAAAAAGGGAAATCGTTAAAGAGTTTTTTTCCCTTTTTCTTTCCCGATACGATTTGATTTTTGTCGGCTTGTTTTATTTGTTCTTGTTTTTTTGTAGATTTTTTCGATACGAGAAGGCGGCACGGTTTCCCACAGCACCGAGAAACAGGAGATTTAACGACGTTTGTCTTATCAACGTTAAATTAGTGGGACTTGAAAATTTGTCTCGGACGAATCTCGAGCGTGGAATATTTGCGCGCGGAATTTGGAACGGAGAGAAATACGTGCGCGGCGTAAAACGTTTCTTCCTCTGGGACGGTTTTTTTTCCACTCTTTCCGTCTCTTCTCCCTCTTCTTTCTTGTTTTTCTTCTCCTTCCGCACGAGGTTTAAATCGTGGACAAGATACAGGATGTACCTTGTTTCTTGGACCACCACGAGAAATCCTGACGCTGATGCGTGTCTCGTTGGCTCGTCTCTTATTCGCTCGTACCGTTACCTCGTGTCAAATGTCAGATCCTCGCCGAGTGTACGAAACGAGGCGAGTGTATAAAACGTTGTGTGTAACCGAGCGCAAATGAGATAGCGATCGAGTCAACTGTTAAACTTGGATTAAAAACTAATCCAATCGAGACAAGCATGAGTTTCAATTTTTTTCTTTGGCTCCGTCCACAATTGATCGCCTTGTCGGATCGTTTCAACGCGTTATATTATCCGTCACAACCTAACGTTAGATAGAAAGATTTGTCGCCGAATGAAGTTCTGTCTACGAAAAAAAAAAAAAAAAATTTCAAACGAGCATTTGCGCATGCGCGAATGAGCGTGCGCATGGGTCCGCGCATGCGCGTATGAGCGAGCATGCACGAGTTGGCGCACGCGTCTGTCTGGTCCACGCATGCGCAGTAGCCTTGCACATGCGCTTGCGCATGCGTACGAGGACAATACTCGCGGGAATTTTTACCCTTTCCAATATTCGTCGCATTTTATTCAATCATCATCGTGAAATGGAAATTTTATCTCACGATACCGCGTGCGCTCCCGTTTATTTTGATTTCTTATTCTTCCAGTTTGATCAATCCTGGAGTTAAACAGAGGAAGAGACGAGCGAGGCCTGCCTCTTTGGTTGTGGGCTGTCTTGTTTGCTGGCGACACAGTATTCCTAATTGCCATCGGACAATTACGTACGGCGCTCACGGATTCGAAGTAGGCCAATTCGAAAGAACAATGAGCGTACACTATGTGCCCCGAGAGAATGAGAAAGAACGTATTCATGTGTGCGTGTGTGTGTGTGCTTATATATCTGTCCGCCGTTGAAGTTCTCCTCGATTAACTCTCACCGTCTTTCCGCTCCAACGAACGTTCACGATCGTCGCTCTACTCTCTACGTCTTTTTGTTCACTCTTTCCTTCTTTTTTCTTTTTTAATCCAAACCCACAAAGAACGATATATTACCAACCCTATGGGACTTCACGTTGTCGAAGTGCGAACGAGGTCGGTCCAAGAGACGATAAGGCGCCTTATGGTAAATCCTAGAAAAAAAAAGAAAACTTTTTTTTTTTGTTTTATCAAACCAAAACTTCGAGCAAATCTCGAACCAAGTTTTTCTCAACTTTTATCTCGCGACGGTCGAGGCGAATTCGTCAATGATCACAATTATCCTTATCAAGGGGACCAGAATGAATCTCAAACTCCCAATTTCCTCGACCACCATTCAAATCGTTGGACTGGTTTCAAGTTTCTCTCGCTCATCGTCCTCGTATCTTCAAGCTCTGCACCGTGTACTCCTTAACTCCTATTGACCTCCGGGGAACTCCCGTCGCGTCCCTAATTACGATTACGGTTAATATCGCACTGTCGACGATGTTTTTTTTTATTTCCATAAAAAAAAAACGATAAACAAAAAGAAAGTCACAAAATAAAATCAACCAAATTTTTCACAATTTTGTTTTTATATTTTCATAACAAAATTGGGAAAAAGAGCTTTCAATAGTTTTATCATAAATCTTGCGATACACATGGAAATATTTATTGAATCAAATTTTTAACAAATTAATTTTTAGTTTTCATAACAAAATTGGTAAAAACAAATTTCAATATTTCTATCAAAAATATAATCGTATAGCTATATCAGCCTGTCCTTTTTTTCTCCACAAGATTGTTTCCCTCAATTCGTAACAAACTGGTATAAAAAATTAATTTAATTTTTTTTTTCAGTCTATCCGTTGAATTTTTCTTCTCTCCTTGCGGCAATTTTCCACAGTCGAGCTACGTAAGAATCGTGTAATAAGTAGTAGCATGTAGCTTGATTTCTCTCTCTCTCTCTCTTTCTCTCTCTTGCTCGGGCTTCATCCGAGGCCTCCGGCTCTCTCGGTACCTTTCTCGCTCTCTCGCGACGAATCCTTGTCTTACTTTCCGTGCCGTGGCGTGCGCGCGAACAAGACGAGATGAGAGCCAGCCACCACGTGACCCAACGCCGCAACACTTATGTTAGCGTCGCTCAGGCAAACGTTCTTGTAACACATTTTAAAGGACCCAGATACATTGTACTCTACTTATTTCACGTTGCTGCGAGAGAGTACAACGAGGCATGCGCAGTGTAACCGGGCCCGATGTATCTCGTCGATACGAGACGAGGGTGGGGAAAAGACCCGGGAGAATCTCAATTCTGGACCTCGATCTCCTCCTCGTCCTTTTCATCAGCCCCTCCCCTTTCTCTCTCTCTCTCTCTCTCTCCTCTCTTGCTTAATTTAATTAAAACATGAAACTTCACGAGCCAATAATTTTTGCGTCCGATCGCCATCGACATTTTTCAATCTTCGATCACGATACGCTGGGCTCGTTACGATAATTAATTGGTAACGAGTGGCGAGGCTCGATTTTTTGATTTTTTTTAAGTTTTTTTTTACTTTTTTTTTTTTTTTTTTTTTTGTTAATTATCGATTCGAGAGGATCTCGCGTACTTTCGAGCTTGTAAGAGGGTCTGCGATTTATCTGAGCCTTGTTTGGTTATTGATCGCTATCGAACTGCCGGCGAATTTTTGTTTTTGTCTTTTTTCCATTTTCGGTTTTTTTTGTACAACGCTTGCGAGGCAATTCAGCGGATTTTAATGTTACGAAATATTATTCAACGCGCGATGAATGACCCACTGACTCGAAAATTGCTTTTTTTTATTGTTCTTCTTGTGAGAATTGAACAAATTTTAGATGGAAAATAATTAACGTTGTTTGTTTTTTTTTTGCAATTTTTATTTCTTAGAGAAATAAAAATAGAAATTCGTCCATGTTTTTGATTATTTTGAGAGAGAAACTTGTCCGTGAGTATTTCTGAAAAATTGTTCGATCGATCGAACCGCAGATTTCGATTAAAAAAAAAAAAAAAAAAAAAACATGCGAGAATACAAGCCGTAGAACGTTTTTAACGGGGTCGTAAAATTAATTTTCGACACGATCGTTTCGCGTCGAGCGAATTCAGCGATTTTTTGTTTATCGAGGATTTTAACAGTGTCGTAAAATTAATTTTCAACTCGGCACTTTTCTTTTCAAGCAAATTCAGCAAGTTCGTCGTCAACTTCGTGTCTCGCACGTCTTTATAATAGAAACACAAAAAAAAAACACGCTTCAAAAGTCTCCTCAACATTGACACATTTTCTTAACACGTTTCTGTTGTTGTTTTTTTTTTTGCAATTCCCTATTTTATTTATTTTTTCCCTCCTATTCGGTCCAATCGAGAGCCTCGAATCTTTCCTAATCATATAACCGATACCTGCGTTAAAAAAACAAAAAGCAACAAAAAGTAAGAAATTACTTTCGTCTCGTCGATCCCTTAAGCCGAGAACGAAATTCTTTCCCCGTCTCCGTTTCACCACGACGAGACGTCTTTCTCTACATTTCCGCCTTTATAATCTCGAGCCAAAAATCGACCCCTCTAACCCCCCTCCCTCCTCTCGTTCACCCTGTTCTCGTTTCTTCTCCCCCTTCCCTCTCCCGAAGTTGGAACCTCGATTTGCCCGAGCGAGAATACGCGAATCTCCCCCTCCCTCTCCCTCCCTCCCTCCCTCCCTCCTTCCCTCCCTCTCTCTCCCTTTGATAAAGAGACGCAGAGAGAGAGAGAGAGAGAGAGAGATGTATATCGCAACGTCGTATCATCGGGGTGGAAGAGAACACGGCGTGTTCACGAAGCGTGAGGCCACGATGAAAGAGAGTATGAAAAGTTCTACCGCTATACCCACCGCTCGTATACTCGACTCGTTCGGTTTCTCCCGCAGGCTCTTCATAAAGTCAAACGCAAAGAGGATTTCACTTTTGTCAAGACAAACTTTTTGCCCCCCCCCCCTCCCCTTGCCTTCTCTCCCTCCCACCTGCCCTCCCTCTCATCTTCCTTCACTCTCTCTCTTTCTCTCTCTTTCTCGATGTTACGACGCTGTAAGATTATACGTTCTTACACACGTATAACACATTTTTAGTAAACGTGTTCGAACTTAACCGAATATTTCTTGCGATGATTTTAACGACGAGTTTCGCAGTTATATATACATTGATATTAATGTTTGCGCGTATGTGTGTGTGTGTGTGTGTGTGGGTAATGTAAGAGTCATAGGCGTCTCCGAGTGAAATCTTCGAGGTGAGAGAATCGCGAGAGAGAGAGAGAGAGATTCTCCTCGTCCTACCTCGGTAGGTTTTAACGTTTTGGCTCGATAAATTCGCACTTCGCGCCAAAATGAATTATGGGAATAAATTTGCGGTGGGATAAATTTATAGCGGTTCGCGGTTTAATTGAGACCGGTCGCTTTTATAAATCTTGCGCCACGTGGGTTGAGCAAATTTTTCTGTTTTGTTTTTTGTCTCTTAACGATCCACTTTGTAATATTGGAAAAAAAAGATAACGTTGTGTGTGTGTGTGTGTATGTGTATGTGTTTATTTAGTTCACTCGTATCGACTATGAGACTTAAAAATCAATTTTGTCAGAGACAAAATTGATAAAAAAGAAAAACAATTTTTGAGAATTATTTTTGACAATTTTTTTTATTGAAACTTTTGTAAGATAAAAATAGAAACAGTGTTTAATAATGCGATTGCCGTAGGGCGAATAATGTAACGAGGGAGAGAATATTTGATGGGAAAGATTTTCTTAAGTTTCCGAGTGGTCTTAAGGGGGAGCGATAAAAGGAGCGCGTTCTCATCGCGAGAAATCGCGTTTGTTACGGAGAAGATATCTGTATCGAGAGCGAAACTCGAAACCGCGTTATTGCTTTATAAAGCGACGACGAGCTCGAGGTATCGATTCTCGAACAGCGAGACGAAGTGAGAGAGCCAGAAAAGAGGGGGAGAGAGAAAGAGGATGGGGAGTTACCCAGAAGCCTTAATCCGCGAGGATTCCACCGAGTTTTCAAATGTAAATCCACCAATCTAAATTCATCGATTCCTCGTCCAGGATCCGTATACGAGGCGAGATTTAAGGGTGCCCGAGACTGGAATAATCGATCTCGGCATTATCGATCGTACATCGAAACGATATATATCGATATCACGTTACTGCGCGAATTCCTCGTCAAAATACCTCGACCAATTATCAATTTAACGAATTCGTTCGTTGTTGACGGAAGAATTTAATTATTCACCAGTTCATTCTCTCCCTTCACGCCATCTACCGATTTTATTCATTTTTACGATTCAAAACCTCAATTACGACCGCGAAATTTATGTTCAATGTCAAAATGGTGAAAAACCACGAGGATCGTTGTATCGTGATTTATCGATGAAAGATAAAAAGCGATAAAAAAGGAAAACGATCGTTTTAAATCGTTGGTCAGAATTCGCGAAGGTACGATATATATAAAAAACGAGACTCGCGACCATGACAGTAAGAAAACGATCTCCGCTCTAGCGTGGAGCCAATGTCGAGTTGGCAATTTTTTTCTTTTCTCCTTCTGTCTCCCCCACTTCACCTTTTTTTTTGTTCTCTGCGTCATTATCATCGTTGCCACATGCGAGAAACGATCGAGGTGTTTCGTGGTTTATTTGATTTTTATTTTTTTGCTCATCGTCTCATTTCACCTCCAGTTCGTACGGTTGGTACACTTTATTCATTGTTACGTGCGATTAAGGTCATTACCGAACTGTCAGGGTCCGGGAACCATGGGCTAGGTCGAACGATACTTTTTACACGATTTGCCACGGTCCATTGATATATTTATGTATGTATATATGTATGTTAGTAGAGCTGGTGTTTTATACGTGAAATTCCAGGTCTAATAGCGCGAATAGAACGATGTCAAAATTATCGTTTGTACAGAGCGAGCTATTCATTCTTGCTACTCGTATTGAAAACGTGAAACGGCCTTCCATCTCGTTACGGTCTTTGTTCGAGGCTTGATTGATGAACCTCGGCGGGGATTAAATATCTATTAGTTTTCATCGTTTTGCCCACGCAAAAATTCTCTTTCGCAATTTTTTGCTAAATGGTCCAAGTGGTTTGGTGATTTGTAGGATCGTGGATTTGATGGAAGGGATGGATTTTATTTTTGGTACTTATTACGTCGTAAGGATGGCGAAATTTCAGATTGACGTGACTCAACTTACGTTTTGGCGATTTAGGTTTGATTGTAGCGTTTTGAAAAGGAGAGACGTGGAGTAGTTTGTGAATTTTGTTTGAATTTTATTTTCTTCGAGGGGATATTGCCATACTTATTGGCTTACCCATTTTTCATTGTGAGCACCGATTGAGACGTAGGAGACCGTGGGAGGGAGGGAGGGAGATGGCTATGGCAAATAGACTGCGAACGATCCGTCTTTTTCTTATCTCCCGTTCTATCTCCGTCTCTTCGCCGCCTCACTTCGCTCCCTTTTCACACGAACATATACAGGGTGTTGGGAAACTAGAAAGGTACAGAAGATATTCACGTAGTTGGCGACGGCACAAACACGATGGTATTTTTAAAATTAATCTACGATGAAAATTGCCCGAGATATTAATTCCCAAAGTTTGAAAATTTGAATCATAACCTAACAAATTCTATCGACTGCCCCCTCTACCTGCAACTCTCGGGATCGCGAGTTCGAGTCCCCTTCCGAACATTTTTTTTTCACAGATTCTTGCATTTTTTTTGTAAATCTTGACAAACAACTGTCAATAAACGAACGGGTCGATGCCATTCTTTAAACTTTTAAACTTTAAAACTACATTTTCATCCCAGGACAATTTTTATATATCTTCACAGTTGCATGAACATCCCGTACATTTAATACAGCATACGATAGTCGTATAGCGTAGTTTCAATCGTGAATAAGAAATCCTGCCACGAAGACAAGATCGTCGTCGAAGCACACGTCGTGGCGAATATCACCGGAATAAGCGCCTTCGTCGATCCGTCAAGCACGCCTCTGGCACGAAGACGGAGTTAAGCCCTCGATGCGCCTCAGGTATCAACGATTCCAGGCAGTCGGTTATCTTCGCTACTACACGTACACACCCAGTTCGACCAACATTGGCAGAACAGTGATTTATCTTGGTATAGGTGGAATAAAACACATCGGTGATGATCTTGGCTATGTTAGTATGTGCAACGGTAGCTCGCTGGCCCTGTAACGAGATTACGGTACAACGACGTCCCTCGTTCGTTCGCTCGCTCGCTCGTTCGCCCCCTCTTCCTTTATCCCAAGGATTTGCATACGGGCCAGGCTCATTTCCGTTTTTGCCCCAAACGGACGTCGCGTTCTACCCATTTACCGTTCCGACGGTTCTATCGAGGCGGAAGCCCTATCGAGGATTACGCCGAGGATAAACTCAAACAAATTTTAACTAAACGCTATCGAAAATTTAATTTCTTTTTTTTATCAAAATTCTCTTTTTCTTTTTGAAATTTGAATAATTATCATGTTCTATCGTCTCTTTGCTAGTCAACGTTCGAATTAGCCTCGTGACATTAGTTACTTCAATATTTCATCCCTCTGATATAAATATTCTTAAGGGGATGGCGTTTCATCTCAAAAATCAATCGAATATCGATGTTTCTGTTATTCGTTACTAATCAACATCCGGTTAATCGAATTCCATGCCAATTGCCCATCGTCTCAAATCTAAGGTCAAATGGATGATATTTCGGTATCTTTCGGTGATAAATTATGACAAGGGTTGTTATTTACTCCCTCGGAAACGTTTCATGATTAATCAAACCGCATCGTTTATCGATAACGTAAACTCGAGGTCGATTCAATTTATGCCTCCCTATCGTTTAGGTGTCCTATGAGAGAAGAAAGCTATAGGTCCGTTGCTCATGATCGCGTCATGAGCGAGCCACGAGCTATCGAGAGTATCGATTATTGCGAGTATCGAGGCGAGCGGGTCAAGAGGATAGGAATATGTCGACACATCAGTCTAGGTCGACCGCTTGGTTGCTTATACTGTAAATGCTTTGCGGACAACGTATCTATATGTATACATATACAGGAACCCAGAGAGCCATCCAAGGGTCCTCGAGAGTTTGACCTATCGGGGAGACATACTCTGCCGGAAGTCGATGCGAGCCATAGCCACAGTTTCGAACAGCAGCACTGGGCTACCTCGTCTCCCTTCTCTCCTTACCCTCGCTCTTTTCCTCTCTCGCAATGGAGTTCCACCTCGGGAATCGCCTGACCTCGTGGCCGAGGTTTCGCTCGGTACTCTCTACGACGAGGAGAGCAACCGTGGCCAACGCTGTACAGATTGATTCAGACTCAAGGCAATTTTTCACTTCCAATGTAACATCTTGGTCCTCTCTTGCCACGTGAACAAATGCCTCGACAGCGAAAAGGTTAAGGAAGTATATGGATCGTCGATAGGTCGAAAACGAGTTTCAAACAGAATCGTCTCGATCTGATTTCGCGTTGCGAAATTTTGGTTATTTTATTTATTTACGTCGATGACATATCGGGCTTGCCTCGTAGTTTCGTATTCGAGAATGAAATATGTCGCGCGGGACGAGACCTCCAATTATCATCCCGTAGACATCCCTGGACCTCGAGAGACGCTCGGGCGAGAAAGAAAGAGCAGAAAAATCGAAGGTTGACGAAATGCGTCTCGCCGATTGACGTCCTTGACTGACTGTCCGACTTGTCGCACGAGTCAAACTCTACGACGTTTCGCGATTTTTTCCTATGGATGTTTTTATTTTTATTTGAAGAAGGAAATTAATTGTGCAAAAGCGTCGATGGGAATTTTGAGAGACGAGGGATTCTTGTAAATGTACGGATTTAGGATTCGCGAGGTAAAGGCGGGAAAAAAATGCAAAACTTGTGGAGGGGAAGATAGAGAGGAGAGGGGGGGGGGAGAAAATTACGACTGCTATCCATCGATGATTTGACACAGATCTTTATCCACGAGCTTCGCTCCAGATACGGCGCAACCTCTGCTCTTTTAAACGCTCGCGAGAAACGAGCGAGATATTCACTCAGGCTTGAGAGAAGGTCGTCCCAGTCAGGGCGCCCGATTTATATGTGTACATGTTACCGTACACAAGCTCCTGTGTATACGTATCTCATTGCGGGTACATGAAAGTTGGGTACACCAGAAAGTGGAATAAAATAAACGGTCGTTTCACCGCCGTTTTCGGTCGTATAAGTACGTTAGGTATGTATACGCGTATGTATAATTTAATGCCGGTGTGTATTATTGGTGGTTGTGCAAAATGAGAAACGCTCGTTCACATAAGTCGCATGGAATTGGGTCTCTTCGAAGCGAGAAACTCGTCGTGATTTACGTTCGATTTATCATCGATTCGAGAGATTGACGGGAACGATGCGCGAGACAAAACGTAACGGAGAGGAATGAAATTCACCGCTTTGTACATATGTTCCCTTATCTCGCGTAACGATCTCGTTCTCGAGATGCGAAATGCGATCTAGAGTAGGTATACCACCTCATTCCCGATGTATCAGCCAGCTTGTAATAAATATTCGCATTATACAACGAACAAGTGAAATAGCATCGGTAGAAGAGAACGAGCGAATGGAGAAATCGCGAATAAAGAAAGAATGAGTGATAATCATGGAATCGATGAAAAATATTCACCACAAAGTACAAAATAAACATCTCCGTATTATTCTGCTCAATATTTTATGGGTTTCATAATGGATACGCAGCAAATATAGCCGATGCAACTCGGAGGAATAACGTTAGCTGCGGAGGCGTTGTTCGCTGTTTCACTGCTAGATGCCCGGAGCGGTCAAATCGCAATGGTAGGAAAAGATTGAAATATCGTTTCTTGACGTATGAAATTTGCAATTTCTCTTTCCTATTTCATTTTTCAAACGTGAACTGGATGAAAGACATTGGCGGGATATGTAGAATGTTTATTCCAGTTTTACGATATGTAACCAGCAAATCACGCTTTCGCCTAGCGTGTATATCTCAACTGCTCGACAGCTCAGCCACGGCTTTTCCCTTCGGTATTGCATAAACCACCCACTAGGTACACCACGCGACTCTCTCTCTCTTTCTCTCTCCTCCCCTCCGATATTCTCTCCTTTTCCTGGTTTAACTTCTCGTTCTCCCTTCTCACCGGTATTCTCACCGATGCCGGCTCAGCAGCGGCGTTATTTATGCCATGACCGTGCTTGCTTTCTAGCCGCCACAGTATCGTACGCCTCGCATAGTCGAGATAGAAACTCCACGTCACCCTGGCATATTAAATATTTCCCCGGTCAGGTCCAGCGAAAAGAGTCGAGACTCGCATGGTAGCAAAAGCTCGCTTTTCCGGTATACCGACGCAATGTTCCGAGATAGCAACCAACCAAACCGAGTCGTACAATGTTCGCCCACGGAGCTGACACTGAAATAAAACAACCAAAAATTCCCTCCACCTTATTCAACAAAATGAATTCCACCTCTTATTTTCGACATAAACATTTTGTTTATAAATATCATCGAACTCCCAAACTTCCATCTCCCATCGATCCAACAATCGTAACATCCATACACTCGTGTCCCTTATCATCATCGATCTTATCAATCTACAAAATCCTCTCAACAAAAACAAGAATACAAAACATTAAACAAAATATAAAGGGTCGCTACGTTCGTGGAATATCCGAACGACCGTTAACGGTATAATGGGAGCGAAACTTGCGGATGGAAGGGAATTCGCGTATACGTTGGGAATTCAACGGAAGCTTATCCGCGAACTGACGATATCCCGGGAATGCTGCTACTGGTTTGCAGTTGAAACGTGCTTGGTATAGAGCTAACCCGGGGCATGTTAGGTTCGCGGCTGCTCCAGAGGGGGCGGTACGAAGAGGGGCCCCTGATAGTTCTCGTTCGGTCGAGGTTTCGAGGCGAAACGTGTACACTGGCGTTTCGACCTCTATCTATCTATCTCTATCTACCGCACACACGCCATTATGTAAATCTCGGGTGCGTTTATTCGTGCCCCGAGCCTTGGAATCGTAGGTTCTGGCCAACCGAGGCAGAAACCCGTAACTGCACGAGAGTTGCGCTCTTTGCCATTCGTGCACGTATTTCGTATATTCAAGCCCCCTCCCCCCACCCCCTCACTTTACGCCATTCGCGCAACATTTTTCATGGAGCTTGTACGCTTTTTTTTACTCTGGAAACCTTGCTTCGTCAAAGGATTTATCCTCCGACTTTTATCCAACTTCCGGTTTTCAGAGCGAGATTTTCGTAACGCGATGGGAAACAAACCTCGAAAACATGGCTAAAAATTCTTCGCGAGAGAATTTCCTCTCGTTTTTTGTTCTCATTCTTCTCGATGGGAATTGAGAAAAATTGATCAAACATCGTGGGAAAATATCGAAAGATTATCTAGTGTTATTTATTCTCGAAGAAATCGAACGTTTCGTTAGGATGAAAATCGATCAATTTTTAATTGCCGGCATCATCGATCCAGCGATATTTGTATCTAACAGGCAAGAAATTAAAATGTAAAAACTAAAACTTATTGCTTTTAGTAGATTTGCGAATCTCGCTCGATCCGGATGAGTTTTGATGAATTCTGGGCAATGCTAGTGGACACGGGAGATTTCATTCGCTCGAGGCGGCAGACATCGGCGAGGATTGAACGCGCCGTATCGTCACCGGAAATTATCCAGTTTCTGTTGCCGAGATGTGAGCTAGACGAGAATGTCCATCGAGTGTGTACACCCGTCGCGAAGAGCGGCTAAATGGGCAAAAAAGTAACCAGATGAGACGACGAAAGGCGTCGAAACGAAGCGACGATTCAATAAAGTGTCCGTGACGCGATGATAAACGGAGAATGTGACTGCCGATGTCTAGCCAATTGCTGGAAGGCGTTTGCGCGTGCGCACTCGTCGGCGGCGATTTAAGAGCGATCCACGTGCGAAACGTGTGCCACCGCGGCATCGACTTCCGACAATCTTAACATAACGTTGGATCGTATACCTAAGACGTACGAGCGTGTACCAATGGATTTATAGACGAGTTCCTCGTACAGTACGATCTTCCATAAATCGATTATTTATTACGAATGAATTTCCGTCAACACGAAGACGCGACATTTTGTAATTTTTATTACCTACTTTCTATCTAATTACAAATAGATTAACGAATTAATTGATAAAAATGAAAGGAGAGTTATAAAATTATTCATCAAATTTTCAATTAATTATTGAGAATAAGAATTCCTTTTATTAATCGATTGATCGATTTACTTAATTGAAACAAAGTCGATTTCCCTAATTAACCTTTAAAACTATCAAAATTTTAAAGTTCCATCTTTACAAAAGTTAAAATCAGCTCTTAAAAAGTGTAAAAAGAAATCAAAATTTCTCATGTTTAAATCTGTCTCAAAATTTTATAATTCTCATTTATAAATAATTGAATTTAATATTTACATAGAAATACAGAACGTAAAAAGTGGAAAAAGAAATCTAAATTTCTCATGTTTAAATCTGTCTCAAAATTTTATAATTTTCGTTTACAAATAATTGAATTTAATATTTACATAGAAATACAGAACGTAAAAAGTGCAAAAAGAAATCTAAATTTCTCATGTTTAAATCTGCCTCAAAATTTTATAATTTTCGTTTACAAATAATTGAATTTAATATTTACATAGAAATACAGAACGTAAAAAGTGCAAAAAGAAATCTAAATTTCTCATGTTTAAATCTGCCTCAAAATTTTATAATTCTCATTTATAAATAATTGAATTTAATATTTACATAGAAATACAGAACGTAAAAAGTGCAAAAAGAAATCTAAATTTCTCACGTTTAAATCTGTCTCAAAATTTTATAATTCTCATTTACAAATAACTAAATTTAATATTTACATAGAAATACAGAACGTAGGACAATTTTTATTCGTGTTACGAACAATTCGACTATAACAATCTCGTAGAAGACACACAGTACGTGTGTAGAAACTTGCGTGCTCGTTACCTCGCCTATCCGGCGGTTATATATCGCGTATCTCGATTATTACTTCAGCGTAAGAGAATGGGTGTACCATGTACATCTGACAATTGTGCGAAGCCGAGGAAACTGTTGCACTCGGTATTGAAGCCGTTGGCCAATAGGGAGTTAATCTAGGATTAGCCCTGACTGATTAACCCTGTTGCAATTCCAATCGCAGCGGCCATTCACAGTCCTCCAGTTCAAGTCGTCGAAATAAGATCGCATTGAATCTCATCCAATGACTTCATACTCCTTCCATAATGAAGGGAGAACTTCTCGTTAAATATTTGAATCCACAATCCCAAACTTTGTCAAAAAAAAAATTTTTTGTAATCAAATTTTGATATTGTTTAATCCTTAGAGACCTGAGGACTTTCAAGCTTGTGTGGTCCGCAGACGCATAGGCTGACGCATATATGCGTCCTTGGAGCTCAAAGGGTTAAGGTAGTTCTATCGTTCTATCGTTAAGATCGAAAGATTATTTTTCAGTTTTTCTCACGTACAAAATGGTTTGCGGGCTCAAGTTAATAAAGAAAAGTTGTTGCAAATTGATTAATGAACAATATACTTCAAATTCAAGGTCATTCAAGGTAATATGTACTTGCTGTATAATTACAAAAATTGCGAAAATTCTTTTGTTTAGTTTTTTAGTCATATTGGAAATGGACCAAGCGTTAAAGTTCATTGAGAAAAATTGTTGCAAATCGACTAAAGAACAACATACTCAAAATTCAAATTGATCCTACGTAAAGTTTATTTGTTATATAATAAACAAAATCATGAATTTTGTTTTCCATAAGATTTGTTATAAAAACTAATCGAAGCTTCTTTGATGTCATATAAAAACGTGTGCAAAATTTCAACAGGCTTCATCGACCAAATGCTCGAGATACTCGTTGTATAATGTTGCGATATTTAACACGGGCTCTTATGGGAGATTGCGAAAAGTGACAATTTTTAAGAATAAATATCGTGATTTTTGAGTCGATAAAGGCCTCTGAAATTTTACACACATATACATATGACATCAAAGAACGTTTCTGCAAATTTTCAGTGAAATTTAACGGAAACGCTGTAACGATAGAACTACCATAATCGAAAATAAATTTGGTTTGCCAGTTGATTGTCTCGGGCTCTTCAGACGCGATAAACTATCGAACAGCGACGTCGAACGTTGTGTCTGTGGCTTGCGAATATCGGTTTTCTCTTTTTCTCCCTTTCGCTCTTTCCGCACTTTTGGCTCTCCCGCACTCTCAACCTACTGAATCTTCTCGACGACGAGACGTTGCTTCTCGTGCACAAACGCAAATCTTCCCTGCTGTAACGATGAGTATACATACACATCGTGAGCGAACCGTAATCACGAAAACTACAGATATATGCGTGCGCAAGAAATACGTACGGCCTCGATAATAACAGTTATGAAACGTGGCCGCGATAGTGAAAGTGGCATATATACGTTTCACAACTTAGCGACGACGACGACGAAGACGATGAGGGCGAATCGAGGATAGCGAGGTTGAAGCACGTCGGCTTTGTCGAGTCTCGTGCATGCGCATTATCGACCGTGAAGACCAATCGATGAATATTCCGTGAATGAAAAATAAAAATTCGTTTGGGTTTAAGTTTGAATGAATGAAAAATAAAAATTTGTTTCCGTGGCTTTCAATTCGGCGCGATTTGCACGAAAATATCTTAAATCGATCGACCACGTTTATATCAAATCTACTTCTTCATCGCGATTTTCAAAATCGGAATTTAAATCGTTGTTTTAGAATTAAGATCGAGAAATTCTCGAAATGATTTTGTCCGATTAATGTCGCGGTCGTTGATGAATTATTCTTTATCTCATACTACGCTCGTCGATAAATCGCAACTGAAAATGTATGCCAGAATCTAAAAATGGATGAAAAATAAAAATCTCTCTCAATGATTTTTGATTCCTCGCGATTCGTACGAAAATATCTTAAATCGATCGTCCACCTTTATATCAAATCTACTTCTTCATCGCGATTTTCAAAATCGGAATTTAAATCGTTGTTTTAGAATTAAGATCGAGAAATTCTCGAAGTGATTTTGGACGATTAACGTCGCGGTCGTTGACGAATTATTCTTTATCACGCTCTACACTTGTCGATGAATCGCAAATGAAAAAATATGTCAGAATTTAAAAATGGATGAAAATAAAAATCTCTCAATTGCTTTCGATTCCTCGACATTCGTACGAAAATATCTTAAATCGATCGTCCACCTTTATATCAAATTTACTTGATCATCGAGATTTTCAAAATACGGATATAAATCTTTTTTTTTAAAGTGAGCTTGAAAAATTCTCGAAGTGATTTTGGACGATCAACGTCGCGGTCGTTGATGAATTATTCTTTATCTCTACTACGCGTGTCGATGAATCGCAAATGAAAATATATGACAGGAGGTAAAAGCCTATCGGTGATGACATCTATGAGCTCGTTGGATCTTTCTGTCTTACAGGGTTGTTTCTCTCCTTCTCTGTCTCTCTTGCATACGCACGCTCCGTCGCACTCTCGCAAATGTACACGACATAGGAATGCAATCGAGCATCGTTCGTTCCATGGCGCACAGGCGCGAGCGGAACGGCTCCGACTCTCGACGGTATTAACGAGCGAATGCCAATTACTCGAGCTATTAATCACAGCTCGAGACGCTCGAATCCACTCGTATTCTCGACCCTCGACTGCTCTATCTGCATTACGAACTTCGCCAACCCTCGGGCGCGACCAACTCGAATATACACGAATTAGCGATAACATGAAAAAAAAAAACAAACAAACAAAATCGATAAATTCAATTAAAAGAAAATCAATTAATTTTCCAAAAGATCGATATACGATGCAAAAAATAATTATCCAAAAAAGAAGAAAATACGAACAAAATTTATATTCTCAATTAATCGAGTTCGGAAATAAATTGAAATTCGATTAACTTTGTGAAATTGATCGAAAAACTTGATAATTTAAAAACGAGCGTTAATAACTCATCGTTATTTCTTTATTGCGCGCAATTTAAATGAAAGTAAATCAAAACGAAACCGATAGTTTGATAATAACAGTGGGAAAGTAATTGTTGATAATCCTCGAATATTTTTCCTCGATAATCCCAACGTATACGATTTAATTAATTTTCCAATTTCATTAAATCGTGGATTACGGAAACAGAGACAAAGAGAGAGAGAGAGAGACTGAAACAAAGAGAGAGAGAGAGAGAGAAAGAGAGAGTGAAACAAAGAGAGCGAGAGAGATGGACTTTCGGTCGCAGAATGGCGCGTACGTAATTACGAATGTCTCATTACAACGATCTCTATCTCCCAGTGCGTAAATGAAGGAAACCGAGTGTGTAGGATAAACTCGATAATATTCCCCTCCGGGATAACGTACCTACCTATACGAGCAAAGGGAACGAAGGGTGGAACATGCATACGTTGAGCTCATACAGATACTCCGGAGACCTCGAGTCCGTCGATATTAATTATCATCATTGATTACTCTCGCGGTCGTAACGTTTCCTCGAACGCGGATACTACGTGAATTTCGCCTTAATTCAACCCTACGCGATTAATCTCGTTCCTCGTTTATCGATTTTGTATTTTTTCCTATTTTTTTTTTAAATTCTTATTAAAACTTTCTTTCCTTTCAAAATTTCGAATAAATGTTTATTCTCTCGGTGGGAAAAAAAACGTTGATAAAAAAGAAGAAGATTTGAATGAAATTTTTGAAAATTTCTTGGAACTCGAGTGGAGCGAGAAACTTTCACGTCACTGAGTCATTTTTCCGGGATTGGATCGAACGGTAACGTTGCGGGAGTTCGAAACGACGAAATTGTCGTTCGGGAACGCCGAAACGGGCGTGATTTCATCCTCGACTGTTCGGTTTATTTCGTATCCGTACGCCCACCTTTCACCTCACGGTGGCGCACGAGCCTCGAGATTCGTATTGTGGAGTAGGCAAATAAGTATACCATGGTACGCGGAGGCGATTAATGGGCATTGTGAAATCATCCTAACGGCACTCGTTCTCCTCATAACCCGGTTCCAACCCGCGGAACTATGCCCCCCCCCTCCCCCCCTCGCGGCTTCACATCTAATCGTTACGCACGCCACTTCAACCGTTGTCACCGCGCATGCGCCAAACGGTCTCAATAATTTCCCTGATTTTCGTAATCGTGATTTTGTCCTATTTTTTGCTAAAAACACAATGGTTGGAACTTGATTAGGACAAATTTTAATTTTTTTCCCGGAATTTTGAAAATAAAACTTGTATTTTTAGTCAAACGAAATATTTATATCCGAACGGTAACAATTGAAAATGCTAATCAAGATATCGAAAAATGTGAACATTTGATTTATTTTCGAAAAAAAACAGTTTTAGTTTTTAAAAAATTCGTTATTTTAACATTGTTTCCGGAAAAAAACTAAAATTTTAGTTTTTTTCCGGGATTTTGAGTTAGAATTGAATAGAACTTGTATTTTTAATGAAACAAAAAACAAAATATTAAAATCGGAACGTTAATGATTAAAAATCATAATCACAAAAAAATTGAACAAAATTTGATTTATGTTAAAACAAAACATTTTTAGTTTAAAAAAAGTCCATTTTTTTCTAAATATTGTTTCTCGCCTTGAAAAAAGAAGTGTAAAAATTAGAATAGAATAGAATTTGTATTTGTATCTGTAGAATAGAGTTAGAATAGAATAAAATTTGTATTTTTAATAAAACAAAAAACAAAATATTAAAATCGGAACGTTAATAATTAAAGATCCCAACCAAAATACTAAAAAAATTGAACAAAATTTGATTTATGTTAAAACAAAACATTTTTAGTTTAAAAAAAGTCCATTTTTTTCTAAATATTGTTTCTCGCCTTGAAAAAAAGAAGCGTAAAAATAGCGTAAGATGAAAGAGGAGAAGATAGGGGAGTAGCCTCGACCTCGTACCATCCGCATGCATTATTATTCACGTTGGTCTCGTCTCGCTCGGTTTTTTTCTCTTCTTCTTCCATCTCGTCTCAGGCACAACCCAGAAATGCACTTAACGATCGTGCTGCAGCAGCAGCTCCGGTAATCCGAGACTCTCCTGTCGGACATCGTTAGATGTGACGTACGAACGCACTCACTTCGATGTATTCAACTTCATACGAGTGTTGAATACGCGTACTCAGTACGACCCTGGAAAACTGACACCAGTCGTGAAAAATAGAAATTTTATCAGCTCGTTATTCGCCTCGGATTGACTTCTGATTATAAGATTTTTACTTTCTATCAGAGCGAAAAAAAAAGAAGAAACAACTATTAAACACCCCGATTTATATTTATTTCACAACCCTCGTAACACCACAATTTACTTTTCATCCCTTAGATAAAATTTTTCCAATTTTTGTTTGTTTTGTGTTAAAATACTTGATTTTATTTTCAATAAAATAAAGTTATTCGCGGTATATAAGAGAGACTAGTTTAGGTCGGATGTGCAGTAATCTTCATACATAGTTGATGATGATCGCCTCGAACTCGAGCTGTGCTCGACACAAACACGCGTATGACTCGTCATACTACAGTGCGTTTATTACAGTAGGTTATAACATCTCCAGTGTCACATTGACACACATGTTACGTTCTCGTCAGCCGTTTTCTCGTTACAGAGACTCGATGCACTTGGTGTGTTGATACGAGTGAATTATGTATAGTTCTCGCGTTACAAGAGAGACCTCCCTGGTTCGAGACCGAGCTGGAAAGACAATTTTCTGGTGTCTGCACGTGTCAGGGTTAGTCCATAATTGTCTATCGACATAGCCTCGTATGTAACGACGACTGTGTCTATTTTTTATAGCCAATACACACAATTTTTCAGATTTTTCCAAAAAGAAATTTAAAAAAAAAACGTGTTTTTTTAAAGTAATAAAAAAGGGATGTGAAAAATTGGGGATGAAAATGCAAAGTAAAGGAAAATAAATAAATTTGTTTTTATTTATTTACAAGTCGTAGGAATAATTTGTATAATTAGGGGATGTAATTAACGTTAGGGTCGATGAACCTGTCGATTTTAACTGGAATGGCCCATGCGTATTTATAGAGATTCGCATGCGGGTAAACGAGGGTCGTGCATGATCATTCCGAATTATTCTCTGCAACGTCATGCGAACCTCGGGAGGTAAATGCACGCGACGGATTTATCAGTCACGGGACTAGCCACAACCCCCACCACACGGTATGGCAGCGGTGAAACGTTCATTACGTATCCCAGCTGGTACTAATGCGAAGTTCGTTGTTCCAATATTCCAATGGCAGCGGACGAGAAACGAGCTGTTGGATGTGCATACGTATATAACGACTGTGAATGCGAACCGGGCTAGTTTCATGCGAATATTTCGGCTCTCTCGGGGTAATCAATAATGCAATAGGTGTGTTAAGGCTGATGGGAAAGCGGTATAGGGTAGCTAGTCAGCCAATACCACCTTGGCCAAAGCCAAACCGAGCCAAAATTTACTGGATCCAATAACCCCCTTGTTAGCTCACCCCCAGAAGCGATAGATGACGATGGAATCTTGTCGCAGGGAACGTAAGGTTGAACGGAAAATCGTTTTTTCTTTTTCGTTTAACTTTATGGGGTGGTTCTAAAATCAGAAATTTATCGTAGATGGTGAATATTCGCGGTTGGAATTTTTCACGATTGGTTAAAATTGGAAAAAACAGGAAAATTTGGTATTTTTTATATGTTTTTATCGGTTAATTGTTGAAATTTGAGAATGAGAATGTCGTTGGGACGAAAATAATTGTTGGACTAGCTGATCGAAGCTAACTACCAAAAGTTCATCTTCTTTTGCGAAGATCTAGACCTCATAAAGAGGGAAATTTTTTTGTTTCAAAATGACATTCAAACCACTCTATTGAATCGGAAATTTCCCGTACATCACGAATATCACATTTTCATTCCCATTTTTTAAAAATCTGTCGGTCAAAACTTCAAAAAACGTGAATTTTTTTAGTTTTTTCATATTTTGATTTGTTTATTGTTAAAAATCGAGAATAAAAATGCGATATTCGTGTTATACGGGAAATTTCCGATTCCGGAAGTACCCGATGTCACTGGTTTGGACAAATATAATTGTCGGTCTACCTGACCGCCCCAAACTACCAAAAGTCGATCTTCTCTTATGAAGAACTGAACTTCAGGAACAGGGAAATGTTTCTTTTTCTCCCAAAATAACATTCAAACCACCCTTTTGAATTCCAAAATTCCCAAGCATCACGATTATGACATTTTTCTCCCGAATTTTTCACAATTCATCCGTCAAAATTTGAAAAATCGTAAAAACTTGGAAATTATTCATCTTTCCATCGGCAAATTGTGTGAAACCGGGAATAACGATGTTACATTGAAGATTGGAGGAAAATTTACGCGCGACGATAACAATAATAACGAGACAGCCGGTTATTAGAGCGAAATAAGACTCCGGAGGGGAGAATCTTGAAGGATAGTGGCAGATAAGTTTTGAAGAAGATGGGGAAACGAAGAGATAAATAGGTGGCGCGCGGAGGACAGGTCGAGATATCGAGAATAGAGGGTGGAAAAAGGGAGCGAAGGCAGAACAAAGGAGGAAAAAGAGAGAGAGAGAGATTCGAGGTCGCTGCGACCTCAACGCCGCTGCGTTTCTTCCTCGTTTTCAACCCTCCGACCATTCGTCTCACCCCCGACCCAACAACCCTCGCATCTCTCTCGCCTTCTCTCTTTACCCAAATCACCCTCTCTCGCGCGTCAGCCGCGTGTACAATCCCTCGGCGCGCTCTTTTCTCCCTGTCCCGCTCACCCTTAAGGATGAACTTGATGTACAGTCTTTCCAAAATAATCAACGAAGAAAAATTAATGAAATTAAACAAAAAATTCCAATGGTCTTTGAATTTTTACTCCCTTAACTCTGTACTCACCCTCTAAATCTTCCACCCTTTACTCATCAATTTTCTTTCCACGAATTTAACAAATTTTCATTTCCAAAAAACAGTATTATTGTTTGTCTTTGTAACAAATCTTCAAGTCTTCGACTTTGAAATGCGTTCAATTATTCGAAATTTGGTTTTAATTTTGCAAGAATTAGTTAAAAGAGAATGATTAATACAATTTTTGGAAACGACTGTACAGCGACGTTTTAAACCATGCCTGCTACTACCCCAACACTAGCCATACACTATAGGGGTAGTACCAACCCTCGTTGTCCCGACGTCGCGTACACAATCATTCTTCTCTCCCCCTCTATCTCAATTCCTTTTTCCATCCCTCGTATTCGCTACCTCTTTCCTCTTCGCTTCTTTCTCTCTCTCTCTCTCTCTCTCTCTCTCTCTCTCTCTCTCTTCCTCCCCCCCCCCCCTTTCTGTTCATTCTGCTATCGAGCTTTTTCTCATTTATCCCATCGAGCCCTCCAGCGACGTCGACGACGCACACTCGGATCTCACTATTTAATTACTCCCCTCAATTAACTCGCTCGCTGGCTTAGCAGCGACTGCGAAAGAGGCGCAACCACTCGCAGGCGCGCTAACGACGTCTATAGCGTTCCATCGTTTACTTTTCCGCTTACCAGATGAGAAAATTCGCGAAACGAGAATCTCCGAGTATTTTTATATGCCGTTTTTTTTTTTTGTTATTTTTCCATTATCCTCGTGTAATTCGTGCAAATACTCGCAGGATTTGGATTAATCCTGGATCGTTGTCAACGATACTCGCTGCACTCGGATGTTAATCCCGAATCTCAATTGATCTCCGTTTTTCCGACGTGATAAATCTGACCCAAGGTGACCTCTGGCATCCAATCATAGATGTACGAATGATCTATTCGACCTTGAAATAACGAGGATCGATGAGATAGAGCAACAAATATTGATTTTGTCTCAACGATCGTTTTATCAACGAAATTGACACTGCTCGTTTCCTGTCAATGACAATTCAATGACAATAACAATGACAATTGAATTTATCATTCCTGTTACCACAAATGTCATGACCTTGACAATCCCTACCAAGGACGAATCCTCGATTCCAATTTTCATCCACCAATCCAATTTCCCCCAAAATACATCTGCATCATTATTTATCTCGTTGCTCATTCGCGAAACAATCATTAACGATTAAATCGATCGTTATCAATAATCGATATGGGACAAAAATTATTTTCGACCCGGTTATTACGTACAAACCATTTTTAATTGATTTCGTTGACCTTTTCGTCAACGTCCGGGAAATAGTGGATAGGACGGACGAGAGAGATAAAACAAGAGACTGAGAGAGGAAGGAAGAGACAAAGAGCGAGAGAGAGAGAGAGAGAGAGAGAGTGAGTGACAGGGAGAAAGTGGCGGGGGGGGGGGGGGGGGGGCGGAGCAGCCTTTCGTAGTTTCCCGCTCTTTGTCCCTCTACCTTCCTCTCCGCTCAGTGGCCCAATGTTCCGTAATTCGTGCGGGCATCTCCTCTCGGCTCTGGGTGCTCTCCGGCTCTACGGGCCAGAGAGTAATAAGTACTCGGTGGTGTGAGATCGAGGTCGCGAGAGCTCACCCTCGCGCTCGAGCGAACGGGCGAGCGAGCGCGAGTAAGGACACGCCGGGGTCACGACACATCGCTTTTCGAATGTAGGTCGATGCTTCCCCCCTCCCCTCTTCCTCTCTCTCTCTCTCTCTCGCCACCCTCTCCTTCTTTTTCTCCCCCGGTAGTCTCATTCTCTTTTCTCAACTGCCCCCCTCCACCCTCGCCCTTATAACTCGTATGGTTCATTTTATGATCCTCGTAAGACTCTCGCATAGTTTACTCCATGGACTTGAAGCTTTTACAGGCTTAATGATTATTGGACGAAACATAAAATACAACGATGGACAATTTTTCTTTTTTATTCCTCGTTTTTCCAACCCTCGGAGACCAATGGAAGGACACTTGATTTACCTCTGCGTGCGCTCGTACAGTTCGTTCGAGTTACGTGGAACGATAGTTAAGGGTGTCATCCCCTGTTGATCGAGTCACGTGATAACGGAAACAAGATAAGACGTTTCTGGATAATTGGGCCGGGGATGAATTATGGATGAAAATGGAAGCTCGACGGTCGAGGAAGGTCCGGTGGACAAATTTTACTCCGATCGTACAATTATTTTGATTTTATAAGGAGAAATTTGAGATTCTCGTCTCGTGAAAATTTATCTCAAAGTTACAAAAAAAACAATCTCGAGATATTTTCTTTTTAAATTTCGCTAGTAGAATCATACATTTTCCAGTGACAAGGATGCTTTTTCTCGATTTCTGACGCTTTCGTTTTTTCGCGACAGAGCGAGCAACAGATTTGACAAAAAAAAAATGAACAAAAAAGGAGAAAGAATTCGCCCATGGCTCATCGTCACGTCGAGCGAATTTCTCTCACATTTCTCTCACAATCCCAACGGGAAATCTTTTTCGACCGTTCGTTCTCGTTCTATCTCCCTCGTTTCCTACACTTTCGTGCTTTTGATCCACCGGGAAATAATTCCGGTCCCTCGAGAACGTACGGAGAGAGAGAGAGAGAGAGAGAGGCTGGAAAGACGCCCTCGAGGCAGTCGAATCTTCGAACGAGCGGCTAGATCAGACTCTCTCATACGTTCCTATCGGATACTTGGATGAAACGTTATATATATATATATATATATATATATATATATGTATGTATGTATCTATATGTGTATGTGGGTGTGTGTGTGTGTGTAAAGCTCGTTAGTACGACCAGGCCACCTATAATCTCGTATATAGTGTGTCTGCAAAATTTCCGTGAAAGTTCTCGTCGTGCACGAGAATCTTGTCCATTCTCTTGCATCTGTTGCCACTGAAAGTAGTCCTGTGACTGAGATTACGAACTTTCGTCGTACTATCACTTTTCTCGAGATCGTATCGATATTTATTTTTGTCGGTGTAAATAACACGCTTCTATCGGCTTGGCCAAAAAGTAATTGCGTTTTTTTCTACATATCGCGTTATTCGTGACCAGTTGGTGTAGAAACGCAATTACTTTTTGGCCAAACTGTTCTATGTATATATTTTTGTAATATCGAAAGTAATAACGTGGACTTGTAGGATAAATTAAAAAAATATGAACATTCGATCGAAATGAAATTATTAATTTAGGACAATTCTTATTTTTACGACAGTATAAATATTTCTAATTTTGATTGTTGTAATAATAGCGAATTAAATTATTCGTTCTATTCTCTCTAAATCTGAATTAGTGAAATGTCACTAAATTTTAGTCATATTTTACTAATTCATTTAGCGAAAATTGGGTCACTAATGATTTGTGAAAAATCACTAATTCGATTAGTCAAAAATGATCGCTATAAAAATTAGTAACATTTGACTACGCAATTAGTAGTCGGCACAGCTGATACGTTCATGCAAAAGCCGATTGTAATTCTTCGCATGAATAATATGTAATAATCTCATACGTACCGACAAGAAAACGAAACGTTCATACACTTTTTGATTTTTCCCTTAAAACTTTTATAAAATAAGATTCGCCGTTTCGCACTGCACATGAACTCACTGACATGAGAAAATGACGCCTCCGACATCACAATGGCAGAACAAGGAAGTATCGGGTCGGGAGCTGGCGCCTGTGATTGATCGATCGTTGAGTCCTGTACTAATTGATTAGTGATCGTGTAATATCACTAATTAATTAGTAAACTGTATTGACTAAATAATAGTCAATCGTATTACTAATTTGTTTTAGTAACCCTAATTTACTATTTTTTTACTATTCTATCAGTGAAACGATGCGTTTATCACTATTTCACCAGTAGAACGTGAATTTACTAATTGAATTAGTCATCTTGTCACTAATTCGGATTTAGAAAGTTACGTATTTATTTCCAGATATTATATTTCTTCTATGAATTTTTGAAATAATAATGTGATATCATATTTTTCCAAGTTGATAAGAAGAAAATCGCGACGATTAATATAATTGGCTGAGCCAAAAGGGTTTTAAAGTTGAATTTGATTAAAACGCTCGTATGTTCCCTGAGCGTTCCGTTCTCAGATTATCAATCATTCATAAACCTCGGGCAAACGCTAAGAGGACTAGATACCCTTAGGATGTGTACACACATTTCTCACCCCTCTGACATAGCCGACTACCATCACGAGCTCTCTATCTCTCTACGTGCAGTTACTATCAACGATAGCGGGCCACATTGCGCAAGAGCATTCACCCCGCTCGATACTCGCCGAGAGCAGCAGGGCTCGGCGCCTCTTAGCTTGCCGAGAGAGAACGAATCCAACGAGCCAGCCACCAAGCAGATATCGTGCGAAATGCTAACTAGCCGAATCGAACTATCCGTTGAAAAAAAAAATTGCGCAGGACGTTAAGAATAATTAACGTCGCCCCTATTTTCCCTCGGCCAAATTACATCGAGTTCTAATTTCGTACAAAATCCGATAAATAATGTCGTCGATGGTCTCACCGGCTCGACGAAATTTCTATCGAAAGGGGGTCATTCGTGTTTCCTTTGTATAGTTATTTTTAGATTATTCGGGATGGCCAAAAAGTAATCGCGTTCTTACACACATCGACATGTAGAAAAAACGCAATTACTTTTTGGCCAACGTAATATTTTCTTCGAGGTAAAAAATAAATATCGATAAAATGATTTTATTAGAGGTGTAATTAGTTTTATTCATTAATTCAATCGTGATCGATTGAATCGAAGTATCACAGAAATAAATCGAATTTAAAAGTAAGTAGATATCTGGGATAAAAAATTTTCGATCAATTTGGAAAATTAATCGAGATAGCCTGCTCGTATAAATATTTACTTAATTGCACGAGGAAAAATCATAAAATCCTGGAATGTAGTCTAAAACTTGATTATATCAAAATCGAAGAGTCGGTTTTGATTATGTCGAAACATTTTTTTTTAATTCTACACTTTTGATCGAATTCGCCTAATTAAAACGCAGATCGATATCTGTTTATTCGTTTATATACGGCCATGAATCAAAACCTATCTCAATAAATAAATCACGTCCCGAAAATCAAACTGTAATGACGACGTGTAGAAAAAACGCAATTACTTTTTGGCCAACTTAATATTTTGTTCAATATAGAAAACGAATACCAATAAAATTATTTTACTAGAGGTCTAATTAGATTTATTCATTAATTCAATCGTGATCGATTAAATCGAAGTACCATATAAATAAATCGAATTAAAAAGTAACGAAACATCAAAAATAAAATTGTTTCGATCAATTTGGAAAATTAATCGAGATAGCCTGCTCGTATAAATATTTACTTAATTGCACGAGGAAAAATCATAAAATCCTGGAATGTAATCTCAAACTTGATTATATCAAAATCGAAGAGTCGGTTTTGATTATGTCGAAACATTTTTTTTTAATTCTACACTTTTGATCGAATTCGCCTAATTAAAACACAGATCGATATCTGTTTATTCGTTTATATACAGCCACGAATCAAAACCTATCTCAATAAATAAATCACGTCCCGAAAATCAAACTGTAATGACGACATGTAGAAAAAACGCAATTACTTTTTGGCCAACTTAATATTTTATTTAATATAGAAAATAACTATCAATAAAATTATTTTATTAAATGTCTAATTAGATTTATTCATTAATTCAATCGTGATCGATTAAATCAAACCCCATATAAATAAATCGAATTAAAAAGTAACGACACGTAAAAAATGAAATTTTTTCCATCAATTTGGAAAATTAATCGAGATAGTCTGCTCGTATAAATATTAATTCAGTTGCACGAGGTTATTATAGCAAAATTGAAGAATCGATTTCGATTATCTCAAAAAAATTTTTTTTTTTAATTTCACACTTTTGATCGAATTCGCCTAATTAAAACCCAGATCAATATCTGTTTATCCGTTTATATACAGCCACGAACCAAAACCTATCTCAATGAATAAATCACGCCTCGAGGAACGCTAGTCGATCCGGTACGCGTAAAATACGAGCCAGAAAAAGTACCCGGCCACGTTATCACTTCGCAAGGAGAAAGTGGAAGAGCCGTAGAGAGCTCCGCTTTGGCATCGCAATTCCTCCCACTTCTGGTCGTGCTATTGTCACCGCAAGAAACCGTAACTCTCACACGTTGCTTGCTGGCTTTCTACTCTACGCCGCTACTCGTGCCTCGAACCGTCAAAATGTGTTGAGCCAATTCCAAAATTTCCTTCTCGCCCTCGCCTCGATTTTAATCATTTTAATTGACAAATTGTATATAAAAAAAAAATTGAAATTTATAAGAAAAAAAAATAAATGCTAATAATTCTCGAAAAACTATTCACCGATTCACCGAACGCGACTGACGAAACACAAACAAAATTCGAAATTCCCATAAAAAGTTGATTCTCACAATGAAATTCGAGTGAATAAAAATTTTGGTGAGAAGCGAATAAAAACAAAACAAATAACGAAAAAATGCCGAATTTTATTGCGGGACAGTGCGTTCGTCTACGAAATAGCCATTTGCTCACTCGATTCTTTATCGGGGTGGATTTCTATAGTTATATTCGAGTTATTCTAGAAAAAACTACAGTCATTGGCCATACCGCTATCACAGTGATTGGCACGTTTCATACCTCGTAGCACGGAGTAGACCGAGAAAAGATATGCCAATGACTGTACTAATCCGTGTTCTTAATACGCCAATGACTGCATCTTTTCACACGCTTAAGTGGCCAATCACTGTATCGATCACCGAAAAACTCGGAGATGTAATACCGTGGCAGTGTCGAACGATTGAAGTTGCATTGCGTGCCAATACGTTTATACGCCCAGGACGTAAAGGCCGACGAGGCGAAAACTCTGGCGGAGCATGGATGAGGGCAGAAAGAGAATTATTCTCTTTCGGTGTCCCGCTTGGCGCGAATTTTTTATTTTTTTCTCCGCTTTTTTTTACGACCTCGCCGTTGCGGAGTAGGCGCAAACGCCAACGAATCGAACGAGACAGTGAAAGAGAAAACTACGGTCTCGCCTCTCTCGTCCTCTGCCCGTAGGTTCGTCGCTTTTATACTTTTATTACGGTTATTTCTCGCGGTCGAACATCGCCGATACATAACTCATCCTCTCCCTCGCGTGTTTATTACGGATCTCATTCGTTTTACATAAATTTATCCAACAGTTTTTTTTTTCGTTTTTTCTTGCCCTAGCGAATTGTTCCTGATTTTGTTTCGATTCTTCGGAGATTTTATTTTAATTCCACTAATTAAAATAATAGGAATAATTTTATAATTTAAAAATTTCAAATAATTTTCAAAAAAATTTTAATAATTTTCAAATTTTTTTGCACTTTTTGCAAATTTTCGTAATTTTTATTCTTATTTTTATCATCGTTATTTGTACACAATTATAATTGAATAAATAATCTAATACAACAAAAATCAAAATGTAATAATATGTTCCCCGTGTAAGAAAACATCCAGACCAATAAATTAACAAACCCAAACCTAAAAAGAAGGGAAAAACAAAGTCTCGACCCAATGAATTTAAAAAAAAGAAGTGTTTTTTTTTGAAACGGCCGGGTGTGCGCACGTGTGTTCAAACGTAAGTGCACTCGCTCGCGAAACGTGACGATAACCGTGCCCCGTTCGGAATCGAGAGTAGATGATAGTGTGAGCGCGGACGAAGAGGCAGGCCTCGAAAACGGGGGCGTTCGAGCATGCCTCTTCGTCACGAGAAAGGGAGCGAGAGCGAGAGAGAGAGAGAGAGAAAAAAAAAGAGAGAGAACACAGAGACAGCAGCGCGCACACGCTCAAGCCTTCTTCTCTCGTACGGGCGAAGCGAGAATCAGAGGTGGCGGATATTTGAGGTCGTGAGATATAAATAAATGGTAATATCAACTGTAAGCTTTTCGCTCGGCGAAGTGACGCGATATCAAATGCCCCGTCGCTGGCTCTCGTTCACTCACGAGCACGAATATCGCCTCGGACGACGTGTATATTATCAAATATAGCGCAAGTTTTCATTTTTTCTTCCCTCCCCTCCTCAAGTGATTTACACTTTTCACAACTTTCCTTGACACACTGGAGAACCAAAAAAAAAACATTTCCAAAAACTCGAAGCAACTTTGTTTTTGTATTCTCGAAATTCGCAACAAAAATCGTTAAATAAAAGTTCATCGTTCTCTTCGCATCGCCCAGTCGTCGATTCTTGCTAAGAAAAACGAATTACAGTTTTTTTGTTACCGACCGAGTCGACGGCCCTCGATCGACTCGGTCGGTAAAAGAAGTACGCGGTGGAATTTGAAACAGACGCGATTCATCGAACGGTGCTCCCGTGTCTGGCCGTTAAAAACTAGTTTCGACAAAGATAGATAGAGCGAGATAAAGAAAAAGAAATAAAAGTTATTTCTCAGGGCATCGTGTAGAATCCAGCGGCAATGAGCAAACGAGCGACATATAGGAACACGAGTCCGCTCGTTCGCGAGACTTACTGGTGTAATGACGACCGTTGAGGTAGTTGCCGGTGTACCCACATGTCGGCCGGGAGCGATCGAGACCCACGTGCTTGCTTGACAGCGCCATTCTGTACTATATATACATATACATATTCCCAGCTTGCTCGCACTCGTTCGAAACGCGCAAAGACTTATCTACGTAACCTACTCCACTATAACAGTTTACGGACACTTCCTCATTACGAGAGCTCCGAACGTACGTAGATACACCGATATACATCTACGTACGTGTGAGAGGCTGCGAGTTTACAGGCCGAGGTGTTGACCACATCGTCCGCCCATTATCGACTCAATTTCCCATCATCAAAACCCACAGTCATATGCCATCGGTATTCAAGTAGATACGTAAGCTTCCCCAAAGCATCGTCACATTTCGACATAAATATTGTCCGACCTAACCTAAAATTTAAATTCTCCCGCTAAAAATGTAGAAAAGAATATTCGTTTTATTACAATTAATCACTTTCTCGCTTCCCTGGACGATCGAATCAAACCCACGCGGCTCGATAAACACCGCCGCGTCGGTCGTTTCGCCAAATGGCCGCCCGGCCGCCATTTCGTGGCACGCGCGACTCCAGCGCCATCTCTGGGCGTCCAGTCGAAGCTCTCCGATTCCTGCTATCTCGCGTTCTTCTCCGTGGCTACGACCATTGTCGACGATGCCCAACTACATTGACTGCTCTGCCTCGGGACGCTATACAGTGGCCTGGTTTCATTGCAAACTGCCTCCGAGATATAGCGGAGGAGGTTATAGTACGTTGCAACATAACGATATGTCGTGTACGTACGAAACATAGTTATACGTGTGTGTTTGTGTGCGAACGACGAGGGAGCGAGGCTCGCCCAACGTCTCGTATATTCGAATACCGAGCGTTTCACCTCCGCGAAATACCTGACTCCACCTCTCTTTCAATCCACGCTCTCTTTGAATTGTCGACAACTGTACTAATGCATATGCCCGATTGCACTTACCCGGTGTTTCATGCGCGTCGTTGTTGTCGGCATTGTTACTACGAATCGCGAGCAGCCACCTAGTCATTTGCTTTGCATGAAGAGATCGCGCCGGTCGGGGCTTTGGATGGAAGAACAAATTTAATACGCGAGCGAATAAATCATCGCGCGTATTCGTATTTGTAATTTGTTATCAAAGAGCCGTCTTATAATTTTCATCATACCTGCTGTATTGACTTTGAGTATGAACTTTGACTTAAAGTTCGAGTCGATCTCGAATTCGAATTGAATTTCGTAAGAACATTGAAGACTCGATTTAAATTCGATTTTAATTAGATTATAAGGTTGATCTAACTTCTATTTAAATTTGACTTAAGTTCCATTTTAATTCGAACAAAATTCCATGATAATTCCAGTTTTTAATTCGACTTGAAAATTCGCTTTAATTTTCAATTCAAATTAAATTCGAGTTAAGTTTGTCCCAACGACTTGGACCAAAGTAGTTAAACTTCTTTCCTCGGGCATTTCTCACGTCAATTCACGAAACGTCTCCCGTTTCGAGGATTACGATCGAAATCCTTCTTTTTTTTTCGTTTTTGCACTCTCGTTAAAGCGTTTCCTTTTTACGTTCCCTCTTTCTTTATTTCCTTCCATCTTAATCTTAACAGTCGATCGGTCCTCCAGGCATTGTTGTATCTATCGTGCAAACTGGAGGAGGCGAAGGTGGTTTAACGATGTTGCGAACATGCACAAAGAGAGAGAGAGAGAGAGAGGAGAAGCAGGAAATGCGAGAATGAGCGAAAAAGGAGAAGGCTTTGGCGCGGTTGGTGTTCGTTCTCTGTGTGTGTGTTTGTGTGCTTGTGTTCGGCGCCGAGAGGCATCGGTGGCGTTCAATTCCGTTGAGCTCTCTTTTCTCCAGGCAGGCGGGTTTGTGCTCTCAATAGAACGAGAACGCAGGTGACGGGTCACCGCGGTAAGCTATTTACCTACTTCACTCTACCTATCACCTACTCTACGTATGTATGTGTATGTACCTAAGCGAGTAGGTACTAGTCACCTCTCCGAGAACCGAGAGAGTCTGTTTCCTCGTGTATATGGGTATCGGTCTTCGCGGCCGGCTTGAATTCGTTCCCGCGTCGACTATGATGCGTACCTTCTCTTCCTTCTCACAGAGAAATCGGTGCACTCGATGGCGATGCTCACCTTGTGATTCATCGACGTTATAAATTATTCGTACGACTCGAGATCGTTCCAAATTCTCAGCCCCCTTGCAGGTTGAAATTATTTTTTTTTTGTTATTATGAAAATTTGTCGACGTTCGCTGCGCTATAATATATCAATTTCGTCCATCATCGATCTACCGAATTACTGATGATACAAATTCTGTGATAAACTTGATACAAATTCTGTGATAAACTTCCAAATTCTGTGGAAACTTCGAAACTATTTTTACAAAAATTTTTAAAAAGTTGTGTTTTTTATCTTCCCATTTTTACTTTTGTAAATATTATTTTTAACATACCACGTACGATTTAGTATGCAAATTCTGAAATAAATTTGGAAATTCTTACAAAAATAACAAAAAGAAAAATTGTAATTTTCTATCTTTCCATTTTTACTTTTCTAAATATTAGTTTTAACATACCACGCACTTAGTACAACAATTCTGAAATAAACTTGAAAATTCTTACAAAAATAATAAAAAGCAAAATTATAATTATCTATCTTCCCATTTTAACTTTTTTAAATATTATTTCCAACATACCACATACTTAGTACAAAAATTCTGAAATAATCTTGTAAATTCTTACAAAAATAACAAAAAGAAAAATTGTAATTTTCCATCTTCCCATTTTTACTCTTTTAAATATTATTTCCAACATACCACACACTTAGTACAAAAATTCTGAAATAAACTCGTAAATTCATACAAAAATAACAAAAAGAAAAATTGTAATTTTCCATCTTCCCATTTTTACGCTTTTAAATATTATTTTTAACATAGTCCATGTTTGGTACAAAATTTTATATAAAATATAATTATTTATTAAAAAAAAAAAAAAATGATTATTTCATTATCGAAAGTGATCGATCGAGTCTCGTTGTTCCGATGGTGGGAGGAAAAAAATTGTTTCTCGCACGAGTCGTAAAGACACATCGATACCTCGTCTCGTTCGGTCGTTTTCCACCCGTTGGAAAATCGTAGGTATCGCAACGATGCCCACGCCGCAGCAGCGTTATCAAGAATACCGGGCGTTATTCGCCGATGTGTACCCACTACGCCCGTTATACACGTTGAATACATTCTTTTGTCCGATTTTCCGCCCCGTACTCGAGTTATTCGAAGCATTCGCGACAAGAGAAGCATTGCATTGGGAACGCGTTTGCGACCGGCGAAGTGGTAAAAAAAAAAGAGAGAGAAAGGGAGAAAGAAGAAAGAAAAAAAATGCGACGTTGAAAAATCCATACACCGGTGACTCCCAAACTCTGATTCGCTACGAAAAAGCGGAGTTTTGCCATGGACCGAGTAAATCCAATCATCTTCATTTCCGATATTTTCCTTTTTTTTTGCTTCGCTCTTATTACTTCTCCTCCTTGGCTCGAGCGAAATATCTTGATTTCTTTGAATCTCTCCGACCGTTCTTATTCCACTGCAACGATCGCGGAATAAATACTTGAAATATCCTTTTTTTATTAGTTTATTGCAACGTGAAATTGCATCGAAAACGTCGACATCTTTTTCATTATCATTATTATTATTTTAGTTTTCTATTTTTATTTGTGTTATTATTATTATTATATTTTGCCATTTTTATTGAAATTGTTCTTATTAATATTATTATTATATTTTGCCATTTTTATTGAAATTGTTCTTATTAATATTATTATTATATTTTGCCATTTTTATTGGAATTTTTCTTATTAATATTATTATTATTATTATATTTTGCCATTTTTATTGGAATTTTGCTTATTAATATTATTATTATTATTATTATATTTTGCCATTTTTATTGAAATTTTTCTTATTATTATTATTATTATTATTATTATTATTATTAATATGAATATCAACATCTGAGAGGAAACAATAATAATAATAATAATACATGAATAATTATTTGTTATTATTAGCATTAATTTATGCGAAATAATGAGAGACACATAATCGTCGGTTCAAAGCACCATCCGCAATCAACGGTAAAATTGAAGAACGAAAACAAAAAAGAAAAGAAGAAAAAAAAGCATCGGTAAAAGATTTTTCGCAGCATTTGTAGACGAATCAGACGTGCCGAGGCTGTGACCGCGTTTCTCGTGGCCTAAGTGGCACGCGCCTACCTGCCCTCTCTTCCAGTCACCTCATGCCGTCTCAACTGCCTCCGATCTTCTCTCTCTCCCTCGCTCTCCCCCTTCACTCGACGGACAGCTGAGCCGCAGGTACCTCGTATCGATCGCCTTGTTTTTCGTCGATCCTCCTCGATCGGCCCCCCCCCCCCCACCCTCACCCCGTTTCTATCAATTATCCTTCGTTCGCGAGAGAAGGGGAACTAGCGTCTCGCGCCGAAATCGGGCCCATCGAGGAAAGTAAGGAAGGTCAAGCGCTCGCGATTTTCAAAATCGTGACGTCGTCGTCGCGATTGTAAAATCACTCTAGTCGTCGACGATATATTGCTTTTTTTATATGCTTGGTTCGTTATTTAAAAAAAAAAATTGGAAGAAAATATTTTACCACCCCTTGAAGTCGGATAAGGGTAGTTTTGCTTCAGGCTCGTTTTTTTACTAAACGTTAACGGCCACTTGGATACTTGAATATAATTTCGTAAAAAAGATCGATTATTCATCGAGTTTTATGACGAAAAGAATTTTTTTTTAATTTTGCCCTTTAAAATCGGATAAGGGTAGTTTTGCTTTAGACTCGTTTTTGACTAACCGTTAACGACGGCTTGGATACTTGAATATAATTTCGTGAAAAAGATTATTATTCATCGAGTTTAATAACAAAAAGAATTTTTTTTTTATTTTACCCTTCAAGATCAGATAAGGGTAGTTTTGCTCTAGACTCGTTTTTGATTACCTAACCGTTAACGACGCCTTGGATACTTGAATATAATTTCGTGAAAAAGATTATTATTATCGAGTTTAACGATAAAAAAACAAAATTTCATCCCCCAAAAATTAGATAAGGGATTTCTTTGCATATTTATTTTCGATCGGCGAGCGATATCGATACCACTTGTTGAAATAATTACCGCGATAGATGGAAAACAATGTTGGCATCGTTATTTCCGCCGACAAATCCTTTCATCCCCGTTTCAACCCCGGCGCGTCCACCATTCTCTGTTTCACAATCAGTCTATAGCGTTCCATGCGCGAAAAGTTTTCTCCCTGTACTACTGCGAGACCAACTCACAATCAGCGAGGATTGTGCCGCCTGTGACCGCACACGCAAACATCGCCAATTGCGCAACGGGGATAACGGGGGATGGCGAATAGGAGGGTGAACAACCCTTGCTGTTTCTGCTTTCGCCAAAGCAACCCCTTTTCGACATAGCTGATTTGTATAACGCGCACATACACGTTGAGGGTTGGTACGGTGTGTCGGTGAAACTACAGGGATCCGATTTCACCGGCTGTCTAAAACCAACCCCTCTTGCTAGACGAGTTATATTCAAGCCCCCCTCTACCCCCCGCTTCGAGTCTCCAATCTCGATAACAAACGATATCCCGAATATAGTCATTACTACACCATGCCAGCATGGTACAATAGTTATTTGACATTTTCTTTCCCCGTGATTACTATAATTTTCTCAACGACCCTCGGTACAATAAAAAATTGATGGATTTTGATTGAGCAATTTAGATTTTTCGATTCGACCACTAATTTCGCCAATTCGTTAAAATTGATTCGATCAATTATCACGAGGGAAGAAGAAAAAAGTTGGCAGAGATATATTCAAAAATTCTTCGGAAATTTTTATTTTGGATAAAAATCGAATAAAATTCGATCGAATCGATGGATCAAATTGTATCCAAGTATTTATTCATTGATCATGTATTTATAAAAAGTATCAATCTTTTATTTTAAATTATGATTGTTTTTTTTCCTCAATTTTTTGATAACGAAATAAAAATGTTATCTTTATCCTGGATTTTTGTCGATGAAGTTTTATGACGTTGAAGGAAAAAGACTATTGGCCGTTCAACAAATAGGTCACGTTAGTAGCCAGTGCTTCCATTTTATTTGACTTTTTTTTCCTTTTATTTTCGCGACATCGAATATCGTTTTTCCCGTTCTTGGTTCGGGTTTCCGGTTTGTCAAGAGCGGCCACTCACGGGACTCATATCCTGTTCACCCGTTTCCTTCTCTCTCTCTCACTCTCTTTTCACCCCCCCCCCTTCTCTCCCTGCGTCCCGTCGCTCACAGTACGAAACGAATGCGATTTATCAAGAATCGAAAAATCTCTCCAGAATCGGCGGAATAGTCGTCCCTCAACGTCCCGTTCTACTCTCGTTTGCGCTCGACAAATCGTACGAGCTCTCATGTCGCGTTGCACTTTTTACCCCCCTCGCTTCGCTTCACCCTTCCACCAAACTTTTTCCTCCCTTGCATTCACGGTTACTCCAGATTTTTCCCGATATCACGTGTTTTCCACGAAAGCCAGCAGCGCCAATTTCACGAAACTGCTTTAATCCCACGTCCCTCCTGATACGCGCGAGAAAAACGATTCAATTTTGTAACAAATATAACAACAAAAAATTCAGAAAAATTAAAATCGAAGTAAAGTAAAAAATTCCAACAGCATTGGGCTAAAAGCTCCGTCGCGTTTTCCAACGCATTCCGTATTTTCAATTCGTAGCATCGATAATGTGAAATCCGTAGGTATTTTTCACAAATATTTAAAAAAAATGTGACAAAATTTTGACATTTTCTTTTCAATATGAAAAATATTGTATCCAACCCCTTGACCCAAAAGCATAAAACTAATCACATTATCTCTCCCTTCTGGCCTAAATTTCGCCGCGATAATACGAAAACCGTATACCTGGAAGAAAAATCACCCTTAACGTGTTCACAATCGCTTATCACAATTACATGAAAAATTCATCGTATAACATTATCGTCCCACGCTCTGATTTTCCACCAGAATGGAAAAATTCAACTTCTCATCAGTTCTCTTTTGTCGTTGATTGATACGGACAGGTCTGTTAAGCCGAACAAGAAGATGATAAGGGTAGGTAGGGGAGGTTTGAAGCATCCCTGACCAGGGGGTTGATGGTATCGAGCGTTCGTCCATGCGCTGTTGATACGAGCTAGATAGAGATCGAATTAAGTCGTGGAAGTGGGGAGAGGGGTGAGGGGGTCGCCAATCAACCCTGCAGTCGATCACGTTGAGAGCCAAACCTCCACTCGTGACGCTACGCCGATAGGCCTCGGTGTCACTCTATGTGGCTAGATATCCCCCCGCCCATCTCTGTCCCACTCCCTTGCTCCCTCTCCTATTCTCTGTTGTCGAACGCATCCCGACGCTTTATCGATAGACCCGTTTGAATATCACCGTGAATGTTTCGAGGGCAATCTATTCCCATACCAATTATATGTACATACATATGTGTATATATATTATTATGTAATATTATTTATATATCTATATAATATATTATATCATTATAATATTATTATATTGTTATATTATATTATATTATATTATTATGATATTATATTATATTATATCATTATAATATTATTATATTATTATATTATATTATTATGATATTATATTATATTATTATGATATTATATTATATTATTATGATATTATATTATATTATTATGATATATTATAATATTATATTATTATAATATAATTATATTACATTATTATAATATTATTATATTATATTATCATATTATTATATTATTATTATATTATTGTATTATATTATTATTTTATAGTATATTATATTATTATATTATAATATTATATTATTGTATTATATTATAGTATATTATATTATTATCTTATAATATTATATTATAATATTACATTATATTATATTATAATATTATAATATTACATTATATTATATTATAATATTATAATATTATATTATAATATTACATTATATTATATTATATTATTATATATTATAATATTACATTATATTATATTATTATATTATACTATTATATTATAATATTATATTATATTATAATATTATATTAATATATTATATTATTATTATATTCTGTTATAATATTATATTATATGATATATATAGATATATTGGCTTACGATATATAAACAGACATATAATTGCCAGGCGAGTAAGCATATATATGTGTGTGTATACGAGGGTGGGAGTGAACGATGGAAGAGCATGGAGGCACGAGTGGTCTCGGCCGACACCGAGGGGAGACGCGTCATCGCGTCCATCGACCGCGAAGAATATACACGAGAATGTGCCGTGTGTGTACGCAATGGGGGAGACGCTGTCATATCGTCCTCGCTGTCGTTGCAACGCGCGCGACTACGACGAGTTCATGGCGAATGAGAGCGAGCAGAGTAGGGGAGAGAAGATAACACGAAAGACCCGAGGAGGACAATGCGCGACGGGCGTTTTAATAACGGGAAAATGTGTAACGTTTAACGTGGAAGGTTGCAAGCTGCTAGTGACCATGGCGGTGGGGGGAAGAAAGGGCGCGATGCGCATGCGCGGAAAATCCGCACGGCGCCTAATGGAAGATGGCGATAATGAGAGGCACGCCGGCGGATCGGTGCGCGAAACGACGGATCGACGTCGAGCCAGCCACTTTGGCGTTCGTTTCGTCGTTGAAACAAAATTTTACTCCCTAGTAGTTGTTTTTTTTTTCTTTAAGTCGCGAGGAATTGGCAGTATCGAGCTTTTGTAAGAGGAGTGACTCTCTCGTTCTACCAACTGACCCGAATTATGGCCGGAGGTTTTTTTCTTCTTGTCGCGGGACAGAAGAGAGAAGTAGAGTGGCGAGGAAAAAGGACGTGGACTGCGATGTTTTGATGCGAGGGTTTAACGAGGGCGAGCTCGTAAGAGTGGGGGAAGTAAAGACGCGAACGCGAGGAAAGAGCGTAGGAGAAAAGACGCTTCGGTGAAGATATCGCCCGCTGTTCGACCCTCTTTTGTTTTTCTTCGCTTTATTCTTATTTCTTCGTTCTTCTTTCTCTCCGACTCGTTTCTTTTTCATTGCTGACCGTCCTTCCTCGCTTTTTTTTCTTTCTCTACTTTAACCTCTAGCAGTGCGAGGGAGAGAGAGAGAGAGAGACTGAGCCGTTAGTCGCGATGACAGTCTGCTCACTCTCGGACTTCGGCGACGCAAGAAAGGCTGCTCTTTATAATATTTAAGACCCAAGAGACGCGAGAACACGCGTCTCGTGACTAATTCCGCGCCCTCGTTCCAAACTCTCTCGCGCTCACGAGACCTTTTAACCACCTTTTAAATTCCCATTCATCTCGCGACTTGGCCCTTCGTTTCGTGCTCCGGAGACTTTTATTTTCAGACGTTGACAACAATACTAGCAAAATTTTCTTCGGAATTAAAACTCGCCAAATGAAATTTTTTTTTGTTAAATACGAATTAATAGTTATTTCTCGAATCCCAAATTGTGCAAATATTACAAATTATTTTTTTACAAATATATTATAATATTATATCATTATAATATAATATAATATAATATATCATAATATTATATCATTATAATATAATATAATATATTATAATATTATATAATATATTATAATATTATATCATTATAATATAATATTATAATATAATAATATGATATAATATAATATATTGTAATATAATATTATATAATAATATAATATAATATAAAATAATATAATAATATAATATTATATTATTATTATATTACATATAATTAAAAATTGATTCAAAATCGATATGAAGAGAATTATTTCATTATGTTTAATTCACATTTCCGCCGCAGTCTGGCGCCACTACACTTTTCCTCGCAACGACCGTTCGCTCAATTTTATTATCCAAATTTCGTCACTTTTTTTCCCACTAAATAGATAAACCCGCGTCAAATTCGTCAAGACGTCAGGAGAAAAGATGACGCGAGAAAATTTTGCCCGGAAAGAGGAAAAGAGACGGAGACAGAGAGAGGGAGAGTCTTCGCGTCAGTGTTCCTTTCTCCGTTATAATTGACACGAGACGGACAGGCACGCTTACCGACACGACGGTGAGGAAAAAAAAAAGAAAAATTCAAATGAGAGACGAGCCCGCGAGGAAAAGTGCTTTGCGACGGCGGAGTGGGGGTAGTGGCGCTTTCGCGAGCGGAATAAAATCGAAGCGTGCGCTATAATTTAACTCGAGCGAAAAAGATGCCGGAAAGAAACCGGCGAGAGCGCGGATGAATCGGAGAAAAAGAGAGCGCACGGGTGAGAGGCTAAATATTTTCTTGCACTGGTTTGCTTACTACGTCTTTATACGCAACCGTGCAAAGAGCAGAGCAAATCTCTACAGTCACGGAGGACGTGAAGGGTTCCCACTGTTCGAAACCCAGTTTTAGCGATCGTTGCGGAGAACTAGCAAACTCGGTCTCGGTTCAACTTAGAAAGCAACCGTGGTTATCGATGTTGTTATACACCAGAAATTATTATAAATATAGAAGTATAATCGAGTAATCCAATATCACATTTTTGAATTTGATCAATTTTTGTAATTAAGCGTAGATTATTTATTTATTGAAAATTTGTTCATTTATTTTTTATATCATATTAGTGAATTTTATCAATATTTGCTAAGCGTAGATTATTTATTGAAAATTTGTTCATTTATTTTTTATATCATATTAGTGAATTTTATCAATTTGTGTAATTAAACAAGGATTATTTATTAAAATTTTGTTTACTCATTTTTAATCAATACAATAATTTTCCATAAGATAGATTGAAACTCGTAAAGAAAATTAGTTCTTATCGAAGAATAAAAATTAATTTTATTTAATGATTCTTGTTTTTTTTTTCAAAAATTCAGTCTTGAGATTTATTTCGTCTCAAGTTTGAATAATGTTCTCTTTTTGTATATAAAATGTCGAAAGATTTGAAAAATATCGTGACAGAAGTCAACGACTTTGTGCAATAAAATTGCCCCAATTTTGTTTAAATTTCAATATTTACATCCCACATGGACGAACGATTAAACTAGTGAGCGGAGAATCGAGCGTAGAATCGAGAACGCCGCCCCCCCCCCCCCCCAAAACAAAAAAAACACGATGAGATCTTTTTTTCGTGATTAATGGGTGAAACTGTGACTAATTGTTCGCCAGATCGTCCGATCGTCCGGGGAATTAGAATGTTCTCGGTCGATCGAGTTCTCGTTTCGGCCCTTGGCGCGCATTCCAGTTATAGAATTTATATATCGACGCAATTGGAACAACCGGACTCGACCCAACGATATATCGTATCACGATCCGCGTGCTTTCCTATCTCGTATACCACTTTCAAAAACGGAAACAATCCCGATTAATTATGCGAGTAAATGCGAACGAGCAAAAAATCGCAAGTTTATTCTCTTGATAAACTTGCGATATCAGCTTATCAGAATTATTTTAAGGATAAATCGTCCTCGATGTTCTCGTCGAATTCTCTTTTTTATCGTATCGAACTCGTTCAAAAGTCTCCGATTCGCTTCTTTGGCGAGTTAGCCAGAAGAAAGAGAGAGGGAGATGGATTTTTTGTTTCTAATTTGAATGTTTCAACATTTGGACCATTGTGAGAGACACCGGTACACAGAGCGAAGCATCAACAGCTCGAGGCCATTTCCCCTTTCGAAATACTCGACATTCCGTTGCTACCGTACCGCTTCGAGATAATCTCGCGAAAGACACAGCTGCATTTTTAGTTACAAAAGTCTGGCGTCGTGTTACGACGATTGCGCGTAAAAGGAAATGAAAAAAATAGCGAAAGATTTATTACCGTGAAAAAGCATCTCCTTTTTAGCTAATGGACATTTATATTTTGATTTTTAGTTGGAAATTAGTGGGCGGACTCTTGTGGCAATGATTCGAGATCCGGCGATTATCTTCCAATTTTCGATCGATGGAAAAAATTTATTGACCAATGTCGTTTAGGTCGATGGACATTTTTTTTTATTATTAATAATCAATGTTATTTTTTTTATTTATTTTTATATTTTTATTCTTTATTATAGGAACTTTTATCGAATCTTTTTTATCAATGAATTTTGATTAAATGTTGAAATTATTAATAAATTTCCGCATTTATTTTTTTTTATTAAAAAAACCTTGAAATTTTTGACAAATTAATAAAATGAATAGAAAATTGAGCGTTTCGCAAAATACAATAAAATTGTTGTTGATTGCAGAAAATATTGCGATTAGCGGACGCGCAAAGTTCAATCAAAGGTAAACAAAAAAACGCTGTCTCATTTTTAGTGGCAAAACAATTTCCGTGTCAATCCTGATTTTTGTATAAATTTCGATAAAAATAAAACGAGCAATGATAAAAAGCATTTATGACGCGTGGGTCCAAAATTTAGGAGAATATGAAGGGGGAGGGGGCTATATCCTCCAGACGGTGCGCAGCCTTGAAGCATTATACAAGAATCATCGTCTCTCACTTGGTTAACACGTTTTTACCATTCCCCCATTAGCTGACATTTTTTTTTAATTTTCTTCTTCATATTCTCTTTTACCAAAACATTTTTTGCCACGATCAAACTTCCTCGGATATTTTATTCTCTTGTTATAATAATCTGCTATCGCAGGCCATAACTATAAAAAAAACTCGCTAAACTTAAAACAAAATTATTTTCCTCTACAAATAAAAATAATTTTCTCTAAAATTAAAAAAAAAAATTATAATAATTAATCATTTCGTTTCAACAAGTTTACAAACATACTTAAGACAGAAAAAGATTGATAACGTTCGTTATATAAATCCAATAATCGTGTTTTCATTTCCTTTCCTTTTTTTTAATTTTCTTATTTATATTCTCTTTTAGTAAAACATTTTTTGCCACGATCAAACTTCCTCGGATATTTTATTCTCCCGCTATAATAATCTGCTATCGCACGCTATAACTATAAAAAAAAACTCGCTAAACTTAACAAAAATTATTTTCCTCAAAAAACAAAAATAATTTTCTCTAAAATTAAAAAAAAAATTATAATAATTAATCATTTCATTGCAACAATTTTTCAAACATACTTAAGATAGAAAAAGATTGATAACGTTCGTTATATAAATCCAATAATCGTGTTTTCATTTCTTTTCCTTTTATTTTAATTTCCTTCTTCATATTCTCTTTTACCAAAACATTTCTTTTGCCACGATCAAATTTCTTCGGATATTTTATCCTCCCGCTATAATAATCCGTTATCGCATGCCATAACTATAAAAAAAAAACTCGCTAAAATTAAAAAACATTATTTTCCTCTAAAAACAAAAATAATTTTCTCCAAAATAAAAAAATATCGTTTCAACAATTTTTCATACATACTTAAGACAGAAAAAGATTGATAACGTTCGTTATATAAATTCAATACTCGTGTTTTAATTTCTTTACCTTATTTTTTAAAATCTAATCTCGTCGTCGCGAAACCTCGACGTTTCGAGGAACGGAAGAGAAATCGATTTAGCTAATAAGACTAATATCCTATATATCGATCGTGTATGCATAGGCGACAGTGTCGAGCGAGAGTCCCCGGTGCAATCGAGAACAGGAGACGTTGATTTATGGCAATAAGGCGAATTAACGCGATGCCGACGTTCTAGCGTTATATCTGAATCGAGCGGGGGCAGAGCCATGATTAACGCGTCGCCCTCGGCCTCACCGTGTAGTTTGTACCACTGCGCACGCGCGTCTACGCACAAAGGAGCCCGTTGTCCAACGCGATACGAGTTGTCTCTCCCTCCACCAATCAGCTCTCGCGCTCGGTCTCCCCCACTCTTATCCCGCCCGGTCATCCCCACCACTTCTTCTTTCGCGTCTCGTCTCGGTCCACTTATCTTGCCGAGGTGAGCACGCGCACGGTTGCTCGATATACATTGCTATTAAACCTATACAATAATGACGTACTATGACCGACAATCTGATCAGAATCGTACTTGTATTGCTTACTAATACAAATGAACTCGTGTGAAGTGTGAGCCATACACGAGGCACACTTCAGCATCGTATGATTGATCGATCGAATACTCGAAGTGAGTTATCGTAGGAGCGAGTGAAAGGATCTTGTGACCTCTGTGCGATATCGAGAAAGAAAGAAAGAGACAAAAAAAGGATTTCTGTATCGCAGGTGGAATGGACCAGGAATTTCATCCTGGATCCATGGTCCTTTGTCCATGCTCGATATAAACTCTCCTCGGTTCTGAAGGGAATTAAAAGTATCATGGAAATTCTGTCCTAGGGCGAAAGGAAATATTCTCTCGACAATTGGCTACAGGAGTTTTCCTTTCTACAGAGTTACAGGATTTCTCGTTTAGGACGATTGAACAGTTTGATTTGAAATTTATGGAAGATGCAAAGTTAGATTGTTACTCGGTACAAAATCAAAAATTAAATTTCTTTTTTTGGAGGAAGTTTGGAATCGAGAAATTTATGAAAGGGAGAGAATTAATTCGATCGATTTGAAATTTCGATTTGACATGAAAATTACGAGAATAAAAAAGCTTGTGACAGATTAAAAATCGAATATCGTATTTTCATTAAAAAATCCTTTTTTTTAAATTGTTATTCAAAATTCCAATTTCAGAATAAGAATTAATTTATATCAAATCGATTTGTGACCAAATTCCTTCCCAACCATTTGCGCCCTGGCCAAACAAAAATAGCTAGGCCGTATTAAAACAAGGAGAGAATTAATTCGATCGATTTGAAATTTCGATTTAACATGAAAATTACGAGAATAAAAAAGCTTGTGGCAGATTAAAAATCGAATATCGTCTTTTTATTTAAGAATCCTCTTTTTTTTTAAATTGTTATTCAAAATTCCAATTTCAGAATAACAATTAATTTATGTCAAATCGATTTCTGACCAAATTCCTTCCAAACTATTTGCGCCCTGGCCAAACAAAAATAGCTAGGCCGCATTAAAACAAAGGGAGAGAATTAATTCGATCGATTTGAAATTTCGATTTAACATGAAAATTACGAGAATAAAAAAGCTTGTGGCAGATTAAAAATCGAATATCGCATTTTTATTAAAAAATCCTTGTTTTTTAAATTGTTATTCAAAATTCCAATTTCAGAATAACAATTAATTTATATCAAATCGATTTCTGACCAAATTCCTTCCCAGCCATTTGCGCCCTGGCCAAACAAAAATAGCTAGGCCGTATTAAAACAAAGGGAAAGGATTAATTCGATCGATTTGAAATTTCGATTTGACATGAAAATTACGAGAATAAAAAAGCTTGTGACAGATTAAAAATCGAATATCGCATTTTCATTAAAAAATCCTTTTTTTTTTTAATTGTTATTCAAAATTCCAATTTCATAATAACAATTAATTTATATCAAATCGATTTCTCACCAAATTCCTTCCCAACCATTTGCGCCCTGGCCAAACAAAAATAGCCAGGCCGTATTAAAACAAAAAAAAAAGTCTCCATAATTTGTTAGTCACGCAATCACGACGGACCATAATAAAATTTATACATCCTTCAGCGAAGGACCTCAATTAACACGAACGACGTAATAATGCAATAGGAATGCCAATGAACGATGGCACGTTCGCTATACGACGAGAAAACGAGAAAGAAAGAGAGAAAAAGAGAGAGAGAGAGAGAGACAAACGTTACCCAAGTTCTCAATGACGAATAAAGCAGTCGCGCATATTTCGCCTAGGTCAGCGTTCTCGTGAAATCCTTCGAGTCGAGCCCGAACGACGTTTCGGCACCAAGGCCATCGATGGTCCCGTCCGAAATTCGAGTTTCAAAAAGGAAAAGGAAGAAAAAAGTAGTTTCGAAAAAAGAAACGAAACGGAGGAGGCTCGCGTCGAAACTACATGAAGGACTGGCCTATTTTGTTCGATAAAGCGAGAACATCGACTGGTCCGTGGACCATAGAGGTACGATATACCAGCCCGATGTTGGCCTGGCCCGAGAGCAAAGCCGATACGACAACGACGAGGTCATGTAGACATAACTCTTGTGCCACACCCACGTCGCCCTCCTCGTACAGACGTACTCTAACATCATCGATGTTCCATCTATACAGAGAGGATCTTGGAAAGAATAGAAAAAACAGAAGAAAAAAAAATAATTTTTCATACACGACGCTCCTGGAACAATTCGACGATAAGAAAAAGAGTTGATCCACCGATAAATATTGAAAACGAGTCTCGTCGTATTATTATTTTCCGACGTGATGGTAGCACAGGCTCGAGTCACTCTCGTACGATCGGCAAGGAGACTCGTAATTATGATAATGACGTCCTAAAAACTCTGTGAATAAAAATATTATAAAATCGATTCAAAATTCGTTGCGTGTTTGGATTCATTTTAATTTTTGCAATTATCGTAGTATAATCGAAGTAATTTATAATTTTGCGTTTTTACAATTCTATAATCGTATGTGGTATAATGTAATTAATTGTGTATCGGTCATTGAATTAATTGACAATTTTAAACAATTTTAATTTTATAATTAAAACACAAATTTAAAGATACATATATAAATATTAAAAATATCCATTTACTTATATTGTATAATATAATAATAATAATATATTATTATATTATATTATAATTAATAATGATAATATTAGTATAGGTATAATATATAATATAATTATAATAATCTATTATATTATATTATAATTAACAATTATAATATTATATAATTATATAATTATTATATTACTATTATTATTATTATTATTATATTAAATATTATATTATATATATCATATAATATATAATATAATAAATAATATAATATATAATATAATATATAATATAATAATAATATAATATATAATATAATATATAATATAATATAATATATAATATAATATGATATAAATATATAATATATATATTAAAGATCATATATATACATCTTTTTTATTATAATTTACAAAACTTTATAATTAACAATTATAATATTATATTATTATTATTATTATTATTATTATTATTAAATTATATATTATATATATACATCTTTTTTTTTAGAATATATACATATATATATTTTTAGAATCTCGAATGCCTCATTATCATAATTGTAACCATACGACAAATATATATATATATATATATATATAAACAGCTGTATATGTCGAAGGAGGATGATGACGTTGTTTGTTATATACATATCGGTGATCTAGGCTAACCACGGCCACTATTCCATCGTCGGTTCGTCTTGGTCGTTCTCTTAAGTGGGAGCGTAGCCCCGTCCTCATAACGCGCCTCTACATCTGCGGTGTGTACACAGAGGGCAGCAGCATCTCACCGGCACTAGGCATCGCGCACACATACACATACTGGCCCAACGATCACCGCCCGTAGTATCCACTTGTAAAATATCTCCGAGCTTACACCACACGTTTACACCGTTTCGAACCATCGCACTCGCCAGAGCGCGCTCGCAACGCCACGGAGCTCTACGTACTGTCTTCATATTATACGATGCTCCAGTAAAACTTTCGCACACACACACAAACACACACACACACACAGACTTGGCCTAGCTCGTTTGCAACAAAACGAGGTGGTGGCGCGAAACCGCCTACGATACAAGCTAGTCTCTTGCGGTTTTACGTATCGGCGTGGTCGCTTTGCCCATGTGTCGAGATTGGGCAAAGAGAGAGCAAAACAGAAATGAAAAACGAAACAAAAGAAAAAGACGATGGAAAATTTGCAAGTAGGAAATTCTGAGTAAGATCGCTTTTTACATAAACAAAGAAACATTATATGTGTATGTACAGGCTCGCTGGTTCTGGATAAACGATTCAACGTATCGCAACAAGCGCTTTAAAACAATCAGCTGTCTTTCATGTTTTATGGAGAACAGTTCCTTTTTTTTCAAATTTAAATTTCTGAGCGATGGTAAAATGAATGATTTTTAGGTTATCGATTTCGTGTTGCTAGTTTATGAATTTTTGTTCACTTTGCAGGGTGAATATTTATCATCCCCAATCTCCAAATCCTTCGATGACTACCCTTATTTTTAATACAGTTATAGATTTATCTCCTTCTTTCTCGTAGGTTCGTCCAACCATCGAACGTTACATACGAGCGTTGATAAGCCTTCGAGCTTACATCATCACCTTATTAATAGAGCTCAATTAAATAATGTGGGTTACGTTCCCCGGTTGCCACGAAACGCGACCGAGCGTTACGCAAAGAGTCTCGGAATCAAGAATGAAAGACCCGGGGCATATGCACGAACCGTCCTGGATTCGAGGCTGAATATCTCTATCTCTTTCTGTCTGTCTCTGTCTCTGTCTCTCTTTCACGCTCGCTCTCCTCTTTCGTCACCATCTCAGATCCAACGGATTCTCCTACGAGACGAAGCGAGAACGATCCTTTGTTCGGAAAAAAAAGTCGTCTCGACCTAAAGCCTCGTTTGTGTGAGTTGGACTCGTCCTGTTCCACACAACTCGCCTCTCCCGATTTTTCATAGCGCTTGCCCACTGAACTCCAGTTATTTCCTCGAATAACGAAGCTTCGACGACGCGAATCGTTTGGAATATTTTATACATACGATAAGCTCGCAAAGTCTGCGAAGTCCGTTGTGTTCCGGCAGCGGGTGAACCGGCAAGAGAAGTCAGAAGTCGGACTAGAAGATTTATTAGCTCGCTCTCGTTCCCATCGTGCAACTCCTATCGAGCGTGGAATATATAACCTCTACTCGTTAAGTTTTATCCTCGCGACTTTCTTATTAGCGTTCGAGATCCTGCTCGTGCCTATCCGCGGACTGGAATAGCTCGAGGATTGGACGCGCTCGTGGCGCCAACGACGCCATTTTGTGATGCGCGCGGCGAGTCACGAGATGGCCGCTGGTGGTGGCTCGAACGCGGTAGAGGGCGCTGTCTTCTCTCCTTCGAAGTTTTGATATAGATATGATGATAACAAACTAAAAGTATATTGGTTTAAAGGAAAAAGAAAATGGACCATTTGGAGGAAAAATTTAATGGCAGATTTTGTTACCGACCGAGTCGGTCGTTGATCGTACCAAAAGTGGGTACGGTTTATAAAGTTATTTATACCGCAAACGTGCAACAATGGCGAGCTTCTGTACGGTACTGAAAATGATAAATAAGAGAGAAATAAGAAGAACAACCATTGAGCGACGTTCGAGCACGATGTGAGACAAACAAGGCTGCGGTTGCCAAGGTGACGGGGATACTTTGCGTGCCTTACTGATTGAGAATCCATCGGTCTCTCGTATATTGTGTATACCGCAAAAATGCGAATACCACTGTTCCCCGCCACGGTACAATGGATTCTCGATATACGTGACGTTAACTTTACGAACACATGTGAGTCCACTTTGCTGGTACTTTCGATAATGCAACCGCTGCCAAGGTGTTGCGGGAGATCGATACAACTCAACTCGAAGATAATGAAGCCGCTTGGTTGCACACGCATCTTTTTTTCCTCGCTTCTGTTTGTCGCGCATACCTGAGAAATACAATGACCAAGAGAAAATGACTCGTACGAGATGAAGAAGACCTTCTTCATTTGGCTTGTCAATGATTTTTCGATATTTCAATCACTTATTCGATTTAATCGAATCTAACAGATATTTATCGCAATCGTTTTTTTCTTGGTAAAATAATAATGGGCCCAGAAAAATGGGGCCCAAAAATCGACGGGCCCAATGCCATGAGACCCAAAAATCCACGGACCCAATTCGATGAGGCCCAAAGAACGACGGGCCCAATTCGATGAGGCCCAAAAATCGACGGGCTCAATTCGATGAGGCCCAAAAAATCGATGGGCCCAATGCGATGAGGCCCAAAAATCGACGAGCCCAATTTGTCGAGGCCCCAAAATAGACGGGCCCAATTTTATGCGAGGCCCATTTTTTTATAAGGCCCAAAAATGTATGGCGACAGTTTGTGGGCCCAATTCGTCGGTACAAAATTTTCCGAACGATATACGGAGATGACCGATTTTTCTTAACAACAGGATCCTCGCGAAACTCATCGTCGTTCCAGGTCATCATAGAAATCGCCGTCCCAAGAGTGCTGTTTCTCCTTCGACAAGCGAAAAGTAAGTAAGGCAACGAAGGAAATGATGCGCAGGTGAGAACGGTACTTTAATTACACCCTGCAGGAATCAAGAGAATTCACCTTGGTGCACTTGAAAACTCCTCTTTAACGAGCGTCCAACGATCGACACGATAGCGGCGCATAGATACGAACTCGAAGGTAGGGCAGAGTCGAGAGATGTACGCTTTGTCTCAACGAGACGTTCGAGATTCATTCGATGAAGCACGCCAACAACTTTAAGTGCCATTTTTTTTTTGCGAGAAGCGTTGAACGCAAGTAGTTGTATACAAAAGTAAAAAAGAAAGTTGGAAAGATTTAACACGCGCAATATTGTCGAAGCGTGTTCACACTGTTCTTCAGTCGTCCAATTTTCCGTTGATATCGAACCTTGGTCGAACCTGCTGGATTTAGTGTCGCAGGGACAACGTTTCGTACGATGACGAAAGGGTCGTCGCGTGGTCGAGCAGACGAGGCTCTCTCCTCGCGAGGTTGATACACGCGACGAATCCTTTGTTCACATCCAGCAGACTGCACTTCCGCAAGGAGTTCCCTCGCTTCGTCCCTCTTTCTCTCTCTGTCTCTTCCTGTCATCGCGCGCGCTCCCTTTTCACTTTCTTTTTGTTTTTGGTTGTTTTTGTTTTCGATTGTAATGCGGTGTTGTTTGTATTTGTCTGTGAAAAGGTTAAAACATTGGATATTTCGGTAAATTGAAATATGACGAGATTATAATGGTGATATTCGTGTTACGCGGGAAATTTCCGATTTTGTAACCTCCAATTGAAGCCTTTTTGGACGAAAATAATTTTTTATCCCTGACAAGTGTCGACAGTTGACATTCGGATTTTACTTTCAGGACTTGGGGGGGGGGGGGGGGGGGGGGGGGGTCAGATTTTTTTTTGTCCGTCGAAAAGACTTTGTTGGGTTATTTCTGAATCGGAAATTTCCCACATAACACGAATATCATGAAATAAAGGCGTTTTGGGGCAAAAAAAATGTTGGCTTTATCGACTATACGTTTTTTTGCAAGTCCCTTCCTATGAGGCTCAAAAATCGCGATTTTTAAAGAATCGCCACGGCCACAAAAATTGAGCTATCCGGATGCTCCTTGGCTCGTTGTCGAGTGCTCGGCGAGTTTTTCAAAAAGTTATTCGTGAAATCTTCTGTCGGACAAACGAGAATGGAGATACAGTCTCGCCAAAAGTCATTTTTTCAAAATTTCCAAATTAAAATTCCGGTGAATTTTAATCCTTTCTCAGGCTCTAAGAACTTATATCGATCACAAATTTCCCCTAAAACAACAAAATAATAGTTTCGCTTCAGAATTTTCACATTTTATCGACCATAAATAAATAAATCCTTATTTCAAGTTTTTAACATTTTTCTCCCAAACTTGTTTCCTCCTCAACCAAAATACCGTCCTAATCTTCATCATCCCCAAATCCCCAATTCCAAAACTCGATTGTCCATCAAACCCAACCGCATTTTATTTTATCAAAATTTAGTCAGACCCAATCCTGGCATTCTCCTTACCTCAATAAAATAATCGAACACTCTACAGCAAAAAAAAAAAGTATTCCCCCAGACCGATCGAACGTCTGCGCCAGACACGTGATCGCTGTCACAAGCGTTGTATATCACGTGGGCGTTGTTGTTGAATTTATATATTTATTCGAAGAGAGAAAATGTTTCTCGTCCTCAAGTGGCAATCCCACGCAAGTTTACCACTATTATAGTCCGATTGCAAAAATAAGGGAAAAAAAGAAATACAAGCACCCCCCCCCCTCCCCCCCACCCACCCCCTCTTACTCTCTCCCTCTCTCCCATCGCCTTTCTCCCTCTTTCTCATCGTCTTTCTCTCGTTACTCGTTTCATAGGTAGAACCAGCTCAGCCGAAGCAAAATTTTCAACCTACGCCTAAATCGTTGCCATCGCCTCGAAGCCCTCGAGGTAACGTACACCAGTGCCAACGTAGCACGCGGAGTGAAAGCGAGACTTTGGCTCGTCGTATCGCTACTGCTGTTATGTTGTACGAGCTCGTCGCTACCCTTTCCCCCCACTCCTCTCACCTTAATCTCCCTCCTCTCTCCGCCATTCCTCCCTCGCAATCTTTCTCTTTTCATATCATCGTCGAAGCGTTTGTGTCTCGTTCGAGGGAACCGTGTTGGACGAGGCCAAGCGTGCACTTTTACTCGATCTGAAAACGTGGCTACGACGAGGCTCATTCGATTACCGGTACTTCAGTCACACGCTGTACGACCCAAAGTATTATTATAATGTTTCCAGCTCAACGATACGACGGATATTAACCATCGGGGCACAGTGATTGGCCACCGTGTATGTAAATTTTGTAATCGAGTTTTGATATTTATACGAACTCTCTTATTCGGTAGTTGACACTTGGGGACACGACGTCCGACTGTTTTTGTACACGAGTCCACGATCCTGTTGTTTATTTTTATTTTTGAATAAATTTTGAGATCGTTGGGAAATCGCTAAACGAGGGATATTATTTCTTTATTTTGGGCTTGATTGTTCTCGTTGTTCCTTCTTCGTGAAGTAAATTATAAACACGTGGTCGAGTTATATCGTACGTCGTGATTGCCAAAAAAATATACAGTCGTTTTCGCAATCGGTGAACAAACTTTTCTTCCCATATATATATTTTTCTTAAATAAATATACGTACGATTATAAAATATTTAAAAAACAGACCAGATCATTATCGAATAATGAAAATAATTCAATAACTTGATAAAAATATTTGGGGACTTTTTCCATTTTTTTTTTTTATTATTTTTTTTTTATTATTTCTGTAAAAAAAATAGAAATTTTGATAATAAAATATTAACAAAACAGACTAGATCATTTTCGAATAATGAAAATAATTCAGTAACTTTATAAAAACATCTGGGTATTTTATTCCATTTTTTTATTTATTTATTGATTTATTTTTTCTGTAAAAAAAAAATACAAATTTTGATAATAAAATATTAAAAAAACAGACCAGATCATTATCGAATAACGGAAATAATTCAATAACTTGATAAAGGCATCTGGGTACTTTTATTCCATTTTTTAAATCTATTTATTAATTTATTTTTTCTGTAAAAAAAATACAAACTTTGATAATAAAATATAAAAAAACAGACCAGATCATTATCGAATAATGAAAATAATTCAATAACTTTATAAAAACATCTGGGTACTTTTATTCCATTTTTTAAATTTATTTATTTATTTATTTCTGAAAAAAGAAAATACAAATTTTGATAATAAAATATTTAAAAAACAGACTAGATCATTATCGAATAATGAAAATAATTTAATAATTTGATAAAAACATCTGGGTACTTTTATTCCATTTTTTTATTTATTTTTTCTGTAAAAAAAATACAAATTTTCATAATAAAATATAAAAAAACAGACCAGATCATTATCGAATAATGAAAATAATTCAATAACTTGATAAAAATATTTGGGAACATTTATTCCATTTTTTTTCTTTTTTTTTTTTTGAAACAAAAAAAAACACATTTTGATAATAAAATATTTAAAAACAGACCAGATCATTATCAAATAATGAAAATAATTCAATAACTCGATAAAGGCATCTGGGTTAACCACTGTATCCCGCGCACTTTGAGATCGGCCAATCACTGTACGATTCACCGATCGCTTTCGCGTTCTCATTATTCGTCTCCGGCTGGTCTTCTTTATTTTATAATAGTTGTTCCCATGTTCATTAAATACACGCTCGATCGAGCGAAAACGTTTTCTCATTGATATGCTAGCTTCTCTTTAGACAACCAGAGAGAAACACACACACACAAACACACCCATAGAAAACAATACAAAAAAAAACAAAAAAATAAGAAAAGTCCGTATCATATCGAGTGAAGAACTAAAGTGGGTTTGGAGTTTACGAAAGTACGTGACGAAAAGTGTTCTTGAGACGCTCGAATCGGAATATACTCTCTTTTATGGTGTGAGAATGAAGCGGAGTGGAGCAAAGAGAGACAGAACTTTCGCTCGTTCTAACGATTATTTGCTCCGTGAAACTCTCGCGCAGCCTCGAGAGAAAAAAAAATTGAAAAAGGAAAGAAAAAAGTTAAAAAAAAAAAATTTAAAGAAACCGAGCGATATAACGTTCTATTACCTCGAGACGTCGTTCGCGTTATCGCCCCGGTGTAGAGTCGAAAAACCAAGAGGAAGGAAAAAAGGAGAGCCGATTCTTTTATTTACCGTAGAAATTTTGTCGGTATTTTCGTTTTTTTTCTATTTTTTTTTTTTTTCCTCTTCGTGGAATAGAACGTTTCGTAAAAGGCGAGCGAGAGACGACCTGAGCATTGGTCGAAGTAGCCCACGAGGATTTTCACCGTGATGAGAAACTACGGACTTCCCGATACTTCCCAATTTCTTTATTGAGCACGTTGAGAAAAAAAACATTACGTTTCGTACGATACGCGGTTAGATATAAAAAATGTTTTATCGAATTTCGAAAGTTTCTCGTAGAGATGAATTTTCTACGAGGTCGAAGCAAATCCGATGATTTAATCGAATTTATTTTTGAGCGCTGTTTTTTTTTTATTATTATTTACGAAAGAAAATAACGGATTTATTAATAATTTTACTCGAACGGAAAAAATTGATCAATTTGCCTAATCCGGCGAACGCTAGGAAATATTTGTTTAATGATATTTGAATTTTTTTCAAGAATTAATGAAATTTTAGTAACTAAAAATTCCAACGGAATTTGTTTTTCTGAAAAAAATTATTTTTTTTAATTTGGTAAAAAAATTATTACTGGAATATTGACGTTTTTTTTTTTAATTGTTCTGTTTGCTCAAGGGTGTTCGAGGTCGTTATCTACTTAGGTCAAGCTTACCGGCCTTACTTTATTCTCACCAAGCAGAAGAAGGAGAAAAAAAAAGGGACGAACCAAAGCGAAACGAAAATTCTCGTTATCGACACGAGACGAACCAAGAAGGAAACCTGTCGAACAAAGAACTCGGCGAATGGGTGGTGTATGCGCGGGTGCACAATCCTCATCCTCTTAACGATAAATCGTCGGGAGAACGAAAGAGGGTGAATTGCTAAGGGCAGATGCGCGTATTCGAGTATTATAAATTTCTCGAACCGTTAATAAAAACACGAAATAAACGGATGAAACGAACAGGCTTTAGTTCCAAGAATTCGTTGATTTTTACAAAAATCAACCCTGTCGAGTCGTGTTGAGGATAAAATAAATGTAAAACTCTCTAGTTCTTCGGCAACTGTCCATATCCACTTTAAAAAAACGATAAAAGAAGCGTAAAGGTAAAAAAAAAGAATGAGAAAAGAAAAAAAGTTTTTCAGAGATTCCTCATTTAAAGATGGCTCCCAGAACTCGGAGGATCGCTCTCCATTTGCCCTCCCCTCTACGTTCTTGCGTATTTGCTTCCGTCGTTGTTCCCCACCATTACCAATATTGCCTCGTCCTCGTCCTCTTCCCGTCCTCGCTACGTTCGTCGACGAGGAACGACCCTCGCCTGCTTTTTCCCATCTTGGTTGCCCTCGACCCTCGTTCACCAAAGCTGTATCCTTCACCACCATCGTATGTATTACGTACACACATATATACCTATATATATATATATATATATATATATATACATGTAGAGAGAAAGAGAGACAGGAATATATATATATATATATATTCTCCTCTTTCTCTACATATCCATATATCTATATATCCATATATCTATATATCTATATATACATATATCTATATATCCATATATCTATATATCTATATATCCATATATCTATATATCCATATATCTATATATCTATATATCTGTATATCTATATATCTGTATATCTACATATTTATATATCTGTATATCTATATATCTGTATATCTACATATTTATATATCTGTATATCTATATATCTGTATATCTATATGTCTGTATATCTATATATCTATATATCTATATATCTGTATATCTATATATCTATTTATCGATATATATATATATATATATATATATATATATATATCGATATATATATATATATATATATATATATATATATATATATTTGTACGTGGATGTATATGAGTGAACGTTTGGTATATAATAGACGCATATAGCAACGTAGGATATTATGGTACGAAGCCAGAAGCACCAAAGTCCAATATAACAACCCTGCAGTGGATTCGTGTACTATACAGTGTGCGACTACAGCTCACCCCCCACCTCACTCTCTCTCACTCTCTCTCTCTCGCGCGGTTTTTTTTCCTCGTTCTCGATACCACCTCACCCTTCAACAACCGACCTGACAGCCTTGTCGCATTCATTCGAGGGCCACCACGAGCGAGCTCCCTATTCATTCGGGCTTCGACCTGGAAGGACGAGATTCTCAATGCGCGTGGAGATAAAGGAGACGGACGGGGACCTCGTTGTGTGCGTGAAAGGGACGAAAGGAAAAAATCGCCCCGTTGTTCCTAACCTTATTTTTCTTTTTTCTCTTTTTCATACTTCGTTCGATTAGCGTCGTACAGTTCGTCGATAATGCCGAGTCATTGGAACACTCGAGATACTTTACCCTCCTTGATAAATCTCGGAAATTTTCTTAATCCACGATTCAATGATAATAAATTATCGACGGTTTCGCGAAGTAAATTCTACGATCACGTCACTCCCGTTTACAAACGTTTGAATTTTTCATTAATTTTTTTTATATAAAGTTTGTTTCTTTTATTTTCATTAAATTCAATATTTTTGTATTTTTTCCAAAATATTTTTAATCGTATTTCAAATATTTTTGATCGAAAAATACTTGAAATACGATTAAAGATATTTTGATTGATATTTTTCGATCAAAAATATTTGAAATACGATTAAAAATATTTTGAAATGTTATAATTATAAGATTTTTCGATCAAAAATATTCGAAATACGATTAAAAATATTTTATAATTAAAAAAATTTGTTTACCTACTCTCTTTTTCGTTGGATACAAAATTTTCGAACGCAAAATTCCGTGGCAATTTTTTGTTTCGTCGTTTTCATCGTAGGATCGAAGAGAGAAGTTACCCCTTGGGGTTGCCAACAACGGTAAAGGAACCCTCGGACTTTCGGTCCCTCGCATCCTGGCTATATAACCACCCTCGCTCTCACGAATCATTCTCTCTCTGCCATCCAACCGGCACGGTGCTGGCGGGTACGAAGGTTCGTGCCGCGATACTTTTGCCTACTGGCTGTCTACATCACCGGTATAGAGAAACCGTCGGGCAATGGGGAGAAAACAGGCGCCCCTTCGAAATATCACTCCCCCTCTTCTCTCGTTCCTTTCTTTTCTTTCCCTTCGTTCTATCTTCCCTCCCTCCCCCCCCCCTCTCTCTTTCTCTCTCTCTCTCCATATAAAAATGTAGGGAGAGAGAGAGAGAGAGAAAAAGAGAGAGGGAGGGGGTGGAAGGAAGAGAGAGAAACAGAGAAAAAAATGGAACGATTGATAGAGATGAACATATATATATATATATAAATACATATGTCCATCTTTGTCGATCGCTCGATCTCTGTTTCTCACTTCGTCCCAACGTTTCCCTCAAATCCCATCTGCCACCCACGACGTCGATGCTCTTTGGTCGTAACCAAAATGCCGGAATGAAAACCCCAAAGAAGCCCTCTCGTCGACGTAGCGTGACTCGTATTCCATCCGGAAACGACGTTTCCACATTTTTCCTTAAGGAAAACTGTCCCGTTCCTGTACACCACCCACGTTATTTTCACTCGTGCGAAAAGTAAAAAGAAAATACTACCTTGACAAAAAATACAATACGTCGATGGAAAATCCAACCAAATTTTATCAATTTCAAGCAACAATTTCCCAGTTCACGTTTTAAATACGATAAATATTCGATAAATTTACAATTTTTTTTATACCTAACTTTTTTTTTTTTCAATTACATAATTAACATTTAATAATTCCCTCTTCATATCTATTTCTTATTTCCATTTCTAATATCAACGATACGGAAGTCTCGAAGATGCGCACGATGTTAGGAATGGGAATAAGACTAATGGCGAGGGGGAGGGGGAAAGGGTGGGGTCGATGTAGCGCGTGAATGGTCTCTCTTCAAAACGCACTTATCTTATCGATCTCGTTGCAAACCGAAAGAACCATGCGGGAGATCCCCCCCCCCCCCTGCTCCTCTCTCTGCCCTCATCGCCTCTCTCTCTCTTTCTCTCTCTCGCGCGCGTCTCGGCGCTCGTAGCGCGAGCAACCGGCATCTGGTCGACCTAGTGATACAGTTATAGGCGATCGGTGCGGTAGCGGTGTGTGATGCGTTTCACGAGTATTAACCTCATGGAATCCGAGCGAATGAGATACATACACTGCGAAAGAAAGAGAGAGAGAGAGAGAGAGAGAGAGAGAGAGAGAGAGAGAGAGGAGAGTATAAGCCGAGAGCGCGAGGAAGGATCGAGGTTAACGATAAGACCTTTCTTGAGACGCCACATCGTGGAGCATTCTAAAACCATGAGCCAGATGGGCCGTTCTCGTTCATCTCTCTCTCTCTCTCTTTCTCTCTCAGCGTGTGTGCTACGAATGAACAGAGAACGTACAAAAAGGCGAATGAGATTGAGAGGAGGATACGATCTTCTTTCTCCCTCTCTCTCTCTCTCTCTCACCCTTTTCCTTCCTTCTCGAAAGACGAATTTTTGCACATCGACACGGCAATTAACTTTTTCTTCTTTCCTCATACGATAAACAAGATAATATCCGTACGCGTTGATATTTCTGCGCGTATATTTATAAGCTACGTTAGGTCGTGAGTCAGCGCGCAAAACGCTGGAATGAAATTGAACGAGCGGGTCGGCAAGTGGGGGGGGGGGGGGGGGGGACTCTTGGCTCACATAACTTGCGGAAGATAGAACTTTGATATATTTTATAACTAATAATAATAATAACAACAACAAGCAATAAATAATAATAATAATAATAATAATAATAATAATAATAATAATAATAAGTAAAAAATAACAATAATAACAATAAGCAATAAGTAGTAATAATTATAAGTAAATAATAATAATGGTAATAACAATAATAATAATGAGCAGTAAGTAATAATAATTATAAATAAATAATAATAATAATAATAAATAATAATAATAATAATAAGTAAATAATGATAATTATTATAAGTAAATAATAATAATGGTAATAACAATAATAATAATGAGCAGTAAGTAATAATAATTATAAGTAAATAATAATAAGTAAATAATAATAATAAGTAATAATGATGATAGCGATTATTATAACAACAATAAAAATCGTACGGTAAGTGAGGAAACGAGAAAACGAACGGCGCAAACCTCCCACGGTTTGTAGATACTGATACATCGGTTGTCTTTCGGTACAAGCTTCGCGGTAACGCGGCGCAGTGACGATGGGTAGTCAACGTTATAAAGCCCCCCCAGGCTTTCTAGCGCTGGCCCGATCGGCCCACGCGCCACGTTCCTGGGGCAACGTCGAAAGATTAACTCGTCCGTAGACCGAGATCTTGGATCGCGCGACGATTTATGTCTCGCGCGAACGAGACACAAAAAAAAAGTCTCGTTTTATCCTATAACGCGAATCTACATTATCGACCGTCGATAATCGAACGGTGAAAACAATTTTTTTTGTATCTTTTGCATTTGTAGGTGCGACGGCAATATCGATTTTGAATAATCGATTAATTTAGATCAATTGCTCGATTAATCTCTTCGCTCTTTTAGTTTTGACGCCTTTTTGAAAAAAATTCCTCCTCGTTCCTGAGAAGATTGAAGATTTCGTGGGACTTTGGCGTTTTTCATTAACGTGTTATATCATCGAGGTTATTGTTTCGAGATGAGCAACAGCAGGACGCTGTCCGTCGACCGAAGACAGAACGCAATAGTTCGCCGTGGGTGGCGCGCACGTGCGCTTCGTACGTTTCCCCCACCACTCGGGCTCATCCAGTCGGCGTGGTGGTGGGGATAGCGCGTCTCCCCCACTCCTTTCTCTCTCTCGCGCTCACCCTCGATCTCTCGCTGCTTCTTACACAAGTATAACTAATTTGTACCGAAACAACCACCGTGTCGTCTCGAGAGTGGCGACGTAGTCGAAACGACGACCGAGTGAGAGACAGAGAGAGAGGGAGAGACCGGTAGGCCGTTTCCAATGTGTAAGCATAATGGATGCTCGAAAAACGAGGCAGAAGTGAGGTGAAGAGAGCTGACCTACTGTCGCAAGTGGCTCAGGGCCGACGCTGTCCAAATCGCCGCTCGCTCGCTCGCGCGCTCGCCCTCTTCTCTTCCCTTTCCCGCGCAATGTGCCCCAAGAGTCGTAGTGAGATGCGCGTTGGAACTCTGCTTCGCTCGCTACCCCCTCTACTTCGCCTCATCCCCACTCCTAGCACTCGCTCCCCACCTCAACGCTTTCCATCGTGCGATTCTCATCCGGTACTCCGGTATCCAGGTCTCCATGGTCTATCTAGCCCTCCTCGTGGCCTCAGCTTTTGACTTGCCCCCGACGCTACTTCCTCTCTCTCTCTCTCTCTCTCTCTCTTTCGCTCTCTCTCTGTCTCTCTCTCCGTGTGTCTCTGTCTCACCCTCTCATCTCCCCCCGCCCTCTCCATGGCACTCCTCTCGTCACCGTGACTAACCAAGGGAACACCGAAAGCCAACCTCGACCCTTTGCACTTTCGACGAAATTATCATTTTAGGCTCTTTTGTATTTCTCAAATAAAAAAAAAACAGGAACGTGCGAAGACATGTGGGATAAGAATAGAGAGAGTTGATGACCTCGGGGTCGTAAATGTGAGATTTGAAAAATTTCTTTGACTTTTATTTCGTTCGATTAATGACAATATAATCGAATCCGTCGTTAGGAATTTTTAAATTGGATTAGAATTGTTTTGACGGATCTATTTTTGATTTAATACGATTAATTTTATAATTGTGCATTCGAGGTTGACAAAACGATGGGTTTTTCTTGCATCGATGGAGGTCAAGCTTGTTTGATAATGAATTTGACGAAATATCGAGGAACAAAGTGAAACGTTTTGTCGAACGAGAAATTATGATGAGGAAACGATGTACCGAGTTTACGTTTACGGTGTTGTTGCTGCGTTTTTTCTTTCTTACTTTTTTTTTTTAATTATTGTTATTATTTTCATCTAAAATTAAACTCGACTCGAGAGTCTTCCTGGTTCTCATAATTTCGATGTATAACACACCATTAAAATAGCACACGCCGCTTGAAAGTACTTGTGCTGCTGCTGCTACGCTCTCTCTCTCTCTCTCTCTCTCTCGCTCTTTTCCTCGCCATCTTTCTCTTTCTTTCTCTCTCTCGTATTGCGCGAATGTATATCGCTCTAGCTGTACGGCCTCTTGCGCACTTTCGATATTAACTCCCGCCCACGGGGCAGAGTGAAAATCAGGCAGAGCTCTCGATTCGAACGATGCCGAGTAGAACCGAGAGGCGCTCTCACCCTAACAGAAACTTCGATACACGGGTAAACATATATATATATATATATGTATATATATTTATTTATACGAACCATTCCACGACTGGAATATTCTTCAACGAGTCGAAAAAATTCTCTCTATTACGACGGAAAATTAAATTCAATCTACTTGAAAAATATTTTTCGTATAAATATCGAATTTTTATCAAAATTCACATTTAATCGACGGAAAATCGAGCCAATCGTTTGAAATAAAAAGAAAACAAAATTTGTTGAATAATGGCAAAACAAGAATTTACAAGTTGGAGAACAAAATCGATACGAATTATTTTTGAATTAACAAAGTAAGACATATACATATATACACGTACATATATAATTAATAATATTAATTATAATATAATATAATAATATTATTATTATCATATATTATATAATATTAAATATTATATTGTTATTATTATTATATAATAATATTAATATATAATAATGTAAATATATTATAATTATATACATTATAATTATTATATAATATTATATATTATATTAATTATAATTATAATATTATATTATATTATTATTATATAATAATATTAATATAATATTGTTATACACATTATAATTATTATATAATATTATATATTATACTAATTATAATATTAATATTATATTATTATTATTATTATTATATAATAATATTAAATATAATTATAAATATATGTATATATAATTAATATATATTAATATAATATATATATATACATATACATGTAGTGGAGGACAACACTCTCTACTTTGCCGTGGTGTTCAGTACTTTCAAATTGCCATTCTTTACAACGGTACGTAGGGGCGACGAAGAAGGAAAGACAGTGGGGGGAACGGGGGGCTACCAACACAAGAGAATACACGCTCGCCATTTTCACTTGTGCGGCGACCGCGAGCTCTCTCGTTGTGCACCAACGAGGTTTTCATCGTACGCCCATTTTCGAAACTAGCTTCACTTTCCACCCGGTGGACCCGATCGAGAGCTGTTGAACTCTCGTCTCTCGCGTATACCGAAGCTTTGCCATCGTTGATCTTGAATACCTAGCGCGAAAAGAAAAATATTAGAAACGAAACAAAAAAAATCAAAATTCAGAATAGGCAAAAAAAAACGTTAACTAGCCACTCGCAAAACGATCGTGGATAGAGCGCGAACGACAAACGGCGGAAACGATAAATCGTACGTTCAGCTCGAGTCTATAAAAAACGTGTGTACAAAGGTGGAGAGCGAGCGTCAACATTATGTTTTTTTCTCTTTCGATTCGTCGTATTATTATTCGATTTTCAATGAATTTATGTTTTTTTTTGTCATCGATAAATTTATGTACGTCAACGATAAACGATTATTGCCCGTTCGCTAAATGTTTTCGAGCTGATTTCACGACTATAGGCAAACTCCCCGGTGACTTAAACTCGAGCATCGTTTATTAATATTCATGAGAAGGCTTCTCGTGACACGAGCCGCAACGAGCGGGAACGAGCGATGAGAATAACGTATATACATATACATATATCGGCTATGATATTTTTCTAAAACGCAAACTTCAAGATAAGAAGCGTACATAAATTTTCCGAAAAGCTGAAAGTCTAATAAACATTTGAAACCTTTCGGGAGATATCGGCGTTTGAAGATTGGCGGGCTCGTTATGCGCATACACGCGCGCGCAGAGATAACGCGCATACACGCGTGCGCAGAGATAACGCGCATGCGCAGACACGTAGTGGGGCGCGCATGCGCGTATGCTATACCCACGTAAACGCGTTTCTAATTACGATTTATCGAATATTTCTCAACAAAAACGTTCGACCCACTCCTAGTTACAATAATAACAAAAAGAAATTAGGAACAAAATTATTTCGCTTATCAAAAATCGAAAAATCATTTAACAAACAAAAAAAAAGGAAAAATGTTTTTCTAAAAACGGCTGAGATTGGCGAATCCCTTTTGCGAAAATAATGAAGAGAGAGAGAGAGAGATCTCGGAGCATCGTCCTTGCGTTAATTTTTTTTCGCTCTTTAATCCGCTATTATCCTTATTTTCCTTTCTCTCGCTTCGTGTGCCGCTTATATCCATTATCGTTCCTTTTTATTCTCATTTTTTTGATTTCAGATCAGCTTTTATTTTCGAGAAGTATACGAGCCCGCGGACGGGAGGACAACGCGCGGTCCCCTCGATACGCCCTTTCCCTCGACAATCGTCCTCGTCGTCATCGTCGTCGTCGTCGTCGTCGTCGTCGTCGTCCGACACACTGAATTATTCGCAAAGTAATATCTCTCGGTTTCACGTGTGTGCACGACATAGCGGGTGATTGCAAACGCGACCAGCACGAGATCCAGTGTGTATATGTCTGTGAGCTATACCCGAGAGTAAGTAAAAGTTGTTATAAAGTTCTCTCTCTCTCTCTCTCTCTCTCATTTTATCTCTGTCTCTCTAACGCAATGCGTAATATGTATATTATTTTCTTTGTAATATACACACACACACACACGCGCGCACGTGTGTTTGTGTGTGTGCGTGTGTGTGTGTGTGTGTGTGTATGCTAAGCTGACGTTGAACGAGAAACTTATATTTCATCTCGCTCGCACACCGGAGCTCCCCTTGGTACAAACGTAGTCAGCAATTGCCCTCTCCCTACGGCTTTCTCCTCTGCCTTCGTCGTTGCTTGCTATATGGCCTCTCTTGTGTCCGTCCCCGAGACTCTCTCTTTTCGCCGTCTTTTTTTTTTCAGCTTCTTCCTTATTCTCATTCTCGAATACGAACGTTTATATTTCGATCCGTAAATACGTCGCTTTTTTTCTTTTTATTCTTTTGTTCTTCAAGCATACGTTCTCGAAGCACGTGCGACGCCAGAACGCGCATGCGCGCGAGTATCGATAAAATACATTCTTTGTTATATCGGGGACGTTTGCTGTTTATCTTCGAAAGTTGCGAAATTTTTCGAATTTTTTACGGGAATATGCTCGTTTTATTGGAATTGCGTCGATCGGGCTTCATCGTCGTGAGTCGAACGTCCCGCGACGCGCATGCGCGCTTAGCAGGCTCGCTATTGGCTGCGCGCTGCGACGCGCATGCGCTCTAGACAGCGTACGCTACTACGCATGCGCAAATGATCGCGCATGCGCGTAAGATAGGACGCATTTATGAATTGTACGAACTTTAAACGCTCGTTTATTTCTAACCTCGATCGAAACAATCGCTCGAGCTTACTCTCCGTAAAAACGCTCATGGTACGGATAGCGAGTAAATATTTAACGCTGTATAATTTATCCACATTGGTGCGCAACCCGTCTCGTTTCGTTCTCTCTTCGACATACCCGATTTCCTTTGATTGGAAATTAGTTCCGCAAATTAGACGTTACGTACGGTCATCCAGCGTATTTTCTTCGCGTCCCTGGCATCTGTGTGCCTTAATCGCGTGCGTGCTACTCCCGATAAGTGACATCACTCGTCCTCGTGGCGATTACGTAAATTAGTAGGTACATATAATATCGTTACAGGAGGGGCCGCTAACAACTAGCCGTTTAATATTACTATATTTTTTTCTTTCTTCAATGCAAAATGACGCCAGCTTTATTATCGACAATTTTTATTATTATTATTATTATGATTATTATTACACCATCGATTTCTGATAATCGATTACCTCAATACCGACGCATCGATAACTTTCATCGTAAAGTGGTAATCGAAACTTTATCGACTTTTATCTACGTTGATCGACGAATTAATAAAATTATAAGTATAAACGATTTAATATTCCGTAAAATTATTGCAATATTTACGTCAATGGCGACCAAAGAACAAACACCATTGGAGCTTTTGTCCCTTATTTCTTTTCCAGTTCCCGAGCTTATATAAAATACAAACGACGTATAAGCTTCGACCGTGGTATACTTCTTTCACGTCCCTCATGGCATCCTATCTTTCTACACCAGCTTGGAAAATCGAATTTCGCACTCGAGATGAAATGCCCATTCGCCCTCGTGCTTGAGTATAAGAGCGTCTGTGTCCTCCAAGTTTCCAGTGTGGTATAGAGCCTTCGAGTTTGAGTGTATGTGTGTGCCCTCATTCATTGGATTTTTCTTGACGCCTTACCGCCCTGAGCTTTTCCAACATGTATATATGATGGAAAAGCTCAAGGCGGTATATATATATACATATACGTCTCGGTGGAGATTATTGAGTAGAACGCTACGAAGTACAAAGATTGGGTTTGTCATTGAATTGTCCTCGATGAAAAAAAGGGAATAAAATTTACCAAGTGAGAAGAGTGTGTGTTAGAAACCCCAATTATCTCTCGGATGGTTGTTGTTTTTTTTTCCATAATATTGTCGATAAATCACGAGTGTTGAGACCAAAAAATTAATAAATGAAAATAAATGAAAAACATGAAAAATATTCGCATAAACTAGAACCACTGACTTTATTTTTGTTATCTAAAAATTCGTCATTGAAGTCAATTTCGAAGGTCACGACGATGGACTTTAATTACACGCGTTTTTATTATAAATAGCGACAAATCCATTTTTCATCCGTCTCTTTCACTCCTGAAACAGCGTAACTCTTGTTGCGTGATTCTTTTCTCGCTTTCTTCGTGCTTCCTTTATATCTATCCGTAGTTGTATTACATTTTTGTTTCAACGCCGAGAGCTCGGGCCTTCCGACCTCGATTCTACGTCGGTTCATCCTCGACCGGTGCGCGCGCACTCGGTCCGCCATCCTGACGATTTTGGCAGTGACTCGCCTTATTCCCATTTCGACAAAGACCGAACGTTGTTTGTTAATTGCCAACGCACATTGGCCTTAGAAAAGTCACATTTCCATTACGTTGGACGAAAGACGAAGAGAATTTTCGGGCGAGAAAATTGGGAACGAATCGGCAGAGATCGGCAAGACCTAGATATTAATAATTTTCTAGTCGTGAATAAATATCGCTTAGCGCGAGCCGTCAAAATAGTTATTTTAGACGATGAGGTCGAGCCTCGGACTCAGTGAGTGTAAAACGAGCGATCGGGCGAGAACGTCCGAGGCCGAACTCGAAGTTGTGCGTGTGCCCGTATGTATACCAACCGTTTACAACGTGTCCGTTACTCCTACTTTTCTGCGGCTCGTCTCTTCGCCGCTCCTACTTATCCGCGGCTTTTGTCCCCATCTACGCGGATATAGTTACATGGTACGTACACCAGTTAGCATTGCGCGTTGCGCAGCTCTCACCGTGCTGCTCTCTGACGCCTTGGTGCTCGTCCGCACTGGTTGGGAAACGCACACGGGCCGGGCACACGAGCTAACGCGCGAGGGCCGATCCTACAACCATAACCCCAGCGCGACCTCCAACGTTTCCGGCTCGCCTGCCATTCCTAATCGGCGCGATCGGCCGAGAATACTCGGGCTAGCGTGAAACGTGCCTCGTCCATCGCACGTAGGAGAGTCAACGTTTTGAGGTCGTTGTGAAAAAAAAGTCCTCGGGGGTCTTGAAGTTTCAGCCGAAAGAAGAAAAGGTGTTAGGACGTGACAGCATTTACGGCGGTCGATCAATGAGACAGCTAGGCGTAGGACTAGCGCTAATCCGATTCTCCGACGGACGGGCGGGAGAGCCAATGAAACGGCAGGGCTGGGCTCGCGACCATCTGATTGGCTGACTCGCCGAACGGTCGACCAATGGGAGTCACGAGTCTCGCACATAACCTCTTTCCTCCGTGTCATCAAACGGAAGAGTCAGTATTGTTTTTCTTCGAGATCCAATTATGTTTTTATGATATAAAAAGAGTCATACGTGAAATATTAAGTTCATGCTCTCTTCCAGCTTTCAACCTTCTTCATTATCATAATTTATACTTTTTGCCAAGTGATTTTAATATTTTTTGACGCACGACAGTATTAATAGTTCGCTAATAACTCTGGCATTCATGAAAACGGTGGCTCGCTTCCAGCAATCGTTGTTTAATGGTCAGTAAAGCAATTGAAAGCGATTCCAAAGTGGTTCGCCGAACGAAAATAGAATATCGATTTTATTTGTCATCATTAAAAAGTGCAATCTAAGTTTTAAGTCGTCAACACGGAAATGTGGCACTTAAACCCGGATCAGTTTACTCGTCGATTGAACGTGTACCCCAAAGGCAGGTGAGCAGCTGGTCGTAAACGAAGCGAAGTACCGAGCCCGAAGAGGGATTTCGCTTATACCGAAGTCAACGCAACGTCCACGTCGTGAAGAAGAAAGTAATAAAAAGTTCGCTACGATCGTCCACGTGAACAATTATTATTCGCATCTTCGTCACATTAGCTTCTCCACCTTCGAGCTACATAAAAATAGTCACCCGCGACTGCGGATAATTGAAGCGTCGAATGACCTTGCCACGTCACCATTCTCGCGAGACTCACGCCAACTTCCTCGGCCAACTTCCTCACTCGCGATGTCTTGGCAAGGAACGAACATTCTGCAGTCGGCGACGATCCCTTTCACCCGCAATAAGAAAGAAAAAAGTAGCTAAAACCTCACCAGGTTGCCAGCGAGAAACAACCCCCTCATGGCGAATATACGCAATAGCGGACAACGGAAGTTGGCGATCCTCGGAAAGGCTTCGAAGTTTGCCAGTGTCACTCTCTCCTCCCACCAGCTACTTATTCGGAAATGTTCGTAAAATCGGTTTCCAACCCTCGAAAACTTTGCGTTGACGCGTTATCACCCTCGCTGTCAAAACCCTCGAGATGACTCCAATGAAAACTACGAGCTTTTTCTAAACGCAACCCTTCCACTTGCAACCCTTTTGCCACGTCGTATCTTCGAGAGCTTATCGGACCCTCGGCGAATTTTAATCAAGGCAACTCTCTCACTCTCTCTCTCGGTGATCCAATCAAATGCGCGCCCAACAATCTTCTTCTCCTGTTCGTTTCCGATCCCTCGAGGGTGTTGACCACTAATGAAATCGAAGCGACCGACGACCGATCGATTTCGACGTTTCATCACATTGATGGTACACAAGGGTAGTTTTCGATGAACGAATATCCAGTTCGAGTTAACGACAAATCGATCAATCCGATCGAAAGTAGATGCAAATTAACCAATAATTTTCCAATCAACGGACCAGCTGCCGCCTCCAACGTACGACCGGTTCCCTTTGCATAATACGTTTCTTTTTTTTTACCATTTGCGCCAACCATCTTCGACAGCTGTTGCATCAGGACTCTGGGATAATAATCTATGGACCATTTACGTATAATTATTCCAGGCACCGACAATTGCCCCGGTGGGCGATGGCAATAAACTGTTTGTAAAGCTATGAGCCGAGTATCCTTTTCTCTTTTGCTCGAGACACAAGGCACTTTTTATCTTCTCGACGAGGCAATATTAAATCTTCTTCTCCGGGCAGGAAATTCTCGCGAGACTACTCGCGTATAGGTGCTCATAAAGTTATAACTACCGTAGCGAAGGAAAAGCTTGAAGGGGTATGGAGCGAGGGAGCGTGGGGTGGGGTAAGGGATCAACGTGGGAGCTGAACTAAACTTCGGTGAATTATGGGATAGAACGCGAAGCTGGAGCGTCGAGACGAATGGAACGAACGAACGAGAGCCCGGTCGGGCTACAAGCTCGGGTGAACGTGAAAGAGGATGAGGGGTGGTTGGTAGGTGGGTAGAGAGAGAGAGAGAGAGAGACAGAGAGAGTGAGGAGGGCGAAGGGTGGATCATTGATCCAGAGGGGGTGTGCAGGGAACGGTGTGGAGGCTGCGAGCTTTCACATGGCCAAATGGAAGCTTTTCGAATGCTGGAAGTGCCTGAAAAGGGTGGCCAAACACGCTGGAACGCAGTCATCCCCTTCTGACCCTGGCATTTTCCATTTATCTCGCTTTGCAAGTTCTTCGCCTCTTTTCCAACTATTTCTTTTCGCCTTTTTTTTGAACAGTTTTTAATAAAAACCTTGATCGAACGAGGGGAAGATAAAATCGCTGCCAAGTACATTGGGCACAATCGTTTATTCCTGACAAGATAATGATGTTCATTGTAATTCTTAAACTTTGGTTCTACTGTCTCAGTTCGCGATGGAATTAAAGTCAATCTCCTATAGCTAGGAAGTTTATTTAACCGGAAGATAATAAATATCGACGCGTGTCCATTTTCCTTAAAGTTGAGAGGGTTGAAACGAATCAAATCGATCGGTTGTGCTACATCGATTAACTGTAAACCAATGAAGATAAAAGGATAGTGAAGTTTCTCGACTACTTCCGGAATTCGTATTAATTAGCTTTTCCGAACACGAGTTAGATACGGATTAATAGCATGGTATAGATCCCGAACCCTCGTAACAGCGACGTCAATTGGATCTCGTTCGCAGCGGCATCGTTGGCCGGAGGCACGAAAGTCGTCGGTCTAATCGACTCCGATATATCGCTCCTGCTCTTTTTCTCTGTCCACGCTCGTCCCTCCACCGCGAGCGAGCGTGCGTGCGCACGCGCCTGCTTAGTCGCGCATGCGCCTGGCTCCTCGCGCATGCGCAAATAAGCTCACCACCGACGCGTGCCACGCGCTGTTACTACTACCCGGCCAACGCGAGCCTAATAACAATTTTTCAACGTCCTAAAACACGTGTATAGTTTAAAATCGAAACTATCTTCAATCTAAGTGCGTTTCCTTAAGAATATCCAAGTTCCATCACCTGGGAAAATCGATTTATCAATAACACCCGGTTAATTACAAATCTGGAATTAAAACGCAAGCAACTTCGTGAACAAAGATTCAATTTATTTAACAATTCTCCTGGGGTTTGTTTTGTTTTCATGTATTTACATCGTTCGATTAATACGCGTCTCCTCGGTTTCGATCGGAACGAAACTCGTCAGGTCAACTCGCGAACGAATGAAATTGCTACTCGGGTTACTCGACACGCGTCGCGGAACGTTATATTTTTCGACAAGCATGGCCGAATTCATAATTTATTTTCAAAGGCATTTTTTTCCCCTCGTGTGTCGATCGACGATACTCCGCGTGGCCGGCATGTGGCCCGTGCGAGAACAGCATAGGCACTCGTGAAAGAGACAGACCTATCGAGTCTTCTGCCTTGACCGAGTTGAGCGCTATCCGTATCGGATATCCTCTATCTTGACTTTGACCCTATTATTATGATACAGTGTAAACCTCTTATCCACGTTACGTGATTGTATCGCTCGCCATACGCATTACCATCGACCATCCCATTCATTGCAAAATAAAAGAATCGTTACTTTTAATTGAAAACAAAAAATCAAGAAAAAAGAAAATACCAAATTTCTTGAATGAAACGAAATCAAATTTCACCTCGAGAATCTTTGGAATTATAAATTTCTACAAACAAGAAGAAAGTAATTACAATTTTTTAGAGCTTGAGGATAGGAAAACCAACGAGTAATTAATTTTAAGGGCGCCAATCTTGATGGAATTCAAACTCGAAAATTGTCGAATTTGGATTTTATGCTTGATGGCTGTTGAACTTTTAACCTTCTTATTGATTTTTTGATCCCTGTTCTGTGCTTTGTTTTCTCATCGACCATCCCATTCATTGCGAAAAAAAAAGAATCATTACTTTTAATTGAAAACAAAAAATCAAGAAAAAACGGAAATTTTAAATTTCTTGAATAAAACGAAATCAAATTTCACCTCGAGAATCTTTGGAATTATAAATTTCTACAAACAAGAAGAAAGTAATTACAATTTTTTAGAGCTTGAGGATAGGAAAACCAACGAGTAATTAATTTTAAGGGCGCCAATCTTGATGGAATTCAAACTCGAAAATTGTCGAATTTGGATTTTATGCTTGATGGCTGTTGAACTTTTAACCTTCTTATTGATTTTTTGATCCGCGGTCCGTGTGTTTGCTTTCTCATCGACCATCCCATTCATTAAAAAGAATCAATTCAAAACAAAAAAATTAATAATTATTAGTTTTCAAAAAGAATTAATTGAAAACAAAATATCAAGAAAAAACAAAAAAACATAATTTCTTGAATAAAACGAAATCAAATTTCACCTCGAGAATCTTTGGGATTAAAAATTTCTACAAACAAGAAAAAAAAAATTACAATTTTTTTTAGAGCTAGAGGATAGGGAAACCAACGAGTAATTAATTTTAAGGGCGCCAATCTTGATGGAACTCAAACTCGAAAATTGTCGAATTTGAATTTTATGCTTGATGACTGTTGAATTTTAACCTTCTTACATAGATATTCTGCATTATAAAGTCGTGCATGCAAATATGTTTCTTTTCACTCGCACGATTTTTTCATCCGCGGTCCGTGTGTTTGTTTTCTCACGAGGAGCTAGTCGCACTATCTCCCCGCATCGCCTTTCTCCGACGTTTTACAGTCGAGCCAAGATAAGAGGTCGTCACTTTGGATCTACTCCAATTCACTTCGTCTAGGTATGTATAGTCATCCGCTTGTAACCGTCTTATACCCCTCGAACCCTCGTCGCAAAAGTGCCAACAGCATCTCGTCGTACGATGCGGCCTTTCACCACGGAATCTTAAATCTCAATCCAGCGAGACACATTTTCTCCCTGGTGAAAATTGTGAAAGGACGACCGTGAAAGAGCGAGCGAGAGAGAACGAACGATTCGGTAGAGAAAATTGCACCATCCTCGATGAGGAGAAAATCATACTCGGACTAGCAATTTTTTTCGCCACTTCAAAAATGCAAATTATATCCTCTTTCTTCCTTCGCAGTTAAAAATCTGAAAAAAAAACACACTAGCACACAGACAAAAAATCGAAACAAATAAAATTCCTATTAAAAACGAACCAGAAAAATCAAATTTTTACAAAAACCAATAATTTTTAATTAATTCCATTCAAAGGTCATCCAAGGTCAAGATCAATCCAAATTTAATCAATCCTATTCCCCGCTGTTTAAAAAAAAATAGTTCCACCTATTCCCTACACAAACTTCTCCCACCGTACGCAACATTTTCCTTCCCTCGAACGAAAAAAAAATAACCAATTAAAAAAGGACACCTTGAATCATAACCTCGCCTTAAACCCTGGGAGAACAACCCAGGGGTATAATAATGTTGGATGTAATTGGTGTGATTAGTTTGGTATACAGAGTGGTGGGTTATAATCAGGCAAAAGGTGAGAAGGAAGGCATTGTTGTTCCCTCCACGAGTCTCTCACACAGGGGGAGGGTTGTACATAGCGTCGAGCAAGGGGTTGTAGCGTCGGTTATTATTTAGCCTTCCCCCAGCTTTATACAGTCGACGTCCTCGTTGTCGACGTCGCGTTCGAGGTCGAAACCCGTGTGCACCGACGTGATACAAAACTGTGCTGTTCCCCGCTTTGTATATGTTCATCACACATACACACATTTATAAATGTCTACCTTCTATGTCATAACGTGTAGGCGCAACCAAGACCGAACAAATGGTACCTATGGTATAAACGAACCACGGAACTACCGAGGGTTCATATACAGCTGGTTCGTGAGCGGAGTTTTGAGGAGCATGAGCCCGTAAGCTGTACCACGATGCCACACTGATGGAATGCTTTTCGTATTGTGTGTACAGGGAAGAAAAGAGCGTCTCGGAAGGATAGAAAGAGAGATTGCCCAACGAGGGAAAACGAAGAGGAAACTGACGTTGAAATAATCATGGGTGGATGATACAGTAGAGGTTCTCTTAGCAGAAGAGACAAGAAACAGTTAGGTGATGTCTGGATGACACTTGTTTCCTGATGTAGGATCTAGTTTAACAGAGCTTCTTTCAACTTGGATGGAATATGGACCATGGAAGGGTGGTTTGTGGAACGAGTTGGAGGAAAGTGGTCACGTCATCAGGAGCAACTTGTAATATTACGAGAAGATATTCCTTTTCATAAGGGTCCTTCGTGGCACCGAAAGGATTCCATCCATTCCCAGTGCGTCCAAGTGAATTTTCAACCCCTAATTGGACGGATCCTTCGAAATCCTTCATAAGTAAGGTCCTCGAGCAAAGTCTCATAAGGAGCGAACTCTGGGAGTTGATACCCGGAAGGCTTCCTTCCATAATCCGCCAACTGTGTTCTCTACTCTTTCCTCCCATTCATCTTCCAAAAACTTGTTCCTCGTTTAGGTCACCACTCGGTCGCATCAACCAGGAGTCACAACATGGATATTTCCTACTATTCGAGCAAGGATTTTGGAACGATGATGATGAAATCCGCGCGTAGAGAGGTCGTGGGGTTCTTTTAACAACGTAATTGGAACATTCATCGTGGAAAACTTGGGATTGGTGGGGATGAGAGTCGTAGGAGTGGTGGGCGAGCCTATCAGAATTCACGAACTTGCGAGGGGCTATACTATATCGAGGTATATAGCTGTATATACGTATGAAATAGAGATAGAACAGGAGGTTGAGGCATCCTATCGACCAGTCAGCCAGCCATCCAGCCATCCAGCCAGAGCCACCGGCTCGTCCCGTGACCTGACCTCGTCTGAACCCTCCATTCCACTCTCTGCTTGCGCTCGACCCTAACACAATCACCTCCACTACTTCCCTCTCTCTCTCTCTCTCTCTCTCTCCCCCTCACGCCCTCTTCCTCACTCTCTCCCTCTCTCTCTCTCTCTCTCTCTCTCTCTCTCTCTCTCTCTCTCTCTCTCTCTCTCTCTCTCTCTCTGCACCACGAGGCACCGGCGCACACTGCGCTTTCACCTCACTGTGTATGCAACCATACTGGTACCAACCCCCGTCAACCCTCCCGACTCCACCTCGTCCCTGGTCCTCGGGCTGCACGTTCTCCGCGCTACCAATCCTACCGACCGACGCTTCTCGGTGCACCCGACGTTTTCTACTGTACGATATTAGCCCTCACCCCTCGCTCTAACCAACCCCCACCCTCTCATCCTCTTGCATTTCCGCGACTAGAACCGAACTGGAACGAGCGAGCTTCGCCATACCAATCTACATCGTTCACCTTCGCCAAGCTCTCCTCCCATTCCCGAACCTACCCTCGTGTTCAACGAATGCTCGATGCTTCTGCGAGACGGGGGTGTATCCATCCCCCTCTACACTCCTTCTCTATTCCTCGTGGAATCGCTATTCTCGTTTCTCCGGTTTCTTCATCCTCTTTCTTTCTTTCTGAATTTTCATTTTTTTAATATTTGTTATTATCGTAGCTAGTCTCGCTTGTTTTGTTTCTAGATCTCGTCTTTTCCCTCGTTCGTATCGAGGGGTGTAGAGGATTTAGTTCGAAGGATGGAGGGATGATTTGATGGAAGTGCGATCGTGTCTCGGAAATATTGATAAGGCGGGTGTCGATACATTTTTCGCAATATCGTATTCGCTCTCTCCATTAACCAGGATTTTACTCTTATTTGAATTTCGATCAAACTCGATAAAACGATTCCAAATATTCTGAATTTTTGTTTCCATTTATGCTTTCAACTAAAACAATCCTGTTTTATCAACGGTACAAAAATACAGTATTCAAAAGAATTCGAATTCAAAGATTTCGAAGCCCTCGTCCTTCCTCCCTTAAAACTCACCCCCTCAACTTTATCCACCTATCGATTAAATCAATTCATTTTCCACGTTGAAAAGACGCGAAACAACTCCTGGATGTTTCCTACCATATTAAAACTTACTTCTTTCGAAAGATATAACAAGTAGCTCCATTATTTCCAACGTTTTTGTTTTTTCAAATCTCCAATTGTACCCAGTATAAATCGAGCGAATTTTTTGGAGCGTGGTGCACACTCCCACTCGAGAAAGATCATGGCGTAGCCCAGGAACGTTCTGGAATAAACGCGAGAGCCTCGAGGAAAAAAGAAAAACGCTTCGGGGAGGGAGATGACACGATCCTACGTGAGGGTGGCTATATAAGGGTGGGAAAAAAAAGTGAAGTACCCACCCGGGTTGGAGCCGATGTTGAACTCTCTCGAAGCTTCCGCGTTCCTATATAGCGGACCCAACGTCCGAAGCACGTTTTACCGGTATTGGAATTCCGCCGATAAATTCCGATGGTACTCTCTCTCTCTCTCCACTCTCGACTCTACCGGAGCCAACACCACCGGACGACCCGCCAATTAAAATAAAGCTTTCGAAATAAATCGCGCGCGCGACTCGTTCCAACGCTCACGTCGAAATCCATTCGAACAATTATTTATTCATTGTCCCCGCAATACGCGAATTATTCGACGATTCACTCGTACACATTCTTCACGAATGAGCAATTATTCCACCCTTCTAAAACTACCCTTCTCGATTTATTTATCTCCAATTAATTTCTTTATCAGCCACTGTTTGATTATAATAATTACGCGTCTCAAAATCATTATCGTCCTACATTGCAAGCATAGGAGATTCGATCGAACAATTTTGATAAAAAAAAAATTCCAAAAAAATTTGTTTTTCAAAAATGTGTCAAATTATCTGCAAAAAAAAAATTGCGAAACATTGATAAAATATTCTTCTTAGTCAACGACGTGCAAGCTCATAATCAGATGGCTGTTGCCAGTAGCCTCATAGAAGTTTTACTGAAATCGAAAATTGTAAAAAAAAAAAATTCAAAAATTTCAAAAAAAAATCGAAAAAAAATTCTCCAGAAATTTGGTTGGATCGTTCGATAATATGCGAGAGGTATAATCAAGCAAGGATCTCGGCCTGTGGCAATAAGCGACACTTCATTATGAAACGGGAGTCGCCTGATGGGAAGTGCGAGGGGGGGAGGGTGCTTGAGAAGGGACAGGGAGTGGGGGGAAACGTCGCCCGTTGGCACATTCACTCTTCTCCATTTCGTGAGAGAACAGCGTGCAACCCGAGAGCGGCGTAACCGCATTTGGTGGTGCAATCGCGTAAATAGACTTTAGAAAGCACGTATGCGGCAATAACGGGCGGCCCTCGGTATAAGCCACGTCTGCTCTCAATATTTATCTCCACACGTGGACTCACATCGCAACCAATATCACCTTCCATTATTATCTCGATTATTCGAATCGACGAATTATCTTTGTTTTTTTTATCATCATCGTGACGTAAGGTAACAAATCGAAGATTTCTCCTTTTATTAAAATTGAAAAAAGAAAAAATACAAAATTAAAAAATTTTGTTATTTTTCGGTTTTGAAATTTTTTTTGATTTTTAAACAAATTTTTTTTATCATCGTGACGTAAAGCATCAAATCGAAGTATTTTCCTTTTACTAAAATGGAAAAAAGAAGAAATTACAAAATTTTGCTTGAAAAAAGACAAAATACAAAATTACAAAATTTTGTATTTTTTCGATTTTGAAAATTTTTGAATTTTTTTGATTTTTGAACAAATTTTTATCATCGTGACGAAAAGTATCAAATCGACATATTTTTCTTTTACTAAAATTGAAAGAAAAAGAGAATTCAAATTTTTGTTCGATTTTGAAAATTTTTTAATTTTTCTGATTTAAAAAAAAAACTAATTTTGTCCTTTGATAATGTTTTCTCGTGTTGAACAATTGACGCAGTAATATTTGGCAACGCGAGAACGAGATTTATGATTTAGGTCGACCGTAAGATAAACTCGACGCCCACCCCTAAATTTTCACCCCAACTGACGCCATTTTTTTTCTGCTCAAGGCTGGTACCTCGTTAACTCGACCAAACCCGCGGATTTTTCGCTATTTGCTTCATTACTTATTCAAGCTTTCGTAATTTGCATTACGTTTCAATCATATAACTTTTTTTTTCTTCTCCCTTTTCCTCTTCTTCCTCTGCAAGCACACCTGCTTTCTCCAATTATTCGTATCCTGCATTTTCCCCATCAGTCAGCGAAATTCTTCTTCGAGCCATTATTCATCCTCGCAGGAAGTGGGAGCTTTTCATTGCAGGGGCTAAAGCTTTCTCGCTTCGACCTTCGTTTTTTTCTGCTTTTTTCCACCCCCACCCCTCTATCTCTCTCTAGGAAGATAACGACGAGATAAGGGTGGAAATGAAAAATTCGTCCGGTTGAAGAATGTTTCGAATGTAAAAAGTGAAATAAGTCTCCCAATTTGTAAAATTACCCAAATCCTTCGAAAATAAAAAGAATAGAAAAAAAAATAAACAAATTTTCAAGATATTTTTGAAAACTACCCCAATCGTCTCACGCTTTTATCGTAAAATATTCGTTGAAAAAGCTCCTTCAAAAATCTCAAATTCCATCGTTTTAACCTTTTTATTTCACCCTAAATATAACCTTCCTGTCCATAAATAGGGAATAACTCACGATCGAGTTAACTCACCCTTACATTTTCCCTTTTTATATAAAAAAAAATGCAAGCTTCGTTCCTCGAGCTTTTCGTCTCTGAAAACTTCGCGAAAGCTCCAGTCAACGCGCTTCTATTTCACGTTGAAAGATTCACGGTATATTTTAAGCCTCTCTCGGTCCTGTCTGAACTTCGTCGCGTTAAGAATCGAGTGAAAAGTAAATACAAAAAAAGAGAAAAAAAAGTAAGGAACAAGGGATAGCACGAGGGAGAGAAAGAAGCCCGCGCTTCGAACTCGAGAGAGTTCGGAATTCTGACGTAACGGCGACGAATTTATTTAGTTCGAGCCACTCGGCGAGGCAAAGAGAGAGCGAGAGAGAAGGCGAATGTTCGCCTCGGCTAAACTCTCGCGAGAAAGTTACATGACCCATCGACAGTGTATTCGTGTGTACCTTCTTGCCGCCAGGGTTTCGTCGCTCGAACATGTTACCAAACGGCCCAACCGTCGAATCGAGAAATTCTCGCAGCGAAAAGTTACGAGAGAATCTCATGTTTCTCTCTCTCTCCCTCTCCCTCGCTTTTTCTCCTTCACCCTCTCTTCTTTTACCATCCGAGCGAACTCGCGAAATCTTTTTCCTGTTAAATTCCGCCATTAAATAGCCATCGTTTCATTCCCTGGCACACATTTTTGTTACCAAAGACCTTCCTGTGAAATCCGGTCCACTCTTTGTCGCCACAACTCTCACCCTCCCTCGTTATTAGCATAACGATCTAACGTCCTGGTACGGAGAACTACGAAACTCGACTTTGCCCAAATATTTGCATAGTCTCTCCGGGCCGCGTTAAAGCGAACGACGATCGATCGGAACCGATTACATTTGTATCCGATAAAATATTTGATTTTTTTTTAATTGGACGATTATTCGATCGTTGATTCGATTAATTGATTTTTGGCGGCGAGAGAAAACTGAATAGATTCGAATTTAAAAAAAAGGCTAATTTTGAAAATTTATAAAATTGGATATTTTCGTTTTTTCAAAATTTTGAAATTTTCAAACAAGCTTGATTGTTTCGAGTTTTAAACGTTGGTCCCACGTCAGATATTTGTTTTCAATGAAATAGATGAAAAATTCAAATTCGGATGGAAAACTAAAAAAACAACCCTTTTTGCAAACAACCCCTTATTAGTAAGTGGCTCGTTCGCCTATCAATCCGCTAGACTGAAGTTATTTGGTGCGATTAGACAAAGTAGTCAGAATGAAAGGAAGACTGAAAAGAGAAAAAAAAATGGCGGATGACAGAGCAGGGGGGGGGGCTGACGCCGCAACAACACGTAGGTAGTTGTGCGCATCTATACGGAGATGCGCAAGGTCGATGCTTAAACTGTGACGAAGGCCATTGGGTCCATTATGATGTTAAAAAGGGAGTTGTTAACCATCTGCTGGTTCGACGTTACGAGCTTGTAAAGTGTAGAACAAACAGCGAATATAAAGTGGAATAAACGTAAAAAAATAGAAGGAAATAAAAGAAGGAGAAGGGAGGAAGGGAAGGGAAGAGATAAAAATTTCAAGACGTAGCATCGTCAAAGCGTCTCTCGTGTCAACCAAGGTTGGCGAAGTTCGCTACTGATGTCAACCGCAACTCGCTGCACATAACCTCACGCGTCACTCTTCACTTCCCTCCTGCGCAGCTCAAACTCTCCCACCTTCTTCCTACCACGTCATACCGCATGCTCATATTCACGACCGGATTACCACCATCGTACACCGTCCGCTTCTTTGGACGCTCATTACACGAGCCATGTGCGATAAAACACGAGATGGCTCTTCCGGATTTCGTTCGACTCGAATTTCCATCCGGCAGACGCATCGTGCATGAATTAAAATGAAAATATAAAGTTGGATTATATTTTTGATCATTTTTGTACGATGGTTTGCCTATTTTATTAGTTTTCTATCCTCAAAAACTGCAATAATTGATGTCTTGGCAGCGCCATTTTGATTTTTGGTGCTCGGCGGCCATTTTGATTTTTGTCACGCCGAAAAATTATGAAAATGTAACGCTGGATTAGATTTTCGATATTTTTCTACGATGATTCGTCTATTTTCTTCGTTTTCTAACCTCAAAAATTGCAGTAATCGATGCCTCGGCAGCGCCATTTTGATTTTTGGTGCTCGGCGGCCATTTTGATTTTTCTCACGCCGAAAAATTATGAAAATGTAACACTGGATTAGATTTTCGATATTTTTCTACGATGATTTGCCTATTTTCTTCGTTTTCTAACCCCAAAAATAGAAATAATCGATATCTCGATTCCGCCATTTTGATTTTCGCTGCTCGGCGGCCATTTTGATTTTTCTCCCACCATCTTGTCGTGAATGAAAAAATGCATAAAACGTCGTGAAAAACAGAGATATTGTTAGAATTTTGTACTTTTACAATTATTTTCATCATGAAAACTCGATATTTTATATTTACATCGGATCGCAATTTAAGTTTTCATCGTTTTTGCCTGTTTTTAATTGAATTTTTGTGTTTATCAATCGAGAAGCTAACCTTTTAGTGGAAGACGGATGTACGTGGGTCGATGAGCGCAAATACTTTTATGAAAGAGTGGACGAGGGTGAAGCACGATAATATTTTTGCCGCCACTTCTATGCGTGTGGCACAGGCCGGACCTCGACACTGTTTACCGCCATTGCACTTTTCTTATTTACGATTGCCTCCGCAGCCTCACTGCACACACTCCGTTTCACGTACCTCCACACCGCAGAAACTCATCCGCGCGCGGTCTCACATGCGCCGTTCCATTTTCGAGTGCAAAGCGGTCGTTATTATCGAGGCACACGTGGGTCAGGCACGCTCGTATTCTCGTTCGCAATAATACACGCGCGATTGGAATAAGACTCGCGCGAGCTCGAGCACGTGCCACTTCACAACTGACTTGACGTCGTCATTAGATACAAAAACAAAACAAAATATCAAAAGTAAAAAAATTTTATCTGCTAAATTTTTTTTTCTGAAAATATATCATTCTTTTTTTTTAAATTGAAGCAAAATATATTTTAAGTTTTTACAAAAATCGAAGGAAAATATGTTTTTTTTATTTTCCGGAAATTAAAATTACAAAATTATAAAAATACAAATTTACAAAAATAAAAAAAGAATCAAAAATAAAAATAATGTTATCTCATTATTTTTTTTTATAAAAATTTGATATATTAAATTAATTAATTAAATTTTTGCGAAAATCGAACAAAAACGTGTTTTTTTTTTTTAATTTTCCTGAAATAAAAATTACAAAATTATAAAATTACAAATTTACAAAAACAAAAAAAGAATCAAAAGTAAAACTAATATTATCTCACAGGTTAATTTCATTTTCATAAAAATGTAACATATTAAATAAATAAATAAATAAAATGTTTCCAAAAATCGAACGAAAACATGTTTTTTTAAAGTTCTTCAAACTAAATTAAATATATTTTGTTATAAATTAATTCCTCGGTGGAAAAAAAGAAATCCAAGCGAACAAATAAAATAATTCGACGATAGAAACAATCCGGAAGAGAATGATAGAATGACAAAAAAAAAAAAATATTCCGCGTGCACGATTAAACGTTTTGTCTGTGCTCGACGAGGCGCTTTACCGCTTTCCGGCAGCGACAGCAACGACGAATTGGAAAAATTACCAACGGTCGAGACTCCCAGGGACGTTTTCCGAAGGGGGTCAAGGGAACCTTTTGCCCCGGGCCAACCGCTCTCCTTCCGTCCTTATTAAAGCAATATACTTTTCTCACGCACCCTGAACACCCCTCCTCTCCCCCTCCCTCCTCCCACCAGTCAATCACTCGTTATCGTCAATTGGACACAAAAACAAATTCGTTAAATCATAAATCGTAAATAAAAAATTAATATTTTATATAAAAATATCAATATTGATATAAAAAAATTTTAAATGATTTCTTCGTCGATATATTCGTAAACGAGAGGAATTTTTTCGATAGCGAGTGAGTCGATGCGATAGATTTTTTGTTCATTCTCGTACTGCTTTCGAGTTCGAGAAGAAAGCCATTCGATCGGTGACCTTTGAAGAAATTTCAATATTTCAACGCCTCAAATTTACCCTTTCTTACGATATATATATATGTATATATATATATAGCGACCTGGTGTGTGGAAGTAGACCAAAAGTAGGGCCTTCTCGGTTTTCTTTCTTCACCGTTACACAAGGCGCGTGGAAGCGCGATGCGTGATTCCGGCACGGTTCCTCCTTAACCTCTTCCTCTACCTCCTCCTCCTCCTCCCCCTCCTCCTACCTTCGTCACAAGAGTTTCGTCGTCGCCCGTCTCGTCACGGTTCCATTAATAACGCTCCCCAAAGCGGTCCTCTCGGATCCGCTCGCGGCCCTATGTCGTGTTTCCCATCTCTCGGTTGTTGCTGCCTCAATAAACTCGGTTTTGTCTGTTCCCGGTCTCATTGTCACGAAAAGCCTCGTACGCCTCTAAAAAATAAATAAAATTTGTATAATAATTCATTGCCGAAAAATAATTGTATGATCGGAATTTAATTTATTCGAAGTGAATTTAGTATCTAGAACTTAATCAGTGGAATGGAATTTTTTTTTTGTTACTCAAGTTGTAAAATAAAAAAATATTTGATTTTATTGATTATATTTGACTTATCGAAGTTTTGAGAACGATAGTGTCCAATATTCCTCGAGCAAAAAAAAAACTTAATTTATCTGAAGGGGAATTAATCCCTAGAACTTAATTAACGAGAAATAATTTTTTTTTTTTAAAGGACTAAAATAGAAAAATATTTGGTCTTTGACGCATCAAAGTTTTGAGAACAAATACTGTCCAACATTCCACGAGCAAAGCCATTAAATTTATATAATAATTAATCACTAAAAAATAATTGTTCAAACAAAACTTAATTTATTCGAAGTGAAATTAATCCCTAGAACTTAATTAACGAGAAATAATTTTTTTTAAAGGACTTAAATATAAAAATATTTGGTCTTTGACCAAAGTTTTGAGAACGATATTGTCCAATATTCCTCGAGCAAAACAATTAAATTTATATAATAATTGATTACTAAAAAATAATTATTCAAAGAATTTATTCGAAGTGAAATTAATCCCTAGAACTTAATTAACGAGAAATAATTTTTTTTTTTAAAGGACTAAAATAGAAAAATATTTGGTCTTTGACACATCAAAGTTTTGAGAACGATACTGCCCAACATTCCTCGAGCAAAAAAATTAAATTTATATAATAATTAATCACTAAAAAATAATTGTTCAAACAAAACTTAATTTATTCGAAGTGAAATTAATCCCTAGAACTTAATTAACGAGAAAGAAATTATTTTTTAAGTAGAAAAATAAAAACACATTTACTCTTTGACACATCAAAGTTTTCAGAAAGATACCGTCCGACATTCTTGGAGCCATTAGCGAGCGTTTGGAAATCGTCTATTACGCGAATGCCTGAGTTTAGTAATTGGAAGATTGAAATAAAATCTGGCCTTGAGCCGTCGCGTTTTCTTCACTTTCTCACGACCTACAAACACGCTTATTTCCAAACGTTCAATATACACATACAACATATATATATATAAACATAATAAAAGATTGTTGAAAAATTGTCGCTTGGTAAGTTCTTGTTTTAGTGCCAGGGATCATAAACGTTCCAACCTTCCTTAATTGAGTCGATGAAAATACTTAAAAAGATCTTCTCTGTTATATTTATGCGTTTGAAATATACTGTTCAGTTACAATGCTATAATCCTCTCTCTCAATCTTTCTTTCCCTGTCGGAGAGGAGTTCGAGGTCGTGAGAGGTCGACGGGGAAAGGGAGAGAGAGAGAGAGAGAAGGAAGGAGGGAGCGTGTGCGCGCGCACCCGAGAGAGAGAGAGAGAGACGCGTAATATGCGAGAGAAACAAGCACGTTCTGTACGTTGGCAGAGAGCTGTACATCTGTCATTTCCTGCGCGACGTGAATGCTTTTGGGGGATCTCTGCCAAGCGCCGTAGCGGCTTTATTTCGTAGAGTTTCATATGCAGGCTGATACGTCTTTCAACGTGAGGTAGACGGTCATAGCTCGGTCGCTACACGAGGTCGAATGTGCACGCTAGCACTGTCGGTTGGTCGACGTCGTTCGAGTGGAGGGGATGCGATCGTACGACCCGAGAGAGCCGGGAGATCGGCGATACTCGTACGTACTCGGTGGAGTTCGCCGCGCGCAGGCGCGTCTCTCTAGTCACGGGTGGAGGGGATACACGCTGGAAATCCTCGGCAACGGCAGCTCAGTCGAGCCAACGCCGAGGTTGGAGTCGGAGTCGAGACTCGCGTTCGGATAAAGTAACCGGCCACACAGTCGCGTCCGAGCCGCCGTAGCTTCGTCGCGACCGTACTCTTCACTAACCAATATATAACACGGCTCGTCTCGTCACATTCGAGCTTTCGATTTATACACCCGAGAGTGAGCATCGAAAAAGTTTTAAGAACCGCGTGTGTCCGTATTACTATCGTTTATATTGCACAGTGGGGGAATGAGAGGAGGAGTAGATCGACCATTATAAAGAAAAAGTGATATATCAGGAAAATAAAGGAGCTAGTGGTTGTCCTGCTAACTCCGATAAACGAGGAAAACATTCAACGTGATTTATTTTCTCTCCTGATTTATTATCGTTACATACTCGACCGTTTCGTGGACCAAAAAGAAAAAGAGTCGGTACGACAGACGACTCTGCCCGGCGTCGTCTGTGTATACGCTGCGGACCGCCCCCGTAACAAGAGAATCGTTGAGCTCCCGTCGTTCGTGCATCCGTGTGCGTGAGTTAGTGTGCATCTTCGTGTGTATATGTGTGTGTGACCTCGCCGCGGGACAAGTCCAAGATTCTTCGAAATTCCACCGTCGCGTCACGAATAGTTACACTCGATATTCGTGATTCACGAACTGGAGCGACGGAGAGAGAGAATTGAAACGAGAAATTGAGACGGAGCTGAGATATTTTATTTTTCGAGTGATGAGAGTCGCGAGTGGAATAATGAGAAGTTGAGTGAGAGAGGGAGGGAGTGAGGGCGAGGAAGGGAAAAGGATGAGAAGAGAGTGAAGTCATCTCCGGAAGAAAATAAAAATCAGTTTCGCTCCGGCGTCAGTGTGATCGAGTGTCGATTAATCGATATTAATAACATATCGATATTTGTCATCAAATCTTCAACGGAGTTATAACCTTAAAATATTAATAATTCTTCCACGTGCGTAGTCGGATAATCGTTATCGTTATCGACCTTGTGCAAATAAAAGGCTGTTAGTTCGAGGTCTTCGAACAAAAGTGCGACGAGCCGTTGGTAACGTTTGAGAGAGAGTGAGAGAGATAGAACCTCGAGCGGGGTGAAAATAAAATTAAGGGAAGGAGCGCGAGGGGGAGAGTAGTGGGGTGCCGCGGGATTGGCCGGGCGATTTAGATATGACAGGCTTGCTTCGTAGCGGCCACGGATTGACGATAATAATACGTGCGCATGTGTCCAGTGGGATTTAATAACAAGACGCTCGTCGCGTATCTGGATACCTTGACGACGCCTACAGCGGGTCTGCCTCGTGGTAGGATGGCGCTGGCGCGGTATGTACAGACATATATATATATTTTATTTCATTACATATATATATGTAAATATAATATATGAAATAATATATAAAATTATTATTTCGTTATATATATAATATGAAATTATAATAAATATAATATATGAAATTATTATTTCATTATATATATAATATGAAATTATAATAAATATAATATGTGAAAATATAATATATGAAATTATTATTTCATTATATATATATATATATATATATATAATATGAAATTATAATAAATATTATATATGAAAATATAATATACGAAATAATATATGAAATTATTATTTCATTATATATATATATAATATGAAATTATAATAAATATAATATGTGAAAATATAATATATGAAACAATATATGAAATTATTATTTCATTATATATATATATATATATATATAATATGAAATTATAATAAATATTATATATGAAAATATAATATACGAAATAATATATGAAATTATTATTTCATTATATATATATAATATGAAATTATAATAAATATAATATGTGAAAATATAATATATGAAACAAATATGAAATTATTATTTCATTATATATATATATATATATATAATATGAAATTATAATAAATATTATATATGAAAATATAATATACGAAATAATATATGAAATTATTATTTCATTATATATATATAATATGAAATTATAATAAATATAATATATGAAAATATAATATACGAAATAATATATGAAATTATTATTTCATTATATATATATATGATATGAAATTATAATAAATATAATATATGAAAATATAATATATGAAATAATATATGAAATTATTATTTCATTATATATAATAATAATAATAATAATAATTTCATTATATATATATATATATATGTATATAATGAAATAATAATTTCATATATTATATTTATTATAATTTCATATTATATATATATAATGAAATTATTATATATTATACATATAACGAAATTATTATTATTATATATATAATGAAATCATCATCATCATATATATATATATATATTATAATGAAATAAACTAAAACTATGGAGATTTCAATAACACTCTTTATTCACGGTATAGCACATTAAAAAAATGTTTTTTTTTTTCTTAGAAAAATATGTAAACGTGGAAACGATCGTGGAAATGATTAATCCCGATTGCACCGAAGAGGATAAACCCAAACACTAGTGAAAAGGTGTGACATCGACGTTAAATAATCTGAGGATTCGCAAATGGCTAATAGAGCTTTTGTGATTTTTATAACTATTGATCCATTTGTGAAACGAAGCTTTGTTTTCGAGAGGAACATTGTTTATGCTCAATGATCAATGTTGAGCCGAGTCGAAGGATATTTTTAATCCTGCCTAGCTTCGGTTATGACATTTGGCATCGTAATATAAATGTAATGGAAAATTCTTGGAACGATTATATCTCGAAAAGTTTAGCGACGGTACAATAATGCGATAGGACATCGCTAGTCCTGCAAGGACGGAAATTGCTGAAAGGACTAACTATTGATGTAATTATATTCAGATTAGTAAAGGGAGGCAGTGGCACAGGGATTAGCGTTCTCGGCTCTCAACTCGAGGGTCTCGGGTTCGATTCCCCGCCGTCACCAATAAAATTTTTTTTCTATGTGTTTATTCTGTGCTCTCGGTGGTTCGGAACCCACCTAACCCAAAAACTGTAGGTCCAACGAAGTGGTTGATGGTGGAAATGAGGATCGCGGTGATTGTAAGAGAGGAGGAATGTAAAAACCCGCAAGGGTATAACATTGGAATAAGAAAGAAAACTATATTAAGATTAGTATTTTTAATTTTTTTTTTTTTTTTTTTTTTATTTTTTTTTTTTCATATAATTGGAAATAGAATTTTTAAGCCTGAGACAATTCAATTTCAAAAAGTGACTGAACGAAAGAAAATTACTGAATTTTTTAAACCAATTGCATTCAGTCTTGATAATAATAATTTAAATAATTTGTGATTGTATTTTTCTTTTTTTTCAATTATTTTTCATTTTGTAGACTTGAAACGTATCCCCCGCGAATAAGGAACTTCGTATATACTGAATAACAATGATTATTGGACAATGAACAAAATATAAATAAAAAGTGAAAGTAAGAAATTCTTTTTACGCGAAGTTTTTTTTTCATTTAATTTTGTTATTTGTTTTAAACTATTAGAAATTATATGGCTGGTCATTTGTAATTTATCGATATTATGAATTTTTTTCTCATTTTAAGAAAAAATTGCATTAGTCGGGTGTAAAGAGAATCGTCGAATGGATTATTGCTGTTCGTTGTGGCGATTGGGCTCACCCGATTGGGTGAGCCACGGCCGTGTAAATGCCCTCGTGTCGGAGGTCTCGGGACGCGAAGCGAGAATCGTGCGCGCACGCAGAAGCGCATACGTCGTTCTAAGCGCGCGAGCGAGCGAGCGTCGTCCGTCGAGGGACAATTAAGGTCGAGTCCAAGCCTAGACTCACCGCGTTACCCGTGAGCCTCCCCCGTCTCTCCTCTCCCTCTCTCTCTCTCTCTCTCTCTCTCTCTCTCTCTCTCTCTCCCTCCTCTCTCTCTCTCTCTCTCCTCTCTCTCTCTCTCTCTCTCTCTCTCTCTCTCTCTCTTTCCTCTCTTTCCTTTCTCTCTCTCATCTCTCTCCTCTCTCTCTCTCCTCTCTCCTCTCTCCCGCCGCTGGTACGCGATACAAACCTTCAAACTCGCGCACAAAACATTTATCACTCACACGGCCCCGAAAAAAATGACCCCAATATCGTCGATTATCGACCAACTTATCGCCTCACCTCCTCCCCTCAAAATTGATATTTTTTTTCACCGAAAAGAAATAAAACGTGTTCTCGATTTTAATAAACGAGTAATACGTACAGACTGTACAAATTAAGAAAATCGTGGACATGCGATAATTAATTAACATCCCACAATATTAATCAAATTAAAAACAATAAATTTAATAAAATCAAACGAATTTAAATTATGAAATTATTTACATCGAATTAATTTAAAAGTTTCTACACTTTATTGCGATCCCCAAGCGTCGTTTCGGGGAAGGCCCAACCCTCTTATTTCACCGAACTTCCATACGGCTTTGTACGGGTACGTCAAAGTTCGGTCGGTCTCGTCGACATCGAGTTACCCTTCACGTATACCCGCACACACGAACAATCTTTTGAAGAGGCCATAAAACGAATGGAATATCAGTTGTATATTTACATATATATACAGGGTGAATTTCATAAGATGTAACAGTCTTTATTCTAAGGTATATGAGATCATTACAAACAATAGTTGCAAATATACATTCCGGATATTTTTAATAGTTAACGAGATATAAATGTTTAAAGTTGGTCCAATCAGAGCTCGCCGAGAAGCATTGGAGCCGCCCACTTCCGTCCTAGCCGTAGACATAGCCTTATATTTGAAATTGCAAAATGCATAGTAGTCAATTTTATTTATTATATTATTACGCAGTAATTTTTATTTCTCGAGCATTGACGGCTCTGAATTTTGCCGAGCGCGTCGAAAAGCATTAGACTCGCCCACTGTCCACTCTAGCAGCCAATGCCCAAGAAATAAAAATGACTGCGTAACAATATAATAAATAAAATTGACTGCTCTGAATTTTGCAACCCTAAATATAACGTCCTACACTGTGCTATCGCTATGGCTAGGGCGGGAGTGGGCGGCGCCAACGCTTCTCGGCACGCTCTGATTCAACCATCTTCAAAAATTCATATCTCGTAAACTATTAAAAATATCGCTAATGTATATTTGTAACTTTTGTTTGTAATGATCCCATCTACCTTAAAATCAACTTTGAGACATCTTATGAAATTCACCCTGTATATATACATTTCTATTTATATATATATATATATATATATATATATACATACACGAATTTCTATAGGGGCGTCTTCTTTTCTGCTTCTTTCCTTCTACACAATAACCACACACACACACGCACACACATACAGGCATGCACAAATTCTTTTCTCTCGACGAACTATGCCCAATGCACACTACCGTCGGACATTTCGAACTCACACTACCCGACGGTAGTTCGACAGCTGAGGTCGAGCAGAAAAACGTTTTGCTCCTTTCCCATATACAACACGAGAATCAATGTCGCCGAGTTAGCTCTTTGACCGCTTTGCAACCTTGAATGAATTTTTTTTTTTATTTGTTTAGTACGAGAAGAGCACAGCGGTTTTATGAAATAATAAATATAATAAAAATACGAGTTTTTATTTTGAATTAATATTTGTCGACGAAGTCGGGTTTTTTGTTCTTTTCCTTTTTCAAACGGGCAGGAAATGCCTGTCTGTTTCGTAATCTATCAACGCCCGGGAACACCACGCGGTGCCACGATACAACTAAACAGCCATGAATCACAGAACGCACACTTGCACGAGCGTGTGTGTTACTTTCTTGGCTCTCGGGTAAACCGTTGGATACGTTTCGAAAGGAACGTTTGGGAAAGAAATAAAACGAGGTTTACGAAGGTTCGACCTTTCCCATCTATAGCGCACCGATCTACGGGAGAGAAGAGACTTCTTTTGTAACGCGTTTGGCAACAATGTTGCTTTTACAACTTTTATCTTCGAAATTGTCGTGTGTAATGTGAATTTAGGAGTGAAGGAAAATGTTGCCTCGAGACAATTTTGTGGAAATGATCGATGGGAGAATTTATGGAGGAATTAATCGTGATGAAAAAATTGGTTTTTAATTATTTTAGACTTTTTTTTTCAATTATTAATTTTCTTTATCGCCATTCGACGATTTAAGGTCACACGAGGAAAACCACCATTTTGACTTTCGAGCTCGTTCGATCGTGAAACTAACTGATAAAAAAAAATAGTCACATAACACTAATAGCGACACTCGTTGATAACGAGAGGAGCTTATCTCTAATTGATTTGTTGGTAATTAGCGCTCGACGCGGAGAGTCAAAAAGTCGGGACGAAAATACGTTTCCTGGTTATATTTACAGTCTCGCTTTATTTCGATATTTTTTTTCTCTACGAAATTAAGTTAGAAACAAAAAATCTGATTCTTCTTAAATAACTAATAAAATGAGAAATTTACTTGCCCCTTATTAATTTCTTTTTCTATTATATTTTACAAAACTTAATTAAGGCATAATTAGTTTCTTGATTTTTTGAAAAACTAATTATAAAAATCAATTTTTAATCAATTACTTACATTAAAAATTTTTTTTTATCAGGGAGTGATGATTGTGGCTCCACCACCCTCGTATCTCTCTCTCTCTCTCTCTCTCTTTCTCCTTTTATCGTTAGTTTGTCTATTTTCCATTCGTCCATTTTCGCATTCTCGACTTTCCGTTTCTTTCGAAAAAACGTGACAAAACGTTTCAGTCGACCTTCGAACACCGGACGGAGATTTATACCTGCATCAGGTAGACAGCTGTGCGGCTTCCGTAATACGAATACCGTCCTCACGTACAAATAAGCTACCGTGTGCTGCCTACCCTGATATGTGCATGCGTACGAAACAATATAAAAAAAATTTGTACATTTTTTTTTTTTTTTTTTTTTTTTTTTTTTTTTTTTAATTTATTTTATCTTCACCAATGAACATTAAGGGATCTCATTTCTTCCAAATATTTTGATTGATTTTACCCAATACAGAAATAAAAATAATTTTATTAAAGAAAAACAAATCTCAATAAAAAAAGAAATCAAAAAAATTGTTTACATTTTATTAATTTTTTTCTTTTCTTTATAATTAATTTTATCTTCACCAAGCAACATTAAGGGGTCCTTTTTCTTTTACCTATTTCGATTAAATTTCCCCAATACAGAAATAAAAATAATTTTATTAAAGAATAAAAAGATCTCGATAAAAGAAATTATAAAAAAAAATCGATAAAAGCATTGAAAATACAATCAATCAAAAACATTCGAATTTCATTCCAACCGGGATTTTTCGAATTTCGATAAAGAATAAAAGAAGAAGAACAAGAAGAAGAAAAAAAGAAAGAATAAAAAACGCGACGATGAAAAATGTCGAAAGGCCACGCGTTGTTCGGGCGTTCTTATCTTTATCGTTTCTTTTCACATACGCGAGCGACCTTCGTTTACCAATCCGCGGATACGGGGCGTTTGTAAGCCGGTGACAAACCAGCGGCTAACGTCCTTTGTCCCCTCGCATTGCTGACGCACACATCTGCCGATTTATCGTTGCGACGATAGGCAGAGTTCGCGTGCAATCACACAGACTCGTCATTGACTCGATTGAGAAAGACGCGCGAGAGAAAGAAAAAAAATGGAGGGTGCGAGTTAAAACGTAATATGAAAAAGAGAGAGAGAGAGAGCGCTGAGTTCGAACGATCGAGGGAAATTAAATACCTCGAATCGTTGCTCGAACTGCACGGTAATAAAAATAAAATAAAACAAATAAATAATAAAAAAAAAAAAAAAAAAAAAAAAATTGTCGGTTGGATTAAATTCCCGGACGAAGATCGAGCGATCGATCACGTATCCGCAACGACCTTGTTCGCATCGCCCTAACGATATCGATAGTCACGTTCCACAACGTACGTTAATCGCACTTTTATGATTATTTCAATTTTTCTTTCGCATCGAGTGTACGTGAGTATTTCTCTTCCTTGGATCACATCCGGAACGTTTTGATGATCTTTTTTTTTCGTTTGATCCAAAGGGAAATTCTTGATCGAACGATTGTTCCATTTTCTTAATTTAAAAAAAAAAAATTTTTTTTAATTAAATTTTTTATTTAAATTTGAGGGGAGAGATTACAGCGCACCTAGTGGCAAAACGGAGAAGCTTGTGAGAAAGTCGTGGAAGTTGAGACGTGAAAAAAAAGTCTCGTTCGAGTATCAAAAGCGATAAAGAAAAAGAAAAAAAAATAATGAAACAAGCCTGTAACAATATAAAACGAAAAATTAATTCAAGGTTTATAATTCTAGTTATATTTAAACGTCATTAATATTTCGTCATTCGTTGAGAGTCTTTCGTCAATGTCACACGTGGATTTTCATGAATAAAGATTGCGATATTAAAGCCGCGAAGAACAACAAAAAATGCATATAAAAGTTGAACGAGGCGAGAAATAACAGGCGTGCGAAGAAAAAACATTTTTTTTTTGTTTTTTTTTTAAGTATACACGGGGAGAATATTGCAGGAGGAAAGAAGCACGGATCCGTGCATACATTGTTTTCTGCGAAAGAAAATCGTAGCGTCTGGGCTAAGGTCACTTTTTTTTCGATATCCAACAAGTGTCGTCGAAGTTTTTATTTCAAATGTTCGTGCTTGGGATTTATATATATATATATCATTATATATTTTTGATTAATTTAATTAATGAATTATTAATCACATTATACATATATAATAAAATATAATAAAAATATATTTATAGTATAATATATATATTTATAATATATCAATTATATTATTTATACGTATTTTATTATTATTACTATTCTAATAATAATAATAATAATATAATATATATAATATATCAACAATAATAATTAATATATTATCTATAATACTATAATATATAATGTATATTATATTATTTATATATGTTTTACTATTATTACTATAGTAATAATTACTATTATTATTAAATAATAGTAGTATAATATATATGATATGTCAATAATAATAATAATAATAAATATATTAATTATATAATATATTATTATTTATATATTTATATATTTTACTATTATTACTAGAGTAATAATAATAATAGTCTAATATACATAATATAACAATAATAATTAGTATATTAATTATATAATATATATATTATATTATTTATATATATTTTACTGTTATTACTATACTAATAATAATAATAATAGTATTATATATATATATAAATAAATATTTATCTCAGCTAGAACCCATATATATACATGTGTGTGTGTGTGTGTGTGCGTGTGCGTTTACGTGCAAATGCCCCGCGTGTATCGTGTGTAACACGCGTATATAAAGATTGCTGTTACAAGCGCTCAATCAATTTGCACATACTTGGCACATCGGTGCACAAACTATCCAAGAAAGAAAAAAGAAAAGCGATCCGTCCCGTCGTTCGTTATACACATCCACACGTACACGTCCGGTGGAATTATCACTTGGTCGTTTGCGGTCGAGAAATGTGGCTAGCCCAACGTCGACGGAAGCCAATCGATGCTTCGTCGCACGCACACACTTTCAACCAACGAGACACTCATACACCCACAGAGACAAACCGACACTGGTAAAATATCAGAAGCGTGAGCATCGGTTGGTGCACACAAGAGAGCAACACGAGGCGGAACGAAACAAGGCTGAGGTAGTACAAAGCAGCCAAGTACAACGCGAGACGCCAATACACATAGCCATCTCTCTCTCTCTCTCTCTCTCTCTCTCTCTATCTCTCTCTCTCTCCCTATCTCTCTCTTTCTCTCTATACTCAGGGAGAAGGAAGAGACGAACCGTAGCAAAAGTGGTTTAGCGCGGTGCGGTGGGTAGTCGGCCAGCAGCATGTTAGTCGGTGCTGCTGCTGCGCGTTTAGTGCGGTGGTCGATGGTGGTGGTGGGTAGTGGCGTGGCTCCTTCTTCGTACGAAGGTATAGAACGCTTTGTGTCCTTGTCCAGGACAGGCATGTTTCTGTATATTTGTGGCTGTGTATTTGTGTGTGTGTGTGTGTGCTGCAAGCGCTTGGCAACCTTCGTTTCAAGGGTACAGGGCCGTCCGTCCGGTCTCCTCGGATCGCATACCCGTCGCTTCGAAAAACCCTCCTCTCTTTCTCGCTCTCTTGCACTCTCGTCTTCTTCTTCTCATAGCGTCGTTGTTTTGCCTCCCTCTCTGTTGTTTCTACTTTGTTTTTTTCTTCGAGCTGAATTGATGCAAAGAGCAGAGGGATTAAAGGATTTTTCAACTTTTTTTAATATTTTGTGTATTTTATTTTTTTTATACTTCATTTATTTTATTTTTTTCTTAAATTTTTATTCATAATTGTCTAATCTTTTCGTAGCTTCGTTGTTTTGCGTCTCTCTCTGTTTTTTCTACTTTTTTTTTCTTCGAGCTGAATCGATGCAAAGAGCAGAGGGATTGAAGGATTTTTCAACTTTTACAATATTTTGTTTATTTGATTTTTTTTATACTTTATTTATTTTGGTTTGTTCTTTAATTTTTATTCATAATTGTCGAATCTTCTTCTTTTCGTAGCGTCGTTGTTTTGTGTCTACTTTTGTTTTCTTCGAGCTGAATCGATGCAAAGAGCAGAGGGATTGAAGGATTTTTCAACTTTTACAATATTTTGTTCATTTGATTTTTTGTTTATACTTTATTTATTGTATTTTGTTTTTTTTAATTTTAATTGATAATTGTCTAATCTTCTTTTTTTTCTTCTCCTTCAACCAATACCAAAAACCACAGAAATTGAAGGATTCTTCAATTTTTAATATTTCCATTATTTGATATTTTTTATACTTAATTTATTTAATTTCAATTGATAATTCATTCCCTTCGTTTTTCAAACAATTCTACGTTGAAAAAAAATCTCGGCTTGGAATCAAAACGCTCATAAATTAAAATCGTGACAATTCTTTACTCGAAATAAAATGATGTTCCTTCGTGTCCTTTTTTCTTCTCTCTCACTGGTCCAGGTAGTTGTATATACAAATATAAACAATAAAAAAAAAAAAAGGAAAGGAAAACCTCGCGAGATTAATTTCCTCAGTTCTCGTGGAGTTTGCCAAGCTTCGTAAAGCGCGGACGAAACTCTCGCTAATAGCCACTTGGAAAACTCGTCTTGTGCACACACACAGCAAGAGAGAGAGAGGGAGCACATACCGAGAGGGCACGGGAATGTTGTGCAATCTGGCGCCCGCACGATTATCGTCTGCTCTTTCTCTCTGGTTTATTCTCCCCGACCGTTCATCCTCCCGGCAAAGTCGATTCAAATTCTAAATGCTTATTTACGTGCAGTCGCCCATTCACCGTGTAACAAACTTTGTTTCCTCCGTCCGAGATAAAAACACGGAGGAGAAATAATTAATTAACCGGGGATAAAAAAAAACTCGCAATTATTTAATCGTTTACCGGAGAATTAAAATTGCCAAAAGGGAATTATCGTTGGTTGACCGATCGATTAATTTTTTAAAAAGATTCGAACCATTTTTTAATTAAATTATTAGAAATAATTAGCAGGATTGCAAGTATTTACGTTCATAATTTATTTTGATTTTGTCATTTTTTTTCTTATTTTTTTATGTTATTTATTTTTCTTGCCCTTCGTTCGCCCTTCGCTTTCTTCCATTCTTTCGCCACGTACTCGATTGGCTCTCGAGCAACGAACGTAGTTCGCACACCCGCGGGCAATTTTCGTTCTTCGAGCTCGCCCTTCTCTCTGTTGTTGGTTTCGCGCGATCGACGCTGTTTCTACCGCACGCTCACGTATCTCTTTCTCTCGTTGGAGGGCCAGTGCCCCTGGGACGTGTGGGATACCCGACGACCTTGGGACTCACGGTCAATTTCGCGAGGTCTCTTCACCGCGAAGCAGAAAAACCTCTGCGTCTCTCCTCCTCCTCCTCCACCTCCTTCTCCTTCTCTTCTTCGTCTTCGACGCACGGCCCTTTTTTCTGTGTTATGGTTCTTCTTTTTCTTCGTACGTTCGTCCTACGGGATCGACGTAGTTGGATTTTTTTTGGTTTCGATCCGGCGATGTCCTGGACGTATTTATAAATCGGAATTCGAACACCTCGGGCTTGCCGAATCGGAAATTTTTCGTACAACACGAATTTCAAATTATTATTGTCATTTCTTAAAAATTCATCAGTTAAAACATCAAAAAACCGAACATTTTCATAATTTTTTTCAGTTTTGATCGATAAATTGTAAAACAAAATGGTGAATGAAATGATTATATTCGTGTTGTGTGGGTAATTTACGACTTGGCAAGGTGGTTTTGAAAACAATTTAGGTGAAATACAAATTTTACCTGTTTTGAAAGGTCCAAATTCCTGAAAATTATGATAGACTTCAGGTCGGTTGGACAGGTCAAATTTTATTTCATTCCAAACCAATGACTTAGGGTATTCATAGAATCGGAAATTTCCCGTACAACACGAATATAATATTATTATTGTCGTTTTTTTTTTAAATCCATCGGTCAAAACATCAAAAAACCGAAAATTTTCAGGATTTTTTAACTTTTGATTGATAAATTGTAAAAAATGGTGAATGAAATTGTTATATTCGTGTTGTGTAGGTAATTTACGACTTGGCAAGGTGGTTTTGAAAACAATTTAGGTGAAATACAAATTTTACCTGTTTTGAAAGGTCCAAATTCCTGAAAGTTATGATAGACTTCCGGTCGGTTGGGCAGGTCAAATTTAATTTTCTTCCAAACCAATGACTCAGGGTACTTATAGAATCGGAAATTTCCCGTACAACACGAATATACCATTATTATTCCCCATTTTTCAAAATTAATCCATCAAAACATCAAAAAACCGAAAATTTTCATGATTTTTCTACTTTCAACCAATAAATCTTAATTAATCGAAATCAATGATGATATTTTCGTAATCTACAAGAAATTTCCGATCTCACAACCACCCAGCAAAATTCGTTTAAAATTAAACCAATCTAACTTTAACAAAAATCGAAACGTTTATGCCCGGTACGTGCAACCGATCCATTCATAAGCCTCGTGGCGCTACGCACGCGGGAGTGAAACTCTCGCTGCATCATTGGCACACGTATACAGCGAAGGGAGAAAGAAATGACGAGAATAAAAAAAAAGAACGTCACGATCGATCAGCCACTCGACGCATCGAAATTATTCCCACTCTTCTGGCCACTCCATTCTCACTGGCTGGTTGCAATGATTTTCGAGCATGCGAGTGTGGTGTGGGTGTGTGTTTGTGGTTCTATTGCCTCGTTGCATTCGCGCGAGTAATCGAACAATAATGACGAGGCTCGATATATCGATCTTTCCCATGGAATTCTATCTGTCCCTACATTTCTCTCTCTATACGTTCACTTCGCAGTGTTGTGTGTTACACACCGTTGTATGCCAGACTATGAACTAACTACAAGCGAATGCACTTCGAACGTACGTATGCATGCACGCTCGTTCGTCCGTTAAATTTATTCTCTCTCTCTCTCTCTCTCTTTCTCTCAGGCAATCGATATTGATTTATCATCGACTTATAATCCCCCTCGACGCCTCTATCGTTCTTTTCTATATTTATTAGCCCCGATGAATTATCCCAACGACCGTAAAATCGTGGCTTATTTAAATTCTGATCGTTCAATTTTTAATAAAAATCTAACTAAAATTAAGAAAAATGCATCGTTGGGTAATTATTATTCGAAATAAAATCGATACTTCAACTTTGTTTCTTCAATTAATTAAAAAAGGATTAATTTAAAACTACAGTAATTAATCACAATTTTCTGACCCCAATTAAAATTAAATCCACACAATTTCAACAAATTCCTCAATCTTTATTAATCCAAAATGCTTGACTGGGTATTAACTCGATCAATTCAATGCAATTTAAACGAACTTATAAATACGACCCAATTTTTCAACCCTCATTAATCCAAACTGGCTGCCTCACTTCCAACTCCCAGCTTACAACAAATTCACATTTCTCGAAGATTGAACCATAACCAAGTACTCTCGGTCGACCTTATAGTATTAACGGCAGGTCACAATCTTTATCCTTCTCCTAATTCCTTTTTCGCTCGTTATAAAAACACTCGTCGTGCATACCAGCGACTTTTTTTTTACCATTGCACGAATCTCGATATCTCTATATCTGTGCAAAGTCACAAATGCACATGGAGACACATATACAGGGTGAATTTTATAAACTGTAACAGGCTTTATTCAAAGGTAGATGAGATCATTACAAACAAAAGTTGCAAATATACATTGAGGCGATTTTTAATAGTTTGCGAGATATAATCTTTTTAAGTTGATCCAATCAGAACGCGCCGAGAAGTGTTGGACCCGCCCACTGTCCACCCTAGCAGTCAATGCCCGAGAAATAAAAATTACTGAATAATATAATATATAAAATTGACTGCTCTGAATTTTGCAACCCCAAATGTAATGCCCTACACTATGCTATCTCTATGGCTAGGACGGGAAGGGGCGGCTCCAACGATTTTCGGCGTGCTCTCATTGGACCAACTTTAAAAGTTAATATCTCGTAAACTATTACAAATATCCCTAATGTATATTTACAATTTTTGTTTGTAATGTTCTCATCTACCCTGGTATAAAGTCTGTTAAACCTTATGAAATTCACCCTGTATATGCGTGTTTATACATATTCGCTAAGACGATATATGACAATGGCAACATGAGCAGCGGCCCGGCTAAAGCCAAGCTTCGTGGCTGCCCTTGAAGTGAGTTAGCCTTTGTCTTATCACACTCACGCCCGCGGGGGCACACGGGCAAACTCTCTGCCGCAGCAAATATACTATATAGGCAGAAAAAGCACCGCCTCGTCCCGGCACACAACCAGCGGACTAGCCTTGACTCCTCTCCCAAGCCCGTGCGCGCTATACTGACTTTCCTGCTAAACTCGGTCCCCACATCGTCTCTCACGTTGGCTCGTTGCAGTCGTCGCCAATGCGTCGATACCATCGTTGACATTTTTTTTTTTCCTTTTTTTTTTCCTTTTTTTTCCTTTTTGCTCCTTGTTGTTTGGTTCGGGACTTCGGAATTTATTAGCATATGTATATATATGTGTGTGCAAGTAGGGTGGAGTCTCGATCGATTACCAAATTGATTCGATTCTGGGGGGGGGGGGGGGGGGGGTTGAAATTATTTTAATTAATTCGTCCGATTTCTTGGAACTCGATATAGGAGAGAATTCATCTCGGGATGATTCAATTATTCGTCGAGATTCGAAGGCTCGAACACCAAACAGAAAATTATTACTCTCGAATTCGTATCGTAAAAATTAATCGATCGATTTTATGAAAAATTAGTCGGTATTGATTAATTTTTAGGACCTAATCGATCTTGCGTCAATAAATTGAAAATAAAAAAATTGATTTCCTGCTTTGTTTTGTTTTATGTACTTTTACATAAAATTGTTGGTTTCATAACGATTCGTGAATAAATCGCGGTTCAACTTATCTAACTTCGTTCGTTACGTGATCGGTGATGGAACAAAACGGCAATAAAAAAAAAAAGGAAAACGCTTCCTAGGTGATTACGCGACTCGCGCGAATATCCGTGCGACGGGTAAACAATCGTCTCGTTGTACGATGAATTTACGATCGGGTCTGCGGGAACGAACGAAACGTGCGACGAGCCGGTTTTATTTTAATACCGAAAATTAAATAAATGAATTTACCTTCGGATTCGGTGACAATCTCCTCCCGAATGAATAATCACTCGCTTAATTATTCAACGTAATTAATATTTCAGTTCAACTTCGTTGTTTTTTTTTTTTTTTTTATAGTTATTATTTATTTCTCGTTATTGATATCGTTAATTATAAAATATCAACGAATCGACACTTACGTGGGAATTAATTTTCGACTTATCGATCGTTCGACGTGAGACGTTACCTTGTTTTATTTTTATTTTTTATTTTTTATCGTAAGTGGAGAAAAGATTCAAAGATTGTTTTGTCGTTTAGAAAGAAGAAAGAGAAAGCTGACAACGATATTATCGCTAAGCGATGGGTGAATTTTCGTTCTTACCGACGGTGGTAAACCGCGGCCATATTTGAATTTCTGATTTTATTTGCGTTTCCGATCCGCGCGCGGCACAAAAGCGTCGCTCGTCGATTGGACGCGAACGGATTCGTTCGTCTTCGTCGTCGACGACGTCTCGTCGACCCTGACCTCCTCCGTAATTGCTGCGCGCCTCGCGCGATAGAAAAAGGTCAATTTCGTCGATGAATAAATAGCGAGAAACTTGTACACGTCCGAGAGCGATTTCGTCGTGAACCGTTTCTTTTTTCATGGCGACGTTCCAGCGACATCGCTAACCGAACTTTTCTCTCACAATTAGCCTCTCTCTCTCTTTCTCTCTCTCCGGCTCCCCCCTCCCCCTATCCTTCTCTCACCACAGCCTTGCCTTCGTTCCACATTGATACCGATCTGACGACCTTAATAATTCTAATGCGATTCGCATTTACCCCGAGACTCACCACGGGTATTCTCGCCGGTTGGCCGATTTGCAGAGCCGAACGATCGACGATATTTTATTCCATCGCTTCGTCCTAGTACAAGGGACGCATTGTACCGATTCGATGGAGTGTGAGTAACTCGAATAACCTTTTAATTTGTAGCTTGGTCTATGACCGATGAAAAAATCGGTTGGTCAGAAAAAATATGATGCAAAATAAAATTCTATTTTATTTTGCCAATTCGAATTATAAAAACCCCTTTTTTTAATTATGCGATGATTAAACGTAATAAATAATTGATTAACTCAAATGAATAAATAGTTGCTCAATTATTAATCGAATTCGAATTATAAAAACCCCATTTTTTTAATTATACGATGATTGAACGTATAAATAATTGATTAACTCAAATGAATAAATAAATAGTTGACGCAATTATTAATCGATCGAGCCAATCCATAGTTGATCGAATCAATAATCGATCAATCGATGGAATTATTATCTACCCTAATTGATAATCAAATAACCCAAACGGTAATTAGATATCTCCAACCCCCAGCACCAAAATACTCAACTGCAAACCCGAATCAAACTTCGAGAAAAATTAGAGTTAATAATACAAATAAATTCCATTCATCGATCGTTGCAAATTCTCATAAATTACACAACCGTAACACTGAACCAAATTCTCAATTTATTTTCTCAATTATTCATCCCCTTCGTTGAATAAATAAATAATATTTCAACAGAAATAAAAAAAAGTAAAATAAAAATAAATTGCGCAAACGTATTTTTTTTTTTTGAACTTAAAAAAAAAATTTTTTTATTATAAAAATCTCGAGAAACTCCTCGACGTCCAAGCCCAAGCCTACGTGTACCAACCAACCGGCGCATATATTTATAGCGTCGTTCCCAATTTCGATATTCTTCCGAGTCTCGAGTGGCGTGTCGATATTTCATATTCAACGAGGAACTTTCTCACGTCTCTTTCTCTCACAACGATACGAACTCGGGACGAGAGAGCGACGGGGAGAGTCGTATGCGTGAATATGTGTGTGTGTACATGGCCTGCAGTGGCACGAAAATTAATTGATACAAGGCCGGATATCGAGTATCGACCGCGGGCGCCCCGGCCTGGCTATTTTTACAACAACGACCCTGGAAACGAGGCGAGAGAGTAAAGGCCTCGATGGCATTCTCTCTTTCTCTCTCTCTCTCCCTCTCGTCCCGTAGTCATTATATGCACGTGCAATTATTCCTCGCGAATGTATACGGAGACACACGTGCATATCTGACTTATATAGCTCTATATTTATATTTATATCGGGCTCTCGAAACCGAATCTTCCTATGTTAGTGTTATTTTGTTTTTTATTTAATTTTCTGTTATTTTGTATTTTTAATACAAGTCAGTCACTGAGAAGATATTCAAGCGGAATAACAAGGGATTTAAAAAGTTCAAAGTGTTGGAAAAAATGTCTTTGCCATTTTTGTTTTAATTCTAATTCTAATTTGAACTCAAATATTGCTGGATTGAAATAGAAACGTCTTTTCTATGTGACTGTTATTTTGTTTTTTAATTTAATTTAATTTAATTTTGTATTTTTAATACGAGCTGGTCACTGAAAAGAAATTCAAGCAGAATAACAAGGGATTTAAAAAGTTGAAAGTGTTGGAAAAAATGTCTTTGCCATTTTTGTTTTAATTGCAATTCTAATTTGAACTCAAAGATTGCTGAGTTGAAATAGAAACGTGTTTCCTATGTTAGTGTTATTTTATTTAATGTTATTTTGTATTTTTAATACGAGCTGGTCACTGAAAAGAAATTCAAGCAGAATAACAAGGGAGTTAAAAAGTTTACAATATTGGAAAAAATAGTTTTGCCATTTTTTTAAAATTGTAATTCTAATTTGAACTTAACGATTTATTAGATGAAATAGAAACGATACTGGATAATTTTTTTAAAAGAATGTTATAGCATTGGTACGAATTTTGCAAATGTTTACTTCCAGGAAGTACAGGAAGTTTTGAGAATGCGGAAATATTTATAATTTAACGTTTCCTGACGACTGTTTATTTTCTTTATTTTATATTTTTCACGCTTGTTCGTTGGACTTTGCAATCTTTAACTCGCTCGAGATATAACGGAACGAGAATTGCAAAAAAATTACTTCATTAACTGACTTTTCACTTATTCGTTCACGAATTTGAATTCTCCCGCGTTTTCGAAGTTCAAGTTTTTGCCACCAGGTGTTGCGTTAAAATTCAAAAAATTACTTTTCAATTTTATGCCAGAAACTTGACCCTGGTTATAATTTTGAAACATATTTCGCCTAATTGTTTTCTGCAATTATAAACGAGTGTCAATTTTCAAAAATTGCTCGTTAATTAAAACGATAATTAATCGAAGATCAAAAATGTCATCGAGACTGGAAAAATATTTTTAACGTCGAAATGTTATCAATTCTTTTTTACTTTGTCGATTATTTCTATCAAAAAAATCATTCGCGATTTTTTCATCATTGGAACCGACGTTAAAACGCGAAGCGAGCAAGAACGAAAAGTTTCCTTCGACGGTCCTCTCCCCCGGTCGACCAAGTGGGACGCAACAGATATTCCCGGGCTGATTTGGCAAGAGCCAAGTTTCGCACACTAACGTTGCACTTTATACAGTCCCGATTGCCCCGCAGGTAGTGTACTATAATTACGGACGAGTGAGGGTTTCGTTTGGCTCTCTCGTTTTATAGGTAGGTTTTCACTCGACTTCCTCGTTTTCACCGAGAAGCCAGGCGTCGCGAGCAACGAGCAAAGACTCTCTCGCTGGCTCGCCGAGAGTTTCGAGCATGTATGGGCTATTCCGAGTCAAATGCCACCCAATGATCCATTCTAAATTTATTTTTTTTTAATTCACAAAATCATTAATTTAAAATGAATTAAATTAATTCAAATTTATCACAGGAATTAAAAAAAAATAAAAGAAGATTAATTAATATTATTAATCGGTTAATTCAGTATCGATTTAAAATGAAAAAAAGAAACCATTTATTGTTCAAGAGAGCTTCATATTTATGAAATGTTATTCCATTCTTTTTGTTTATTTTTTAATATCGTTTAATTCACTTTTAAGTTGAATCAATAATTGCAAAATGTATTTTTTTCGAAAATATCGTATCTTGTTTCCTTTTTATATTCGAGTGCATCCTCCTTTGAAAAATAAAATGAAAATTGACATTGCTACAAGCTGGCTCTCCAAGAGTTTCGAGCATTCGGGCTATTCCGAGTCAAATGCCTTTTTTTCACAAAATCTTTTAATTCGCCATTCGTATAAATTCTAAATTAATTTAATTCAGATTTATCACAAGAATTAATAAAAATAAAAGAAGATTAATTAATATTATTAATCGTTTAATCCAATATCGATTAAAATTGAAAATCGAGCCATTTATTATTCACAAGTGAAAAATTATTCCATTCTTTTTTTTTAATGTCGTTTAATCCACTCTTAACTTCAGTCGATAATTGCAAAATCGCCTTTTTTCGAAAATATCGTATCTTGTTTCTTTTTATTTATTCGAGCGCGTCCTCGTTTGGAAAATAAAAAAAAAAATGGGCGGTGCTATAGGTCAATATGGTTTCGAATATCTCGTACAGAGCAGCGAGCGAGCTCGTGACGTCTCCGAGCTCAAACGTGCGCGGCTTTTGCCTGGCTACGTTCTACTTTCCCCTCGGTTGTCTGACGTACTCGTTGTGCTGCCGATATTGCGCCCCAACAACGTCGAAACGACCCGATGCCTCCGCCTCGTCGATATCGCTGATATAAATATAATATTATTCCATATCGATATTTTATTAAAAAAATAAATAAATAAATAAGTAAATAAAGAAATTTTTTTAAATCTCGTAACGAAACGTTAAATTTTGTTTTTTGTTTTTCGGATAAACTTTACCAAACGTAGGTAAATACAAAAATATAAAAATCGATTCGAAAATTGAAAAAGACTCGATCGGATTTCAATTTAACGAATTTTGACAAATTTCACGACCAACAAATTTCGCCACTTCAAGAAAGCATTAATAAATTGAAGAATTTATTGCGTCATAGGTCACGCGGTCGCACCGATATTTACCGCAACGAAAAAAAAAAGTTGATAATTCATTTCCAAAAATACAAATTAAAAAGAAATATCAAAAAATAAATCACAATAATAATATCGAACGTTACATTACGTTTCCTCAATTCCATTCTCCTCTTTCCAGTTTGACAGAAACAGCGAAAAATTTTGCAAAAATTTGTTCAAATATATATTAATAATAATAAATAATAACAGTAATAATTTGATTTAGAAATTATTTGCCAAGCTTTCGCAACTCTGGAGCGAGAGTAACGCCGTCAGAGTTTCCGCACTCTCTCAATTCTTTTGCTCTTTCGCTTCTCCCCCCTCCCCCTCCCCCCCTCCTCCTCCTCCACACCGCCAGTTGGATATTACATACCAACCCGAGAATTTCTCGCGGCTAATATTCTGTATCACAGAGAGTCCCCCTCCCCCTCCTCCTCCTTTCTCTCTCTCTCTCTCTCTTTCTCTCTCTCTCTCTCTCTCTCTCTCTCTCTCTCTCTCTCTCTCTCTCTCTCTCTCTTACTCTTATCAAGCCTGCGAGCTCTCTCGCGAAGCCCTCGTGTATTGGTATCTAGCACGAAACTAACGTGGGTGTATTAGCGTGGAAGTGAAAGTCAGACGTCACACCATCAGCCATGGGTTATAATGCCATACGGCTCTTGTATCGCGACGAGAGATGCCGAGGGAGAGAGAGAGAAACTCTGAAAACACGATAATAACACCGAGACTCCAGAAACCATATTCGAATAGGTCTGGTCGGTGTAATTTAAGTTGGAAAACGAGGTCGAGCATAATTTTCGCCCCTTTCGCAATGGTTCGCCATTTGTACCGATCAATGACATTAACCCTTTGAACCCCCTCGTTGGTTTCATCAAAAATTCATGAAAGCAACGGTACGTTTTTTTTTTTTTTTATAAATACGCAATTTACATTTTACCACAGGTTTGGTAAAAGTGAAATTTTCATTTAAGAAAATTGATACGACGTGTATATTTAATGTTGTTTTTTTGTTCTTTCTAAATCACGAGGTCAGAAAGATTTTTTTTTAAAGAGCGATGACGATAGTGAGAAATTAATCGAGACGACTCTAACCGAGATTTATTAGAAAATTTGTTTCCAGTGGAGAAATGAGTTTTTGTTAATTTCGAGGTAATTATTACAGCGAGATTATTAAAGTTAATTTTCTTTCTACGTTTCAAAAGTTAATTAGAATCTGACTCGAATCTTGGCACGAGGGTTTCATTAATATTGTTCATTTGCAACATTATTTCAATTGGGAAATTAAATTTCATTTCGACTAATTTTCAATGCTGGCTTTATTTTTTAATTTCGGTGAAATACGATTGAATTTCACGTTTGTATTTTTATATTTTTTTTTTAATTTCAAAATGAAACACGGCTGGGATTTTGGTTAAAAGAAAAACAGAACCTTTCTTCTTCGAGTCGTAACAGGAAACGCGGGAATATGTACGTGAGAGATGAAAGCAAGGGATAAAACACGACGATCGTGCAGTCGGTGCGGTATGTACGTGTATACTTCGGCCAGTTGAACACAGCAGGTCCGATGAACCTGCGGGGCTAACGTACTCCAAAGGTGTAGTCACCTCGGCCAGTACCTTACCGGTATTTCCATTTAGTTATCCCGAGCATGCGCTCCTTGATCCATTCATCCTGTTTCCGTTTCTTATTTTATAAATTCAAAATTCATTATTTTTATTCATAACACTAGTTTTTCACAAAAAAATAAACAAAATTTACAAAAAAAAATAAACTATACGACAATTATATTGGTACAATATTTCTTGGGACAATTTTATGTTAAATCGAGCATGCGCTCCTTGATCCATTCATCCTGTTTCCGTTTCTTATTTTATAAATTCAAAATTCATTATTTTTAATTATGTTTTTTCATAACACTAGTTTTTCACAAAAAAATAAACAAAATTTACAAAAATATAAATTATACGATAATTATATTGGTACAATTTTTCTTGGGACAATTTTACGCTAAACCTTACCAATATTTCCATTTAGTTATCCCTGCGCTCCTCCATCCATTCATCCTGTTTTCGTTTCTTATTTTATAAATTTAAAAATCATTATTTTTAATTATTTTTTCATAACACTAATTTTTCCAAAAAAATAAACGAAATTTACAAAAAAATAAATCATGGGACAATTATATTGCAACAATTTTGCACTGACCCTTACCAGTATTTCCATTTATTTATTCTGAGCATGCGCTCTTCGATCCATTCATCGTATTTCCTTTTCTTATTCTATAAATTCAAAATTCATTATATTTAATTATTTTTTCATAACACAAATTTTTCACAAAAAAAGAACAGAATTTATAAAAAAATAAATCATAAGACAGTTGGTACAATTTTTCTCGAGACAATCTTGCACTGAACTCCGTTATCGATAAAGTAATTTCCTGTAATGGAAAAAAATACGATTATTCACGGTCTCGTATTATCGATTGTGAGAGAAATCGCCTTGCCATGTTCTGATCGAGATAAAAACATGCTTTTCCTCTATCTTCCTCCATCGATCGATAAAATCATTGTTTAAAAATCTTCTAAAAGATAATTTCCCATGAGCACTGGAATCCACTTGCCACTTATCTTTTTATTTGATCTTTCACTGTTGTCTTCGTCGACTTGAAAACTCGAGAATCACGAGGACGGTACGTTTTTATTCCTTCTACGCGACGAATATTTCAATCCGAACATTATTGCCGTGAAACCGTGAATAATTCAAATTTTCCGTGACATATAACAACTTTACCAATGACGCACCTTCGGGTCTTCTCGAATCGTTACCAAAGACAAACGACTACGTTACGTTGGGGAAGTTACATACAAAACAAAAAAAGGTCGAAGGAACTGAAACGCAGGTCCGATGAACCTGCGGGGCAACGTACTCTTTCCTCTCCTTCTTGCTCTTTCTCTCCCTCTCCAATCTCTCTTCCTACCCGCACAACGAGGCACCCAAGCTTCGTGTGGTCGACGGTTGTAGTTCCGCACCGTACTTGGCCGCACGTGAGGATAGGATCGCGTGCCCTGCATACCGCACCCTTTATTCTCTCGCTTTCTCCTCCCTTCCCTGTATTACTTTATATCTCCTCCTTTTCTCTCACTATCGCATCCTTCGACATTTCACAGCGACTCGCTGCCTTCTAACTATCTCCGCTTCTCCTTCTCAACTGTATTCTTATTTTTCTTGGAGCACTTCTTTTGTTGCTGGGCAATGTCTTGCCACTACGAACACTCGTGGTTACGTGTATATACCTCCTTTCGTAACATCCACACTTTTATTCCAATGTCACGTCGTATCCTCGAGTTTCCCAGAGTTTTCAGTAAAAGGACACTTGGGTTACATCCTACTCGTGTATATTTTAGTATCATCTTGCATCATAATTCATAGCTTTCTATATGGGAATACGTTCGGGATATCGATATTGCAACGTTATGTCGCGCGGCGGTGAGATCGTAGTAGTTCGCCAGAAATCCGACAGATGGCTTCTAGCGGTGCGCTTTCTCGTATGCTTAGGTCGATGGGCCGGCGTATATAGGTAGTCTACTTTGTAACTCGGAAAATGTTTCGGTTAATTGTATTTATTCAAATATCGAAATGTTTCACGTTATTTATAGAAAATAAGTTATTGTTAGTCATCGTACGTCCCTTAATTATTGAATACCCCTGTAGTTGGAAAAAGGAGCAGGGTGTCGAGCGGTTGCCAAGTCGCCTCCTTTTGGACTTCCCTTATGTTCTCCACATTCCTCGAACGTTCCCAGCGCTCGTTTCTCCGTGGAAGCGTTTTGCCGCTTGATCGCGTCGATCAACTGTCGATGACCTCCAGCACTTTAGAACACTCGAGGAGATGGAACGATAGCCCGAGAATATAGACGTGAGAGCTTGTAGAACTCGCCGATGGGGAAGCCTTCGATCTCCTTCCCGTGTGGCTAATAACCGCCGCCTCGTGTTTTTCTTCCGACATTAAATGTTTTTTTTTTCTTACTCACTTCCTCCGTGAACAAGAGAATCCTTAATCTAAAACCAGTTTCCTGTTTTTGTGTTACAGACTTGCGGTGAGCGACTGTGCGCCTCAGACGTCGCGGGTCAGCTCGAATCTACACAGCAGCAGTAGCATGGCGGTGAGCCGAGTACCGAGCCCTCCGCCACCCGAAGCAAACACTCCAGTTGCCGAAAATTGGTGTTACACGCAGGTACGTACGAGTGAAACCGCGAACGATTTTACGTGAAAATCGTCAGAGTTACATCCGATCGACCAAAGGATCATCGCTCGTAAAGGGGATTATTCATCACCATTAGAAGAGGAAAAGGTCGATTCGTTATTAGTCTCGAAAGAATTAGGGAAAGCTCACAAACCAGAAGGATCAATTAATATTTTAGTGGTATCCGTATTCTTCACTCGTTCCTTTTCATCAAGTAGGTAGGTAGATACGAAGGTTTTCATGGAAATAAGGTGTCCAATAAACCGTTCCTAGGAGAGGTCGTGACCTAACTTAAAAAAAGAAACGTTGAGCCAAACTTTTTCGAGCATCGCTTGAGAAAGCAATTTTTATTCTTTCTTTTCGATACCCTTGCTTGTCTAGCCTTCCCTCAAAATACCTCCAGTGTGAAGCCTCGGCAATAAAACTTTACGGGAGAATCTTGATGTCTTCGGTAAAGTCGTAAAGTTTTGTGAAAAGGTGAAGAAGAAAAAAAAAAGAAGTTCTACGACCAATCTACGACTTGGGGTCAACGAGACCCCCGAACATGGTTATAAAAAAACGTCCCACTAAACTGTACGAAATAAAAAGGAAAAGAAAAACGGTCCCCCCTTTCTTCAATAATGTTTTCGCAATAGCAGAAAAAACTTTCGCGACAAAATGAACGAAAAAGAAAAAGTAACGAAAGCATAACCAGAAGTTATGCACAAATCGATATCGGGTCTGCGTGGAGTTGAAGCCGTAATAGCCGTGGCTATAGTATCGAGTTGTAGCGTTCTCTAGTTGGTTGGTACCTGTGTAGTTTCGAAGGGGCCATAAACTGGGGAAAGATAGGAAGAGGAGTGAGAGAGGGGTAGAGGAGAGGTCGTGTATTAGTCGGAGCGGTTCGTACCGAGCTCTTGGCAAAACGGCACTGTGCGTGAGTGAACGCGGTGCTCCTGGGCCGAGAACTCGCGCGCGCGTTCTCGATCTATTTTTACATGGCGTCCTCCCTTGCCAAGTGAACGACCTGCAACTAGATATCTTCCTCGGAGAATTGCCCTCTCTTTCTCTCTCTCTCTCGCTCTCTCACTCCGTTCCTCGCTTTAGCACCGTACTTCTCGCGTGTTCTCTCCTTCTGTGTGTCTCGCGGCGGCCTTCCCCTCTTTCCTCTGCCCTCCTCTGACGGAGAATATTATTCTGTGTCTTTGAGCGTCTCATCTCTCCATGGGTCTGTATGCATATCTCTCGTGCCAGTTTTACATATCACATACGAGTTCTTCTCGGCGTACATCCACCTCCTCGCTTCGACACAATCGATGATAAAAATCTTCTCGCTCATTTATTCGAGACAATGGACGCGAAATTTTTCGTACAACCGAAGGAGGGCGTTCACTTGGGTTTATATATCTTTTTTTTTAATGAGATCCGAACATCTACTTCGTGGTTCTGTTAGGCGAGTGTTCGGTGTAGTTTGGAATTTATGTTTGTCTCGATATAAACGCGTTATTTCGAAAAAGAAGGATTTCGCGTTTGAATTTGGCGCGTTAAATAGTCGCGGGATTGGTTCGGCCAATCAGGGATGGTTAAATCTCGATCGAGTTCTCCATTGGTGGATTGGACGCAGTCGGCTTGGGTCGCGTTTAAAGCAGTCGAATTGGAGGTTAGGAACTTACATCGTCCACCTCGCGAGTTTGAACAAGCGTTGTGTCTCACTAAATCGTATTTCGATAAAAAACGGAACGCAGCTGCGTGAATAATTATTGAACAAATCGACTCATCGTCATTATTTTGTCGAAAAATAAATATTGAATTTTTTATTCGAGAATAATTCTTGGATACAGTCAATACTGTTTATTTCTCGTATTTTCTTCGCGAAGACAGAACATCGTCGCCCTCGTGAAGAAAATACGTGACCCTTACGATGGTTCCGCTTCCATGTAATGTTCTCCAGCTTCATCTTCCTCTTCTTCGCACCTTTGGGCTCACCACAATCATTATCATCGTTGTTGCGTCTTTTGGTAGCATCGGTAGCCGGAAGCGCGAGCGCGTCTGGTGCTTGAACCCAGTACGGCAGAGAGTGCCCCTCTCGCGCAACTCGCCACAAACATCAACGTTACCACCTCCGTAGACGGCCACGGGAGGATGATTCAAGGCCGATTGGCGCGCGCGCGCGTTCACTCGCTCAACCGCCTAGCTCGGTGACGACCGTCGAGCGCTCGGCCAGCTCTACACACCAGCAGCCAGCAGCAGTAGCGCAGAGTTGAACGACTCTCTCGGGGCGTCGACCGCGCCGCACTCGTTGCGATCGGGCCCTCGTACCGACGTCGCTTCCCAGTTCCCACCAGAGAACACGTTCCTCGTTGTCGTCTTCCTCCCCCTTCTTCATCGTCTTCCTCTCCTTCTTCCTATTCTCTTATCCTTGCCTCCTCCTCTACCCGTACATAAACCACCTGCCGAAGGAAGTCCTTTTAGGTACGTACACGAACATAGGTAGGACGGGGAAAGACGGATCGTTCGTGTAAATGATAAAACGGATATTGATTTTTTTAGTCTTGCGGGTCTGCGGACAAAGAAATATAGGAACTTTTTTTCTTTTTTACTCTTTTCATTATACTTTTAGCATTGAAACATCAGCAAACAGAAGCGAAAGAATGAAGCAATTATCGAAATTTATGTCAACCGATGTTCAACGATCAACTTCATGACGAGCGTCCACCTCGAAGTTTAAAATATCGATTTCTCCGAGAATAATGAACGGAATCTAAAGAAACTTTGCCACTCGATAAACAACGATGGCAAGAATAAACTCCCGTTGCGTTTGTATCCAAATGTTATACCAGTTAATGAGAATTCCGTAAAACTGTTTCGTCGGTAACCGGGCGCTCTTACTTACCGACAAACTTCATCCAAATCATTATATCTCATTGAACAGGAAGTAAAAAGTAAATTCCAGACAACAACCTCCGAGGAAATCTGCATGGGCATTATTTTCGTGCTCTTTTTGCTTTCCCATGCGACCGCGTTCGTGGAATTCATCCCTTCTCAGGCACACTTTTGTATCCTGTATACAATGGTGTACCCATTAAGGGTGCGCTGATTTGTTTATTTTCGTTTGTTTCATTTTATTTTAATTATGCGGATCATTTCCGCGAATTTACCCAGTTCTTGTTAAACACGCGGAGAGGCAATATTGTTAAGGCTCACAGAAACCCCAACACTCGTACGAACAATACGCTCATACAAAGATACTGAAAGACTCTGAACGAACTCAACGGACCATAGAGAAAGAGAGCGAGGAAAAGGGCGCGAGGGAGTGGGAGAGTGAGAGGGTGGGAGGAGCGGTGGGTCGAGAGGGGGAGGAAGAGAGAGAGAGATACTGTCTCGGACTCACCATGCGCACTCTCCGCATCGATCGCGTTCCTCGACCTCGCCGCGTCCTCCTCTTTCTTCTTTCATTCTCGCTTTGTCCTCGCCGGAAAACGTTTTCGTTTATGCAACCATATTACCGGCTCGTTAAGAAACTACCGCAATTACCAATTTTTGACAATAATGAAAAAGTCTCTGTAATGCGAAAATAAAGTACCATTTATTAATTAAAAAAAAAAAAAAGGAAAAGAACTTCTTTTTTCGACAAGAGTGAAATTAAAGACAAAATTAAATACCACGTGGTTAAGACTCGTTAAATTATTGTATCGTTAGATATGAATATGGATTAAAATCTCGTAAGGAAATATTCATATTTACAAGATAAACATTAGATTAATAGCGCTCGAAATGATAAAATTCCTGCGAATGTGATTCGCCTCGAGATGTTTGGGTGGAGCGACGGGAGAAGGGGGGAGGCGCTCTTGCATAAAGTACATTGACCCGAGGCCGACCACCTTTGATACCGAGAACACCATAGATACGCTCGCGAATGTTGACCTCACGAGTTTCCGGCCTTCCGTGACTCTCCCCGATCCCCACACTCGCAACCTTGCTTAGGCGTAGAAAGATTTTTTTTTTTTTTTCTTCATTTATATTCTCAAGAAGGTTAGAAAAGACTAATGGCAATGAGAAATTTACATTAATTTCCTCGTTTCACGTTCCTTAATCGACTATTGAGAAATTTTACGACCTCGTTGAAACGTAGTGTGTAACGCGGACAAACATGGCGGGCGTCGGAAGTATCAGCTGTTATCGAAATTTCTTCGCCACTTCATTATCAAACGACCTTTATTTCCTCGTAACAAGAGTTTCTACATCGTATTTTCGTACGAAACGAGGTAAAACAAAGTTGAACAATTTAATTCGCATCGTGTTTAAGCCCAGAATTACATTAATTGTCGTATTAACCTCGAATTACTCTCGTATTTTGAGGTTATATCGTCGTTTCTCGTTAAGAAACGTCGTTAATACCGAACTTTCACTCGGTTAAGTACTAAATCTGTCTCTAATCGCTCATAAAATAACGAGTAACGTCTCGTAACGTACGTAATTATCGTCAAAACCCTCGCAAAGGTCGTAAAATCAAGAAAAAAAATTACCAAAAAAATATTGAAAAATCGCCTCGTTCGTTTTTTTTTCTCTCGTGCGCTCGTCTCGCGAGATTGTAATCGGCCCTCGCTCTCAGGGACCTAAGATGAGTAGACAAATAGATTTGGCGCTTCGACGACTCTCGAGCACCGTTCGCCAAGGTCGGCTGACTTCCCGGCGAATGACGTCAGGGATCGTTGACTTCTAGGGAGCTTGACCTCGCGTTTTTTTTTTGTTCATTTCGTTATTTCTTTCTTTTTTTTTTTCGTTTTTTCCATACGTCTCTTCTATTTCACCCGCCTCTCGCACCGCAACTGTTCGTCATCCTCGTCCTTGCTCGACGGATATTCTAGTCTCGTCTAAAAATCCATTTCGGAACGCGTTGATAAAAAAAAAATACCAAGAAAACGATCGTAGCTCGTGCATGACCGAAGGTCTTCCGTATCGTTCACCGTCGACTGAACCGTCTATTTTCGGTAGTGCGGTAGAGAAATATTGAGAGAGAGAGAAAAAAACGTCACCGTCCAATGAAATTTTTAGATCGCTTCCTACGCGATATGTGGAAATACCTAGTTATATCTATACGACTACGGGAACGTAAGTTTCCTCGTTGAGATAACAGTCCGCTAATCATCGACTCCGTGTAAGTCGTGGCAATTTATTTATTTTTTTTGTATTTTTTTTTTAGGTTGATTTATATTTACAAAATTTGAACGCTTTTAAAGAAATTTTCAAATTTTTCTTTTTTGTTATTTTGTTAATGAAATTATCGTAAAATGACGAAAAGTTATAAAAATTTTCATTGTTTAAAAAAAATATGACAATTGATGTGATAAAAAACGAAATTTCATGACGAAAAGAGAAACGATAGTTCGATAATAAAATTGAAATCAATAAAAATTGTGAAACATCGTGAGAAATATTTAAATGAAAAATAAAAATTATCGATTACGATTATTTTTTAATATTTATTGTCTACTTTCCTGTATGAATAATTTTCGATGAATTAAATGAACATTAAATTAAAAATTAAACAATTAATTAATTAAATTTAAAAAAAAATTATTAATAAAAAAAATGAAGAACGACTCGTTGAAAGTTGCGACGATCGATATTAGAAATTAGCAAAGTTTCAGAAAATTCTGTGTTGTAGAAAAAAGAAATTAAATCATTTAATTAATTAAATTTAAAAAAAAATTATTAATAAAAAAAATGAAGAACGACTCGTTGAAAGTTGAGACGGTCGATATTAGAAATTAGCAAAGTTTCAGAAAATTCTGCGTTGTAGAAAAAAGAAAAAAAAAATAATAATAGTCGTCGGGTAGAGAATAATTCACGTATATTAAAGTGTGTGTTGGTTCTCTCGAAGGCTCGTGCAAAGAGAGTGATTACGCCGATCGTCCCTGACGGCGAGCTCGCACGTGTATAAACGGTTCGAACGTACGTACCATTCGACCGTGAAATCGATTTCCACACAGTCCAACGGAGAACCCCACTCTCCTCCTTCCCACCACCACTCGTTCAAAGGTTGAATTTACACGTAATTTAATTTTTCCATTATTCAAAACGATGAAAAATTTTAAAAAACGAAAAACGAACATCAATTTTTTCAATCATTGTGTCAAATGGATAAAAATTATTGAAATCTTATACAATTATTATTATTCTCGTTATTAGAAGAAAAAAACGTCTCGAATTTTCTTTAATAAAATCCTCGCCTCGAAATAATCCTCGAATTTCGAAATTATTCCAAGAAATCAAAACGTCGATTAGGTCGATTGTATCGAAAAGTTCAATTCTAATTAAAAATTCTCTAGCTAGTTTCTCCAATTCTTCTAGTGATTAATTTCAATTATCATTCTTTTGTTCTCACGTCGTTTATCAGGGAATTTTCATTCGAGCAGGTGTGTCATTCTTTTTTTTTCTTCCACTTCGTTTTGTAATATAATATTTTCTTCCTCGTCGAGAGAGAGAGAGAGAGACAGAGATAATGCAACGTACGTTGGGGGAATAGCTGGATAAATGCCAGAGGCAAACGACGACGATGATTTACCACAATGCTTAGCCAGTGTCGCGTTCTTTTCGTATCCGTTCTTTTTTTTTGTTTTTTTTTCTTCTTGCTTCCTCTTTTTTTCTTCTTCTCGTTTCTCCTTTGTTCCACAGTGTGTTATTAAAAGGATAGTTAAGAATATAGCATACAAATTAGTATCCACGGGATAGACTCTGACGTCGTGTCGCATTTGAAGGTCTTGTGTGCACAGGTGAAGGTGGTCAAGTTCAGCTACATGTGGACGATAAACAACTTCAGCTTTTGCCGGGAAGAAATGGGCGAGGTATTAAAATCGTCGACGTTCTCCGCTGGGGCCAGCGACAAACTCAAATGGCAAGTTCTTTTTCTTTTTCTTTTCATTATCGATTAATCATAATTATTATCATCAATTTTAATTATATTTATTCGTTTTATTATTTATTATATCATATATTATATTATATTTGAATATATTATACAATATTATTATTATATTATATTTGAATATATTATATAATATAATTATTATATCATATTTTAATATATTATACAATATTATTATTATATTATATTTTAATATATTATATAATATTAATATTATTATATTATTATAATATATGATATTAAAATATTATGTTTTAATATATTATATAATATTAATATTATTATATTATTATAATATATGATATTAAAATATTATATATTATTATATAATATTTATATTATTATATACTATTATATCATAATATTATTATTATATAATATAATTATATTATAATATATAATATTAAAATATTATATTATAATATATAATATTAAAATATTATATATTATTATATAATATTCATATTATTATATACTATTATATCATAATATTATTATTATATAATATCATTATATTATATATTTAGTTTAATTACATATTTACCCGTTTTATCATTCGATTTTCAAATTATTGATAAATTATTATTCTTGCACTGGTATATTTGGAATTTTTAAATATTTTTTTCGAATAAATATTGTCGACTGGTTTTGTTAGAGTCGTTTGTGTCTCGTTGTTTTGGAAATTATTGAAAAAAACGATAAAGCTTTTGTTTTATTATTATTTTTGAAAATTTATCGACGATTGTTATTCGTCACGAGGCGAAATACTCAATCGAGGTCACGTTTGGCGATGACACGAGCGCGATATTCGTAGAGACCGCAGAATTTTATTATTCAGGAAACGTGTATATATGGTTTGCACGTCAAGACCATTAAAACGTTCGTAATCGACGTATTTTCGCGATGCGAGCTTCGAGCGTGTTCCGAGATAAACTAGCGCGTAAAATCGATTTCCGATGACGTATTCGACTTCTGCGATTGACAGATTTAAATTGATTTTTTCCATGGTCGTTATCTCGCTGGTTCGGGTCCAACCTCGACATATCGAATGCTTATTACACTTTTTGTTTATTGTTCAGAATTTATCGAGGGTACAAATTTCAAACGTACATAATAAAAGTCTGTAGATAACAACGTGACTAATTAAGAGAACGTAATCGTAATCCGATTTAATTTTTGCTCCAGGTGCCTGCGAGTTAATCCGAAGGGTCTCGACGAGGAAAGCAAAGACTATTTGTCGCTCTATCTCCTTCTCGTGTCTTGCAACAAATCCGAAGTCAGAGCGAAGTTCAAATTTTCTATTCTTAATGCCAAAAGGGAAGAAACCAAAGCTATGGGTAAGTATTTCTTTTCATTTATACAAACTATAATTTTAATAATTGTTTCGTTTCTTAATTTTCTTTCAATTGTAAAAAGAAGAAGATATTGTAATATTTGTAGCCAAAGCAAAATATCAAAATTATAGTTTGTTGATTTTCTTTTTTGGAAAATTAATTATAAAATTTGATTTTTAGAGAGCCAACGAGCCTACAGGTTCGTTCAAGGAAAGGACTGGGGATTCAAGAAATTCATAAGAAGAGACTTTCTGCTCGACGAAGCGAACGGACTGTTGCCCGATGACAAACTCACGATATTCTGTGAGGTATATACCTTTGTATGTTATTGTTGCTATTGTTTCACGACTATGCCGAACCAGCGTTTTCGCCGGGCTCTAATACACAAACAAAACCTTTTTTTTCTTTCTTTTCCGCCAATCCATTTCTTATCAGGTGAGCGTCGTCGCGGATTGTACCAATCATCCGGGACAGAGTAACACGACGCCGTTCAAAGTTCCGGAGTGTCGGCTACCCGACGATCTCGGCCTCTTGTTCGAGAGCCAAAAGTTCAGCGACGTTACGCTCACCGTTTGCGGGAGAGAGTTTCAAGCGCACAAAGCGGTTTTAGCAGGTGCGACAAAATTTCTAATAGCAATAAAACAACAAAATTCTTTTTGCTATGACAATGTATTCGAGGCTGCTTTTAATGTCTGTGGAATTATATATTTCTAATTGAGCCCAACAAGAAAACATTAAGAGAATTTAAAAGATTCATGAGAAAAGCGTTTATTTTATTGACCGTCACACGGTAGTCTTCTGTCTAAGAAGATTAGACTCGCATTTTATTGTACACGATGGTTTTACCTATAATATTTTTACAGCGCGCAGTCCCGTATTCTCGGCGATGTTCGAGCACGAGATGGAGGAACGGAAACAAAATCGTGTCGATATAACCGACGTCGATCACGAAGTTCTCAGGGAAATGTTGCGGTTCATTTACACAGGAACGGCGATGAATCTCGAAAAAATGGCGGACGATTTACTCGCGGCGGCCGACAAATATGCCCTGGAAAGGCTCAAAATAATGTGCGAGGAGGCACTTTGCGGGAGTCTCGCGATAGAGAATGCCGCGGATATATTAATACTTGCCGATCTTCATAGCGCCGATCAATTGAAAGCGCAAGCCATAGATTTTATTAACACGTGAGTATTATAATCGACGAATTGTTTTTGTTTATATTTTAATTTACTATTTTTTAAATAAGCTTGAAAAAACAAAACTGTTCGAACGACGAAATAATTAATCCGATGGATTTAAAGCTTATCTCGTTCTGTATCCGAAACTGCGCAACGATCGTAGATCCTTTTCTTAGATTTTTCAATAACGTCGTTGAAACAATAAATGCGTCATTTGCACGAGTAACAGATTATCATCGTCGCGACAACATTCATTTTATCAAGAATATTGAACATAGCCGAGTTGAGTCAAGATAAATCCACGAGAGCTTGCTCAATTTGGTGATAACTATCGGTGGAAACTCAATTAGTTGCTGGTAAGATGACGAATCATCAAAGATGATAAAGTTGCGATATCTTCAACTTCAACTTTGTAAAAGGTGTTTACCCACCGTCGATTAATTGAAAAACCCAACGGGGAAAAATGATAAAAATCGACTAATTATCTTTCTACAAGATACAAGTTTCATTTTTGATATAAATAATAAATGTTCTTGAAACGAGTAAGAATTTAAGATTATTTCCGATGTTTGTTCAGTATTTAAAACGAAAGAAGAAAAGTAAAAAATAAGCCACGGGTCGATTAATTGAAAAACCCAATGGGGAAAAATCATAAAAATCGACTAATTATCTTTCTACAAGATACAAGTTTAATTTTTGATATAAATAATAAATGTTCTTGAAACGAGTAAGAATTTAAGATTATTTTCGATGTTTGTTCAATATTTAAAACGAAAGAAGAAAAGCAAAAAAGAAGCCACAGGTCGATTAATTGAAAAACTCCAACGGGAAAAATGATAAAAATCGACTAATTATCTTTCTACAAGATACAAGTTTAATTTTTGATATAAATAATAAATGTTCTTGAAACGAGTAAGAATTTAAGATTATTTTCGATGTTTGTTCAATATTTAAAACGAAAGAAGAAAAGCAAAAAAGAAGCCACGGGTCGATTAATTGAAAAACTCCAACGGGAAAAATGATAAAAATCGACTAATTATCTTTCTAAAAGATACAAGTTTAATTTTTGATATAAATAATAAATGTTCTTGAAACGAGTAAGAATTTAAGATTATTTCCGATGTTTGTTCAGTATTTAAAACGAAAGAAGAAAATCATAAAAGAAGCCACAGGTCGATTAATTGAAAAACTCCAACGGGAAAAATGATAAAAATCGACTAATTATCTTTCTACAAGATACAAGTTTCATTTTTGATATAAATAATAAATGTTCTGAAAACGAGTAAGAATTTAAGATTATTTCCGATGTTTGTTCAGTATTTAAAACGAAAGAAGAAAAGCAAAAACGAAGCCACGGGTCGATAATCGATTTCGCTAATTTCCTACACGACATTGTATTTTATTTTTTCCTTTCTGTTTGCACAGGCACGCGACGGACGTGATGGACACAGTGGGCTTCAAGTCGATGGTAAATTCGCATCCTCACCTAATAGCCGAGGCTTTCCGTGCCCTCGCGACCCAACAAATACCGCCTATCGGACCGCCCCGGAAGCGCGTTAAACAGAGCTGAAAGCAATCACCTTTGACACCGGGCACGACAACAACGTCGTCGCCGCCTCATCTGCATCCCTCTTGAACTCTCGTGTACAGTGATGATCGATTTAGTGCTAAATAAATGTGTTTCCTAGTGCGCCAATACGATTTATATATAAAGAAAAAACATGAAAAAAGAGAAAAAGAAAAAACAACAAAAAAAGAAATAAAAGAACAACCAACCATGGCGTTCACACAGAAATCCGAACGAGCCGAAAAGTGTGATTTAACTCCGGGGAACTGGGAGAGCACGATGACGAACGGGGAGAGAAGCTTGAAGAAGAAAAACAGAAAAAGAATCCATCGACGAACGAGAACGACGAGAAAGAAGAAAACGGAAACGTCGGGACGTTCGTTTCCCTCCCCCCAGGCCGCTCGATATCGTTTTTCGTGGAGCATTATCCACGCCAGACTTTTTGTGTTCGATGGAGAGTCGGTAGTGCACGAAAGAGAAAGAAAAATTGATGAAAAAGAAAAATGCGAATGAACATAATAATAAAGAGAAACAAATGTCTCCGTGCAACGAACGCCGTGAGCTACACGATATATATATATATGTACATATATATATGTATATATATGCATGTGTATGTATATACATATATATATATATATCATACATTAATAGACAAAGATTTAAACTGAAGAAGAGATAAACGGAGTAAGCGAGATAAAAATAAGATTCGTCTCGATAGAACCCACCTTCGTAAAAAAATAAAACAAAAACAATACAAAATATACGCCCAATCCCACGATCACCGAGTCTGTTTTTCGTTCGAACCGCCATCGAGTTTGTTTCCACGAAGAAAAGAAGAAATCCAAGAAAAGGATAACTTCGATTCGACAAAGAAAAAAAAACGTCTCGCACGCGCTCTCTCATCGAATCGTCCCCAGGGCGAAAAAACCTGTTGGAAGATCGCACGGAAAGTTCGCAAGGTTTTCGTGAAACCATCGACGTGTCCCGCTGGTGTCACGGATTGTACGAATTGGAGAAAGAAAGACACGTGGAAAAGAAAACTAAACGGAAGAAGAACGGAGCGAACGGATGCACGAGCAAAATAATACACTCACACATTCACACATACACATACAGACATGGATAGAAGCGCGAAAACAAGGACCAAGACCGGATCGGAGGATTGGCCATGCGTTCAACAACGACACACACAGACACAGAAAGTTGTGATAAGATGATGTCGCGTTGGCCACGAGTGGGCGATGGAAAGGAACGCGAGGGAAACGTCCTCGATTCGCTTTCTCTCGACGATGCCAACGACGATTATACCGGGGTGATACTTTGTTCCTTTTGTCGATGGATCGAGCATGGCCCCTTCCGGCCGCGAACGCCCCGTCAAGAGATAAACACACACACACACACACATAGACAAAAATAAAATACAAAACTGAAAAAACCCAAGTACACGAAGAAGATGAAGAAGAAGAAAGTGAATGAATACAAACAAAAAATTGAAATTGCAACGAGGATAACAAAAACAAATGGGCCAAGCGGTATTTTCCCAAGCCGGCGGGGCCTAGACACTTTGTTTATCGAACGATATAGTGATTTTTTAATTGTAATTAAATACACGAAGAAGAAAAAAAACAAACGAAACAGAAACAAAAAAAAACCGCGCGCGCGTCAAACAACTCTTCCAGATAAAAAAACAAAACAAAACGGGGATAACGAAAAGGATAAAACAAAAATGATTCTAGTTAGTGTTTTTTATGATCTCTTTTCTTCTTAAATAATGATGATACGATTATTACTATTGATTAATGATAAACGAAGGAAAACAAATGCTACACAATCTGTGCTCCCTTCCAACCCTCTCCCCAACCTCTCCTTGCCCTCGAACCCTCTCCTCGGCCCTTGTCCCTATTCCACTACCTTGTATTTTTGTATATTTTTTGTCTGCAGATCATGTACCCGCGAAATGAGAAACCCCCTCTGAAAGACGGGGGTGCGATGATAATTCGTATAACGATTCACACTTTCGACGCGAGATGAAAAATAGATAGAGAAAACACAATTGTCGTCATGAAAATCGAAAGGATTTTTTTTGTTTTCGCCACCTATCATCTCGACGGTTTTCATTTCGTCGCGAGGAAGTCTGCGTGTTTCGTATAAGAAATATGATCGTTATCACGAGTTTAGGGTTGTCCATAATTTGTCAAATTCTTTTGGTGTTTTTTTTTTATGTTTGCGTTCGTTACAAAAAGAGAAAAAAGGAAAACAAATCTGAAACGTCTGTCGTGCTCGCACGGAAGAATGCGTCGAGAATGTGTCGTTCGGCCGGGGTTTTGTGGTATTTGAAAATATCAACAAGATGCTTTTTTTGGTGCCCCCAGAGGGGGAGTGAAAGCAAAAAAAAAATGGAGGGGAAGATTCGATGGTCGAGGAGAGATAACGAGGGGAAAAAGAAAGAAGAAGAAGAAGAAAAAAATTAAACGAATTGTATAAAATAAACGTTAGTCAATTATAGTATGAAAAACAAAAAAACAAAAAAATATTAATCGTTTTTGTGTAACTAATTATTGAATCGCAGAGATAAATAGGATGACGAGGAAGAGAGAGAGGAGGAGGAGAAGAAGGAAAAAAAAAGAAGAAAAATTTGTGGTGGATGAATTGAATTATGGGCAACCGAAAAGGCAAACCAGCGAATAATGAGAGAAAAAAAAAGAAACAAACAAACAAACTGAAAAAAATGAAAAATGAAAACAATGAAGAAAAAAACAATAATCTGTCGTTTAGTACTGTACTGGCTTCCCGATCCTACGACCTAGTTTTACCGAACGATTTAAACGTTTAAATACCTTTACCATTTTTATTTATGATGACGAAGATTAATGCCATACATGTTCTGTGATAAGTCCAATGTAATTATTGCAACTGTATCTCTGATTCCCATCGATTATCCTCGAGAAAGGAAAAAAAAGAAAGAAAGAAAGAAAACGAAACAAACCAACAAACAGAAACACCTTCTAACGATCCCGTAGCCAGTGAAGTTTATTAATTAAGAAAATAAAAAAGAACCGATCGTTGGCCGACCGATCCACAAAGTACGAGATGCTAACGATACATTGTCGCAACTCTTCACTGTACATATCTTCTATTTTTTAAGCGGGCAAACAAAAAACAAAAGCAACGAATTGCGTTTAGAAAAGAAAACTTGTGAATTTTTTAGCGATTCGTTGCATTTTATTTTTTTCTATTTTCACGTGTATAACAATATATATATATATATATGTCCATGTATATGTATATTTGTAACGATGCCAGATTGAACGTTCGACGAAGGATCGACGAAGCTTCGATTACACAATGTGATAATACAAATTAATACCAATAGGTGACCTAACGTATCATCATCGTCATAATTAAAGTACCGACGAGTCCCAACTGGAACATTGAAGATTCTGGGATCTTAAAAGTCATTTAGATAGGATTTTTCCACCTTTTTGTACACGACCTCCTTCCGGGCCATAGTTTGATAAAAAAGAAAAAAGAAGAAACGAAGAAGAAAAAAACAAATAAAAATTGCAAAGCTTGAAATCGTTTGGCGAAACGAGTGATCTGGCATCGTGACACGAACATCTCATTCGAACGAATTTAATTTGTCATGATGATATATATCAATCGAAAAAAGATTTGATAAAGAAGAAGAAGAAGAGAACTTTGGGACGGTCGGACAATCGAGCAGTAATTAAATTTGTAACATCGGACGTTTTTTCCTAAAGGCTAATATTAACCGAATGACAGTTTTGTGAGCATTCATTCAGAGAGAGAAAAGAAAAAGAGAAGAAACGAGCAAACAATGGTTCAAACTGCAGCAAGAATATGTGAACGCATGACTGGATAATTTGATAAAATAAGTACAAGTAAGACAAGTGTTACCTCATCATGAAAAAAAAAAAGAAAGAAATCAATACGTTTGTGTCGAGGGCTACCACTGCACCGCGGTCCGATACACTTCCATTGTATGTTGCATTTATCGTGAGGATAGGGACAAAAAAAAGAAAGCGAAGATAACGGGAATACCAGAAGATTTTCTGTTTTGTTTTTTGTAAACGAACGCGTTCAAGTAGTGGTGGTTTTGCTGGTGCAGAGTGCTGCTCATCGATCCCAGCTCATACAAACGTTCATTTTTTTTCCATTTATTTTAAGTCATTGCACCACATCAAATAAATTACATTTTCATTACATAATGCTGAGAGACAAGAACTACAAATGACTTTCACTATCCCTCATACCGTTCGCGATGCTCAAGTTTCGAAGCGGAATTCTCAAGGAAATTGGCTCGCAGGTTGTGGATTACGAGAAAGGGAGATGACAAAATTTGGTCTTTTGGTTGTCGTTGGTATGAAATTTTTAATACAAATGTAGTTAGGAAGATTCAACTGGATTGAAACTTCGAAACGTGACCATCGTGGATAGATCCAATTTTTTTTCAGCGAGGATTTTTTCCAAGTTCGAGGAAATGGAAATTGTCACGATGATTGGTTATTGGGGTTACGGTAAGTTGAGATTGAGCTTATATGTCTTATCAACAGTCATCCATCGGAGGAACGTTACTTTCTTTCCGACCAATAATCTATTTTCAAATAAAAAGCTGAGAAATGGAATTATGATGATAATGCTTTTATGGAAAGCGATCCTATTTTCAACTTGATATAAATATATGATAGTTTTATGATCTAATCTTTCCTGATTTGACAAGTCATCATGGATTTTTCATGCAACTAAATGATCCAGAAAAAGAAGTACGTTCCAATCAAGGAATCCTTTATTCTATCTCAAAATATTGAGATTTCCTGATGACGCTTTGAATAATCGTATATTTCTACCTTTGGTAAAGGGATGATGGATATTTAAAAAAACATTGGGCCCTATGGTCCTTTTAAGAAAATAAGTAACACTTCCAATGTAGGAATATTGATCTATTAATAAATATGCACATCTCAATTCTTATGTTCCTAAGTTTCAATTTCGCTGAAAGTTTACAATGAGATTTGGATTTGTACGAGGTGATTTATCGTTCTTTGTCGATGAGACTGATTCGTTCAGTTCGTTAGAGTGATGAGAGCTTCGACAACGTCACCTCTGTGTTCCCTGAGTGTTCTCTCTGCGAGATTTCGATTAATTTCCATCTCTTTCATCTGTAACATTAAATTGAATCAGAATGAAATGACGCATCGGTACAAATAATCGCAGAAATCATTAAAAACCCTTACAATGAGATCAACATCTTCTTTCTTGATTGAAACTTTGAGTAATTCCTTTTCCTTTGCTTTCTTTTCCGCCGCTTCTTTGTTACGGCGATCACCGATTATACTGAGAGCCTATATGAAATCAGATTAATTATAATTATGATAATCAAAGACTAATAACGATAAATAATTCATTTAATGTTGAAGATTAATTTAACATTCCTTAACATCAAGCCAAGCGATAGAATTTTTGAGGTTATAGGACAAAGCAATAATTTATTTATAGTTGAATATTTATGTATTATAAGTACAAAGATAAATCTCAAGTCTTCATTTATATAATTAACAGAGAAATATGGTTTGAAATCGACATAATATTTTTCAATATACGATGAAATCATTCGATTGAAAATTGCAGACTTTATAGGTTATGTTGGACAACAAGAAGAATTCGTTTATAAGTGACGATTTGGCTAATGATGTAATGATAATGATCATCTAAAACGTAATTAAATCTACTTGGCTCGAGTTTCATTAAATATTTTTAATAAAATTAAGTGTATAATTTAATAAGCAACAATTTCACAAACCCCACGTGCACGTACAATATACACAACTTACACTAGAGAATCCATCGGAAGATGTTATTTCTTTTTCTTCGGCGTAATCCGTAACTTTTTCCAAATCCGCTGCACCGCTGTCATATTTCGCAGCTTTTTTCTGCGATTTTTCTTGCTGCACTTCATCGGAATCACCGTTTACATCTTCGTCCGCCATTTTCGTTTTTGACACAGAGAGAAATTATTACCAGGTTTCTCGTCTATCGCTACCGCGCGATGTTCAGATCACACGTATTGTGATACAGCAGAAAATTTTTTCATCATAGAGAAAACTTTTTCCTACAGAAAAAACGTTATCGCCTTTTTCGTGAAAGAACGTTTAAAGTGTCCGGCAAAATCAGAAAATTACGTGTGTGACAAGATGGATGTTATTGGATCTTTATTGTTTCGAAAACATGACGAAACCGAAGATCGAAACTTTCAAAAATTATCTATAAAAATATTGAGTTATAAAAAAATATGCAATTTATTCACAGTTTATTAAATACAAAATTAAATTATTTTTTACTAGTACTAGCAGGACTGGACACACGTAAAAATGGTTCATGCAAGACTTTGTGCAATCTTTGCGCCTTTTGCATTCCAATTCCTGGACAAAGTGATAATGAATTTGGAGTTGCTTTTAACAATCCTGAAATAGTTCCATAGGTAGACATCAACGTTAAGGCATCTGTTTTATTGACCGATCTCACTGTGGTCAGTGCAGTCATTATCTAAAAGAAGACAATATTTCTATTTCTCAAAAATCCTCTTACACTTGGCGATTCCTTGAATTCTACTATCAATTAAGCATTAATTTCATTTAATTAATTCGAATAATGGAAAACCTCAAGTAACATTACCTTCTGATGGGGATCAGTATTTGCGCGCTCCATTATCATGTCGGGAGGTTTGTTTTCAAATACTTTATATGTTTCAATAATCTTAGCTGAATCTTCTGTACTCCATGCTAGCATCAAAGTCAAATCCGCAAGTATGCAAATTCGGGTGAGATGTTTTAATGAGTGATGAGGCTCGGCTACATCTATCTAATATGAAATTAAAAAGTTCTAATTTTCTTAAATAACAAATTTTTAAATATGAAAATCTGCAGAATTCTACAATACCTGAACTAGCAATACACGCAGATTGTATGCATTTCCTAACAGCTTTAATCGATCGTGAATGTAGTCAGGGTTAAGTTGATGATAACGCAACGAAAGAAATAACGCACATGTACTTGGACTCATCACATAATCCGGCACAATGTCAGTGTACTCCCATTGGACGTTTCTGATATATTTCAGAAGAGGATTGCCTTTCTGAAAAACAATTCTGTCATCTTACCAAACAATTTCTGACAAATATTATACAATGCATCAGTAAATTGACTACCTGTTTAGGATTTACAAGAAGACCCGGAAAAGAAGCTTTCGATATCGATGGACCGGCTTTATCGTTTTTTGGTAGATCCTTGTTGAAAAATTCAGAGTTTTTCAGGTCCCCAAATGCATCTGTAAAAAGTATTATTTATAAAAACACCATTTTTTTCAACATTTTTCGGATGTGACTCACCTTGGAAGGAATCAACTTTTAGCTGCTTTGGTGGTGAGATGGATTCGTTGTTCTCATCAGTGTCAACATCTTCGACGGAATCCATTATTTGTTACGTATCGTTAGAAACGTAATGTACGGAGACCAAGTTAGTTGCAAGTAAAACCTTCCAAAAAAATGTGTACCCATATTACATTTTAACATATTACATTTTAACGCGACTTACAATAACAAAAGTGATAAATTTCAAGAGCATCGATAATTAATCAATCTTTCTTTTGAGGTTATACAACACTGTCAGACCGGCGAGAATTATCATTGAAGGGGTGAGGGAACAGCCAGAACAGCTGTAGGTCCGTTTTTCAATAGAATCTTATTGGTCGTGTTATACTTTAGTTTTCCTCGTTTCCTTTGAGTTTTATTTATTCGAAAGTGTGTATTTAGATCCTACTATTATGACCAATGTCAACATAGATGTTGAATATTGGTAAGGAAAAATAATATCTTGATACACTTTAAATATGAATGTATTTTTATGTTTATGATGCGTGTAACGTTTAACCTCAAAACTGCTGAAAACTTGAGTACATCTTATACGTCTTGTTAATTCGGTTTTTGAACTAAGAACTTGTATATTCTGTAGTGGTTCCTGTGGCCACAAGAAGCAATTTTTAGAAATGGCAGAATTGATAAAAAACAGTGTTCCCAATGCAGAGATCTCTGGTAGATCTGGAAGGCGAGGTAGTTGTTCCATGAAAAAATATTTAAACAATCCGCCTGATTGATAACGTCGAATTCGCACTTTCAGCTTCGTTCGAAATAAATATCAATGGGGAGCTCGTTTTCTCCAAACTCCAGACTATGGCATTTCCGAATTTCCAGGCTGTGTCCGATCTGGCTGCGGAGGTACAAGAAGGAAAGCCTATAAGGAAAATAGACAAACAACAACCGATAAATTGTGTCATTGCGTGAAATTATTTATTGCCCGTTGCCAGGTACAGTAATCAATCCTACTCATTATAAAATATTCACGATAATTTTTATAATAGCATTTCCTTGATTCTTGTATAAAAAGAAATAAACGTGATCTTTAGTAGAAAATTTGTTTCCGTCGTTATTTGTTTTCGAATTCTAATACAGTGATTTATCATATCCACTGTACTTTGTGTAAAGAGAGCCTTATCTATATTTCTAATTAAAGATTATAAGTCTTTTGCGAATTAACAATAATTAATTGTAGCACCAATTCTTATTACGGCAAGATCGCTACTTTGTCGACTGAGATAAATGCCGAAACGCATTTTTCCATGAAACTGTTCAGCAAGCAATCGTAGTGGCTCCGCAGTTTTCTTTCCTGTAGTTTGATCTATGCAAATCATTTGGCATCTGGTACAAGGTCCATCCACCTGTTCAAAAATAATTTCGATTGCCATTGTAATGAGTAAAAACTATAAATTAATTAATTAATATTGGTACAGTCAAAGAGAACATAAAAACTACTACAACATTCATTAATTTGTAATAGGTAAAGAATATAATGCAATACTAGAAAATCATGACACTGACTTGAAAATTGTGCTTTCCAATTTGAACTCGAGACCATGCTGTCTCTTGAAATGGTGTACTACCTCGAAGAACCATATTTCCTCGAAATCTGTATAATATTGTATCGTGCGAACAATCGGAATCTTTGGGAAGTCTTTCGCTGATCCACTGTATGCTTGCTTCATTGACGAGCAAATATTGCGCTTGACTCGAAAACGATAACTCTGGTTTTCTCGAATCTGTAAATAGAAAGCGTGGGGTTAATATGACAATGAATACCTGCAAGTTTTCCACATTCTATTAGTACCTTTAGCAAAATAATTCTTGTTATTCTGACGTAAAAGCCTCAAATTTGGTCGTTTTAGTGCGAGACTCAGCCACTCCGAAATATCGGCGCCACAGTCGATTCCTTCGACTCTGTGTCCGCAAACTCTGCTACGGCACAATTCTCCACTGATTATATTTTCTGACGTCAAGTCTAAGGGAACGTGTGCCGTTGGCATCCCTAAAGAAAATTGTCCCTGCTATAATCTCAACCGGTTCTGTTAATCTCCTTTCTGGCGAAGATTCCGTTACAATCTGTTATTTGTTTTTTTACCTGGATAATCCAACATTAGAATATTCTGCTCTCGACATATCGTTGGTTTCAACAGACATAATTCGACCTTGAGCTTTTGCGATAAACAAACACCCGCAGACGTGACTATCATCCATTCCCGATCATATTGCAAGCCCCGTTCTCCCAACAGCCATGAATCCTTTATTTCATACGCCGCACATGATTTTATAGGATAAATGAATAACCTTGACAATGTTAGCTTTCCATCGCTTCTTACTATCTTGTGTGAAATTGTATCGTTTTCAATATCGCAAATGACATTTTGATCTGCCTCGTTCATGTTCACAGAATTGTTGTTAGATACAAGGTCATCCAGATTCGCAGAGCCATTTTTTTCGACAACTTTAGAGTTGCGATCAAAAGACTTTTCCTCGATGGCTGCTCGAAACTGATTCAAGTGGTTTGGAACTCTTTGCACTTCTCGTCCATCGAGAAAACACTGTCTGATCATCAGAAGTATAGCGTCGACGTCTTCCCGCGTGGACATATATCCGAACGAGATTCTCACAGCTCCAGTGGGCTTTCCATCGATCAAGTCCTGTGAACCGCCGCAAGTATAGCCTGCGTCGTAATTACCCATCACATCGTTATCCGTAAGCCCCAATTGTCGCTGGCACGTTCCAGGATTGCAGAAACAGCCAGTACGAAGATAAATCTTGTACAGAGCAGCCATGTGGACAACTTCCGTGTAACCGTGGTATTCGCCGTTCGAGCGCAACAAATTGAACGTCACAATACCACCTTGCAGATTACGATTCTCGTAATCTGAGTCGCAATAGAGTCTTGCTACAGGCTTGTTATTGAAATGATGCATAGTCATAAGCGAATGGTGCAAATATCTTGCTAGAGAAAAAACATGCCTCGATATCTCATCGAGCGATACGATCGACATTGCATCCAGGCCATGCTGAAGGGATATTATAGATAAAAACGACAAAGTTCCATCTTCAAATCTGTAAATAAAATCATAGCAATAAATAACTAAGTAAATGAAAATTTCCCAGTTAAATGTACAATGTAACATTCATAAAACGTTTCGTTTAGGAACACAATGTACCAAAAATACTGTTACCGTTTCCAAATTACGTTTTAAGTCAAATGTTATCAATTTTATCTTTACTTAATGGTTGGAAATGTTTGAAACAGATTTCACTACCTTTCGTGAAACACATCACGTTTAACGTGAAAATTCTGAAGGCTGAGGGCAAGATGGACAGTTCCACCGCCATAGTAAACTTTCTCCAATACATCGGCACTGGTTTTCTTCACCAACAGTGCACCTGTGCCAGTTGGATATCCGAACATTTTGTAGAACGACAATGAAACGAAATCGGGCTTGTGCACTGACAGATCGAGCTTGTTGGTTCCCACGAATGCAGCGGCATCGAGTAGAACATACCATTGTCTCGAAATATCACCGGTAACTCCATCGAGAATGCCATCGTGCACTTGTCGAATCCACCGAAGAGGATACTTCAAACCAGAAAAATTGCACTGGGCGGAGTACACAAACAATGAATTTCTTCCGTTCAATGATTTTTTGTTAGCAACCGTCTCGAAACTTTCGGCAAAACAGTCAAACGCTCTGTTATGAGTGAGACAGGAAACTCTAGCTCCTCTGCGTGCGACCACATCGCGCATTCCCAAGACGGACGTGTGATTGTCATGCATGTATACAAAATGGCCGCCATCTTGATCGGAAGTCTTCGTCGTTCCTGTTCCATCTTGACCGGAAATTCTCGCCGTTCCTTCAAACCGGAAGCTCTCGGCAATTATTTTCAACGCAGCCGTTGCACCGGAAGTGAACACAAGATGATACTCATCTGGCGATGCGTGAAAATGATCTAACAATCTGTGACACAAGTAAAATAATGACTGAGTACAGAAACAAATCGTAATATCAGTATAATAATAATAATAAATATGAGATTCTAGAGAATTTCTTTTTGTCACCTGTTTCTCGTTCGCTCGATAATATCGTGAGTCAAACTTCCGCCTATACCAGCGGAGTGAGGATTAGCATATACAGACGTGAGCATATCATTGCTGATTCTTTTCATCTGTGTATCCGAATATAATGTAGCACCGGCATGGTCCAAATAATGTTCATCTACAAATAAATAAAAAGAAGATTTAAAAACAATGTCGTTATTATACCCATAATCGTTTGCCTTTATAATAATACAGGATAACATTTGTCAAGAGATTGTCTATTTTTTTATAAGATATCTTCCATCCTTTTTATCGCATATAGCCTTTATTACATAATTTTTAATTCTCCACGAGGAAAATTACCACGCGATTGCTCACCATGCAAACGAGAGAATTCTTTTTTGATGCGTCGTGACGTATCTTCGTCGTAGACCGGTGTGTACAAACAGTCCGGCGAACGTTCCATCTCAACGTTGGTAGTCATACTGCCTCGGTGGTACGCCGTGCAGTGATTATTAGCCGTGCCGTTCTACGTACCATGATTGTGTAACTTTCGTCTCGATGACTGAAGCTGTTTTTACAAATAAGACACATCAGCGCTTGTTAAGCTTGTTTGCTATCATTATACTCTAATTTTTAACCAATTCCTATCTTAAAAATGAATCACGTAAGAAGCCAATCCCCGTTGTTTATTCTCGAAGGTTTGCGGAACGTGCTCGGTCGGTAACAAAGATTACGATGCAAATTTTTGTCAACATTAAGTTCAATTTTTTTGTAGATACAAATTTGTATGGTAAGATTTGCAATGGCGTCGTAATTCGAAATTGTTTTAAAGCCAATGGTAGTTTACGAGGCAGCGATAGTTGGGTTAAACACGAGAAGCAATGAACTCGCGTGACTGGAGCGAGTATCAACATGTTGCTCGAGAGGTTATCGTCGAGAAAAGATAAACAATAACGTGCGTTATAAACGGACTCGAAATCTAACGCGTTGATAAGGGAATGTTTGCAAACTATTTTTTAATCGAAATTCGAAATGAAACATCGATAAAAGAATTTAATGATGATGGTGATTAGAACGATTGTAAAGATAAGGACAACATGAGTTGTAATCCGGTGAAGGGGCATTGCTTACACGACGAGAAAAACTCGTAGAAAATTTATGCAGATTCTAAGCTAATCTGAATTATCGACACATGGTAAAAAAACCGCTTAACAATGTTTATTTTTTTTCTGAGCTAAGTAATTTTTTGTTTATTTGTCAATGGACATTTGCATTATCAAAACAAAATGGATGTTAAGCGAAACGTGTTTCACTGTAGAAAAAATCTTGTTCAGAAAAATTGCACATCTGGCTATTCTGAATTTACCGAAGTTTCACATTATCTTTATCGAAATGGAATGACGAAGCCAAGTTCGTCAGGTTTAGAATCGCTCAATGATCGTTAATCAGAAAATATTGTTTTATTGATAATTACTGATTTATTACTGTGTATGGCGCAACACATTTTCATCAGACGAGGTGGCCGAGTGGTTAAGGCGTTGGACTGCTAATCCAATGTGCTCTGCACGCGTGGGTTCGAATCCCATCCTCGTCGAATGATTTTTTTTTCTTTATTGCACAAAAAACGTTTGAAGCAATAAGCCTTTCACTTTACCTTGTACTTTCAGTACGCAGCGAATAAGTAGCAACAAAATTTTAACAAATCTTTTAAAATATTAGAAAACGATGATTTTTTTTAAATATTATAAAAACCATGATTTTTCAATCGTTATAAATTCTTATAAAAACCTACTCGCTTGTATATTCGCATACATACGAAGATACTCGCCCGCACTACTTCCAATTTTCTGATCTGACAAGCCTTGCGAATGTTCGATCGAGAACTGGTTGGATATCCCGAGTCACCTGGCAAGCAAGCAAGCTAGCGAGTGAAATGAACCTTCGAGGCCGTATTATCTCGGCAAGGTAAAACACATAAAAAAGGAGGCTCGTGTCTTGGCAATGAACCATGTCCTGACCCATATCATAAAAATCTGATTTTTTATCAGTAATCGATCAAAAATATCGAGAAGACAATATTTTATAGATAATATATTTTTTTAGATTCTCAGAGTTGAATAATAATAAAACATCGAACGAGTCATGGCCAACGCGTAAGCAGCTTATCTCTAACGAATCTCCGGTCGTATTGCGTGAAATACGCGATAACAGCTGAGGCGACAAATCCATTGATGACGTTCCACCGATAACCTAATACACGAGCCTCGACATGGATTCTTCATTTAAAATAAAGCTCCGACCATAATACACATCATGACTTCGAGGAGAACAAAAATTAACGATCATACAACAAAAACACAAAGTACTGGAAATAACGATATTTTTTCCGAAGAACATTCCCATCCCAGAGTAACGGTCAAAAAAACCTTTACCGATATTCATCGAAAGCAAAGATCGGCAATAAGTCCTGAGGTTTCCGAGAGTAACATGGGCCGTCATCCCAGAATCCAGTGGTCAGCTGGAACAACGAACGTTGGTAGTCATCGTGGAAGTGAAATTATGGATGAACATCCAGTTCGCGATCACATGCAACCGATTCTTCGAAAAGATTCGTCGGATGACGATTTAACATCCCCGGTAACGACCAGGACGATTAAATTACCACCGGCTCCAGATACATGGGGTGCCATGGACGCCGAGCCGACTCGCATCGAGGAGATCGAGCATGCGATCGCCTGGTCACCAATCTTGGAAAGATCGGATGTTCCTCAACAAAAATCGGCGAGGCCTCGGACAAAGTTTCTTGAGAAATTTCGCAAACGTTCGAACGAAGCTATAATAATAAAGATACCTGCTTCAGGGGCTTCTCACGACTCCCGATCGTTAGAAGGTTAGCGAGGAATATCGAATTTTCGGAAAGATCGGTAGAGTATGCGAAATATTTAATTTTCCAGACGGCAAGGAGGATCTCAAACCAGAAGAAGAATTCAGACGATTGAACGAACGTTACTTGGCGGAAGGTGTGATTACTTTAGAGGATTTGCCTCAAGAAGAGATCGTTACTTCCGGTTCGAGACATGTGCAAAGTCGATTTAGCCTCATGAGAGCAGGTTCGCGTTTGGCAAGGCTACCCGGCTCGAGGATGAGAAAGTCGAGCATGAAATCTTACATCCCTTCTCTAAGTCCAGAGCGTGATGGATCGCGACCGGTTACCCCGGTCGGTAAGGACGATCGAAAGAGTTATCAGGCTGACGAGAAGAAACAATCGAAGGCTTCGTCGTTTCACGAGAAACGTGTGACGATAAACGTTGACGCGAACGAGTTCCTTAAAACAGACGAATCACCGAACGTCTCGCCACTTCCGGCCAGACGAAGCTGCGAACCGGTGGAGGATCTCAGAAAATTGCGGGAGCCAGATTCTCGACCAGGTCCCTCGGGGATTCTTCCGAAAGGGAGCGATTCGAAACATCGCGATCGACGCGATACCGAGAGACCAGAGGTCATCGATCCAACCCTCGAGATTCGAAGGTCAAAAATCTCGAACGTAATTGTGGAAGAGCCGAGTCGTCGTTCCGAGCCGGAAGAAAGCGTCGATGTAACGAAGAACAAAATGGCGCCTAGCATCGATGTAACGAAGAACAAAATGGCGCCTACCGCCGATCGCTTCAAAATGGACGATCCCTTTTCGGAGCTTTCGATACAGACTCGGGGTCGTGATAAAAAACCGGTGAGATCGCAGGGTGTTGAAACGGGGGTCAAGAAAATTTCTCATCGTCTCGATCTCGCACAGCCCAGTACTAGCAAAGGAGTCGAGATGGAAAGTTACCGACGGAAGGTCAGTCAGAACGAGATTAATGAAACTCACGAGAAGAATACTCGTGAGCAAAGCTCGTTGAAATCGACGGTGTCACGTACGTGGAAAACGTCATTTTTAGATAAGGCAGCGATGGCCGACAGAACTAAGAAAATGATACGAGCGATAAGGGACAGCCTGAGATTCGTAAATGTAGAGGATGATCGAAAGGGTCGGAGTGAAAATGGTCTGTTTTTCGGAACGAGGATATTGTTCCTCGTGGCTCGTCAGGTTGTCGGTGAAAATGTTGTCTGGGCGTATAAATCATTAAAAAACGACACGAACGATTTTCATGAGGGAACAACTTTGTTTAACAGTCACAATCGTGATTTGCAAGAGTTATTTTCACCTTTGATGGAAAATACTGTAAATCCTACGGTTAATTATATTTTGAGAAATTTTCCGTTATCCGACTTGTTTCCAAAATTCGGTGGAAAAACTTACGACCAGGACGCAACAATTCAGAATCGTAATTGGATCGACACTATCGACTTTTTTGGAGCTGTATGTCCATTCGTTATTTCCAATTTTACAAATGTCTCGCAGATTCATAAAAAACAAGTTTGCACTGCTTTTTTAGAAAACTTAGGACCGGATGAAATTTTTCGAATTGTTGAAACGTTGCAAACTACCGAGCATTGGGGTTTTAATTTAATGTCGTTCTTACCCATAGATAGAACACTCGTAGTGTCCTTAGGAAGGAGCGAACTGATGGAGAAAATAGCTCGAAGTATCGTCGATATTATTTTATCGAAGAATGAGGAAACTGAGGAATTTTTATTTTTATCCTTCGGTTTAACATTATCAGTGATGTCAACACGACGTAATTTTCAAGACTTTGTGTCCAGCGTTTGGAGCTTTCGTATCCAACCAGCAAATGATTGCTATCTTTCTGTTAGTCCTATCAACTCATCGATCGGGGAGTTTATCTCAAGGCTTTTGAATTTTTATGGAAGTTCTGGAGTGCTGATTAAACGTTATTGACCTTGAGATGGAATTTTTAAAAATATAAAAAAAAAAAAAAATCACCCACTTCTGGTGAGGCCCCGGGGGGATTCGAACCCCCGATCTCCTGTTTACTAGACAGGCGCTTTAACCAACTAAGCCACGGCGCCTTGTGTGAATCATTTGATAGATCGCTGGAATTCAGTGCCAGAACTATTTTTCTTGCTTTGCTCTTGGGCATTTGTTGAATAAATGTTCCAAGGGATACGTAACGACATATAGAATGTTAATGAAACGTATGATATTTATTCACTTCAGTAACCAATACTCGAATTATTATTTCAAGGTGGCGAGATTCGACTATCTACAGCTGGTTTATCAATACGACTTAAGAATAATAATAAAATGTTTCAATCCAGAACCGCTGATTATTCGGAAAAATGCCATGTAAATAAACGAATAATATTTTTGCAGCTGACGCCTGCATATTATACATAATCAGTAAAAAAAAAAATTTCCTTGACCCCGACGTGATTTGAACACGCAACCTTCTGATCTGGAGTCAGACGCGCTACCGTTGCGCCACGGAGTCTTAGATGTTAAGCAGTTGAAAATATTCGCTGATAAACACATTTTCCACATCAATGATCTACTTAAATAGTAATAAATCTTTGAGGGGGGTATACAAGCTCAAATTTCATATACATTTGCGATATTAGATAAGTAGCAGAATTATATTCCCAAAACAAATTTATTGTACATGTACAACCTTTTGCATACTACGTTTCGCACGCCGAAATTACGCTTTTACGCTAAATACCAACAACTTAAACAAATATGTCGCATATATCTAACATAAAAACGACAAGATATTCAAGGCTATCTAGATATCGTTATGAACTATCGATAACATCTTAATTTATGTGTTTTTATTATCGATCAATAATTTATCTCCAATTTCCCAAAATTAACAAAATCGAATTATTCATTCGTAGAATTTATAAAATAATTTCAATCGCAAACAAATATTGTTCATTTAACAATCGGCAGATTGTTAATCTTAGGGTATCTGAAAACCCTACCGTCACCGCAAGTATGAAAGGCTACGCGGTGCGTGCTCACATCCCGCATACGAGCACTAAAATATCAGGCGAACATGGCCGACTCGAAACAGCTATCTCTCCCTACGGTGCACAGAATTTCGCGCGGGTTGTCTCACCGAGCCCCTCCTAACACCAGGAATACATAACTCAACGGAGTGTACAGTAGATTCTCGGCTCTCCAGCGGTCGGTATTACGATATTCCGTCATACCTTGACTTTCGCCCGTGAGGAATTTTTTCAACAGGGACGCATGTAGCCGACGGTAATACCATCGCGCCACCGATAGAAGCGCTGGTGTCAACGAACCAGCTCAGGCTAGCAAGGTAGCGAGAAGTTCCCCATCCCATCGTTCAACGTCGATGAATTTTAGGGGAAAGCGTAATATCGGTGGGCCTCGTAAGCGTACGATATTTCATAAACGCGGTTTAACGACCTTGAATTCGTCACAAAGTACTTTTCTTCCTTCGCACGAATTTCGCGTCGATAACGTCGTTTCGTTCTTCGTGCCTGTGAGTATAAGATCCGTTCTTTGAACGGCAAATTTTGGGGAAAACGCCGGTGTCACTGTCCGACGATGCTGTTCACCGAAGCCTTTGGCGAAGGAGCGTTGCTTACGAGGAAATTACGGATTTACGAGAACGAAACTGAACGACGAACGCCCATATCGGTCTCGTGAGAGTGCGATTGGCCCCTAGAACTGCCGAAATTTCTCAACGACCCGGAGCAATGAACCAATGAACGATGAAAAGGGTCGGTCCAAGACCAATGAGACGTTACGACGTCACAGAGGTGCTGAGGGCCCACGCGGCTGTTCCTCAAAATTGTGTCTTTCCGATCCACGGGTAACATAATATGTGCGGAGTTCGAAAATACACGCACTCTCTAGCGTCGCGGATCGAGACGAGCGAGTAGCTTGTTCCTCTTTCTGTTTTCCTGTTTCCAGGATGGTTAAATTGTTGATTATGTCCATTCCGACTTCTAACTGGTGGATTACCGAACGTCGTAAATGGCGTCGGGGATTATGAGCGGTAAACCGATGAGTCCCTCGTTGTCGGTTTCCCTTTTATTCGTCTCTTTCGTCCGGAACGACTGAAACCCTCGTAGCGTACCATTAACGTTGGTACGATACACAGTACGACCCGGCATCGTTAGAATATAAAGCTGTCCAACACCCATGAGTATCCACGTTCGCTTCACACCAAATCGTTCTTCGTGACTCTGCAACAAAATTCAGGTTAAACGCGACCCACTTTTTTTCATAGTTCGAGGTCAGATTGTTGAAACCATCTCACCTCGGCGATCTAGTCACTGCTTGAATAATTGTGACGTCAGGCTAATACCGAAACGCGACGTATTGACACAACCCGTCTTTTTTTTTGTTAGTATAGGTCAAGACTTTTACAAGGTTAATGTGAAACTCCAGTCGTTTTGCATTCAACGACTTCGTTGGATTTTAATTTACAATAAATATCGAGAGACATCGCCATTTTGCGGATTTTCGCACGTCCCTGGTGATGATGCGGCTGTTCGATATCAAATGACTTCAAACTCGTACATCTAGGACGTTTAATGATTAAGAGTCAAAATCATTTAGACTCAATCAGTTGGTGCATAGTAACAGGAAAGTAGAGGCTCGCAGGAGATCGTGAACGAAGGAGTTCGGAAATAAGGTGGCGGGTTTGGTAAAGTTTGTTGGACATTGGGAAATTGAATAGGAGCGAGATATCGATGGAATTGCTTCGCGACACCTTACGTCCATCGATCATCGAGTATTTATTCCTGACATTATCTGCAATTTATAAAAACAACAGGTCAAAAATAATTATCCTTCTGAAAAAAAAAGAATATATCTTTATCATAATTACAATTAATTAATTGTTTTTTTTTCAGTAATAATAATTATATTTATAAGTTTACGTACTTTGGTGAAATGCTTTGTGACAGTCGAATGCAGAAAACATTTGACTAATCCGGGAATACGAGTTACGCCTCTGTTGGATATCGACTGTGTTATCCCCTATAACGTAGTTTCATCCGCCATCCGTCATGTTTTCCTGGTGCGAGGAGGGGCTAAACGAGACAACCCGCGCGAATGTCGCTCAACTGTACGAGAGAGGAGAAAGATTTCACCTTCTGTTATCCTGGTAGTTCACGGTTCGTATGCGGGATGTGAGCACGCACCGCGAGACTTCGGTAGACGAGTTTTCATCCACGAGTGGAAAATATTTGTAGCGTCGGTATCTCGATTTGAGCGTTGAACATAACCAAACTTCCATTGCGTTTAGACGAACGGAGATCGATTGGTGCGATGCCTGTCATTAGTTGATTAATGACGAGTGCTTCCTTCCTTCAGTTTTATCATTATCGTAATAGTATAAATTTCCAACGGGTCTTTGCAGTTTTTTATGACTCTAGGTAGTTTGACGATTTCAAGTTTCAAGAAAAATAATATATTGCTGTTACGTCAACTCATCTTATGTCAAAGTCAGGTTAGAGATGTCTCTCGCTTGACAAGCGTTAAAAAAATGGGATTTATGAGACGTCAGGCTCGATAGTGAAAATTTGACTAGGTATAATCTTTCTTACCGATCGTCTTCAACGCTCTGCTAAGACCTACGAACGAGGGTTGGCGCGACATCTAGGCGGCTAAACGTCGAAGCTGATCGACATCTCTGTTGTTATAAAAATTATTGAACAACCCCGTGAGTAGATGATAATAGGGGAGTTTCTCAATCTTCGATGTATGTTTGTTCCATGGAGTGATGAGGACAGGTTTAGCAAGAAAAAAAAAAAAATTTGACAATTGACCCCGACGTGATTTGAACACGCAACCTTCTGATCTGGAGTCAGACGCGCTACCGTTGCGCCACGGAGTCTTGTTGTGACTGTTATTGAAATTTTTGAGATATAACCGGAAAGTGAATATCTTCAGTAAACTAACGCCCATTGCGAATTCACAATGTACATAAATTTATAACAAAAATCTGAAACATTAAATATAATAAACAATTTAAATTTTTCAGGAATCTATCAAAAAAACATGAGAATTGGAGGATATTGATGAAAATATCACCACAAATATTTTTATTTTTTTTTTTTCGTATAAACGTTTCACGTTGTTGTGCGTCCATATATGCTTATAAACATGTACATATATATATACACATATAAATGTTATAGTTTATTGCATGGGACAATCGTAAAATCTGAAGAATCCCTTAGCCGCATTCCGAGTCAGGGGCGTGGTCCAGGGTGGCATCTTCCGAATGAAACTTCTACCAGGGCACCACGCAACTCTGGAGTCGATTCAGTCCGGGCATTATTATTATTCGCTCAACTTTCCCCTTCGTGGTAATTTCATAGTCGTTCGATAATTGGCCCTCCACCGAGGAATGGGTCGAATTGGCGAGCCCCTGACAACAACAAGTACAGCAGGATTTCATCAGGTTCGAGGAGTTCGAAAAGACAACCGCTGTCCTGATCCTACGGGCATTCCTGTGTGTACACACTACCCATATTTATACACAAGGGCCGGTATCCGGCCGTTCGACGCGCCAAGTATATTTGTCCTTGCATCGTCGGCGCCTACATGTCCATGGATCTTTCGGGGTTGCAGTGAAGGAATGTATAATGGTTATATTATTATTATTATTATTTTAAAAAAAAAAATATTATTATTATAATTTAAAAAAATATTATTATTATTATTTAATAATAATAATATAATAATAATAATAATAATAATATAATAATAACAATAATAATAATAATAATATTTTTTTTTTTTTTTTTTTTTTTTTTTCTTGGGGGACTATCTTGTCCCCAAGTGTCGGGACTCGCCTTTCGGCCCTACCGACTAAAACCCCCCTCCCTGTCCTCCAGGCAGACCACCACGTCTCCCAATATATATGGACTATTTCGTGGTGGCGCCCATTTGATATTTTTTGTGGTTGTAAAATAATAATAATAATAATAATAATAATAATAACAATAATAGTAATAATAATAATAAAATAATAATAAATTATTAACATATAATTACTGAAAAATTGTCACTCGTTTTGTTATTGACACGTGCTTTTCACAATTATATACAAATTTAAGAAACAAAAATTATAGCGTTAATTATTTACTCAAATTAGTAATTCCATCAAATTTTCATGCGTTCCTCTTCTTAAATTTTTCCAAATATTTTCTCGAAAAATAATCTCTATCCGATTGACATTTATTCGAGACAAAAATGGATACTGACTGTCGGATAGCAAAGGTTCGAGACTAATTCATGTTCACAGTCGGGACTTACATATGGGGACTCGAGACGAGTGTCAAGAAGGTGGCGTTGAAACTCAATTACATAGCAACATGTAGACGTCGTGTAGTATACACGATGCAACTTTCGTGTTATTGATGCAATCCTGTTAGGTGCGAACCAACGCGCCGCGTGCCGACGCAACCCATTGGATTTACGTAGAGAGTGTCGTCGCCTAACTCCGCTTCGTTCGTAATGCCGCGCAGCCGAGCCGGCGTGTGTCGGTGAGAGCGTCATCGAAGCGAACGTCACGAAGAATGGAGTAGAAAGTCCAGGATTCGGAATAAAAGAAAAAAAAAAAAATTGGCAGCGGTGGGATTCGAACCCACGCCTCCGAAGAGACTGGTGCCTTAAACCAGCGCCTTAGACCGCTCGGCCACGCTACCTTGAAATTTAAGCTTGATAATAACGCAGAAAAACAAAATCTCAAATGTGTTAACTGCGGCAATAACGGGCACCCAGCCTCCTACCAAGGCTACCCATATCTAACTATGGCTCAAGACATAAAACACCAAGTCAACGCTATGCGAAAATCCCTGAGAGCAGAAAAAATCAGGAGAGTGGACCGACTTATCAACCCAAAGATATCGTACGCAGCATCGGTAGGTGGCAAACCAAACGCGTTCCCGCTGCTTCCAAGAAATAATAGGACCTTCGATGAACACGTAAACACGGAGAGAGGCAGACCGGCTTCGATACACAGGCAAGAAAAACTGGCAACAGAAAAATCCTATCATCTCGACAACGACAACAACACTAACCTAGGACAGATCGAGTATATGCTCACTCAATTTAAAGACAGCATACTCCAAATGATCGAAAATAAACTCACCGAAATCGGCAAAAAAGTGACGAGTAACACAAGGAAGATTGACTTCCTACTCGCTCAATTTGATTATTAAAAATGACAAGTCACAACACGACGCATAATGATATACACAGTTACAATTCAGCTCGTAATCATATGATTAATATATGCGCCATCAACGTTAACTCGCTTGCGAGTAACAAGCGAAGGATGGATCTAGAAGAATTTGTCAACAATAACCACATTGATATTGCACTAATATCCGAAACAAAACTGAACAGCAAACACAAGCTGAGCTTTCAAAACTATGCGTTTCTACGAACTGACAGACCGAATGCCAAAAACGGAGGAGGTACGGCAATCTTAATACACCGAATGATCAGCCATACGCAAATAACGCACCCATCTTCGACTGCGAACAAAGTCATCGAATACACGGCAATCAAAATGAAATTACACCATAACGCTTTGCTCTATATATTTAGTGTCTATGCCGCCTGCAGCAACCAAATCTCGTTCATCGCTGAACTTGATAAAATATACCGGGATCACAAATTAGGAAGAGACAATGTCCACTTCATCCTGGCAGGAGATCTCAACGCAAGAAATACAAGTTGGGGAGACATAAGCTCAAACGATAGAGGTGTACAGCTTAGTCGCTGGGAGGAAGAAAACGAGATTAGATACAAGACCACCATATACAATCCGGTGAACCCAACCTATCCGAGTGCAGGCTCGTACCTCGATCACTGCTTGGCGGACGCACGTATCGAACTGAAAGGTCTTGTACACAACAAACTGGCCACTCTCCCATATGACAGTGATCACCATGCAATAACGTTCTCCATCGATATTGACGACCTTAGCGTCGGATTTTCTACTCCATCTGAACCGAACATCAGACCTGACTATAAACGAGCTAACTGGAGAAAATTTGCTCAGTATATCCGAGACAACCATCCCGACGATCTGCCAAGGGAGAGGAATTTGTCAATTGCCGAGATCGATGACCAGATTCTGCGAATGGAAGAAACCATCCGGACGGCCATCGAAACAGTGATACCAAAAATAAACACCAACACACGACAAGTTTGTATGAAGTACGTCAACAACCGAATAAAAAACCTACAAAAGGCTAAGTCAGTACTAATATCGGAACGATTTAAACACAATAACCCGCATACACTCTACAGCTGGGACTTAAAACTCCGTATAAAAGCAGTCAATAAGCTACTCATTAAAGAATTTCGAAAAACTGAAACAGCTTATTGGAAGGCTAAAGCGGCGAGCATCAATTACCGCGACGCAACGAAATTTTTTCCACGCATCAACAAATTTTTTCGGTACAAAGAGGTGCCAAAAATTGACGCGCTCATCGTTAGCGAAAACAACAACACGCTACTGACCGAAGAAATTTTAAATACCTCGGAATACACCAGGAAAGACGATGAGTTCATCTTTACGCAGCCTATACCAAAATTAAATATAATCGGGAAATACTTCGAGTCAATAAACTCGCCCAGATACACAAACGAAGGAACCGAGATCAAGAGACGAGCAGACATGCTCGCAAACGAAATCAAAACAATCACCAGACACAACAGAGTACACAATGTGACACAAACGGAATTCTCGGTCAATAACCCGGCACACCGTCCAATACAGGAGCTCAAACGAACCAAAACAATTCCATACATACGCCGAGGTGTCAATCCTACTCAAAAACGCAAAGAGCAAAACCTCCAGCGGAATAGACAAGATCCCGATGATCGCATTAAAGCACCTGCCACCAAGTATACTAACCGAGTATATAATAATTTTCAACAACTGTTTCAACCACGCATATTATCCAACGCGATGGAAAAGAGCCAAGGTCATACCGATCATAAAGAAGGGCAAGAATCCTGCAGATCCTGCAAGCTACAGGCCAATTAGTCTAACCACGAATATTAGCAAAATATTTGAAAAGCTAATAAAAATTCAGCTCATATCTTTCACGGAAGCGAACAACATTATCCCGGACAACCAGTTCGGTTTCAGAGCGAAACATTCGACGATACACGCCATCAACAAATTCGCTTCCGATATAAATCGATATCTTCTTAACGGCAAACTAATTGGCGCAGCACTAATTGATATCGAAAAAGCGTTCGACTCCGTCTGGCTAAAGGGAATAATCTATATATTATATACTCAGGGATTTCCACATATGCTTACCTTGCTGATCTGCAACATGATCCACAACAAATCCTTCGTGACTTGGGACGGTAAAAACATGACATCGATGGAGTTCATGATCCGGGAAGGATTACAACAAGGAACGGTAACATCACCTCTGCTGTTCAACATTTATAACTGTGAAGTACTGAACCTTTACCAGCTTAACACCGGCAATAATACGCGTTCAGGAGCATACGCGGACGATATGGTGGTCTATGTCGCGGACACCAAGATACCAATAATTCAAGAGAAACTCGAAGATCTGGTGAACAAAATTTATAAATATTACAATTATTGGAATCTGAAGATAAATCCGCTTAAAAGTGAGACAATACTCTTCAGAAAAACAGTCAACGAGATCTCGCCCCTAAGGGTGACACTAATAAAGTCGTTTCTGATAAAAATATATGACGAACGCAATGGCGTGGAAACAGAAATTCCCAACAAGGATATCGTCAAATATCTAGGGGCCCACTTCGACTACTTATTCAGGATGAATAAACACCATGCCATTCAGTTGAAAAAAGCCAAAGGAGCACTAAAAGCGAACCACAGAATATTTTACAACAGACACATAGAGCCAAAAGCTAAAATCATCTGTTACCAACTCTTAGTGCGACCAATAATAACATATGTGGCTCCCACATGGTGGAATGTTGAACCATCGGTGATGGAACAGTACCGGAAATTTGAACGAGCATGCCTGAAAGCCAGTATGGGCAGATATCGCACCGCAGAATCCGACTATAAATTACGGATAAATAACGTTACGATATACGATGCCGCGAATATCTCCAGATTCGATAGCTTCTGCCTCACATTTACGAGGACGTACTTTAGCACTGTGTACAACATTAACAACGCTCTATTAAATCGGCTAAAAATAAACGACGAATTAACAATCCTGAGGATGGCCAGGAGCTACTATTCCCCGCCACTCCCGCCAGAAGCGTTCACCAACCTGGATAGAATGGGATGCATCCAAGATGCACGAAACATTCCAACCATATACCATATTAAAATGCATTGCGCCAGAAAATCAATAATAGTTGATCCGGACGTCGTCCCAGCAGATCGATGGGTATATTCAACGGCGCTACCTAGCATCGATCGAGACAGCTGGGACAGGTTGTCAAACAAACAGGGTGGCTACAGGGCGACGCCACACACCTGGACGAAATAAGGCGAAGAGCTAGGCTAAAGAAAGCCCAGCGACTACAGCAGATATATGCCATCGAGGAACACAATCAAGACTTCGAGGAGTAATTAGCTCTAAGGAGATGCACTCCATCTCCGCATTATGTATATATTGTAAATATTGTAAATAGTTTTATTACCTAATATTAGATTTTCTCCCCCACATCCAACCCTCCCCCCTCCTACCCACTCCTGCCCTTAGAGGCTCCAGAATGTAGCAATGGTTTTTACTTATTTTCAAATTTTATTTTTTTCCATTGCGTAAAATTACCGAGAGTATACAAATACGTTATATTAAAAAGAAGGATGCATAAGAAGCAAAAATAAATAAAAATATAAATAATGCGATTTGGCTAGATGCACTACAGGGTGACAAACCTAAGAAAAATTTAATTACTGTATAAGTCTCATAAGGTTGTTTATAACTTAATTATGTATATTGTTATTGATCAAAATAAACCACGTTCATAAAACCAAATAAAAAACCTCGACATTCAAAAAACCTTATCGTAAATCGTAAACTAAATTCATAAATCATGATTTCTATAACATCGAAAATAATATTTTTCCAGCAATTATCGAGTTATTGTTAAAATATTTTAACAATATTTACAAATTAGTAAAATCGTACAAGCTTTCCTTGATTTCTAACTTACACGATTTTTCGCAGTCTCATCGTGACTGCTATAAATATGAATCAGTGCTGGTAAACATACGTTTTTCGCAAGCAAGCATATGCCAATGTACCTGCCTAAAATAACACGTTTTTATTATCGCAACATTTTGCGAAATAGCCGCGCGTGTCTCATCCTCGGTGATTATTTTTTTCCTCAATGACGCTCGGTCGGTAAGGTTAGGTATCTCCAATTACCATAAAGAATTTTCGTATTAGCGGGGGTTGCCCGACGGACAAGACCCTGCGGCGATGAGTAAGTGATCCATATATAGAAGCGTGCCTCCGCGTATTCACCAATACGAGCGAATTCTTGTCACGCATATATACGAAGCACGGAACGCGGGAGAACACTTTTTGTGCTTGCGTATAAACGAACAGACATTCGACTTACGAGCTTCAAGTATTTTTTCGCTCTCATCGAGACAATCAGTGAGACAAATCTTTAATTTTCTTATCAACGAAAATGCCTGGACGTCCACTTTGGCAGGTAAGAGCGTTGAAGAAAACGAAAAAAACAATTAGAAAAAACAGAAGCAAAAATCGTTTATTTATTTTCGTGTAAAAAATGGATTTTGGTTTTTTTTTTTAACTTTTTACACTCGTTACATTTCGCGGCTGCGAACAGCTGAGTTTGACAGTTCAGCGAACAGTCGTGCGTCGTGTGCAAAAATCTTTCGCACCGTTCACGAGCCTCACAATACGCGGTCGTGATTTGTCGCGTGGTATCGCGGTTGAGTTCTCTTCATTCATTCTCCGCGTTACTGTGTCTTTCGCTCGTACGTGTAACGAGGATACGAACTACTCGACGTTTTCACAATTTATTTCTCTGTTTGTAGACAGAATGACGTTAGTTTTTCAAGTTGTCAATATTGTTATTATTATTGTTTTTGATAAACCGGAAAACGTGGGAGAAAGTCGATTCATGTTCCAGAAACGAATTTCGAGACGAAAATAAATAGCCATTTTTTTTTCTTGCAAATAAATAGCCATTTTTTTCTCGAAAATAAAATGTAAAATTGTATTTTACAAAATTACGAACCAAATTATCATTTTACATCATCGATTTATTTACAATAATAAAAATTGTTTTAATTTGTACAGTCAATTAACAAAAATTATTTGTTATCGATAAAATGTGTGATAAGAAAATAATTGTAAAATTGATTGGAAAAATTCAAATTTGAATTTGAATTGTTTTTCTTTGAAATTCTTTTGGACGTTGGAAAAACGCGTGACCTCAAAAGTTTTTTCCCAAAATCTCGTCTATTTTTATCACGAGCTGACTCGAAGATCCATCGTCGTGCGTGTTTTCATAAGATTTTTCGTTATAACGTCGGTGGCTAATTCTGGAAGCTTTCCAGTCTGAGTTTAAACGCATCGTACGAGAAACGAGAAGCCCGCGCCAATTTTCTTCGTGCGTAGAGGGAACCGATGACGACGTCGATATTTATACAATAATGTATTTTTCATGGAATAATAACAAAGGAGAAAAAAAACGAGCCTAGAAACACGACTTTTGTCAAAAATTGTCCTTGAACCATTTTTTTTCTAAATTAATTGGAAAACCATAAAATAAACCATCCAGCTTCGACCAGAGGACTTCGATAGGTCAACGACGATCCAGGAATAACTCTTTCCCTCTTGTCGGCACTGTAACGCGTGCCAAAGGGACCAAAACATTAATTTAATTCTATCGATGCACGAATCAATGTTAATTTCCATTTTCCTGTTTATCTCGTTTCGATACGCATAAAATTTAATTAAACCGAGTTTTACTAAATCAAAACCTACCTTTGAACGGTAATATTTATTATTTACAATAAAAAAAATAGAAATGAGAAATCTAAAATAAATGCAAATTTTGGAAAAAAGTAAATTTTATAAATTTTCGCAGTTTGTATCGAAAATAATGCAAAGTCACGTTTTATGTTTTATCACGTATCATATATTACCGTGAATGGTCGCAGCAGACCCGAACGTGTTCAATGTCCTGGTCGTAAAGTTTCGTTCCACCCCAGTAATTATTTCGTATTTAGGGGTTCGTCGCATTCGTCGAATTCTTTTGTTGGTCGACGAGTGAAACTTGCCCTGTGCAATTTGTATATTCGAGACACTTGGCGAGGAACCAAATATTCTCAAAGGGTCGTGTTCTCTTTTTTCACATTCTTAAGACGATACGGTACAATCAAGAGTCGCAGGAGGCAAAACGCTGTTCCATCGTAAATATGACGTTCGTTTATAAAAAATAAAAATTATTTTTTACTCTAATAATTTTTTGAATTTGTATATTTGGAAATAAATGATATTTTTCCCTTTTTTTTATCTCACTCTTAACAAATTTGACGAAGTATCTAGATAATCTAGATGATGACTTGTTATCTGGGTCGATAAAACAGAATTGATGAACAATTAAAAAAAAACATTTCTTTGCACTAATAATTTTTCAAAGTTGAATATTGATGATTGATAATTTTCCCTTTTTTTATCCCACTTTTCACAAATTTGACGAAGTATCTAGATAATAGATATGATAATTTGTCCTCTCGGTCGATAAAACAGAATTGCTTGACATATGGATCACTTTTGCCTCACTCCTAAAAACAGTTCATTAAAAAAACAATGCATAGACACGACACTTAGGACATCTTTCCCAACTCAACAAAACAAACAAAACTAACGAAATAACTAAACAACAACAAGGTTGTTTTTATTTCCAATATTTTCGACAACTCAATATTTTCAATTTAATTCATTCATTACCTCAATCTCCCTCTTTTTTTTATTCGCTGTCAAAACGAGACCTTAAACTACACGTGCAGTGTCTAGAAACATAAGATGTGACTCACATAAGTATTTAATGTTCTCCATCAAAGTACAAAGATGTTAACACGACAAATAAATTTTCAAACATTTATTCGTGAATTATCGATAGCGTCCTCTCGGCATGTACGTTGATTTTCATTTTGAGTGTGCGAGTGTAAAAGTGATGTGTACGCCCTCGTAAGTGTAAATGTGTGCAAGTGTAAAAGCGTCCACGTGTGAAAGTGTACAAGTGTGCAAGTGTCCAAAATTCGCGAGTGTGTAAGTGTAATTGTGTAAATGTTTCTGACTGTACAATCGTTGAGTGACAAAAAATGAGTCTCCAGGATTGTACGAAAGTATAATTCGATTCATGCGCATTTGTTATCATTTGTAACGACGTAACCCGTCCATGATGAAAAAAATGGACATCGTAAAAAAAAAATTCGATCTCGATGAATTTTATCGTCCTGTCGCAGGATCAAAAGTTAACGAACGTTGGAAGCGATCGTTTCGTTCTTTGTTACGATCGATCGCTAGAATCGAGGATGTTCACATGTGTCGCGTGTTGCCAAAACCACCGTGTCCTGATTGGCTGGCGCCCTTGTTGAAGCCCATTTGAAGGTTGAGTTGACCTTCGCTCGCTCTCAGCTGATCCTCCGTAAACGTTCTCTCGTTCTTCTCAGCCATTTTGGGTCCGAGCGCCGGTCCATTATATTCGGGATGTTTCTGGGTCTGAAATGTTGATTCGAGATTGAAACAGGCTCATCTGGTTGGAAGGACACTTTGGAAGAGGATGAAGGAAAGATAAGAAAAAAAAGGAAAAGCTAAAAATACTCACGATCCTTCCAAGGGCGTACAGGCAGAGTGTGACCTGGGGGATGTTGCGCCTCTCGAAGAGATCGGCCGTCTGGAAGATCTCCTCCTGTGGCACTCCGTAATTCTTTATCGCAGCCTGGAATCTGGGATTGAAAATAAATTTTCATTTTTTCGTTTTTATCATGGAAGTTCTGGCTTAAAAATTCCTCAAGTAGCGATCTTTGCTTACCTTTGAACATTTTCCATAAGCTGGAAGTTGGTACCCTTGGTCTGGATCTTTTTGACCGAACCGGGGGCAAGTTTGTTCGCGAGATTGCAAAGGACGACACCGTCCTTAAGAATGTCCTCGTAATTACCAGCTGGCAATTTTTCACCTAGGACCGCCTCGATCCAGGCGAGAACCTCGGCTTCCTGTTCCTTATTGCGAGCCTGTGAAATTCAACGAGTGCAAAATACAGTTTAATTGCAATAACAATAATAATTATAATAATTGTAATAAAAAAACTACTATTGTCAATATAATTATAATTTATAGTATATAAAATTATAATTATATTATTAATATAATTATAATTTATGGTATATAAAATTATAATTATATTATGAATATAATTATAATTTTAATAAAAATATATAATATAATAATAATATAATAATAATTGTAATAAAAAAACTACTATTATTAATATAATTATAATTTATAGTATATAAATTTATAATTATATTAATAATAGTAGTTTTTTTATTACAATTATTATTATCAATTTATTACAATTATAAAATTATAATTATATTAATAATATAATTATAATTTTTTAATTGTAGTATATAAAATTATAATTATATTAATAACAATTATATTAATAAATTATATTTATTTTATATATAATAATTTAAAAATAATAATGTACATTTTCAAAATTACATAACGACGAGTCATCAAAATGACTCAAAATAAACGTGATTAATCATCGAGTTAAAATTTTTTTCCTTATCTATCGTTTAATGCGTCTATATACTTTTTCATCTTCCTTTTTTTTACGATAGAGATATAATAAACGAGAGCGATATCTTCCGCGGTCTGTTTTCTTAGGGCGTGTGGCCCATCGGGCTGAAGAAACGAGAGCGTTACCGAGTCGTTCCAACGTCAAAAATAACTCTGGAGATGTGCGGAGGGAAGGGGGCGCAGGTTCGAGTCGTGAATAAAATTCACATCGGAAGTACATAATGCCTGTCGTATCTACGGGCTTTTATAGTCTGAGACTACACAGGTGCCGTTTATACGATCGGGCGTATCACATCAAACAAGCGCCCTCTTGCGGACGCGTCTGTGTACCATTAAAACACAACGACCTTTCACTCGGTCGCATTCGTCGATACGAAAAGCGTCATGAATCGAATAGAAACCCGACGATTTTCTCATTGGGGAGATAAATAATCGAACATTTGGTTCGAAACACGGGAGAAATTCACGGGTGAATTTTTAGCATCGCGGGATCCGCGTGACGCAAAGACGCGAACGATCGCCCTCTGGCACCTTCTTCGTCCGACGATAATAAATTATTTATAGGACAATGAGAGATCGCGGTGTTATATCGACGTAAGTTCTATACTCCTGATTTATATTTGAGAATGATCTTTCCCGCGAATTTTGTTCCCATTTTATAATTCGTGTTATCCCCGGCTCGGCGCATGCGCGGTACGATCGTACTACTGGATTTCGTCTCTTTTACGTACGGTGCGGTACGCATCGGGCAATTTTCGTTTATATTCCGGGAGCGTATTTTGGGAGAGGATTTGCTCTGTTTTTTTTTGTTTCTGGATTTTTTTTTTGGCGCATGCTCGGTGAAGCCCAGATGCTCGCGGTGCTTCGAGTCGCTTCTTCCGCCGGTTAAATTTCGACCGGAAGGCGTGGTCGGTAAATCACGAGTAGGCATATAACCGATCCAGTAGATTTGACGCTAAATTAACCGAGTCCAGTCTTCGTGAATTAGATTTCGGTTTTCTTGGCTCGTGTCGCTCATTTGTCAAAGCCAGCGCTTGTTTCGACCCTCAGGGTCGCTGTGAGAAACGACCGAGCTTTCGCGAGAGTGTTTAGGCTTGCGCATAATATCGCAAAACGCCGATTATTGCGGTCAAGGTTGGCTCTGGATTTGACGCACGAGATTTTGTAAAAAAAAATTCTTTTCGTATTTAAAATTGTTTTTTTTTCTTTTTTTTTTTTTTTTAGAAAATTAATAATATTTTCTCAAACTCGATTTTTGTGTTGAATCGGCACTTTTTTAAATCCGAATTGTTTATACTTTTATCCCAACGTTTATCGCATTAATAAAAAAAAAGGTTGTAATATTTTTTTTGAAAAATTAAAAATATTTTCAACTTCGATTTTTGTTTCGATGCGGCACATTTTTGATTCGTAAACATCAATTTTTAATCTTGACGTTTATCGGGTTAATGAAAAATGCTGTCGAGGCCGATGAATCAATTTTCAAATTTAACTTTCTTTTTTCTCGGCGTGACGTTTCGTTATAAAGAAAAATCTTTCCGTATCTTGCGTAATGTTACTGTTTCCCCGTTGTTCTAAAAGTGTACCGGATGTTGGAGAAGAGGTGACGGATAAAACCCTCTGCCGGCGACTGACGTTAAACATAAATATATACGAGTAAAGTCTACGCAAAACTTCGAAATAGTTTGCAAGTTTGATAAACATTTCAATCGAACGAGTTATTATTCGGTTCTTTCGTCAGTTAAAGTTCTTCGGTAGTTAAAGCAATTTTCAAATTTACTAGCCAAGCCCACGAGAACATACCCCAAATTCCATCCATACAAAAATTTACAAAAATCGATAATAAATAAACAATAACAAAAAAACATTTTTTCAAAAATTGTCTCTATATAAAAAAAAATCAAATTTTCTTTATTCTTCTGTTCACAATTATCTAGCCCTTTCACTAAACTGTCGAATTTCGATCGTGTCAAATATCCATGTGAACAAAAAGCGTTTTTGTGAAAGCTTTTGATTAAAAAAAACGAAAAAAATTACAAAAACACCAATTTCGACGTGAACGAATCAAAACGTACCGGCATGTTTATTTCGTTGTTTTCTTTTTGTGCCTTGGTGACTGTTTGCGATCGTAATTACGATGATGTCCCGACAAATGTGGTTTTTGTGTTGTGAAGAGTGACGTTTGGAAATTTTGTGATGCCGTTTGTTGTACGGTCGGAGTAGAAACTAAGTTGAAAGCCGAAGCGTACCGACGCTATATGGCGTTATCCCCTCCGCTCGCGCTTCCTACACGAATCTCTCGCGTACGTACGAGTACCGAAGCTTTTTTGGCACTTGGCCCGACGGGCATTCCCACACCCCCGCGTACGAGAGCTTTTCACTCGCGGTGAGTTCCTGACACTCGCTCGTAGAGGTCTTCGACGCTTTAAACGTTATGTACGAGCCGATTGACTTAATATGTATTATCGAATGTTTTGTTTTGAAATGCGATATCGTAATTTACCGACAGGACGATTTTTTCAAAAGTTAAACAGCGATTCAAGTTTAACATTATTTATTTAAGATTTTTGACAATTGTTATTGCAAAATTGAAAGGATTTTATTATTTTTGTAATTTTATATAAATTTGATGTTATTCCTAAAGCATTTTGAAATTTCAAATTATTTTCAAAGTATTTAGAAATTTTTTAGGATTTTCAAAATATCAACAAATTTCGAATTATTTAAACATTGTTTCAACGTTTCAGATTATTTTCTAAATATTTCGACATCTTGGCTCACGTTACAGAAATAAATCTGCGAAGGATGATTAATTTTTTATAATAACGTTATAATTTTAAAAAACAATATTTTTGCACAATTTAGATATCGATAAATCAACAATCGACTTTCCTACATCTGACATTAAATCTAAATATACATTGTTAATTTCATCAATAAATTCGAAATCTCGAATCCCAAAACACAACAAAAAAACAATATTTTCAAAAAAACACATTCGTCTTCGAAGTAAAAATATTTAAACAGCTTTCACGACTTTCATCCGTTCGATATTTATAAATCCCCGTTCATAAGATGAATAAAAAAAGGTCGATAGCGCAACAGCTCGTTGTCCATAACTCATCGTGTAAAAGCCATACAAAAATCGAAAAAACAAATCGAAAAAAAAAAAAAAAAAAAAAATAAGTGGGTGTATATTTTGCAAAAGCGAAAAGACGACAGAACTAGCCAAACAGCCGCGTTACCACGGTGAAAAACGTCTGTAACTTTAACGTCTTCGTAATTTTCTGGAAGTCAGCCACGTTCGATGCGACTTAGTGAGGCCATCGCCGCGTTTAGATTTCGTCAATCGACAACACGAGTGTCCAAGTTTGTCTTATAACGCTCAACGATACACGTCGTCAAGCGTCACCTTCGGATTTGCCGAATGTATAACGCGCGAATCTCTTCGTTCCTCGTTTAAATCGTCTCGTAATAATTCGACGGTTGCATGTTCTGTTCTCGAAACGAGAAAAGAGACACGGTGTTCTACTCTCCAGCAGACGATTTTACATTCAACCCTGTGTCTATAGGCATATATATATATGTATATACTCGTATACTTCGTGTGGAATGTATATATGTATATAGTGACGCAGGGCAGCCGGGTAAGGCTATTCGGCTGGGGCGTAGTACCGCCGGCCGCCGCCACGCGGCGCACGTACGCCTCCTTTCTCACAGGCGAGTTATCACTTCGAGGTTTACATAACCTTGTATGAAATGTATGAACGTTAGCTTTGCGCAGTGGCGATATCGTAACCAATGAGGTTCTTCCGAGGTGCGATTATTGCTAGTTGAAAACTTTTACCAATACCCCGCCAAGACGATGTGAAATACCATCGGCTACGGCAATTTTTGAAAGTTTCTGCGGAAACTGATAAACTTTGAACAAAATAAAATTTTTAGAATTAATAGTACTGATTAACAGTTTTTCATTAAAATTTCTTTTTTATATTGAAGAAGAATTTTGTAATATTGAAAACGTTAAAAAGAGTATGAGGTTAATATATTAATATTTTTATTAAAATATATCAATATATTAATTAATTGAAATATATCAATATATTAATTAATTAAAATATATCGATATATTAATTAATTAAAATATATCGATATATTAATTAAAATATATTAATAGTTTAAGATATATTAAAATATAGGAATTATTATTAATACATTTATTGTGGCCAATTTTTTGTTTCGATCGGTAATAATAATTATTAATTAATATATTCTTTTATATGTTATCACATGTCCAATAACGTCAAACGTAATTTGAACTATTGAATAAAATCTTTTTTCAGGTTGCCGGAAAGCGCGAGGCTGACCAAGAGGCCGAAGCTCAACACTGGATCGAAACAGTCGTTGGCGAGAGATTTCCACAGGGTAAGCAACAGTTTTTCTAATACAGCGAAAACACGTGTACGAGAAACACGAGCGTACTCGTAGAAGTTCACGAAGTGTCGACACTGCTGGTCGGATGGAAAGCAGGGAACTATGAGATGCGAAAAGCCAATCTAAACGACGAGTGATGAGGCGGTCATAGGTCCCCACACATTATACATATATATATATATATATATATATATATATATATATATATATATACACATTTGCTCGCATTTGCCTTCTTGTACGATTCGTTATAATTAACTTTTTCAGGAATTGGCTCATATCATACTTTTCCATTGAATCCAAAAAATTACAACACTTATCTATAATTTTAAAAACTATAAAGTAAGATAAAATATATATATTTTTAATTAATTTTTTTCACTCATTTAAAACACACTTAATAAATTTTAAATAATAATTTCGATCCCCTCCAAAATTAAACAAATTACAATATTTATCTATGAATAAAAAAAAATTAAAAATAAGAAAAAACATAAAAAATTTTAATTAAGTTTTTTCACTCATTTAAAACACACTTAACAAATTTTAAATAATAACTTCGATCCCCTCCAAAATCAAACAAATTACAATATTTATCTATAAATAAAAAAAAATTAAAAATAAGAAAAAATATACAAAATTTTAATTAATTTTTTTCACTCATTTAAAACACATTTAATAAATTTTAAATAATAATTTCGATCCCCTCGAAAATCAAACAAATTACAATATTTATCTATGAATAAAAATAAATAAAAAATTAAGAAAAAAAAAATAAAAATTTTTAATTAATATTTTTCTTTCATTTAAAACATATTTAATCAATTTTAAATAATAATTTCGATCAATGGACGAACCGTGTGCTTTTCCACTGTGAACTGAGACAGCTAGCGACGACAGCACGTGGTCGAACGTATCGATTGTCTCGCGCACCCTCGCGTTGCGTCTCGCGCTCATCTCCACCCCCGAACTTTTATCAACCGACTGGGTGGTGAAAAATCATATAGACATATATATACGTATATAAATCGTAACCAACTGATACGTTATGATTTCCTGTTATTCGGAGGCGATAGGAGACTGAAAGCCGCGAGAGCTTTGCGAATAATCGACGAAAAGAAAAGGACCTAGATACTTACGTCACGATGGAACATTCTTGGAAGAATAAGACTCGAATTTTTGTTATTCCTCGAAGCTCATCGACGTAAGAAATAAAAATTAAATTCATTTCCGATCGGTTTGTTTCGTTCGTTTATTTTCGCCTATCGATCGGAATTGGAACTGGGGGATGAAACAACCCTCGATGAAAGTGACCGAAGCTTTTTTTTTTCATTTATTTATGAAAAAACGTGTCGAAGGTCCTCGAATCGAGCAGTTCCTATGAATTCCTGTTCGTCGAAGGTGGCGAAAGTTTCTAACCATTCTCGTGTCCTCCACCCCCGAAGTTCGAGGGGTGGCTACCCTTGGTGTCGAATAGTCGATCGATTATTCCCTATATCGTACGTGTACGTTGGTTTTTGTCGATTGTACAACTACGTTGCTATGATCGCCGGGTACAAATTTCAGGACCCGTGACGTCGTTAAGGTTAAGCTCGTGGGGTAGGTTAGTATTTGGTACAATCGATGGGTATAGGAGGATTAAAATATCGAGGCCTCGCATCGTCGAGTGGTTGAATAAACATTGAGTTTGCATGAAAATAGAACATGTTCGAGTCAGTCAATTTAATTAAAACGATGAAAATTAATTAAATACTTGAAATTGAAGATTAATTATAATAATTAATAATTCTAATAATTCTCATAATTAAATAATTTGAATAATGTCTAATTTCAATAATTATCGAAAAATAAATATTTATCGATATTTTATCAATATTCTATTTGTCAAGAAATTTTTTTAGGCATATGTTTCAATTTTTGCATTTTAGGAAATTTTGCTCAATGGCACTTTAAATATTATCAATTAATAATATTAAAATTTGATCAAAAATAAAAAAAAAAACAAATAATTCTGAAATTTTTGCATTTTTTTGTCGATAATAAAAATTCAGCGGGTTAAATCTCATCGTGGGCGATATAGCTCGTAGGTAGAAGCAGGGTAGATCGTTAGGGGTAGTTTCAACCCTCTGCTACATCCTGCTACCCTGACAAAGCGCGCGCTTCGTTACGTCACGGCGAGCCCCCGTTTGAACGGGAAAGCGACAGCAACAGCTGCTAAATAAGGGTTGTTGCGTTTGCAACCCCTACAAGTCGCATGCACCCCTGGTCGATCAAACACGCCAGGCGTCGACGCAATTCACGATTCCAAAGACCCTCGCAGACCTTTAAGCTATACTCGTCTGTTACACACGGTGTCCGAGAGAGACGGGGAGAATTTTTACAATCCGACGGAACTGCGTGTTCGCTAATGAATTACCTTTCCAACAATTAATTATGTCGATACAGAATATTGTCAAACAAAATAAAAAATTTAATCTGTTTCTCATAAGACAATGACAAAATAAGGGAAGTAATTTTTCTCATTTCTTATTTCCACAAGGACAAAAATTATCGTTTTTTTTGTTTATTCAATTTTGACAAAATTTTTCAAGGTCCACAACTCGAAACGAAAGAACATAAAACCCGTGTTTAAATAAAGAATTCTTATAACAAATGCAAAAATTATTTTCATCCCTTATGTAGTAAAAAAAAATGTTCCCTTTTTTTACACGAATTTTGGAAAAATTTCAGGTTATTTATTGTTATGATAAACTCATATTCGAGTTGAGATAGGAAATGTCGCATTGACGACAAATATTCGCGTCTCGTATTCGCAATGGCGGAAAGAAAGTGGAAATCCTTGAGAGCCAAGCAAGTTCGCTTGCCCTTGAGAATTCCCTGAAGGTCGTATCCGCCACGTTGGATTAATATTGCCTTTCGAGAATCCATGGAGCCTCCACCGTCGACTGTCTTCCTGGTTGTCCAGAGGACTAGATGGAGGTGGCCGAACGACGAACGCACCCCCACTCGTTCAACGTTTCTCGTAGTCGTCGTCGTGGTCGGGGAATCCCCCCCGCCGCGACACACATCCACCTACGCTCCCTTCTCTCGTTGCTCGTTGATACCAAACGCATCGCCCGTACAACCTTGAAGGTGGTGGGGTCACAGCGCTATTCGCACTAGTGGCGGGTGGGAAGAAGCTTTCGCAACCGAGTAACAGCCTGGTCCGCGAGGACGCGGAGGGCGCACCTGTCGTGTGTTTCGAGTACTCGTACACGAACCACCTTGCGATTGAAGTCGATGAACCCCACCTACTTTACGATACTTTTGTTATTCAACTTCCAAACGAATCGTACAACAATTCATAAATCGTCCGAAAATTTATAATATCGAACAAAAAAGTTTCTATATTTATCTTCCCAGTAAACACAGTTCTGTACCGGTAATGTAACGGCAAAGTAATCGAAAATAACGAGTTATGTTAACCGGATACTACATGCAACTTACATGTAAGTTGCTATTTCCCACTCATCAGCATTACTCGTTATGTAATATTTTATGTAACCGTTAAATTTTTGTTATGTTACTTGTTTGTTGTACGATGCAACTGCTATGTAACACAAATGTAACGGTAACGTTACCGAAAGTAACAAGTTATATTACTTGAATATTATTTACATGCAACTTACGTGTAAGTTGTTATTTCGTACTCATAAGTATTACTGATTATGTACCATTTTATGTAACTGTTATACTTCAGTTACGTTGCTGGGTTCATCTTGTAATGTAACTATAATATATCAAGTAGCAAAATAGTTACATATAGTATCAAGCGCAGGATGACTGGCAGATAGAGGCTTACCGAGAAGTTGGAAAAATTCGCGCTTTAATCATATAAAATCGGCAACGTTTCGTAACATTTACATAGCCTGAATATTATTAATGTTAAAATCACATGGTTACAGGTGTAATATGTAACGGTTATGATATGTTGGTCATGTAACTGCAACATTTTACCGTTTTAGAACATTCACATTAGGTACGTATTACCATTGTTATACTCACATGGTTGTAACAATGTTATGTGACTGTTACAAGTATTGGTTATACAACTTCAATATTGCAATATTTCATATTTCATATAACATATACATTACATGAATATTACCAATGTTACATTCACATTGTTATTAGCATAATGTGTAACAGTTACAATATGTTGGCTATGTAACTGCAATATTTTCACTTTTATAACGTTTACATAACCTGAATATTACCAATGTTATACTCACAATGTTACACACATGTTATGAGAATGTTATAGATTTTGGTAATGTAACCATAATGTTACCATGGTACGTTACATGTATATGACATATAGGTATCAAGTGAAACATTGCGGTGTTATTTTCATATTACATAACAGTTATACTACACTAATGTAACAATGTGATATTGAATGTAACTACGCTAATGTAACAATGTGATATTGAATGGAACATTCACATTAAGTGCGTATTACCATTGTTATACTCACATGGTTGTAACAATGTTATGTGACTGTTGCAAGTGTTGGTGATACAATTTTAATATTGCAATATTTCATATAACATATACACTATTTGAATCTTACCAATGTTACATTCACATTGTTATTAGCATAATGTGTGACAGTTACAATGTGTTGGCTATGTAACTGCAATATTTACACTTTCACAACGTTTACATAACCTGAATATTACCAATGTCATACTCACAATGTTACACACATGTTATGAGAATGTTATAGATTTTGGTAATGTAACCATAATGTTACAATGGTACGTTACATGTATATGACATACAGGTATCGAGTGAAACATTGCGGTGTTATTTTCATATTATATAGCAGTTATACACTAATGTAACACTGTGATATTGATTGTAACCTCCACGTTATATTGCTGTTACAAGACTGGTTTACTGGGTTAGTTATGTTTCCAAGTGCCTCGGCACTCGAGCTATCGATGGACGCCAGTAGGTTTGATTTTTATTTCGAGTATCCACTTCTGACGTTATAATTCGTGTTATCTTAAACCAGTAGCGATAACGATTTTTCATTATAACGTACATTACTACAAAGAATTTTCAAAAATAACCTATAAAATAAATAAACAAAAATAGTTTACAAATAAATAATTTGGAAATAATCATTTCCCTCGATAGACAAGAATGATAATATAAAGTTAAAAAGTTCAATGGTTAAATCCTACATTTTGCTATCGTGGAACATCCCTAAGATTAACGTTCTTCCTACGCGTAAAAAATCTCGTGCCGTCGCGAACGCGTTAATTCCATTAATATGTTCCCATTAGTTTGCGTCAGCACAGAATTCTCAAGATAGTACAACGAGACGAGTTTAGTTCGCTAAGTTGACGAGGTGATGTCGCATGAGAGGGGAAAGAAGGGGGGGGGTGGATGAAGAGCAACTTGTCCGTACTATTTCTGGTGGCCTGGTCTCGTAGCTAGGATTTATCTTGGCGACTGGTCTAGGCGCGCTCTATTCCGTGAACTATAGAGCAACAGCACTCCTCGCATCCATTCTGCGAGTGTTATACGCTCTCACTGCTCTTCCTCGCGATCGTCACAGGTTGGACGTTCTACTAGGTAAGATATTTAGCGCGCGCGATGGCGTACCGCGACACTAGCGACGCCACGCGTCGACCACACGAACGTTCGCGCCACCAGTCGACCCGGTGGTCGTACGACGCGACGGTCGTTTCCTCCTCCGTTCCCGGATGCGAGCCGGATATCACCGGCTTTTGATGTTACTGACTCATCGAAAATTAAACGCTTTGACCACATTAAGTTGAACGAATTCAATTAATTCACTCGTCGTGTAGTTTGTACAATGTGACGAAGAGTGGGGAAGCTAGTCAGAACGATAGGAAGGGGAGGCGGCAAAGCGAGTGCGACCTGCGTTGCCTCAATGAGACCCTGGTCAGTGGCCGATCGACATTCGATGGTATTTTAAAAAAAACCGTACTTGGATTTCGTAACATACCGGCAGCTAGGATGTACGCCTGATCCTGGAAGCTCGCGAGGCATGCCGGGCACGATTCTTGCTCGACGAACCGAGAATTGTAAACAGTCGGAAGAGGGAGAATTTTAAGACTATGTGTTGCATAGTTCACGTTGTTGGAAACCCCCAGGGAATGGACGAACCCAATGTCGATTATTCCCTTCTATATACGAAAGGTTCCCTCGATCGATCTGCACAACCCTCGCTATAGCTTATCCTTCCATGAAAATGCTCCAATAGAATATTAACAATAAATAATATTTCCTCATAAAATTGTTTTCATGATTTCCTAAATAATCATTGAAGTTATTGAAAATCGACCGTGTCGTAGTCCATGTGGTCCATCGAGTGTTCCCTAGAGCGTCAGTTAAGACGGTTCTAGACGTTATCGATTTACCGTCACCCGTTCATCATGTTACGTCGTAGGGACGCTTGCGTATCAGGGCGACATACCAGCGCCTTTCTGTCTAGGCACTATGGCTCCCGGGCTTCTTGTCGACTATACTGGATTCTCTCGGTACACCGTCGTTACTCTCCCCTCGCCCCTTGTACAATGTACCTCGAGCTACCCCCACCCTTTTCCACACTGCCGTTCGAGCATCCCCCTCTACGTCCCACCACTCACGTGACCGGCGATGGCGTTCTTACTGGCGGTACAGTCGATCGACGCGTCGGACTCATCGTTCTTTTTAGTCTCGAACGTCTCTTTGACCACGAAAGGCCGTGTTTACGCATCCGGATTGCGCGATGTCCAACGAGACAGCATTGACATGTCAGTCATCCGTCCGTCACGACGGCGCAAGGCGTTCTCGCACACCAGGGTACCAGACGTTTGAAGGATTTATAGGGTTTCCCGGCGGACGTTGACGTCGACGTTTCCTCGGATCGATCGGGGTTACCATCCAACCCTCCCTCTACTCCATTCTACACCACCGGTGAACTACGTATCTCCTTCCTCTCGACGATTATTCACCCTCCCACGTCTACGGACGACATAACCTTGTATTAATTTCCCGAACTGGAAAATGATGTTATCAAAGCTTCGAATGAATCGTCGAGGGAGAGAACGGACGTTGACTTCCTACGTCTCGAGCGGAAATCAACCGATAAGCCACAATAGACAATGAAGAGGACGTCTTTCGACAGTGGATATCGTTGGAGTTTCCGTAGTAAAACGGTCGAGTCTCGTGCTCCTTGTGACAGCTGTCCGTCAAGTGACGTCACAAGCGCTGAGATATACTAGGGGAGTAACGCCACGAAGCGGATAAATTTACGACCTGGTGGGCGCCAATTCGCCCTCGGCATAGCTTGCTCTCCGCGGTTCTCTACCGTTTCTCCCGCGCATTTTCTCGACCGTGATTGGTCGGTTGCGCTAGGGCTTGTAATTGGTCATTGGTGTGGCTGCGTCACGCACTACCTCCCACTCTAGTCTCGTCGACCAATCAACAACTCACGGTATTTCACAGCTCGAACTACGACCGCATATATCACCGTGAAATACCAACGTCACGTCCTGCTATTCTCTTCGCTCGGTCTTCACCGTGAACTACCATTGTCGCGAATGCTCGACGGGCGAGAGAAAGCGAGGATTCGACAAATTTGCTGGGCTGAGAGGTGGAACGAGAATGTAAAGAACGAGATGGGATCGTAAAACGGATCCAACACCGTCTCACAGATTCCCGTGGATTATTACAATAGCATCGAAGCTTCTGTTCCAATGACTGACGTGACAGGGAAAGCTTGACTCTAGCTACACCCAAGACGCCAGATGTCCGTCAAACCTCCGTCAATGACGTCATTTTGAGACGAGCCTACCAGGGTTACAGCCCCGCGGTGGATTTACGAGCTTGCACAACAGGTCGTTCCGGTGACACTGCGCATGCGCCACGTGCGACATGCATAGCGCGCACATATATGAACGTGTATTAAGCTCGTCATTTGTAATTTATGGCTTTCGACGAGAATTACATTATTTTTATCCGACGTTTTACTAATATTCAATCAATCATTTTAATAACGTTAATTCGAAGCTACCGCAAAGTATTGAAAACTGTTTTTTAGGAAAAACTTGCAGTGATCTCTTATCAAAATTTGACTTTTTCTTAACGCTATAGAAGGATTGTACAGAATTTATTAAATGAAAACTATAAAACGCTTAAAACTTTATCTCGTTTGTTTAAACCCACACGTTTCCAATCTACACAAAAGCTTCTTCGGTCTCACGTGGAACCTTGGGTAGGTTCACCTGTTGCTCGAATCCGACGAAAGTCGTAAATTCGAGCGCAGGATGTTGTCCTGATGGAAACCGTGTCTTTGACGTCTTTATGACGCGAGCTTGACATTAAATCGATACAGGACCACGCGCATGCGTATTATCCCATTTTCTGAATATTTACCATATACATATATATCACTGAAAATTCGTTGATATAGAAGAACGCTATATAGTTATACCCCGGGATTTTATCTAATACACTCGTAAGTGGAAGGGGGTTGAGTTTTTGCTTTTCATCTTCTGTCCATGGTCAGTTGCTCGTTCCCACAACGGTATAAACATCGTTCGATACGAACCATGATTTGACCATCGTGGGAATAGTTTAATTTTAGAATTTATTATACAATAAATCGTCGGATTTCATTAATGGGAGGAGGATTATCGTCCCTATGACACATTTTCGCACGCTACGGAGCGAATATCACGTAGAATTGAAAGTTGCGCAGTATCTGAAAACTACCAGGCCATCATCATGTGTCCGTGGTTAATCCAACCCGGCGCTTCGAAAAGCTAGAACACGGTTGTACCGCGGATACGAGCAACGTGGAACTCCGACCCACGATGAAATTATTTCAATCGCCATGCAAGCCTGCTAGACATTACGAGCGTCCGTGGTCCAAATGGTCCATCGAGACCTTTTATGCGTTTGACGAGATGTCCCATCGATTTTCTGTCACCTCCTCTCGTTTACGGCATCTCAGCGAGTCTCGCGTCTACCAGGATTTCATCAAGATGCGATACGTTTGTTTAGTCTTGGTCCATACAGATAATCCCTTCGTTTTCCCCAAAGAACAAATCTCAAACCCTGGGCGATTATCCAAATGTCCAAAATTTCTTCACGTTTATCTGAAAGTATAGAAAAAAAATGTTATTTTACAAATTATTTTGATGAAAAATCGAATAGTTTATATTAGAGATTACCCAATTGGATGAAAAATCGTCGAGGCCGCAGAGCGACGGGTAAGAAATATCGGTGGGCTGTGCAAACGCCGCATATTCGCCTGGTAGCGTGACCAAACGCTGTTCCAGATTCGACCAAGTTTGCGGAGCTCTTCGATTCGCCGAAGTGAATTGGCTCCTGTGCTTCATGACGCCTTGTTATTTGGGGCGACTGGGGGAGTCCCCAGGGATAAAACTGCGTCCCTTTCCTGAGTTAAGTAGTCGTGATGGTGTCGGGTAACAACCCACTTTGCTCAAAAACTTGATGGTTTTTACACATTTCAATATATAGATATATAAGTAAATGGGCCAATGGGCCGAGAGAAGTTTTACCTTCGCGCGTTTGGAACGTATTTCGTTGAAAGAGCTCATCGGCCACGAATATATTCCTGATACCTGGTAGTTGTGCAACCGGAAATCGACGTCCTAAGGCATAATGCAATCCTGATATTAGTCCGATTCGTTTGACCCGGAGTTAAATTTCCTTGACTCTCTTGACTTCCTGAAAACAACAATGGCGAATGTAATGTGCTGTTTTTTTGTTCTCGTATTATCGAGAATGTTGCAAGGTATCGATACTTGGCCAATGTATCGGTGAATGAGAAAATAGAGAAAGAGAGAGAGAGTGGAGAAAGGACGAAGGAGAAACAAGGAGAACTTGCATCTCTCGAACGCATAGCGATCGACTGTCGATGGCTCGTCAATCGAGAACGCCGAAGGTCGACCAGTTTTGTATTAGGCGAGCAGATTCGGGGGGTAGGCATTTCGTCTCTGGCGCAGGCCGAGTCGGGTGCGCGCAAACCGCGAATCCAAACTGCGCGCGCACCCTGCCCGCATACTGTGAAACCACGTGACGGGGCGTCCTTGCAGGACCAGGCTAGTAAGGGTTTCGTAAAGCTGGAAAATAGTTTCCATTGCCAAAATTGTGCTGCGAGGCAAGCTGCCGAAGGGAGAGAGAAGGGGCTAAGGCGAAGGTCCTGGTTTATCGACCGTGACCGTATTGCTATATTTAAGCCGAGGTTGTTGGTGAGATGCCATTGATCAAAATTTGAAGATTTTAAGATTGAAGGTCAGGGAAATATGACCTTCATTATCAAGGTCAAAGCTACGACACGAATGATAAATAATCGATGAGCATATGGCAGATTTTTAGCGGGTTTATTAATCGTAGTTGATCCGGTCATTACTGGTGACCTTGATCAAGGTCATCTCAAAGTCATAATGACCGGTAACCTTTAATTTTGAGCACCGAATTGATCCTTTCCGTTCTGAACGATAAACAAACAAATCGTAGTTTAAAAATGAGCAATGACTCGTATCTCACGCAACGCGACCATTGTCAGCATCGCATTACCACCAGTAAGAAGCGACTAACTTCTCGCTTAAATCTATGCTCCTGTTAACGATTAACGAACCATTCGCTACGCTCGAAAAGACAACGAAGCTTTCGACGTCGTTCCGACGGTCTCCCATCGACGCAAAGCTTTGTTATGATTCCCAAGGTCAATTTGTGTTCTCAAGGACATTCCAATTGACAATTCTCCCCTAGGACGTCCTTGTCACGTTTCAAAGTCGACTCTAGATCGTTCTAATCTACTTTTTGTTATCGTTGGCTAATTAAATTCTCGATGGAAAAAATTGATCTTCAACGTTACCAGATCTTCAACGTGCTCACAGAATGCGATATTACGCATGCATCTGTATAAAACTCGATACGAGCGAGAAGCGTAGCATACTTGGCACCGAGCATGCTCCCTTAGTAGCTGCGTAACTTTCATATTCATAGACGCTGCATATATTTCCATCCCCATTATAATACACGCAACGCTCGTGCTCTCCGATACCAGAGGCAGCTTCGCATTGGTGCCTCGGCCATCTTCTTCGTTTTCGTTCTATAGTTAGCTATCGAGTACAATGCGAATCTCTCCATGAGCGCTAACGTATAGTACGCTCCGGCGCCGGCGTATACTCTCTCGTAGTAAGAAAACCGCGTGCTCGGCATGACCGCCTGGTTACCCAGAATCATGTATCCATCGGCCATCGCGCCTCGATACGCTCCAATACGGTACTACACACGGAAATCTCCAACGTCTCCATAGCGAACCTGAAATATTTCGCGGAAGTAATTTAGATCGTTAACAAACATTTCCTGTGGGTTCATTATTTTTTTTCAAAAACTGTGGATCATTGGCTAAAAAAAGTCCATTGGTACATTATCCTCTGACTGGTATACAAAGAGTTATAAATTTTTGAAGATTTAACGAAGGATACGTATACAAATTTATATCTCACAAATTATCAATCGAAGAAGCTGACATTGTAGGAACATTTTGTCATAAAATCTTTTGAAGATTAAGACAAAAAATTATTTGATTCGATACAACGTTATTTCAGACTATTAGAATTGTTTAAATATTGTTTACCAGCAAAGTTCTAAAAAATTTCCTGAAAGATCCACATACTTAGTAAGATTCGATGAAGCTTCGCTCGGATGTTTGAAAAATTAGAAGAAAAAGTAATTTCCTTGAAACATGCGAATGATTTCATATTACCGTACTAGAGGCGACTCGCATTGCCCGCGTCGACGCGCGGGGTACGAGCGAACGCTCGCGTAGCGTCTGGCTTTGTCCCGCGCGTTTTGCGGCCGCATCAGGAGTAGCCGTTCGTCGATATCCATTCGATACACATTGACACGATACACACATATGTATACATATATCGTTGATACCACGGAGAAAAAAGCATCGACCTGTAGAGCGTGCGGCTGTGTACAACGTCGAGCAGCTCGGGGGAGAAATTCCGTTGGCGAAGCAGCTCCACCAGCCAACTGCACTCCTGGCTGTTCGAGATGCGTCTCGTCTTTCGAATGGCGGTCGACGGAGCTAAAAAAACTTACGATCCCAGGCTCAAGAAGTATCGACGGTCGGATGAACACCAACCGAGCTGTGGTTGTCCCTCGGGACGCTATAAAAAAAAAGAACATTTATATGTATACGTATATACGTGTTATATGGGTAGAAACGTCGTCAAAGGGAAAGACGACTTGACTGCGCCTGGGAATGCGACTTCGATCCTTCGGGAGATTGGAAAAAAATGGCATGCCCCCTTGGCGAGCCTCTTGGCATAATGGGACACCATGAGAGCGCGTTGGTCGTCTACTTCCGTGCTTGGCCACCGTGCGGCGCGCCTGGTCGTTCTACCGGCGTAGACACCACTCTTGTTGTTCCCTTTTTTTTCATACACACGGACACATTGACACGTTCGTCATTATGCCGGAGTTGCCAGGAAGGGGAAGAAATAAAAAAAACTGTACGACGTATCACTAGAGAAGGGGGAGACAATCGAAGCTTGTTCGACATTCGACGAACGCCAGGGGAGAGGTTACTAACGAACGAGTGGGCGGGAACTGATAAGGGTCAGGTTCCCGATCATCATCCGGAGATGTCGCTAGGCGCAGCCGCGAATATGGCGCATTTCACGTGTAGGCAATCCCAATGTATCAATGTGTGCAAAGCCCAATGTATCAATGTGTGCAAAGCCTACACACTGGATGTTCCAGGTTGTGGAAAACCGCGGGAACGTTCCCCGACGTCATACACACATATACACAGCCGCGACGAAAAATTCTTCATATTTCGAGCCGATTTTTCATGCGGTCCTGGTGCGAGCATGCCCGTTCGCATTCTTTCATAGCGAGGATGTATATATGTATGTGCATATAGATCGTCGCGTTTGTAAACACAGCGTGTCTCATCTACAAGGACAAAGAAAAAAAGAGATTAAAAAAATTGCACTAGCTCGTTCACATTTACAGTCATAAACGTATTAGATAGTACTCGATAATCTCCTTGAAATGATTTCCAAGGTTCCTTAACAATGAATATATATACATACAGATTTGTTTTTTCACAGGCGTCAAGTACGAGGATGCCTTGAGGGATGGCGTGCTGCTGTGCAAATTGATGAACAAGCTGCAACCTGGTATCGTCACGAAGATCAATACATCTGGTGGTGATTACAAAATGATGGACAATCTAAATCAGTAAGTAACATCGATATTATAACATGATTAATGTTTTGTTCAATGTCATGAAATTATAACGATTAGAATTCAGAAAGAAGATCAGAAGAGAAAGAATAGAGAAAAATTATTTTGATGGAAATTAATACCTCGAGAATTGTTTGTAGTAAAAATTAAGGGAGCTTTCCAGTGTGACAGCCCGAAAAATCGCTGTTTTTCGCGATTTTTTTTTTTAAAGAAAAAATAATCTAATCGGTCTGGTTTTTTTTGTATATTAATTGGGTATTGAAGAATACAAAACAATTTTTTAAAGATCGATTTATTTATTAATTAATATCTATAAAAATGATGAAACAATTGTTGCAGAAAATGCACTTGGATGTGGTGTCCACGTTGGGGGTCACAATTTTGATCTGAAACAAAAAACACAAAAAGATTATTGATCGGTATATAATTGGCTTTCGTGCTATGGAGGCTTTTTTTTTCTTGCAAAAATGGCGCCGGTTTGAACAAAAAGTATCGATTTTAGCATTTTTTTTTGGCAGTTTTTTTTACAAAAAAATAGGAAGATGTCAAAAAAAAAGCTTCCATAGCACGATAAACAATGACGTTAAGAATATTGTGTAAAAAATTCAACTCGATAGCTTTAAAACTCTGCCCTCCAAGTTGGACACCGTTTTGAAAAATGCTGTTTCGAGAAAAACGCGTTCAAAGTTTCAAGTGAGGAAATTTTAGGTAAATCGTTTACTTACGGTCAATCAGCGATGCCAGGTCCATACAATATCCCTTCTGCTTCTTCGAAAAGAGTGTATACTATTCGATAAAGCAAAAAAAAAATCGATTTTTTGAAAATTTCACACTGGAAAGCTCCCTTAAGATGGCTGACCAGAGTGTGCTTGTTACAAGATTCGATACAAAGCAAGGGAATGATGATGTTATGGAATTTAACCTTTCGTACTAAAAGTGGCTGAAACTTTGATCTCTTTCTCATGTCCTGATACGTGTACCAGCTGATTTTGTAAAACGGTTTTGTAATACGCTCTGCCATTCATGGCCATGTACCGTGGGTTTATTGCACAATGACTTTGGTGAAACAGCACGAACACGAGACTCGTGGGAGTAGTGGGGCAAACGCACAGAGGACAGGCGGTTAAACACTTGGCACGACGCAACGCTGGTTCTTCGACACTCCTGCTTTCCCGATCCGCAGTCGACTTTACGCAATCGACAGTGTTTTGCGTCGAGGCTCTTTCTCGACTCCTCGGTATCGACGAATATTCAAACAAACGTCAAACGTAACCGAGTATATGTCCTTCAATCGAGAGTTGAGAGTGATACGTGACTCTAGCGATTATTGACTCTCTTACGTCCTGTTTCCGAGGCGTAGTGGGGTAGCGATAGTTCTCGCATGGACCGTGGATCGCGCTGCGGACGCTTAGCGGGAACGCGCGTAGACGCCATCTTGTTTAACCGCGTAGATACGAATTCGTGCGTGATATCTCCTTTGCTTACGTGATCCCCTGATCAAAGAGTACTGACAAAGTCTGAGGTCGGGACCATCGCTTATTTATTGAGACGTACGCCGTGCTCTCGATGTCGAGTTATCGGTAGTGACATTGACACGACCTTTAAATTGATTATATATATACACACGATTGTAATTAGAAATAAAATCGTATGACGAATTGTCTGAATATAGGAAATGTTTTTCTTTGTAACCTTGAGAGTAACGTTTTCAATTGATCAAAACCGTTGTATTTAAATCTAATGTTCAAAACTCGCGGTGCAATTATAAATATTATAATTTTTACCACTGTTTATGAAGTTTGAGTTAAATTTTGAAGGAATTGTAGAATGACTTATGCGGTTATTTTATCACTATCTAATCATTATATCCATGGATAAATGTATATGTGCGAGCATCGACAGGTGAGAGGCTCAAACTGCTTTTAACGCATTGCTGCCATCCTGATGAGATATTTGCATGTGAGGAGGTGGTATACGACGTCTCTCAGTTTTCCGGGGCTTCGCGGCACTTCGTTACTCCCAAAAATAATAATCCATGTCATCCACTCTCTCCGACACGAATTCACGTAGACGCTGATTGTGAATTATTAACAATTCTGGAATTTATAACAAGACATTAGCATTCTTTTCCTAAACGTCATTAAAACAATTTAAAAAATATTAAAACTTACCAAATCCTTCCTTACATTTGTCTCCCTGTAAAATATATTCGATATTAGTATTACCCATTAGATTTATTCATATTTCTTTAATTTTGGGTTTAATTATCAATGCAAAAATTGAACTTTGTCTACTAACCTGTTACAGCATTTTGAATTTTCTACAAATCATCAGCGAGACCATGCGCGATTGACAAAACAAATATTCTTTGATTTGCTACGTGTATAATATATACACATATGTATACATTCCTGTCTCGTGAAAGGAGCAGGCATGCATCGCGTCGCGTGCATGCGCGCACGTAGTCGTCTTCCTTTTGATATTCGGCTTGCCTCGCTTCTCGCGCCGCGTTAAAAACACTATTTAGACGAGTAGTGGGGCGAATGATGCGCAGCGCGGCCACTCCGCATTACTCCCTTTCTACGCGAGTAGCATGAAAGTCGAACAAGTGAATCGTCAGTCGTGTACCGATGCGACGCGTCCTCCCGCGTGTATATCCTACGAGAAACTGGTAATGCCATTCACCAACCTGAAAGTGAACGAAAGTACAGTGATAGGCATGTTTACACTGCAGAAAAACCATTGGCTCCGTTCTGACTATACAAACCGCCTCGCTGTCGCAATGGCCGACCACTGCACCAAGCCGGCGTTGAATCATACCTGTTGCTATCGAGACGCGCGACGCTCGACACCGCGCACACGCACGTTGAACAAGTGTGCGAGAACGCCTAGCGGCGAAGACAGCGTCGATGACTTTGAACACGCTCGTTTCATGTTGCTCTGATAGAACGGGGGATCGTAAGTACTGGCCTGCCTCACGGTTCGTCGATCAACTATGGCACGATACAACGTGCGTCGTATACGTCAACAAACCGGCGTCAAACTGAAAAAAAAACATTCGTAATAAACGAAATAAATTCAACTTTTTTGAATTTTTCTTAATATTAATTTGAAAGATCTCGATATTGTGGAAGAAAATTATTCGATAGTTAAGTTGTAAATGTGAAATCCTGTCCACTTAAAAATCGTACCTGTTGGGCACTAAGGCAAATGATAGCGAAACAAGGAAACGCGAAATTGACAACAGAAAGAGTTCTTTCAACATAGAGAGAAAAGATCGGATTCAAGAGGAAAGAAACTCAACGTATTAATCACAATTTTTCATGGCCTAACCTCAAAAATGCATTATAAAATGGACACAGTTATCCATAACCTCACCGTGAAAATTTGCCATTAGGCGATGTAAGCCTCACTCACTGTGCAACAAATATTCTCAAGAAAACTCTGAGATTCGCCATTTACGAATAACATATGAAAATTCAGCGAAGAATCCAAAGCGGTTGATTGTCGCGTAGCCCGGCATGGAAAGTTCGCGTCGGGGTTTCACACATGACGGATAAGAGCGATGTGGGATCGGTGCTCATATGCGGCAGACGCGCCGTGCATCAGGAAGTCATCCGAACGAGAAGGGCACACGAAATTCCTATGCGTTCGCGGTAAAGGAGAAACGACGAAGACGATGGCGACGATGCGATTAACGCGACGTCTCGTAGTGTACTGTGATGCGCAGTGGTGTACCGGCATTGACGCTGCGCGCGCAGTCATGGCGTCGGGCGAAACACCCCCCACTCTTCTGTTCTCCCGATCGCTGGGGACGCGAGACGCGTCATTTCTGTCGGAAAGGATTGCCCGCCATCGAGGTGTTACAAGAACGTACACGCTGGTGAAAACGTAACTGTGCCGCGAGTGTCGTCGGCGTCTCTACCGGGCGACGAAGACCCACGAGCTGGGCTAATTAGTGCCTTGGTTGATAATTAGCGTTCAGACAATAGAAGCGCGTCACTAACTCAAACCCGGTCTCAGGCAAGCAGAGCAACGTAGGAGCTCCCCGATCGTGTCAGCCCCTCTTTTGTTTCTGCGGTTGAGCCTCTTCGGAACTTCCGTCTCGCTCGAGTCTCTATTATCAACGAGAAGCTTGCGATCAATTTTTCGCAACCCTTATAACCTTCGCATCTTCGATTACACAAAATCACAGCTTCTCACTATAACCAATTTACTAGTGTTGTCTAATTTCTATCGATGATATTAAAAACTGTCATCAAAACTTAAAATGCGAAAAATTAATTTTTTCTTATTTGTCTTGAAATTCAGATTTCAGAAGGCGTGTGTGAAATACGGCGTGCCGGATGTCGATCTGTTCCAAGCTGTTGATCTCATGGAACGTAAGAACATTGTTGCAGTGACGAACACCATTTTCGCTATTGGCCGTGCGGTGAGTGAAATTGGAATTAAATTTTTATTGTTATTTTCGAAATTTTTGTGAATATTGTGGTTTTTGTTTTTCTTTTTGTAGACTTACAGGCATCCCGAGTGGCGTGGTCCTTCACTCGGACCTAAACCTGCGGAGGAGAATAAGCGTGCCTTCACGGAGGAACAATTAAGGGCGGGTGAAGGTCTCATTGGTCTTCAAGCTGGTACGAACAAGGGCGCGACTCAAGCTGGCCAGAGCTTCGGCGCAACGAGAAAAATTCTTCTTGGAAAATAAGAAACTACAATCTATTCTCAACCTTGTTTTTTTTAAATATTTACAATTATTCATAGGCTGTAAAATGGATGTAATTGTAGCTGGCTGGAAAAATGAGGTACTTTGTACTTTGCATTTGCAATGAACCGACGAAATATCCTGGAAAAATAAATAACTGTCAATAATTACGTCAACGAAATTAATTAATCTACGAGAAAAATATCTGATTTGTAAGAATTCAATAAATTAAAATATCTTAATTTTTTCCATTTCTAATATCTATTACTGTTTTTTAAATTGTAATAACTGATATTCAATTATAACTAAATATTCTAATAAAATTAATTTATAACTTATAATTAAAATTCGCACTAGGTAACATCACTAAGAATTTCCTCTAACCTATAAAAAAGAAGTATGCCGAAGGGCAAGTACCGTTCGTGTTGCATACAGAGCACCGTGCGGTAGAGAAACACACCAGGGCTCGTTGTACGCGAACTCATACTTGTATCGCACGGAGTGGCGTATTCTCGTGCCGCTCCATATAGAGCGCGCACCACAGAGCAAGACGGCTCGTCCGTGACTTTGATGAACAGTGGGCGTGAGGTGTACGTACACGCAAGTACACGCATTCCTTGAGCAAGTTCCTACACCGTGGTACACCAGACGGATCAGGCAATCAGCATCCTGTTGTCGAGAACTGAACTCGATTCTCCATCAAAATCTGACTGTGAGAAAGACGGAGATATTCGTACACACACGCACAGGCTAATCACACGTCCCTTTGTGTCCACGGCGTGTAACGATGAATCGCTCAAATACGACAACGATAAATGGCTTTTATCCATAAAACGTTCCCTTCGCCTGAAAGTTAAGTATGAAATTTATTAAAATATTTAATATGGAAGGAACAATAAATATTGTTTATTTCGGATTAATCTATAATTATTATGACGAGCTCGTGAAAATTGTTTTTTAAGATGTCGAAAAACTGACACGGTGTGAGTGAAGAAGGTTAGGAAAAAAATACAGCGTATAGAGACATTGCGCATGCGCGTGACGCGACGAATACTCGACGAATACAGGCACGAGAGGTCGCGCACGGACTTGGCAAAGACCGTATGGACGATGACATATGGCTGGCGACCGTGGGGCAGGCCAGTTCTCGGAGACCCCCTGAGACAGGAGAACACACGAACGAGATAGTGATAACTGGCGAACGCGGTAACTTCGAGCGTCTCGCGACTCCTTTCGTATCATGCATGCCTCGTGAAAGGGGAGCGCTGCGGAGTGGCCGCTCCGCGCATCAATGCGCCCCACTATCTCTACATATACGATACGAAACGCCCGCGCGATCTTACGCCTACGCGTTGCTCGTACGTTCGCGCGCGAAGTTCATAACCGTTGGCGTCGTATATTTTTAGAATCTTTTATGGCAACAAACGCAACGTGGGGATATTGCGCAACCAATCGAATCTTTCGAGAACATGAATATTAAGTCGGAAGAGCAATTATTCATTCTATTATATATAATCTATCTATCTATCTATATCTATCTATCTATCTATCTATCTATATCTATCTATCTATCTATATCTATCTATCTATCTATATCTATCTATCAATCTATATCTATATAAAAAAATTGTTTTTTAAAAATTTATAATATTTATGTTTAAACTTTATGTTTAATAAGTTATAATATTTATGTTATAACATTTATGTTTAATATTTATGTTTAATAAGTTATAATATTTATGTTTAATAAGTTATAATATTTATGTTATAATATTTATGTTTAATATTTATGTTTAATAAGTTATAATATTTATGTTTAATAAGTTATAATATTTATGCATTTTAATTTACGGATTGAGAGCCACGCTTACTTCAAAGCAAAACTCACATAAAACATCTCGTTTTAAATCGCGAGATAAAATTAGACGATAATGTATGAATATTGCAATGGAAATATGCCCAACGTTAAGAGACTGTATACGAAATGAGTTTAATAAATTACGACCACTGCTTTCCACGGATCTGCGTTATGAATAACGAGATGCGGGTAATGCGGGTCGGATAAAAATACTGTTAAAGTAACGTAGGAAGAGAATTCGTTCCAACTACTCGCCCGTTATAAAACGAAACAATTAATTTCTCTATAAAAATAATCCAAGAGATCACGAATAAATTCAATAAAACGTTAGTAACTCGTTAAAAAAATAAATAAAAATTTGATTTCTTAAATTTGCATTTAAATATTACTTTTTATAATTTCTCGGATTTCACAAGACTATAGATAATTGTAGTTTGAAGAAAAGGACGTTTGAACGAATTTTCAAACGTTAGAGTCTCATTGCCTCCTAATGCACGTGCATTGAAACGAGTGACGAGTTTGCGCTGCAATTTCAGACTGCACGTGTATATAAGTCTATTGAAACTATATAAGGCGCGAGAGTATCTTTACGTTCATGTTTGCCTATTCGTCGGGAGTTCATTGGTACGTTTCCACGGTGCTCCGTGCTGTAGCACCGAGTTCAATTGCACCTGAGTGACCCACAAACTCTCTCCCTCTCTCTCGCTCCGTCTGTCGGTTTCCCACGCTTGACCGTGTCTCAACTCGCATTTTGCTTTTGATCCTTGGACTTGTTTTCGAATCGTGTTTCCCTGGTCATTTGTCGACTCTACTTGATCGACAAAAGTGTTTTGCGACGAACGGTTGGAGGCCCCATATGTCGACAACACGGCCTAAGAAAGAATCGAATTGTGAATAGAAAGAGGTTATGTCACGCACTTGTCACGTCGGAACACTCTAGAGCGTTCGCCTCGAGACTGTGTGTATATACGTACGTAACTACGGGTGTGCATATATATACGCGTGTAGTGAAATTACCAACCTCTTCTTATGAACTTCTGCTAGCAGGTTTGAGAGTTCTGAGCTTCGATCTCGATTACTCTCACTCTCTGTCTTCGCATCTCGAATTTTCATGCTAGCAATCGATATCGAGAGACTCGGTAGACAATCTTGTTTCAAAAAAGCGTGCAGCTGGTTTCCTAACCTATTTGTCACAACTCACAATGTCTTTAAATTTAAACATTTACAATTAAATAATATTTCATTATTAGAGAAGTTTGGCAAGAAGATATTTTTTACTACATACGTACGATTAATTATTGTACTTTGACGAGTTTTAAATTCAATTATGTTTTTATAATTGTACAATTAAAATTATTTCGTCACATTGTTTTACGATTACCGAGCATTTGCTATTTTATCCACCGTCGTTTAAGCTTTTCGTAGCATGAGTTTTCCGACTGCCGCGACATCTGTCGGTGAAATAGCGAATCATCTAGCCGAACCGTCTAAATCTGATATCCATTTTTCCGTCCATTAGTACGTGAGCTTCTTTGGAGCAGTGTGCTTCGGAATGTGTTTGTTCTAGAACGAACGCACGTACATTTCGCGTATAAGATGTGTTTGGGATATCGACGAACCGAGTTCTTTTTTATTTTATCATTGAAAATTTAGTCGAGTGTCGTCCCGGTAAAATTGGAAATTTAATCGGCGCGTGGAATCTGCCCCAGTGAAGTGGTGTTCGATTCTAAGAATCATACGGAGTTATAAAACGTTGCCGTCTCAACGATACGAGATGTTTTTGCCTCTGTCGTCCCGAAGTAGAATATTTCTATTCTCGTTTACCACACTCGACATATCGGTAAGTATATTTAATTTTTGTAAAATTATTGTTCGCCGATACCGTGTCATCGATCAAAGTGTACGAATTAAGAAACGAACGGTTATTTCGGTCGTACGAAAAGTATTCGCAAATATTGTTACAGCTGGATTGTTTATCTAAATTACCGCGAATTAATTTTCATCCGGTAACGCGTTTATCGAGTATCCGCAAAAATTTTTGCGATAAGCATGTAATCTACGAAATATTACAAGCTGCTTTCACTCCAATGCAACAAAAAATTCTTTAATACGCTTGAAAAGAATTATTTATCGTCAACGTGATTTAGCATCGCGATTCTTGAGTCGAGCATTTCAAATGTTATTAACATAATTATAGATAATTACTATTGACAATATTCATGCGTCGCTGATAAATCTTTGTCTCGTTGCCTGTCGCATTCTTGTATTATTCTTCATGCAAGTTGGGTTTACTCAAGGTTATCTTAAATCATTTTTTTAACTTGCCTGTCTTGGGAAATAATTTTTCAATAATATGAAAATTTGAACAATGTAATGTGTGAAAGTTGATGGTTTTAAAGCGATGAGATCATTTTTGAATTTGGAAATAATATATCATCTAGTTTCTGAAATATCATGGGTGAAAGTTCCGGTGGCTGTCTTCCTCGAGGTCCCGACCTCGTGATGCTATTATGTTTCTGGCACAATCCACGATACTACATCGTTTTGTTCAGCGTTCCACTCTGCATATCCTCCTGTCCTCTCCCCCGCCTTGTGCACCGGAATGCCAAACATTTTTGTTTTTGACTTTTTTTATGATGGTCCAATTGAGAAAGTTTATGTATTCTTTTTTTCAGACAGACTCAATCTTTCGGAGGGTGAAAACTCAAAATAAAGGAAAAGAATCTTCACTTTTTTAGCCTATTATATCGCAGCTGTAGCTCGGTCCTGGAATAGTAATATCCTCGATGAATACAGATTGAAAAATGCCATCGACTTGCGGTGATCCTCAGGAGGTTTCCGGTAAGAAAATGTCAAGCCTCGGTAACGATTGTTTTTGTCGTGATAGAATATTGTTCACAATTTATTAATTGAATTCATTCGATTTGCAGCTCTGGCTGTTCAGCCTGGTGTGGACGGAGTGTCGAGCACAGACAGTGTTGGAACGCACAGCGATGTTTCCGGAAACACGACGATTTCCGGCAGGCCTAGAATGGATGTTGCCTGCGTTCTCGATCTGCAACAGCCGGAGCATCTTGCACAGAGGAAAAGATCTCTGGAGGAAGTTAGACAAGCTTGCAATTTGGTTAATGCCAATATGCACCATATTCAGGTTCGATGCTATAAAAATTTGATGATTCGATTATCGATGCTTCCAAGCGCAAGAACTTTTAACTTTGATAGTAGTAAAACTCTTTAAAATTCAATTAAACTTCGAATTGGTTGAACATATTTGTTTTCTTCCAGTTCGAGAAGCTCGATTTTGGCGAGACAAACGTGCTGGACACATTTTACAACGCAGACGTTGCGGTAGTCGACTTGAGCGTCCAACTTCAGCAATCTGCATTGTTCTATCATCTGGGTGTCCGGGAAAGCTTTGGCATGAGAGAAAATATACTTTTGTACAATGATATGGACAGCGAAGCTACCATTAGACTAAAGGTAAATCAATTTTGGTTTCCATAAGCAATATTCAAGGCAAAATAAGGTAATTCTTTTTTTCTTGGTAAAACATCAATTCTATTATAATTTCCAATCATCTTCAAGAACCGGCGTGGGCCATAGCATGGTCGTATATCGATAATTGAATAAATAATTGGATCTGAGAATCGCGATAGCTATTGAGATCTTGCGCAATATTTCTTACAAAAAAATTGCGCGTCTCGCTCCTTATTTGTATTTCCTGTCTTTTTTTTAATATCCTGTCTGCTACATTTCTTACGTGAGAACGAGGCTAGAAAATTCTGTTACGTATCAATCAAGCGGAAAGAAAAAAATATAGAAAAAAAACGACTAAACATAAATAATGTTGCTTTGCAAACGTGATATGCGTGGGCTGTGCGGATCACGATACGTAGGTGGCCTTGACCATTCATTATATCTGTCATAGAATTCTAGGAGCTGGGTTCAATTAAAGACGTTTATTAATAGATTCGAAGCACGACCGCGACCATCCTCCTTCATTTATTGCACCGCAATCTTCGCCAACTAACTCGTATCAATCCATGACCTACCCTTCTTCGCCTTGTGCCAAAAAATAAACAACGTTGCTCAATGGATTGATATCTTGATATCATTGAAACGTTGCTTTTTCTGTTTTGTATTCTTGTATAAAATTGAAAAAAGAATCTACAAAAAATAGATTTTCTTACCGCAATCAAATTCTGATAAATTGGCCCGATTCCCACCATGAGAAAAACTAGTCGGAGATTCGAAGGTTTGTCCATCGGTTAAAAAAAAATTGATTCATTGGTATCTTCAATCCTTGATAAAACAATGGTCAGAATAAACAGCTGGAGTGTAAGTGGTTAACGCACAATACGAATGAGCTCATGTTCCTATTAATTCCGTCGCTAAAAAGCCACATCACTCTTTCCAGGCTATGTAGGCAGCCCAAGTTAATCGTACTTGGTTTGCCATTGCCCAGTAACTTTTGCAACGCTATCGTCGACACTCGTTACCCCGTAGTCGTTTGATTTCCAACGAACAATCCGAGGTCTCTTGATTATTCTCACACTGTAACGCTTTCGCATAAACCATACGTATGCTAATAAAGGATTCAGCCTCGTAACACAGGATGTTGTGACTCGGTAACCGCGAGAACTCTCGAGATTCACCTGCTCGTGTGTCAGCCGAGAAGTTTACGCGTGTCGTCCATCGAGTGAATCACTTCTAGTGGCATGTTTTTATTTACGCTCGTTTTTCCACGACTCGAAGCACCCGAGCTTACCCAATCTGCATAAATCTTTTTTTAGACTATCCATAAATCTTTCAAAATCGACCGTGAAAATGTAAATGATGAAAATCAGTAATTCTGTAAGTATCGACGTTGCTGTATTTTTTTTTCAAGGTTTAATTGTAATTTATAGAAGGGATTGGAATGTTTGCTGGAATAATTAATTGGTGGACAAAATTGGATAACAATTGTTTGAGTAATCTGAAATAATTTTATTAGTGTTTTAGAGTAAAATCGATTAATGTTTGTATTTTCTTTTTTAATTGACGCAGTTATCATGTGGCAGCTATACCTTCGTTGCTTATCGAGTACTGGACTGCGGATCTTGCGTTGCTACGAGTTTGGCTTCTAATCGAGTATCCGGCGAGGAAGTTCCTGATCCGAAGCAACACCTGACACTGAGACTGAAAAAATTATTTCAGGATGTCGAAGTACAATCAAAGTTAGTATTCGTTATTAAAATAATCAAATGTATTTTAATGTAACGTAGATATGTGGAGATATGTAAGAAAAATATATTTTCAGAGCACATATGAAAGAGAAATTTTTGGCTGATCTCCGGAAAGCCCGTGAGACGTACTCGGGCGAGGAGTTGGCCAAAGTTTTGAATAATATGAGAAAACGCTTGGACGATCCGAACGTTTTGTCAGGTGAAGTGGTACTCAACGTTCTGATTTCGTTTCGTGAAATACAGGTGAGTTGAATGGCCAATGACTGATAAGATAACGCTAGAACATATATTTTAGCAAATTGAATTTTTTACATTTTTTGCCATGCTGCGTTTTCAGACTTATCTCATACTTTCGTTACTGTTCACTATTTTAGGGCTACGATGCAATGGTCCAGCTTGTCGACGACCTGCGAACGATACCGAATCACAAAAATTATATAAACACACCGGCAATACGTTATCTCTACGGTTTCGCACTGAGTCGGCGAAACAAAGAAGGTGATCGAGAACGGGCGGTTCGCGTGATCGAAAAAGCATTGGAGAAAAAGGAAAATCACGTTCCCGACATGTTGTGCCTGTGCGGAAGAATTTACAAGGATCAGTTTGTCGAGAGTCGTCATACCGACAAGGAGAGTCTGAAAAATGCGATTCACTGGTATCGAAAGGGCTTTGATGTACGTGTATTGTTTTGTTGTTGTTGTAAAAACATTGATTTTTTTCGTACGAAATTATTTCTCTTTTATTACAATTGTCAAAATTTTATTTCAGGTTCAACCGAACGAATACGCGGGTGTAAATCTTGCAACTTTACTCGTTGTAGCAGGATACGAATTTTCGAAAAGTGAAGAGCTTCAGCATATTGGAATGGTTTTAAATAATTTAATTGGGAAAAAAGGAAGTCTGTCGAGTCTCAAAGATTATTGGGACGTTGCTACGTTTTTTGAGATTAGCGTTCTCGCTGAGGATTACACGAAAGCCATTCAGGCAGCGGAGTGTATGTTTAAATTGAAACCACCCAACTGGTAAGGAATATGAACATTGGCTGAAATTTGTGGAAATACATCATTATCGCATCTATGAGTTGATAAATTATTTATTCTTAATTATAAAACTATTTTTTCAGGTATCTAAAATCGACGATCGGCAACATATCGTTGATCGACAGGTTTCGCAAAAAAGTGGAAGAAGCTGAGGTATCGCCCGAGGAGCAAGTATTTAGTTTCTGGATGGATTTCTTCGTCGAAGCGACCAAGACCGAAGTCGGTGACAGTATAAGGTTTCCCGTAAGTTGACAAACGTCGTCGTTCCTCCTTGGATCTCTAATCGGCCGGAAAAAAAATATGGAAGGCTAAGATAGAAAACAAAACATAACAAGCAAAAGCAAATAACAAAAAAGCTTACACCGATGCTTTTTCAATCCAGCTAACTTCCGTACGCTTGGGTGCAAAGTAAGAAATGAAAATATGCTCCCTGGACAGGGCTACAAGTTTGTTGTTACCCTGGCTAAACAAGATTTATCAAAATATTTAAAAACTCTGTCTAACGATAAAAGAAATAATTTAAATATAATTATTTGCAGCTGCTGGTGCTTGAACCGACGAAAATTCTTATGCCTAGCTATGTTAACGTGAATCTCGGTGCTGAGGAAAAATCCATTCAGATATGGAATTTGTGTCTCGACAGTATGAAAAGCAATTGCAAACAGGTCCATGACTGGTTGTTCACCGCGAATATGATACGAAGCGTTAGTCTTTACAAACGTGACGAGCGCTGTTTGTTCCTTTACGTTCATCAAAATTCCGATGATTTTCAAATGTACTTTCCGTCAATTCAATGCAGACAAAGATTTTACGATCTTGTGTTGGAAATGACGGCGGATCAGGAAGGCATGGTCGCCGATCTCGATGCTTACATGACGGATGATCGTATGAAAGTAAGAGAATTCAATGTTTTAAATATTCGCAATCAATTTTACCAAGATGTAAAAATTTTGAACGATGAAAAGATAATGATTATTTCTAATTGTAGTTCGAGTACGAATTGGACGATCAGAACAAGCGTATCGTTTTGGGCAAAGGTACATATGGCGTGGTGTATGCGGCACGCGATTTGAATACTCAGGTACGAATAGCGGTTAAGGAAATACGCGAGCGCAATCTTGGCGATGTTCAGCCATTGCACGAGGAAATAAAATTGCACAGTCAACTGAGACACCGAAATATAGTTCAGTATTTGGGTTCGGTGAGCGAGGGAGGATATTTCAAGATTTTTATGGAACAAGTTCCTGGAGGTAATATATTTTTCTTATTTCTGTACAAAATTTAATTCGTAGAAGTTGGATTGGTTTTTTTCTTCAACTAGAAAATATCTAAATTAAAAAAATGTTTTTTTGTTTTTGCGGCCAGGCAGTTTATCAGCGTTGTTAAGATCGAAATGGGGCCCGCTGAAGGAAAATGAGTCAACGATATCTTATTACACGAAACAAATATTAGAGGGATGCAAATATCTTCACGATCAAAAGATCGTCCATCGAGACATTAAAGGTAACAGCGTCTTCTGATTTTATGTAATTAGAGATTGTTTGTTCCATGTTCGCTCAAAATCTGAATTTCTTTCTAAGGTGACAATGTCCTCGTCAACACGTACAGCGGCGTTGTCAAAATATCTGACTTTGGTATGTCGAAGAGACTGGCAGGTTTGTGCCCGAGTACCGAAACATTTACAGGAACGCTGCAATACATGGCACCAGAGGTGATTGACAAGGGTCAGCGTGGCTACGGCGCTCCGGTAAGATTGTCAACAGATAAACCTTTTAAATAAAGAAAAGTTGGGTAATTTCCAAATCCAAGCGAGAATTATATTGTATGGATAAGATACACTGTTGCCATCAATGTAGTCTCATATACTTGTATATATTTCTCTGGCAATCGTCCAATGACAAATTGCGTCTCTCAAATTATCGCCAAATTATGTGTTTGATATTGTACGTATTTTTCATACATTGTTAGCAGTAAAATTTCATTATAAAAAATTAAAATACAAATCAAATCTTAATTACAATTTTGTGTTATCTGAACAGGCTGATATTTGGTCACTGGGCTGCACGATCGTTGAGATGGCAACTGGCAAGCCTCCGTTCATAGAACTCGGTTCTCCCCAAGCAGCAGTTTTCAAAGTTGGCTATTACAAGATACACCCGGAAATTCCATCGGAATTATCTGAACGAGCTAAGAGCTTTATATTACGGTGTTTCGAGCCAAATCCGGATGTCAGAGCTAATGCTGCTGAACTTTTGGAAGATCCCTTCCTTACAGAGTTAGTACAGGGTTTTCTTTATTGAAGACTGTCGTATTAATTTACACTTACAATTTAAATAACCAAAAATATAAAAAAGCAAAATATTATCCAGAAAGAAGAAAAATTCGAGGCTCGTAGCACCGCCGGATTTCAGTCGAAGCATATCGGTACCGGCTGATCGGGCCGAACGTCTTGGAAAATTCGACAAGACGAACAACAATCATATCGTCACACCAGCAACGGCGATGCAAACTTCACAGTCCGACGACAGGTAATTCAATATTTGAATTGAAAACACAATATTGAAAATTCAAATTTTTCATTTATTTCAGTGTGAATTAATTGAAATGATGAAAAGAAAGAGAACACAAAATTAGATAAGCCAAGCGCTGAAAGTATAATTATCAAGCTAGAATACATTTTAGAGCTTTTGTTGGCATTTTTTATTCGCAGCTTAGTTCATAATCGCTTGTATGGAGTTGAAATTGTTTTCCTCGCATGAGAAACTCCCGCTACATCATTGCTTTTAAATTGTCGGGCTGTCTGAACTTTAGTATCGTTTTTGGTTCACTGTAAAATTGTACAACAAGTTGATCACTCGTTTGATTAAAACGTAGATGTCAATTTTTCATAGATTTGAAAATAATCGTAACGTACCTTGTCCTTCGTTTTTTTCTATGCGAATATGAAAATTGATTGAATCTTAAAGAAATGATATACGAGTGGTGTCTAAATCAATATTGTCATCGCGATATCATAATTGGCAAAATACATGTATTAATTGTATAACGCTATGAAAGTGTGGTGTGTAGCGGAGCTCTGACGAAATCGAGTCCGTTGAGAGAGCGAAGTCCGGCCCATCTTCTGTCACCCATCAGTATGCCTACCGCCTCGTTGTCTTTCAACAGGTACAGTAGTTATTTAACACAACGGTAAACTGTATAAAAGTTGAGCTTCGTTTCGATAGAAAAATTATACTCGGTTTAATTTTCTTTTTGTGTGTTTTTAAAATGTTAATCCTTAAACGTTAATCGTGAGTGCTGTTACTCGTTATAATACAAAAATAAGCATAAAAATAATGTTGCTCGCTTACAACCCAAACAAATTGACAAGCGTCGAGAAATATTGTCACTCGTTAATTCAACAGATAATACCGTACGAAATAAGGGATTCGAAGTTTAAGGGTGCGTCGAATTTATTTTGGGCATTGAATATTTTGTAATTATCGCTTGAATCGTTGTAAGCTTTGTACTGAATATACGATGCGAATAAGAGAGTTTGTGTTGGGTCAAATGACTCAAAAATTGCAAGATGTGTGAGCGAGTGAATTAAAGATTTAATTTTTTTTTAAGTACGATCGGTAGCACGCCTTCGATCGAGACCAGCGAAACAGATACAGCGGGAGCTACGATGACTCGAAGGTTTTCCTCTGGTGGATTGTTATCCCCCGAAGTCGAATTGGCCGGTGAGATAAATTTTTACAATTTTTTTTTCATAACATAGATGAAATAAAATTTCAAATATTCTCAAGATAATTGAATCATTTTTGTTCTTGGAAATCCTTCAGGTCAACCGAGTCAAAAATCGGGAGAGGAACAAGAGGGTTTTTACTTGTTGAAAAAGGACAGCCAGCGTCGAACGACCCTAACGAGAGTCTTGAGCCAAGACGAGACGACCATTTGCGAAGTGTGGATGCGAAATATACACCAGGATGTCGGTCAGACGGTTCTTCGAATGGTAAATTTAACATTGGCAAACTTTCAAACGAGATATTGTATTGTTTTTCAATTTTCTCACGCAAGATTTAAATATCATTGCAGAATCATTTGGAATTGTTGATACGAGGCTTGCGAGATTATATTTCCGACCAAAATCAAGAAGTCATCATCACCGCCATACGAACACTCAAGGAAGAATTGGATTTCGACTCGACCGCGATAAATCATTTACATCTGGCCATTTATCTGTTTCAAACGGCCGTCAACGAGGTACTGAGAATGCACAGTATAAAACCCCATTGGATGTTCGCGTTGGACAATCTAGTCAGAAATGCTGTGCAGGCTGCTATCACAGTACTTTCCCCAGGTGAGTCAAAAAGCTTTTTATCTAATCGACGACATATAAAAAAAAACCGAACATTTGTAAAAAAATTGCTGACACTTGGAAACATAATCACCAATACTAACAATTTTTATTCCATTTTTTCTAAACTGGCAAATATTTTAAAAAATCTCCCGGACTGTCGATTTAAATATTAATAATTTAAAAGTAGCTCTGTAATTATACAAAATCTGGTACATATTTCGTCTGAATTTTGTTATTAATTCTCGATGAAATTTATTCTATTTTAAAAAGCTACATCGATATCAATAATTCTCTATTTCTTTCGCGCGCCTATTCGAGACCTTCGACGAGTTAAATAAATAGAATGGTATTCGATCACCTTTAGTCATTTACATCTTAACGCCGCAACTCGTATGGCCTGCTTTATACCGTATTGGGTGTATATCGATGACGTGTATTTTTCGTACGTATTTACATATATATATACATATATGTATATATATAGATATGTTTATGTATATATATGTATTTATATATTTGTGTATAAAATATATATATATGCGCCCATATATATTACCGACCAACCGCGTGATAGCGATTCACTTTCGTCATGCGTAAGTATAAGATACGTGCTGTGTGAATCAAGTTGTACACGCCACATGTGCAGATTAAGAATCTTAACGTGTCAACGCTAAAAATATCTCGAGGGAAATCTTCCTTCCACCAACAATAAGGGACCAACTCGAGAACCGCGAGTGGATATGATTCTCAGTAACCAGGTTGTCTTACGCGATACTCAGTTTCGTACGAGTGACATTAATTAAGACGTGGACAAAATTATTCTTGTTGAGGGGTGACCTGGGACATGTAAAAACGGGATAACTTGGAAGTTTTTGTTTGTTGTTGTCACGAAGATTATATTTTCGTTAATACAGTTGGATGAAGAAAGAAAATATAATAATCTTATAATTAATGGTTGTATTAATAAAAATAGATGATTACAAAATAAAGGTAGAGACGATACAAATATATTTTTTGAGCAACTGTGATCACACGTTAATTTGTCATTTTTTGTTTTTACAGAGCTTGGTGCAAATTTGCTTGGACAAGAGAGAGTTCAGACTGGCGAAGGAGGCCCAGAGGAAGGTTCGACTTCCGGAGTGTCGACAGTAAATTCCATTAAATCACAGAAGACCGTCGACTCGATAGACAATAAATATTGGAGAGAGTATAGAGATCAAATGGGAGTGCTGAAGGTCGAGAATATGAGATTACTCCAGGAATTGTTGGAGTGCCAAAAATCGTATCAAACGATTTTGTATCAGGCGCTCGAGGAGCAGAAGGCACAAATTGGAAGTCTGACGCAATTGTGCGAGAGCATTAATCGAAGATTCACGAGGCAAGAGTCGGGGTGAGAAAAAACACGATTGAGATTATTATTGCGTTTGATGAAAATCGATCGTTTCATTTTTTATCGCAACGATTGCAGATATCATTCGTCGATCAACGGTTGCAACACGGCGTCGCCTCAACCACCACCTGTGCCCCATATTAGTGTAACCGACCACAATATGTCGGCGAATACAGACTGCAGACTCGTTGAATGGCTCGAAGGCCTCGGGGTTGACGAGGTTTCGATCGAAAGGGTATGTTTCGACTTTGTTGCCACTGCTGTACGAATTGTTATAAAACAGCCTCCTTTCATAATGGTACATACACTTCGAAGTAGTCGCATAGCCCCTGCTCGACCCTATTGAAACATTTTAAAGTTTATTCAGAATTTGTTAAAACGTAAAATCGATATCAGACATCCGCGTTACTTTAATTCTGTGTATCGAGTTATTTAATCTCAAATCAAAGATTTACCCTCCCAATCCCTGGAATAACAATCGTATGTACATTATCATTTGTTCTAACAGTTTATATACGAGGAATACACCCTTGAGGACGTACTTTTTCACGTGTCTCGCGATGACTTGCGAAGGCTCAATTTACGGTGAGAACAACATTTTCAAAGATATTAAAAATAGTAATGGAAAAACGTAAAATGTTTCAAAGCACGCTCTTAAATTTTGTTTGAATAACTTTGACATTAATGACTGTCTATACGAATTTTTAATGTTGTAACAGGGGCGGTGTCGAACTCAGGATATGGATGGCTGTCACTCTACATCGCAAAGATAACGACCCGTGACTCGGTCGAACCCAGCATATCGTTAATATTTGTACAGTATCGATAATTCTAAAATTCGTCGAGCAATACCTAAATCGTTACTGAACGATTCGACACATAAGCATCGATGTTTTTTTTTTCAATTCTCTTCGATCTTTCGTTGAATCGAAGATTCAGCTTTTGTTGACTACGTACCTTTGTCGAGATAATTAATAATGACAGCGCTCGTTGATTTTTTTCGAACGCACAACATTTCTCCAGTGCCTTAAAAACTAATTAAACAGAATATACATATAAATATATATATATAAATATTATACGTCTGTTCTCTCATATGAAATAGCGATTGTTTATTATCCACGAGATATTTTTGATGAATCTTACAACCACAAAAATCACTGTTAGATACGTAAAAGTTAGAATTAAGTTGGCGATGACGTCTTTTTGTCTTCCTATTGCAACGTCGCCGTGCGATTACGAGTATTCTTCAAGACGGTGATGTACATAGCACGTCTTTCCCTATAAAACAAATTAATATACACTTGTAATATCTTGACTGTTGAATCTTGTAGCTCGAGCACATTGAACTACAGACTTTCTTTCACGTTTCAATAGCAATCGACTTTTAGGCAAAGCGAAATAAAATTAATGAGAATCGTGTGCGCTTTATTGTTTAACGCGCGATCGAGAATGACTGACACGTAGCGCAGAATTGGATCCTTAAAAAACAGCAACAACAAAAACAAATGCACCGCTTCGCTTTTTCACGACAATTAGTCAAGATGCGAGATATCATTCGTGAGATTATTGAAAGAGATTCGGCGAGAAAAAAATGTAAATCTCGTGATCGCGTTGAAAAATTGTCTTTCCTACGATTGTTTTCGACTCACTTCGTCGTTTTACACAAGAATTGTTATTAATTACGCTGTTGTTGTTATGCGAGAAAAATAAATAAATACTTTGTACTAAATTAACAAGATCTTGTCTGTTTCTCGGTTCGCGACGAAACCGATCGTCCCAAATCGAAAGTCTCTAGATCAAAATTTCGGTATGAGAAAAAATCTGTCAGACAAAAAGAAAAGATTGCGATAGGTCGCTCGAGTACGTGATTGGTTTAATACGTTGTTAGCTAACTCATTCTCATTACAGATAACTTCGGTGTGTATCGACGATCGTGAGAGAATAAACGGCATTGATATGGAGGAGAGCGTCTTTGTTCGACGCGTTGTTCGATGCAGCGCCTTAACAAAGACGTAGATAAGTCAACCAGATTCACGACTCCGTCGATCTTCTCTCGACTAACTCAGTCGGACGGCCGGGAACGTCGAGAAAGAAGAAAGAAAGGAAAAAGTGAAGTCGACTTTTACCCGGATCGTTCCCCTTTCGGGCGAACACCCTCGAGAAAGCCAAGGGCTGATTCCAGCTTTTTCTTCTTTGTTCGCTTCACCGTCGTCCAATCGATGGGCCACGACACGATATAGCCCATAGGCACTTTCCCAATCGAAAATCACCTCCGTTAATCCCTCGGACGTGATAGAAATGAGAAAAAAAGAGAAACGAAGGAAAACGCTGGATGAAAGAGAGCGAAGAAGGAACAGGAAGAAAAAAAAACTTCCTTAGCGTGTGCACAATTTGCGATTAGTGTTAACAGGGTTATTTATGTTGGGCACGAGCGAGGGATAAGAAATAATGTACCTTGGAAAATATTCCATGAATTTTTCACGATAACGGTTGATCCCACCGTATTATCAAAAAAATTGTGTGTTTTTTTAAAAATCATACGATAAAAAATGTGAAAATTTATCCAAGACCTTGTGAAACAAATCCTGATAACAAAAATTCCTCGTTAAAAATATCTCTTTAACACTAGATTTACCAGCTATTTGCATATACCTGTTTCTATCTAAATATATTTGTTACAAATATATATAAAGTTGTATTGAGTTCATTGAATATATTTTCTACTTACAGCTACAGAAGTCATAACGTCATTTCAGAAAACAAATGTTACATGCAGTAGGAATTTTTAATTAAAAATTGCACGACCAGTCACAACGACTGGTCTGGTAAATTTAGTGTTAATATCCGAGTAAAAGAAACAAGTGTACAAAATTCAAAGCTCGTCAATTTTGTAAATCAAACGATAAAAAATGAGAAACTTTATCCAAGATCTTGTGAAACAGATCCTGATAACAAAAATTCCTCGTTTAAAATATCTCTTTAACACTAGATTTACCAGCTATTTGCATATACCTGTTTCTATTTAAATATATTTGTTACAAATATATATAAAGTTGTATTGAGTTCATTGAATATATTTTCTACTTACAGTTACAGAAGTCATAACGTCATTTCAGAAAACAAATGTTACATGCAGTAGGAATTTTTAATTAAAAATTGCACGACCAGTGAAAATGACTGGTCTGGTAAATCTAGTGTTAATATCCGAGTAAAAGAAACAAGTGTACGAAATTCAAAGCTCGTCAATTTTGTAAATCAAACGAAAAATTGAAAAATAATTAGGCAAATATTTCTTCGATAAACTCAAGAGAGATTCTCGAAGCGATTTTAACCATCGGCATCGAGGTATAAAATTGTCCCGAGTTTCAATCTCGACGTAAAATAATTCACGAAACCGCCTCTCTCGTTTTCTCTCGCTCCCCGCGAGATAATTACTTTTCGTTTTAAAATCCCTTCAAATTTGTTGGTTTTAAAGGGTTCGAAGTCGCGTCTCGCGCGACGGTTAGCTACGTCGACTTTTCAAGCCCTTCCACGCTTTATCCCGTCTCAAGCCTGTTTTCTCTCGACCACAGATTTTTTTCCCTTTGTGCTGAAAGCCAGAGGAGTTTCCTACGTACCGAAATCGGTACTCGACTCTTTTTGCCATTTAAATGAATGATTTCACCCTCGTACAAAAAAAAACACAACAAAAAAGAAACACATCCCAATTAAAAGAAAAAAAACACAAAAAAATTAAATTCTCTCCAAAGTACGAAAAAAGCAAAATCCTCGAAAGACTCGAAACATTGCCTGGAAAGCTTTTCGACTCTCGTCTCGTTCCCCCCAATTCGCGCTTATATTCCGCAATAAAAATTATAATCGTCGAGAGAGTCTCGTGAATAATGAGCTCGAGAGTTAAAAACTTTTCGACCAGGAGAAAAGAAAGAAGCGGAAGAAGGAAGAAAGAAAAAAAGAAGAAAAGAAAGCAAAAAAAAAAAATACAAAAATTGTACTTCACGAATGCGTTTAAATAATTCGAGAGTGCTCGTTCGACGTAGAAACCAAAGACCCTCCTACGAGAATTTCCAGTTTGAAGGAACGTCGTTCGTCGAGCTCCGCGCGACTGAACGAAAAAGGGAATTTATACGTGGAAGAGAAAAAAAAAGAGATTTGCTTGATTAAACGTCTCTACAAGATTTTTCAGTCTGCGAGACTGTTTCTCGGTGTCGTTGAGTGGACTGATACGAGATAGCTATGTACGAGTGCTACTCAATTGTCCAAGAGAAACTTTGAGAGTCTTGTACTTTTTATTTCGCAAATAAAGAACGAACAAATTATTATGCGGATAATTGTGAAGAGTCGAGGGTGGAAATGAGGAAAGAAATTTATACATGTGTGTCTGTGTGTGTCTGTGTGTTTGTTAGCAGCGAATAAGCTCGAGATTCTTTGTCATGTTTTCCTTTGTCAAACATTACTGTGGGAAGCTTTTTGCATGTGGCCCAAATACCCGAGCGTATAAAGGAGCGACTGGCGACGTGATATTGAATCCTTCGTAGCAGCCCTTTGTTTCCAAATGAGAAAATATTACTATCTGTATATATATAGTAATATTTTATATGTATGTATGTATATATGTATATATAACCCGTTTACAAGACAACAGATGTTTCTAATACATATTCATATCGGAGTTCGCGATTCGTGTGCCATCCGCGAATGGAAACACCCATGACGAGAGATTATTTAAACGGAAATATTCTTGCCCCTGGCATTGTATTATTGGGAAGTCGATCTTGCTAGGGTTGGAATCAGAACGTCGCCTCTTTCATGGTAAGAACATATGTTAAAATATTAAATTTATTATCGTTACGATATAGCCTAAAGAATTTTATTCTTGGATTTTTACAAGTGGGTGTTTGAATAATTGTATTTATTGCTTGGGGGATTTGTCAAATTATGAAAGATTTGGGAATGAAAGGTTTTCTCAGGTTTAAGAAAGGTTTGAAGTGATTAATATAATTAGTTCCGACTCGGTGCGATGTGAAAATAATAATGATAATGATAATAATAAATAATAGTAATGATTATAATAATAAATGAATTAATTGGAAGCTGTCGGAGATTGTGAAGTTTGATAAATAATATGTAATAAAAATAAATAATAAATAATAATAGTGATAATAATAATAATAATACATGAATTAATTGGAATTTTTTAGAGATTGCCAAGCTTAATAATTAATAAATAATAATAATAATAATGATTATAATAATAAATGAATTAATTAAAAATGTTCAGACATTGGGAAGCTTAATAAATAATATATAATAAAAATAAATAATAAATAATAATAGTGATAATAACAATAATGAATGAATTTATTGGAAATTTTGAGAGATTGCCAAGCTTTATAAATAATAAATAATAATAATAATGATTATAATAATAAATGAATTAATTGACGATTTTCAGAGATTGGAAAGCTTAATAAATAATAATAAAAATAAATAATAATAATAATAATAAATATTAATAGTGATAATAATGATAATAAATTAATTAATGGGAAATTTTTAGAGATTGCCAAGCTTTATAAATAATAAATAATAATAGTGATAATAACGATAATGAATGAATTCATTGGAAATTTTTAGAGATTGCCAAGCTCAATAAATAATAAATAATAATAATAATAATAATAATAATAATAATGATTATAATAATAAATGAATTAATTGACAATTTTCAGAGATTGGGAAACATAATAAATTATTTGCCCCCTCCCCAACTATAGAAACGCAAATATCAGAAATTTTGTAACGTACACGAGAGAAGGTCTACTTGAAACTTCGAACCATCGCGAATACGAAAATTTCGTCGAGCTTACTGCATATATTTATCTTTACGATCGGAGAGGCAGGGCTGTGCGTAAGGAAGAGAGTAAGAAGCTATTTTGTTTGTACATCCAGTCGTGAATTTCTCATGTCTTATATACCTACGTATATATAAAGTTACGAATGCGAATACACACGAAACTGGTGATGTACCGAAGATCCACCGTCTCGTCGGAAAAGTTTGATTAAACCGTTATTCCTTCGCTTTTACGCTCGACCCTTCTCTCTTACTCCAAGATTCTCTCTCTCTCTCTCTTTCCAGCTCCCTTTTTCGTCGTTCATGACAAACAGACGCTAATGAATTACTTAACGTAAGTCCCTGGCTTGAGATGGACGCGTATACCGTGAGATGCTAGGCGGAGGACTATTTCGCTCGCGGAAATCATCGGCTCCCGCTCTCCCTTGAGAATAAGTCGAGTCTATCGAAAATTTATATATATAGATATGTTTCTTTCTGACTGCCATCCTAGTTAGTTACTTACTTCTTGAATTGGATACAATTTGGTACGATAACAAAAAAAAATTAATTAATTTAATTTGGACGAAATTTATTCGAATAAAATTTAATTTATTTGGATTAATGAGTACAATTTTGTGAACAGTTTTGCAACGAAGTGTTTTTTCTTTTAAAGATGTTACGTTTTAAATGGAAGGAAAACGATATAAAGATTTGATATAAATAATAAATAAATTATAAAAAAATGAAACGAGTGAAAAATTAGTGAAGTTTCAGGCTTTTTCGACTTTTTACTTATCGTTTTTCATGCGAGCGAAATGTAATCCGTGAATACGTGATCAGCGAGCAATTTCGGATTAATACAGACGCTGTGTGAAAGAAAAATGCAAAAAATCTGAAACAATGATTTACGCATTCAAAGTCGTTAAAATCTGAAAATTCTGAGGCGAAACCGCGATTTTCTTATTGCACGGGAAATGTGCGATCGATATAGGCTCCTGAAGCTGGAAAAAGGATTGAAATTCACGGAAGTGCAATATGGCCGATTTCGCGAAACCTCGAAAAATCGACTTTTCTCGATGCTGTATCTCCGTTCTCGTTCGTTGAACAGAAAATTTCACGAATAACTTTTTGAAGAGGTCCCCGAGCACTCGAAATCCAGTCCAGAATCATCCCGATAGCTCAATTTTCGTGGCCGTGGCGATTCTTCGAAAATCGCGATTTTTGATCCTGGAGGTCACCTGTAGGTCAAAGGAGCCAAACCCACCCTTTGGAGGAGACCTGCAAAAAACGCCTCAGCGATGAGGCTAAATTTTTTTTTGCTCCGAAACCCCTTTGTTTCACCATATTTGTGTTGCGCGGGAAATTTCCGATTCCGAAATGATGCTACAAAGCCTTTTTGAGTGAAACAAAATTTTGACCCCCTCCGGACCCCCCAAAGTCTGGAAAGTAAATCAAGAATGTGGACTATCGGCACCTGTCGGGGGGTCAAAATTTTGTTCGTCCAAAAAGTCTTTACAGTGTGGTTACGGAATCGGAAAATTGTCGCTGATGAAGAATATAACGTTATTTTTGCCGATTTCTCAAAAATTCTAGGGGGAAAACGCAAAAAACCCGAAATAACGATTTATATTCATTATGTTGATTTTTTAATTTAAATTTGTCTCGGCAAGCGTATTTCAATTATCGAACGAATCTCGATTTTCGTGCCTTAATTAATTTTTTTTCTAAACTGAACGACAGATTCGCGAAGGGTTGTTCAGCGAATGCGAAATCTTCGCGAAGGACCCTTAAATTTTAATGATGTATTATCCTGTCTAAAGGACATTGGGTGAGAATTAGTCGCGAAAGTCGTATATTTGTAACGTCTCTCGCCGGATTGTTTCGTGTTCGTGATTTTCCTGTTTCCCTGTATACGTATAACATATATATATATATACATTTCTATATACAGGGTGTCTCAGAAGTCGCGGACCATCTAGCTTCAGCGTGTAGTTAGAGGTGCCACGAATTCACTCCTAAAATCCGTGCCCTCAATGCGCAATAGTTTTTACACGCGAAACAATTTCATTCTTAGATCGTCTCTCATTCAAAAACTATTGCGAATTGAACACTCACACTTCGCAAGTAAATTCGTGACACAGTCAACTAGACGCAAGTACCATGCGATCCAAAACTTTTGGGACACCCTGTATATCCATACATAAGCGAACTTGAATTATTTCACGCGGCACTACGCCCATGCGGCAACTTCGTTCCTCCTCACAAAGCACCCGGAATGTTTTGCTGATAGAGCTATTTCGTTCGGGGATTATCCACGAGAAAAGGGGTGTCCCGTGCCGAAATTTCGAAGGGTACACCGGCGTATCAAAAGGGTTTCTCGCTCGTTTGGCTTTCGTAGCGTAAGATCGAAAATAAAATAAGAAAAACAAAAAATTGAAATTCCCATACACGTTTCCAACTTTTAACAGCTAACCTTCGTTCGCATCGTCGACTTTTTCAACCTCTCCTCCCCCTGAGCTTTTCAACCCTTCGAGCTTTTATCTCGTATCAACGAAAATGCACTCGAGTGGCGCTGCGACGCTGTCTCACATCGTTAGTTCGCCACTCGACTTCATCGAACACCTGCGAGTTCAAATTATCTCGCTCGCTCTTTATCAACGAAAACAAAAAAAAACAAAAATCCGAAACTTGCCGTAAGTGCGCGTTTCCATCTTTCGTTCTCCCTCGAGTCCAAACGATTCGTTCGACTTTCACGAATTTCCCGAAAGATCTTTCCCCGAGTTACACGCCGCAAGTCGACATTCGTCCTTCGCGACACGTGATACAAGTAACAAGAAGTAAAACATTTTTATCGTTTATCCTTTTTTTTTATTTACGAGAAAAAACAACTTTTTTTTAAAAACTAGTCACAGTTGCTCGTTGCAAAATTCTTCACCGACGAGAAATTCTCGAGAGAGGTTATTCGCGTTTGTTTGTTTTTTCTTCTTCTCCGTTTCTTTAGTCGTTCGAAACTTCGTCGGTATTTATTATTCGAGCGTCGAGCGTGCAAAGTTTGTCGAATTACTGGTACGAAGGGAACGAGAGAGAGAGAGGGAGAGAGAAGCGTCCGATTTATTCTCACAGGAGCATTTCGGATTCTCGGCAACGTTGTTTTACTCTCGCGAGGACGAAGGTTTTGCTCGTGGCTTGTCTGGTGGTAAGTAGATACACCGGGATAACGCCTTCGTCGTCGTCCTCGTCGTCCTCGTCCTCGTCGTCGTGGAGAAACTCTTGCGGGGATTGAAGTTGACGCTACGTTCGGTGCAACAACCGTTGCTAGGTGGTGTTTGCTTGCGGAAGACCGCACCCTCTAATCCATAATAAGCTTCCAAGTCTAGCCAGAGCTTCGCGTATAGAGACGCTCTATTCGCATTTGCGATGCAGACTGCGGGAATAAAATTGCTAATAAAAAGAAGCGACGAATTTGATTATTCGAATGGACAGGAAATTTTAATTCGAATATTTTTACTGAAAGAAAGAAGGAAAGAAACGTTTGAATTGTTTTTTTTTCTTCGTCGATAGGCGAAGGGAGTTCTTGGTTTTTCCTGAGGAAGCGAGAATAGAGCGATGAATTGAGAAAATATTTGACAATTCGATTCGATCGATGAAAATTTAACGAAATTTATCGAACTCAATTAAATTTGAAGAATTGATCGATTTTTTTAATTCATCGTTGGGAAAATACAATTTTGCAAAAGTATAAATTTTGTTTATTGGAAAAATGTTTGTTTGTTGTTTAAAGGAAAGATTTAATGAAGTGTTTATTAATTAGCGATCATGGCAGCGATATTTATGTAACAGCGTTTCTAGAAACGAAAAATCCCGGTATGCGTTATTTCGGTCGATGCAACAATTTTTTTTCCCACTGTGCGAGAGGAGAGGCGTTCCAGATTTTTTTTTTTCTTAGTCGAGAGAGAAGACGACACGCCAATGCCGCGAATAAAATCTTGTTCTCTCGCGTGTATCCATTGAGAGAGGAGTTAAAGTGAGAAAAATATGCTGATACAGGGGTGAAGAGAGAGAGACCACCCTCGGAGGAGTGAAAGAGGGTGCGTGAGCACGAGACAAAATGATGAGGCATCACTCGAGAAGCTGATGCGTGTCACTGAGAAAAAAAAGTGGTGTGAGATAGATAAAGGGAGAATGGGGGAGGGGTGAGCAACAGACAAAGACAGAGAGATACACACACATACAGAAACCAGGAAAGAGTGGGAGAGGGGAGGAACGAACACGAGAGAGAATTGGGATTCCTGGCGTGCTAGTAGAAAAAGACGTCGTCGGTCAGACCGACAATGTGGAAGACGCTATATATATGTATTATATTATATATTATAATATAATATAATATAATATACTATAATAAAATAAAATAAAATAAAATAAAATGAAATATAATATAATATAATATATTATCATATATTATGATATACTATAATATAATATAATATATTATCATATATTATGATATACTATAATATAATATAATATATTATGTTATAATATAATATAATATAATATAATATAATATAATATAATATAATATAATATAATATAATATAATATAATATAATATAATATAATATAATATAATATAATATAATATAATATAATATAATATAATATAATATAATATAATATAATATAATATAATATAATATAATATAATATAATATAATATAATATAATATAATATAATATAATATAATATAATATAATACAATACAATACAATACAATACAATACAATACAATACAATACAATACAATACAATACAATACAATACAATACAATACAATACAATACAATACAATACAATACAATACAATACAATACAATACAATACAATACAATACAATACAATATAATATAATATAATATAATATAATATAATATAATATAATATAATATAATATAATATAATATAATATAATATAATATAATATAATATAATATAATATAATATAATATAATATAATATAATATAATATAATATAATATAATATAATATAATATAATATAATATAATATAATATAATATAATATAATATAATATAATATAATATAATATAATATAATATAATATAATATAATATAATATAATATAATATAATATAATATAATATAATATAATATAATATAATATAATATAATATAATATAATATAATATAATATAATATAATATATTATGATATACTATAATATAATATATTATGTTATAATATAATATAATATATTATAAGATATATAATATGTATATATATATATATAGAGAGAGAGAGAGAGAGAGAGACCAATAGCCAAAACCTATTTTCACACCCCTCATATATATATATATATACACATATATATGTATGAGGGGTGTGAAAATAGGTTTAGGCTATTGGTGTCTCTCTCCTCGACAATTTACCGTGATCTCGACGTTATTGACTTCTCCTTCATCGGGAATCAATCAAAACGCCATTGACACTCCTCTCTTAGAGCCCTCGTTCGTACGTACCTTCTCTCTTCCCTCCCTTCCGTCCTCCTACACCCTTAGTGCAAATAGAGAGGGAACTTGCTCGTTCGCAGTTACACACCGGATCTTTCTTTCCTCTTCCCCCTCCCCTTGCTCGATCGCGCTATGCTGCACCGTATCGCTCGCACCCCTGAAAATTTCACCCCACGAGATTTTCCACCCCCCCCCCCCCCCCCTCCTCCTCCGCGTTACCCTCGTTCTTCTCCTTTCTTCTCATTGATACCAGAAGGGTCTTTTTTACTTGTATACTTTTGCAATATTTAATTTTCCTCGAACGTTTCGTCGCTTTTATAAATACATCGCGTCCGTTTATCGTCTGGGTACTCGTGTATCGAAATCTCGACGCAAAGTTGCGACGAGGCACGATCGTGTTTTCAATAGAGAAGAAATTTTACAATCGACTCGTTCAAATTTTCATATTTTGCAATTTATTTTTGATTCTCGTAATTCAATTGTCGATCCTTAGACTTTTATTAGACGGTCGAAAGAGAGAAGAATAAATAAATTGATTGATAAAATCGCAATTTTTATTTTTGAATTTACGGGGAAGGGAAAGGGCGGGAAAGTAATTAACCCTTACTATTAATTACTTTCCCGTCCTTCGATTATTCATATTTACTTAATGTAAATAAATATAAATAAATAAAAACAGAACTTGTCAAAAAAAATGAACGAATAAAACATAAAAAAAATAATTTCTCCATAAAAAAAAGCCAAACAAAATTACAAAAAACGAGAGTTCACAGTAAACGGTCGAGCGCATGATAAGAGGTACGAGGCGACCGATACGCCGTAGGGACGTCGAATGCGATGTCAGCAGATCGCGCCACGTTTCAACGCCCCGGTCTCTCCGTCCCTACGTGCCCTTAGGCTTCCTTCAGGTTGTCGAGAGAATGCAGAGCGCAGCAGGACGACCCGAGAGTCAGACCGATGCGAGAGAAAATCCGTCGTGGTGGTAGAGATGCGACTGTGCGACGAAAGAATGGCGAATAATCCGACGAAATCGCTCTGTGTATTACGAGGAAAAGCTCTCCGGGCGAGTGAGAGAGCGAACGAAAAAGAGAGAGAGAGAGAGAGAAAAGAGACGAAACGATTCGAGATAATATCGGAATATCGAAAGCACTGAGCGAGGTCTGTCACGCTCGTAAACCAGTCTGATATGAATGCGGATTGCTCAATTTCCACCGTCGAAAATCGTCGAAACTTCCCCCGTTTTTTTTCCATATTTATCGTATCGTTTCCTTTTTCGCTTATCTCGTTGCTTATTCGAGTATTTTTATTTTATTTTTATATTTATTTTTTCAACGATCACTGGCTCGAGTTCCTTGGGCAACGTACTCTTCCCGTTTCTCAACTCAAAAAAAGATCGCACGTTTTTCCATCTCCTTCTCACCCTGGAATTTTTCTCACCCCCCGGGAATCTCGAGTCCTCCAAATTGCGCACTTAGCCCGCGAAAATGTATCGTTATTATTATTTACGTCGGGCACGCGAAGGACACAGATGGCGCGGGATATCCTTTCGATAAGGAGAGGTCCTTCGTATCACGCCCAGGACCTCGGGGTATTGGAGGAAGACGAGGTGGTGGCGATTTTTTTTCGCTCGTTTTTCTCACTTTTTTGATTCTTTTTTTTTTTGTTTCTCGACGTAACCGAGCGAAACGATAAAAATGGAAGAGTTACGAGCTCTGCCTCGGCGAAATATTGCAGAATTTTTTCCCTGGGCGAGAGGGTGACTGGGTGAAAAAAATTCTTTTATCGACGATTTATTTAATTTAAAAAATTTTTTTTTTTTTTTTATTATGACGAAAATAAAAAATGAAAAATTGTGTAAAAATAATGAAATCGATTGTTACGGTTGATGACAAATTTTCAGACGATCGCCATGTCGGAAACGGGTAGCAGCGAGGAGAGCGAAAGCGCGACGAGCCTCGAGATCGACGAATCTGTGCTTGGCGAGCAGATCGTCAACGAGGTATTCGCGTTACCGCAGCCAACGCAGACGAATCAGGAGGATGAGACGCTCGAGGAATTCTCGAATCTCCTAAAATCGATGATGGAATCGCGAAGTCCCTCGGAGGAGGCCGACGATGAGGAGGATGAGGGAGAGGAGGGGGAGGAGGATGCTGAGAATGTTATCAAAGGTATTGTTTGAAACGCGAGAGTTCATTTTGATGAAATCGATCGATCGAATTTCGTTCTTTTCGATAAATTATAATTCAATTATATTTCATACGTTTCGATCCAACGATTTGATTAGATTTAATTCACGTCGATAAGATAATTGAATTCAGATTCATTGATTTAGAAAAATATAAAAGAAACAATTAAAAATTGAATTTGATTTTTTTCATTGAAATAATTGAATTTTATTTAATTTTATTGAATCAAATAATTAAATTGTACTATCGATACGATCAAATTATATTTCATTTGTTTCGTAAAAATGTAATAAATTAATTAAATTACAGTAATTTCGAAATTTTAATTCAATCAAATACGACGAATTTCGATTCAATTAAATTGATTTCAATCACGAATAGCGATTCGTTAAATTTTCGAAAAAATTACAGACGTTCCATCGTTAAACGATCGACAACTTTCTTACGTCGCGAAAAAAATGAATCTGAGGTTAATTGCCTAGTGCAATGCGTCGCTGTTAATAACGATCTAACCTTCGACGATAAGGGTTTATATCTTTCAACCCTTGTCGATTAACGAAGGTCTGCGTAAAATATATTCCTCCCGATATTATTTACACGAGAGTGTACGAGAGCTTTCGTAAAAGACGGTAACGCGACGGATGCGTTTCCACCCTAAGTACAGACGTCGACCGCACGTGAGATTAGCGATCGTTCGTTCGGACGAATGAGCGCGCTAATCATTTCCAACGGTATTAGCTCGGCACAAAGATGAAGTAGAGAGCGGAGAGTATTATTAGATAAAGAGACGAAGGATAAAGGGAGAGGGGAAAAAGGAGACCGATGTACACGAGGACACGGGGCCAATTTCCGTGAAAAAGCCAATTCCCTGCGGTCGCTGATAGCGCCGGGGAATCAACTTTATTAGGCGGATAAAAATTATACCATGGTTACTTATAGCTCTATGAAGAGGATAGAGAAAGAGGGAGAGGGAGAGAGAGAATGGGAGAGAAAGAGAGAGAGAATGGGAGAGAGAGAGAGAGGTGGTAGTGGGAGAAAAACAGCCCCTCGTGTGTTTGTGGGGTTGGACCGCAAGAGAGAGAGCAAATTCGAGGCACACGAGTCGGGTTGACGTTTCGGCCTGTTCGAATGTCCGATTGAATGGGAACGAGACGTACGAGGGGTTGAATTAAGGGATGAAAAAGGGGAAAGAATGTCTGAAATATTAATTGGCTGACTTTGGAAAACTTCGAAGGGTGGTTTTTGTCTTGGTTCCTTTTTTAAGGGTGGGAGGGGTGAAAGATATTCTGTTTTTGTATAAAGTGTGTTAACTGAGAAGAAGGAATGCGTATTAATGTTATTGTTGGATTGTTGAATAATATTTTTATCGTTTTTTGCAAATTTCGCGAGACTCGAAAATGTCGGAATATCGAAATTTTTAATTGGAATAATTTGGCTTCTGTTTGGACGATTTTGGGCTTTTTGTAGAGTTTTGAAAAGATGGGCAGAGTAGATTTAGAGAATACTGTTGGATTCATAGGGATGATGCGAATAGGGCGAGCGTGAGAGGATTTAGAAAAATAACGACAAAAATGAGAATGAAAAATTATGAAAACTTGATGTTTTGGGTTTTAAAATCTGCGAAAAATCGTTAAAAAATCGCATTGTTATAAACCAAGTGGCATTTTAAAGCTCGTAAATTTATGAATAGAATGGACGAAGACCGAACTTGCCGGACTATTTTTTCAAAAGTTATTGACATTTTACTGACAACCAAAATAGTGAATTCGAAAAAAAACAATTTAACAATTTAACGAAAATTTAACACACCATAGTTTCCATTTGACCAAATTCGACCCATGACCGGCAAGATCGGAGCAAAAACCCCTGACGAATTTCTCGACAAATAAAAAAAACAAATCGAGAATATTTCCAAAAACCAATTTTCACCGCGTCTTTCCTTCAGTCGCATCCGCGGTTTCGAAGTAAACTCGTAAAACCGTTGATTACCACACGACACCCTCGACCATTTAACATTAATCACGTGCATGCGAGTTTAAGCGTTTTGAGAGAACGTTTCAAAAGCGAAAGAGAGAGAGAGAGCGAGAGAGAGAGAGAGAGAGAGAAAGTTCGCACATTTGGTTTGCGCGTGTCGAGGACCGTTGAGAGTTAAAAGGGCCACGCAGCTTTTCGCGAGCGAGATGCGCGTCCCAGTTGGTAGGTACCTACGAAACCGTGCCATAAAACGTCACCGGTCGGTCGGCGCCAGAATTGGAATCATAAATTGCGGTCCGAGGTTCGTGACGTATTAAACCGAGTTAAACTTGTTCGTACCTCCTGTTTTATAAAGCATTCGCGATCTTCCACTCAACGGTCGCTCTCCTCGTCATCCACGTGACCGGGGTACCATTTTCATTTCGCGAGTGGATAAACGATGTGCGTTAATTAATTACAAAAATTCTATATTCGCGTCCCATCGCTATGTATCAATTTTTATGATTATTAAAAACGATTAATCGTTTACTCGCTCATCTTCTTTCTCAAATTTCGAATTTTTATCATATTATAAAATAAATTTTGTATATCTATTTACATTTTTATAATGGTAAATTAAAAAAAATTGTAATAAAAAATAAACGAAAATTGTTTTGACCGAGTAATTCAAAAATAAAAATCGAATAGAAACAAGAATGGTGGAATTATTTTTATATATTTATTTTATAAATGCCAATAATAGTTTATAGACATAAGTAAATAAATATATTTAAATATACAAAATTTATTTATACTTTTATAATAAAAAAATAAACAAAAAAAAATACGAGACAAAAAAAAATTAATAAATAGATAAACAAACGAAAATTATTTCGGCGGTACAAATCAACAATTGAAAAATAAAAATAGAATGGAAACAAAAATGGTGGATTTATTTTTATTCCTACGTTGAATATTTTTGTATTTTTATTTTACAAATGTAAATAATAATTTATAGAAATAAATAAATATATTTAAATATACAAAATTTATTTACACTTTTATAATCATAAAATAAACAAACAAAAATACGAAACAAAAAAAGATTCATAAATAGATAAACAAACGAAAATTATTTCGGCGATGCAAATCAACGATTCAAAAATAAAAATCGAATAGAAACAAAAATGGTGGATTTATTTTTATTCTTACGTTGAATATTTTTGTATTTTTATTTTATAAATGCAAATAATAATTTATAGAAATAAATAAATATATTTAAATATACAAAACTTATTTGCACTTTTATAATCGTAAAATAATAAAAAAAATATGAAACAAAAAAAGATTAATAAATAGATAAACAAACGAAAATTATTTCGGCGGTACAAATCAACAATTCAAAAATAAAAATAGAATGGAAACAAAAATGGTGGATTTATTTTTATTCTTACGTTAAATATATTTGTATTTTTATTTTATAAATGCAAATAATAATTTATAGAAATAAATAAATATATTTAAATATACAAAACTTATTTGCACTTTTATAATCGTAAAATAATAAAAAAAATATGAAACAAAAAAAGATTAATAAATAGATAAACAAACGAAAATTATTTCGGCGGTACAAATCAACAATTCAAAAATAAAAATAGAATGGAAACAAAAATGGTGGATTTATTTTTATTCTTACGTTGAATATTTTTGTATTTTTATTTTATAAATCCAAATAATAATTTATAGAAATAAATAAATAAATATATTTATACACACGTGTATATATATTTTTTTAACACGAGATGATCACGTGGTAAATCGAATTCCCTGACTCCAGTGTGTTTTTTTGATCGTCGCGAATACGTAGGACGTTACGTAGACGCAAGCTGAATATTCCGCTCGTTGGTCTCGAACGTGCGTTCCGTTTGACGTCCTTACTTCCCTTGTTCTTTGAATCCCTATCAAATTTTGTCTTTCTCTCTCTCTCTCTCTCTCCCTCTTTCCACGTGTATTTTCCTCCATTTTTCAGGACGTCCCAAAACGAATTTCCCAAGGCACGAGGAAAAATATTGTACGAATCCCAATATGCGATTTTAAGATTACCATAATGCCTAACGTATACAACAGGGTGTGCGCTGTTCGGACTGCGAGAGTCAGCGAGAGACGCGTATTCCCAGCTTCCTTCAAATGTTGCCTCTCTCTTTCCTTTTCCACGGGACAAACACGCGGTCTTTGGTCGAGTTTTCAATTCCCCCCTCAAAAAGTTTGGCGTGTCATTCACCGGATACCGGAATGTTGTACGTGACGGGAGGGATGAAAGGGGTGGGGGTGCAGTCCTTTCCCCACAATCTTATAAAACGCGTTATCTTTGTTCGAATTATTTTTTTTTCGCCAAAAAGCTTTCTTCTTCTAGAAAATTGTCACAATTTTCCTCATCATCGATAACAGGAATTATTATCAATTTCCAATTGAATCGATTAACGATTGATAAAATTACAAATAATAAAAAATCTTCCTAATTGTCAACAATTTTTTAAAATACACGTTTTATTGATAATTTTATTAAAAATTATTCTCTATCTATCTCACGTTGAATTTAATGATCGATACGACGATCTTCGATCAATTAAAATCGGAAATAATTTTTCGAATTTCGAATCGAAACGCGATCATCGAATATTTTGCATTTCTTCCCTTATCAAGACTTCCCCTCGGGCGATCTTTTTATACATCGCTGCCACCCATCGTTTTTTTCGAATCTCCCCTCCCCATGTGCCCGTACCAGTGGCCCATTTCCGTCTTTTGACCTCCCCGCGGAGCGTAATCGAGGAGAAAATTGAAAATGGCCCGGGCGTATCCGCCGCGATGCGAAACGTGTTTTCGCGACACCGTCAGGGTTATCCTTTCTGATACGAGTTCAAAGTATGGGGTTTGCCCCGTAACAAAAAGAAAGAAAAAAAAAAAAATCGAAGAGAACGAAAAAAAAAGAAGAAACGATACGAGAGTTGGATCAGAAACGAGGGAGGCGAGACAGACAAGAGCGGAAGAAATATTTTTTAGTCGCGGTGAAAGTTGAAGAAGGGTCGGGGATTCAAAGAGGGGTGGCAGGGGGGTTCGAGAGAGAAAAAGTTTTCAAAAGAAAGGCGAAAGAAACGTCGGCGTGGTAAGTCTTTACCCCGTAATGTACGACGATATATACGCGAGCGCGTATGCAACGGCATTGGTTTTTTCTTCGTTTTTTGCCTCCCAGCCTCGGTGAAAAATGACGTCGAGTTCAAAAGCCTTCGAAATAAGAAATCACTCTCGGTAGGTGTCGGGGACACATTATTCACTTCGCGATCTCCTCCCACACGTTGGTTCGCGTTTCGCGTGAAATTCCGTATCAAAAAGCGAAATAGAGAGTGTCGTTGTGGATGGCGACACCCCCCCACCAGTTTCACCCCTAGACCGCTTGTGATCCTTCGCGAGCTTACAGGAGGTTCGGTCATCAATTTCAACGTCTTTTCGGGATAATAACGGTTTATCGTCAGCTCGGGTATATCTGTATTGATAAGAGATGCAAGTTACCGAGGGATCGTGGGTACTGTCGTCGTAGCAATTGGAACTGATCGAACTGCCACAATCGACTTTTGGTGCGATGCCGAAAAGGACGGGAGTTGGATAAGTGAATGGGAACAGATTGTTATTTATCGAGGTTCGAGAGACTGGAGATTCTTCTTTTTTTTTTGGTTTGTTTTTGTTTATGGAAAGTAGATAGGACGTCGGGACGTTGTTGGAATAAATTTGACGATTTGGGGGATGAAAGGAGAAATGTGGATTCGAGTGTTTATTAAACGATGTTTTGTTTTTTTGTTTTTGTGGGATTGAATGAGAAAAGGGTGATGTGGGTCGTTATGGATTTTACGGTGATTCGAAGGTCGAAGGGTTTTGTGGTTAGGTCGCGAGATCGCGGAGTAAATGTGCTGATTTGGGGGATGAAACGAGAAATATGACTCGAGTGTTTGTAAAAGATGATGTTTTCTTTCAGTCTTGAAGGGATAAAGGGTCAAGGGTCGTTATAGGTTTTGGTTCGAGAAACTGATACAATTTTGTAATTGTTGATTAATAAATTCGATGATTAGAATAATTTAGATTAGAAAATGAAGCTGTTGAAAAATTTCATATTTTTAGTGATAATTGTAATTTTAGGGGATGAAGAGGGCTTCCCCGTAAAGCTTACAAAATAAATGACTCTGTACTTCGAATTCTCTCCCTCTCTCTCTCTCTCTCTCTCTCTCTCTCTATTGCGAAAGTTATTACAAGAGATTGCGAGAAAGGGACCAATTTTCGGCCGAGAAAGTAGGGAAAAAACAAGGGATGAAAAAGAGAGAGAGAGAGAGAGGGAGAGGAGAAGAAACGAGGGACGAGGAGTCGTCGGGGCAAGAAAATTCACGGGGCTCCTGCGATAACGACGTGGAAAAGTAATTCAATATTCTCGGCCGATGTTCGGTGTATATACGCGACAATAATAATAATAATAACCCACATAAATATATACGTACACAGCAGTGTACACGAAAGAGTCGTTTTTTTCCGGTCGTCCATCCTGTTTTTCCCATAGAATTCATCGTCGTTGCCGGCCACCTCGCAGGATCCTCAGCGAAATGAAAAGTGCGCGAGAGGGTTTCTTTGTGCGTTCGGATAACTCGTGGGTCCTTGGATTAGGGGATGATGGCTATGTGGAAGAAAGCGAGATAAGAAGATAAAGAGAGAGTGAGAGAGAGAGGAAAAAACGGGGCGGTAGCGGGGTTGACCCACGCCAATACGTTTGAGTTCATTTAGGTTTAGTACGCAATGAAATAAGGGATAATTCCAGGAGAGATGGCACACATTTTTTATAATTTCGTTACATTCATCCCTTCCACATTTTTCAATTTTTTGGCTAATAATTAACACTGAGAACGAATGATTTTACTCCTTGGAGATAAATTTGACTATTTTTTTAACATTGAAGAAAAAGATATTCAAAATTTTGCACCACGGTTCGATTTTTGTTGGTCCCTTTGTCCTGGTATTATACGTTTTCGTTATGGTAAAAATGTCCCCTCCTCCTCGCTGTGAAGTATTGACCGCACGAAAAAAAAACGTCCGAACTGACGAAGTCTATTAAAATATCGTTCACTGGCTCGCGAAAATGCATAATCCGCGTTTATATACGTAGGGAAGAAAAAGGGAGATTAAATTATCGATCAGATGGCGCGTGGTCACCCTTTGTCCATTGTCCCGATTCCACGCTCGGCGAACGGTACCGAGAACGGGAATTTTCCATTATCGTAAATCCGCATCTCGCGAATGCCGAATGAATCCGAGGGGGTGGAGGATACGTGTGCGAGAGTTGTTTTTTCATCCCCTTGGGACGACCGTCACCGACGCGCATCGATATGAAAGTTAATAATGGTAAATGGCCAAGTTTCTTTTCCTCGATCACGCTCTTTATACAAATATTTATGAAGCTAGGACGAGTTTAGGTATCGACAGGTTGGAGACGTCGCTCAGGATTCGATTGATCGATCGAGTAAGAAACGAAAAATTGGTACCCGGACCATTTTTTTTATTTTTAGGGGCGACCGTAGTTTGACAGATTTGAACGTAAAAAATACTTAAAATAAGGGAAATCAAGATAAAAACAGGACCGAATTTAAATTTGAGGATGTTAATGTTAATTATAAAGTAATATTTACCATTTTGTTTCCTCGATCTTCCACCGGTCACCGTGCGACCGTTGCGTCGTACTCGTCGATAACGAAATGAAACTTTGTCTACTTTTCTCCAAGTTCTCCATAGCGCATAATATAAGGCGCAGTAGGCATTGATCGTGACATGAACCAACCGTAGCTCGCAAAACGAACAGCCTAATATTTCGTCACGCAAAGAAGTCTCTCTTTCTTTGTCATGATTTATAAGAATTTGTGCCGGAGCGAAGCTCTACGCGACATCACTACCTACCCCTGCGTCCTTTGTCACAACGATTCCAACAGTACTGTAGAAACTCGTCAGGAGATAATTTCTTATCATTCGACTTAACCAAATTTCGTTAACGATCACGCGAGAAAAACTACCCTTATGATTAAAGATTTTTGAAATTTTAACCAATTATACAAAAGTGCCATTTTGACCAAAATAAAGAAATATTTTCAACCCTCGTTCGTTCGAAGAATTTAGTAATAATTTTCATAATAATTTTTTAATGAAAAATAAATTCAATTTCAAAGGTCAAATTTTACAAACTTCATAATTTATTTATAATAATTTATTAGTAATTTACTAATAATTTACTAATAATTCACTAATAATTTACTAATAATTTATTAATAATTTACTAATAATTTATTAATAATTTCCTAATAATTTCCTAATAATTTCCTAATAATTTACTAATAATTTCCTAATAATTTACTAATAATTTACTAATAATTCACTAATAATTTACTAATAATTTACTAATAATTTATTAATAATTTACTAATAATTTCCTAATAATTTACTAATAATTTACTAATAACTTACTAATAATTTACTAATAATTTACTAATAATTTACTAATAATTTACTAATAATTAACTAATAATTTACTAATAATTTCCTAATAATTTCCTAATAATTTACTAATAATTTTCTAATAATTCACTAATAATTTACTAATAATTTACTAATAATTTACTAATAATTTACTAACAATTTACTAATAACTTACTAATAATTTACTAATAATTTACAAATCATTTTCATAATAATTTAACGAAAACGAAAATTTACTTTCAAACGTCGAATGTAACAAATTTCATAATTTATTTATGCGCCTGAGAGTTAACCATTAGGACCTTTTTAACCGTGCAAGTTGGAACATTGCCTGAAACGAACTATGGTTCGAGCCGGAAATGTTATAATAACGAATGTTCGAAGTATTTATGCATGGAATATTTGACGAACGAGAGAGACGGATGTAGACAGTCGTCAGAGGAGGAGGTACAGTGGAGAGGGATGAGGTGGGGGTAGAATATAGCGAAGGTTTTGTGAATTTCGTGCCTGCCACTGAAACGGAAGTGATCGCGTGCAACGTCAGTATTGTTTGGTGAACATATATTCCCATGCGTTTACTTCCCGTCGTGACAATAGGGTCGACGAGACGGAGAGTTTGCCTTACAGCAAAGACACGGTACAATCGTTCAAAGTATTTCCGTACCGTAAAACTAGTTTCGATTCGACCGTCGTCGCTCGGAGTTGCGCATCGAGTCGCGTAAAAAAAAAGCACAGAAACATTAACGAAAAATGAAAGTTTTTTGAGAAAAAATCGTAACGATTTCCGATCGATCGATTAATCGATCGATCGATCATTGTTCATTGATAAGTGTTATCGTGTGATAAATTAATATCGTTGATCGACAGTGATGTCCGGACCCGATGCACCGATCGATTTTCGTCTCGAATACATCGGAGCTTTCGTACAGAAGTCACTGAAACTGAAACCGGAAAAATGGGGAAGATTATTATTGACGGAGGAGTATCGAAACGCTGTACTCGATTTTCTCGACAATTCGATCCCAGCTGCGCTTTTCGTCGTGCTGACACCGAGTGCGCAGCTCGTTGCCTCGACGAGCTTTCCGATACCTTGTCAGAGAACCAAAGGTCGGCTCAAGGACGTAACGATCTTTCGATTTTGGATAGGAGGAAATTAATGAAAAAACTACCCTCCATGTTTCGCAGGTACTTACGTGGTCAAAGTGAGACTCGCTCCGGTACCAAAAGAGAGAGACAAATGTTCCGATATGTTGATCATGGGAGATCTGTCTCATCGCGTCGTCGACGAGCTTGCAACCCTCGTCGACAATATATTCGCACCCCTTTTAACAAAACCGGAAAATCATAAGGATTTACCCGAAATCGCGATTCAGGATATTTGCAGACATGTCCATTCTATCAGGGGCACGCTTTATCAGGTATGAAGGTCAAATACGAAGGTCGAATTGTTGGAGTGATTGTTATCATTATAGAAATCGTTGAATAATTATTGTAATTATCGAAATGATTAAATAATTATTGAAATTGTCAAATTAGCAATATTATTAAAATTATTTAATAATTATTCAAATTATATAAACGTGTATCGAATTATAATCAAATTTTTTGAAAAATTAATTATTAGGTAAAAGGTCAGGTAAATGGAAAGACGGTATTACCGATGCCAGCAGGATTGGAAAAAGTAGCGGAAGTCGAGAGGCTTATTTCTCGTGATGGCCCACAAGCGGTTGATTTATATTTGAAGAGCGCGATCGAGGGGGTTGTCATCAAATGGGCGTACCTGGTTAACGACGTGGTGACCCACGAGTCCAGTGCGGCTTTCGAAAATGGCCAGAATCCTACACCGAACGTGGAACTCGAGTATTGGTCCAAACGCCTGGTTAATCTGAGGTTCGTTCAAAACAAGGTCGATTTTTTTTTCAAAATGGAAAAATCATTTGTGACGAAATTTTTGTTAAATCTTGGATAAGAAAAACTAGGACGTTTCTAAAGAGAAAAAATATGTTTGAAAATTTGCTACAGATATATTTTCGACCAGTTGCGAGAGGATCGCGTTAGAAAAATGGCGATAATCCTCGAGACGACCGACAGCGCTTACTACCCCTGTTTCCGCACGCTATTCGGCAATGTCGTATCGTCCCTAGCCGAGGCCAAAGAGATATCGTTGTACTTGACACCGTTGAGGCGATGCTTCAAGGCCATCGAGGAAATTGACTTTTCCGAAGCTAAGCCCATAATGGCGACCCTCATCCACACGGTTGGTCTCGCTTGGGCCAAATCGCGGTACTATCAGAGCTCGAGCAAGCTCATCATCATGCTAAGGCAGATATCCAACCTGTTGATACAAGAGGCGAGACGATTTCTCGATCCTTCCTCGATCTTCCAGAGTGACGTTGACGAGGCTCTTCAACGCGTTCAAATTTCCAGAGGTCGATCAGCTTGTTTTCAACGTCCTTAATCACAACCATCATCTTTATCGTTTCTTCATCTCTTCTTAATGAAAACAAAATCATCCAAAAATGTTCCAAACAAATTATTTTTTAATTTCGAAAATAAAATTTCATGTAAAATAAGTTCTTTTTATTTAAAATGAGGGAGTATTTTTTTTTAGTTAAAATATTGAAAACATGGGAACGTTTTTTTGAAATTTTATTTGGAGACTAATTTAGAGAATGAAATTAATTCAGGAGTTCTCGAGGAATTCAAGCAACAATTCGAACGAGCTCGACGCGTTGAAATTTCCAGAGGTCGATCAGCTTGTTTTCAACGTCCTTAATCACAACCATCATCTTTATCGTTTCTTCATCTCTTCCTAATGAAAACAAACTTATCCAAAAATGTTCCAAAAAAAGGATTTTTTAATTTCAAAAATAAAATCTTATGTAAAATAAGTTTTTTTTTAATTCAAAATATTAAAAAAGAGGGAGTATTTGTTTTTATTTAAAATATTTATAAACATGGGAGGGTTTTTTTGAAATCTTATTTTGAGACTAATTTAGAGAATGAAATTAATTCAGGAGTTCTCGAGGAATTCAAGCAACAATTCGAACGAGCTAGACAACAGCCGGGCATGAAGCCGAACGTGCCGTCCTGGAATTTCAATCCGTCGGCGGTGTTTCATCGTCTCGACGCGTTTCTCAAGCGTCTGGCCGACATCGAGTGGCTCTTCAACACGGTTCTCGAATTTTCGAAACTCGAGAAGATCGAGGTTGGTGGTATACTCGGTCGTTCCCTCAGCGCTCGCATAGTCGCCGTTTTCAAAGAGTTTCAGCAACTGTTCGCCTCGTTTTCCGCACGAGCCAGCGACGTTCTCGAGCCCGACGACGAGTCCTTCGCCGTTGACTGCGCCAAATTCAGCGAATCCATCACCGATCTTGACAGCAAACTAGCGGCCATATTGTGCCAGGGCTTCGACGACTGCGGCAATTTGGAGAGTGTTTTCAAGGTTCGAATCTTTCAATCTCTATTCACATTTTCTTTTTTTTACTTCCATGTTTTGCTTCCGATCGTAAACAACCAGAAAAAAAAAGTTTATTTTCAATAAATTAATCGATAAATCTGAAAAGAATTTGTTGTATATTGATTAAAAATAAATTAATTATAATCATTTTTATTTATTATATCGTATAAAAATATTTTATTTTATTTATTTATAATATTTTGCAGTTGATAAATATCGGAGGTTCGGTACTCGAGAGACCAGTCATACGTAAACAATTTACCGATCGATATTGTCGCATCATCGAATTACTCAATAACGAGCTGACAATGGTCGAGTTGCTGTTCGCTCGTGGTACACGAGGTGCCATGAGCGATCTTCCACCCCTAGCAGCAGCTTTGCAATTTACTAGCATGCTGAGACAACGTATAAATCTACCTATACAATCGTTCAGAACTCTTCAACCTTCGTGAGCATAAAAAACAAATATTCGGAAAAAAAATTTTTTTTTCTCGTTAATTAAAGATATTAATATTAATTATTAAAAAAAATGTTAATGAAAAAATAGAATAGTCGAGAGCAAAGAGGGCCAGAGCATAATCGCTCGCTACGAGAGATTGTTGACGATGCTGACTGACAAAGAGACCGTCCTATTCAGCGAATGGGCGGGACTAGTTCCAGAATCTGTCACCAGGGGCTTGGATCAAGCTCTCCTCACTAGGGACGGAGGATCGATTTTGCTGCAACTAAATTTCGATCCGGAATTGCTCGCGGTTTTGAAGGAAGTGAATTATCTGAAACAAATGTCACGAGAGGACATACCGATCGCAGCTTTAGAGGTAAAGAAATATTATTATTGACAAATTTCATCCCTCAATAAATTCCTTCAATTTCACCCCTCGATTCCAACCATCTCCGCAACTTATCTTAACGATAACTTTTGAAAATTTAAAAAGAGAATTTTCTACAAAATAAACGATAAATTTATAAAAACTTGAATTCCATCAGGTTTTCGAGGAGGCCGAGACATTTCGTAAATTCCGTACTTTACTCGGTGGTACAGTGACGTCGTACAATGACATACGTAGAACGTCGAGAAAAGTTGAATACAGGCTGATCGAGTTGGAAGTGGCGCGAATCGATTCGCTCGTGACACGAGGTGAGAAAGAGCTGTCCTGGCGTTCGAAGGGTTTGCCGGATTATACGAGCGAGCTTGGTACTCTGGTCGAAGGATTGTGGAAACGGGTTAATTCGACCCAGACTAACGTCGAGAAGATCCGTACGATATTAGAGCCCTGGACAAAAACGCCTCTTATCGAGCGTCGCGATCGTCGTAAGGACGCTCTCCTGTCTCTCGACGAGAGAACGGAGAAGGTGTCGAGACGTTACGCGGATATAAAGCGCGCTGCCGATCAGATTCACGATCTTTTGCTCGAAAACGAGAGACTCTTCGAGATAACGGACCGTAACAGCGAGCCTTGGCGCGAATACGTCGCTTACGTCGACGACATAGTCGCAGAATCGTTAAGAAAATCGGTTGGATGTTGTCTCAGTTATCTCGCCGAAAATATGGACCCGCAGGGCCAACGAGAACCACTTCTCGAGGCGAAACTGGAACTGCGCGAACCCGATCTTTATTACGAACCTTCTCTCGATCCCGATGACCCCGATGGCCTCGATCGACTCATCGTCGGCCTACTGGACGACATAATCGGTATGGCCGCGCTCGTCTCGAGATTGAAGAACGACGATTCACCGGGTTACGCCCTTGAACTCGAGCAGGACGAGGACATCAAGGCAATGAAGACGGAAATACTCGCCGGGGTCGCCAAGGCTGTCGAAGAAGCAACCGATTTTTGCGGAATTTTTGAAGGTAAGTATTGGACTTAATAAGCGATATTTCGTTTCGTTTACTTATTTTTTCTTGACGTGTCGTAGTCAGGATTTGTTCGAGGATCGAGAACGTGACTGGAGTGGAGACAATTAATGAAGCGATATTCGTTTTTTCTCCTTTTTTTTCTTTCTCTATTAAGGATACGCGTATCTCTGGCTCGAAGATCGCGACATCGTGATGCAACAGTTTCTCGAATATAGCCGCCAATTGACGATCGACGAGATGGAGATGGTTGCTGTGTTCGATCCGAAAGGTCCGCAACGTTCTCCACCGAGAATGGAGCAATTTCGCGAACAGATCGACCTGTACGAGGGTCTCTATCTCGAGATAGAGGAAATGAAGCCGTCCAAAGTTTTTTGCGGCTGGTTCAGAGTGGATCTGCGACCGTTTAGACAATCTCTGCTCAACACTGTGTGCAAGTGGTCGAGCATGTTCAAGAAACATCTCGTCGAGCGGGTCACGACGAGCTTATCCGATCTTGGTGCTTTTATAAGGTTCGTGTGCACGCGACCGTTATCCTACTATGACCTTGGACAATTTACGTTTTCAAAGATGGTTTTCTTCGAATAGTTTTCCGAAATTGAACCATACTCACTTTACTTATTTCGCGGTAAATGTACGATCGACATTGGTATTTGAAGATTAAGAAAGGATTGAAATTCACTGGAATGGAATAATAGTTAGTCCGACAGAAAATTGCACGAATGTCTTTTTGAAGAACTCTCCGTGCATTCAATAACTAGTCAAGGATCATCTCGATAGCTCAATTTTTGTAGCCGTGGCGACATTTTGAAAATCGCCTCTAAAAAAACGTCTAAGCGATGGGGCCAAATTCTTTTTGTTCCAAACAGCCTTCAGTTCATGATATTTGTATCGTGCGGGAAATTTCCGATTCAGAAATGACGTTACAAAGTCTGTTTGGACGAAAACAAATTTTGACCCCTCTGGATCCCCCAAAGTCACGAAAGCAAAATATAAATGCGACTATCGACATCTGCCCAAGGTCAAAATTTGTTTTCCTCCAAAAAAGGTTCAATTGGAGGTTACGGAATCGGAAATTTCCCGGGCAATACAAATATCACCATTATAATCCCGTTCCATTGCAATTTATAGAAATATTCGGATTTTCGATCTTTTAACAATCGTTATATTCGTCTTAAATTTGCTCGAGATTATACGGCATGGCTGAATCGTTCCACTACGTTCCCAGAACGTACAGACGATTGCCGCCTAGTAAGTCCCACCACTCCCCCTGAAATCCAAGCTACAAAATTGTGCCGTACAACTGCCGGTACGTGCCGTTGCCGTTACGGTCCGTGCCGTATAGTCGGAAGCAACCTTTATATTTCCAAGTTCACAGCGATTATTCGCATTAGAGAATCGTTAACGAATTTTTTACCGACATTTTTTTTTAAACTACATCGTACATTCAGATCTTTCGGTTCGTGATCCCCCCGCCCCTCCATCACGGAGAAGATGACTATTACTAGAAACGAGAGTCGTGCACGGATAAAAGATGTAACCCGTTGATAAACTCTACGGAAACACCGAGAGTTCCTACAATGTATACACGTTACACGTGATGTTGATACATTACGAGGCAGTGCCGAGAGATTTCTTCGTTCGATTATAAAAGGCACGAAGCTCATTTTATTCAAGCTTGATACCGTGCTATTTGTAACGGTAAAAAATATACAACAAAAAAACATCTGTACCGATACAAAACGAGTGGTTGTTTTATGTTTGTGATGTTTCTTCTTTTTACGTACAATCTCTTTTTGTTTTTTAAAGACTCGCCGACGAAGGTTTGCTGCAGCCGATACAGCCGGGTGATTACGCTGGTCTCGTCAGTGTCATGGGATATCTGATGCGTGTCAAGGAGAGGCAACTCACCACCGATGAGATGTTCCAGCCACTTCAGGAGACGATCGAGCTACTCAAGTTCTACGACCAGGATATACCCGAGGAGGTCAACGTACTGTTGCAAGAGTTGCCCGAGCAATGGGCGAATACGAAAAAACTGGCGCTCATGGTCAAACAACAAGTTGCACCGTTGCAAGCAGGTTCGATTAATTGTTTGATCGATTAGTTTCGATGATTTATGATTGAAGGGATAAATGAAAGAACGTCGAGTTTTAATTAGGTGAGGTATCGAGAATTCGTGGCAGGATATCCGCCTTTGACACGACGATAGTACACTATCGCGAGGCGTTTCGACGTTACGGTTTCTTCAAGTACGATTGCAACAACCCTTATGGACAACTGGACGAGGCTGACAAGGAGATATGCATGCTCGAGCGTCAAATGAGGGACATTCAAGAATCAGCGTCGTTGTTCGAGGTTACGGTACCGGAGTTCAAGCAGCTAAGACAGTGTCGTAGGGAGTTGAGAATGCTCAAGCAACTTTGGGATTACGTGTACATAGTTAGAAGTAGCATTGAGGGCTGGAAGACGACACCCTGGCGAAAGATCGATGTGGAGAACATGGACATCGAGTGCAAAAAATTCGCCAAGGAAATAAGAGGTAAGGTGACCTTGAGATATTATGAGCTCAGGTTTGTTAAACGATACGACGATTGATTTTATGTTAGTTATACATTTTAATTATGGAAATGAACAAAAATAGCCCTCGACAAGGAGATGCGACCTTGGGACACTTATGTCTCACTCGAGGCCACGGTCAAGAATATGCTGACGTCCTTGAGGGCTGTTGGGGAATTGCAGAATCCAGCGATACGCGAGAGACACTGGCGCCAATTGATGAACAGTACAAAGGTATCCTTGGGTTTGGAACAACGTCGGTTTTATCATTGAACGATCGATATTTGGAGATATTTTTGTAGATTTTATTTATTTATTTTTTCATTGACGTAGAAACTCAATGAGAAAAAGACTTGTACGATATCAAAATTTGGGTCTTCTAATGATGCGATCGGATTTTTATTAAGGACTGATTATTAATGATACGTGCGTCATACCGGGACCACGTTTCGTGATGATTTTGTTAGTTGCACCGCTGTACATAGGCTATCGGTGTTACAGAAATTGGGCAACATGACTCCAGAGATGACCGTAAGTCCACTGTATATAAACGCACGATAAAAACCAAAACTTTTTATAAACATTTTTCTATCGTTAATTATCGTAGGACATCATACGTCATGATAAACCCTGCTGTTACGTCGTGGGGTGAACACGAAGAAAAATAAATTTTTATTTAATAATGATTTTTGTTTTCTTTTTTTGCAAATTGAAAACAAAATATTATCGACAATAATGAAGTTCGTGTTTATATGTCCTTGGGCTAATCGAATATTGATTACGAGGATGAAACAGCAGGGTTGAAAATATAAAACATTTCACAATATTTTATTTCAGACGTTTTGTTTAATAAATATGCGACAATGCCCGTAATGAATTTAGTTGAGTTAGAAATTTGATTGAAATCATCGTCGATCATATTATTTAAGATTAGGCTCGTCGTTTATTATTTAAGTTAGAGCAACGCTGTCTCATTGTACACCACGTCATTGTTGGTAGTGCCCGTCACGCAGCTTGATTGAAATAAATTTGATCGAATATAAATAATTCACCTTGTCATTTCATCGACCTTTCATCCACATCATTCACATCGACCTTTCATCCACATCATTCACATCGACGGCACACGATCGATTATGTGCGTAGAATTATATTTGTCATGGTAAGGATGCGAGAGGGTTGTTATTGACCGAACAGGTGCGATTTGTCATGGACGAGTCGACGACCCTGGCTGATCTTCTCGAGCTGAGTCTTCACGAGTGCGAGGAGGAGGTCAAGAATATCGTCGACAAAGCTGTGAAGGAGATGTCGATGGAAAAATATCTTCGGGAGCTTAACGTCACGTGGTCGGGGATGGAATTCGAGAGGGAGGTACATCCAAGAACAGGGGCAACGTTGCTACGTGCGAGCGAGGAATTGATCGAGACGTTGGAAGAGAATCAGGTCGCGATTTTAAATCGATCAAATTCGATCGGTCAATTCATTTTTTTTGTTATCTCGCTTGTGTCTCTATCGTGAAGTGGAGAAAGGTTTGACAGCGAAGAAAAAAATCGATTAGTTTAGGTCCAGCTGCAGAATCTGATCACGTCAAAGTTCATCGCTCATTTCCTCGAGGAAGTTTCGACCTGGCAGAAAAAATTGTGCATCGCTGATCAAGTTACGACTGTATGGTTCGAGGTGCAACGTACCTGGATGCATCTCGAGAGCATCTTCATGTCGTCCGAGGACATTCGGAAACAATTACCGGTCGACGCTGATCGTTTCGATCGCATCGACGAGGAGTTCAAAAAAATGACCGAGGACATGGCGAAGACACCGAACGTCGTTGAAGCTACGAACAAGGAGGGTCTCGCTGGGTCACTCGATATTTTGCAGAAAGAGCTAGTTCTGTGCGAGAAAGCACTCGCTGAATATTTGGAAACGAAGCGTTTGGCATTTCCGAGATTTTACTTCGTCTCGTCGAGTGACTTGTTGGACATTTTGTCCAACGGTAATCAACCTGAAGTCGTTGCCAAACATCTGACCAAACTGTTCGACTCGATGGCCAGACTTAATTTTGCCAAGGTCGAGGATGGTGCTGCTATGAAAGTCGTAGGTAAGTTTAATTTGACGACCGAACGATCGAACAACTTCGAATACAAATTATAAATTCTAGGGATGTACGCGAAAGACGGTGAATACGTGGAATTCGCAAATTGCGAAATGGTCTGCGAGGGTCCGGTCGAGGTTTGGCTGAATCGTCTTCAGCACGCGATGCGAGCTTCCACGAGGCATTACTTCAGCGAAGCTGTGGTCGCTTACGAGGAGAAGCCGCGCGAGCAATGGCTTTTCGATTATCCGGCTCAGGTATCGTTGTGCGGCACGCAAATTTGGTGGACGACCGAGGTAAATCTTGCTTTCTCGAGGCTCGAGGAGGGCTACGACAACGCGTTGAAGGATTATCTCAAGAAACAAATATCCCAGTTGAGCACTTTGATCACCCTGCTACTCGGTGAGCTGACGAAGCAGGACAGACAAAAAGTCATGACGATCTGTACTATAGACGTTCACTCGAGGGACGTTGTCGCCAAGCTCGTGCAGGCCAAGGTGGAAACCGCCCAGGCTTTCCAATGGCAGAGTCAACTTCGGCATCGTTGGGACGAGAGGGAAAAGGATTGTTTTGCCAATATTTGCGACGCGCAGTTCAAATATTCTCACGAGTATCTCGGCAATACTCCAAGGTAAAATAAAGTCGTAGGCGTTGCTTCGAAAACACTTTATTGACCACCGAAAGGTCGACCTGGATTGGTGACCTTGTCTAAGGTTACGTAAGTAAACGAAAGTGTCGTTCCAGACTCGTCATAACTCCACTGACGGACCGATGTTACATAACACTGACCCAATCCTTGCATCTGGTGATGGGTGGAGGGCCTGCAGGACCCGCAGGTACGGGAAAGACGGAAACGACGAAGGACCTCGGTAGAGCGTTGGGCATTATGGTGTACGTTTTTAATTGTTCGGAACAAATGGACTACAAGTCGTGTGGCAACATTTACAAGGGATTGGCTCAAACTGGTGCCTGGGGCTGTTTCGACGAGTTCAACAGAATTTCGGTCGAAGTTTTATCCGTGGTAGCGGTTCAGGTGAAATCGGTACAGGATGCGATAAGGGATAAGAAGGACACTTTCAACTTTATGGGTGAGACGATCGCGTTGGTTACGAGCGTTGGGATATTTATAACGATGAATCCGGGCTACGCTGGCCGAACGGAATTGCCCGAAAATCTGAAAGCTCTGTTTCGGCCATGCGCCATGGTGGTGCCCGATTTCGAACTGATATGCGAGATAATGCTGGTGGCCGAGGGCTTTCAGGAAGCTAGAATATTAGCGAGGAAGTTCATAACGTTGTACACGCTCTGTAAGGAATTGCTGTCGAAGCAGGATCACTATGATTGGGGTCTGCGAGCTATAAAATCGGTTTTGGTCGTTGCCGGTAGTTTGAAACGGGGTGATCCAGGTCGTCCCGAGGAGGAGGTCCTTATGCGAGCCCTTCGCGACTTCAATATACCAAAAGTCGTTTCGGACGATTTGCCCGTCTTCATGGGATTGATCGCTGATTTATTCCCGGCTCTCGATGTTCCCCGTAAACGTGACGTCGAGTTCGAGAAAACTGTGAAACAAGCCGGTGCCGATTTGTCATTGCAGCCAGAGGACGGTTTTATTCTCAAGGTCGTACAGCTCGAAGAATTGCTGGAGGTCAGACACTCGGTGTTCATCGTCGGTTCGGCTGGGTGCGGCAAGACACAAGTATGGCGAACGCTCTTTCGGACTTATCAGAACATCAAGAGAAAACCGATTTACAACGATCTCAATCCAAAAGCTGTGACCAACGACGAACTCTTCGGCATCATAAATCCAGCGACGAGGGAATGGAAAGACGGACTGTTTTCGGTCATCATGAGGGAACAGGCTAATCTTGGTGGAGAAAATCCAAAGTGGATCGTGCTTGACGGGGATATCGATCCTATGTGGATTGAATCGTTGAACACCGTTATGGATGACAATAAGGTGTTGACCTTGGCGAGTAACGAAAGAATAGCGTTGACGCCGGCAATGAGGTTATTGTTCGAGATATCGAATCTTCGAACTGCCACACCTGCCACGGTGTCCCGAGCTGGTATTCTTTACATAAATGCCCAGGATCTTGGCTGGAATCCTTACGTCACGAGTTGGGTAGAGACCCGTACGTTACCGGCCGAAAAGTCGAATCTCGTTATTCTCTTTGATAAATACATACCGTCGTGCTTGGAAACTTTGAGAACGAGATTCAAGAAGGTAACACCGATTGTCGATATGGCACACGTCGAGATGCTCTGTCATCTACTGCACTGTCTATTGACACCCGAATTGACAGCGAACGATTTCACGAAGGAACATTATGAGCTTTACTTCGTCTTCGCTGCCGTATGGGCTTTCGGCTCGTCGATGTTTCAGGATCAAACTGTCGATTATCGTGTCGAATTTACAAAATGGTGGGTCAACGAGTTCAAACAAGTGAAGTTTCCGGCGACTGGTACCGTTTTTGATTATTACATCGATCCGGAAACGAAAGAATTCGTATCATGGACCGAGCGCCTGCCGAAATTCGAATTGGATCCTGACATGCCGTTACAAGCTGTGCTGGTTTACACTTCCGAATCTATCAGAATTAGATATTTTCTAGACCTCCTCATGGCCGAAAAACACCCGGTGATGCTGGTTGGCCCTGCTGGCAGTGGCAAGACCGTGCTTGTTTCCGAAAAATTGCTTCAACTTTCGGAAAATTATGCAGTTGCCAATGTTCCATTCAACTTTTACACTTCGTCGGAGATGCTGCAGAAAATACTGGAAAAACCGTTGGAAAAGAAGGCTGGAAGAAATTACGGCCCACCGGGGAACAAGATGCTTGTATATTTCGTGGATGATCTCAATATGCCGGAAGTGGATACTTACGGTACCGTGCAACCGCACACGATGATACGGCAACACTTGGACTACGGGCACTGGTACGATCGTACGAAACTATCGTTGAAGGACATTCATAATTGTCAGTACGTCAGTTGTATGAATCCAACCGCTGGTTCCTTCACGATCAATCCCCGATTACAGCGACACTTTGCCGTATTCGCCGTAAGCTTTCCCAATAGCGAATCCCTTACGACAATCTATGCCTCCATCTTGTCCCAGCATCTGGCAAATCTTGAACATAGGTGAGCACTATGAATTCACTAGGACGTGAACTTTGATAGTTTCACCGGGATATGACCTTGACGTAATGATAAATGTCAATTCGGCAGGTTTCCGCAGTGCGTCACCGACATGTGTCACAATATTGTTCAAGCTTCGCTCCAGTTACATCACCGATCGGCCCAAGTTTTTCTTCCGACCGCGTCCAAATTTCACTACATCTTCAATCTTCGTGATCTCTCCAACTGTTTTCAAGGTCTTCTGTTCAGTGGCAACGAATGCCTGCAGGTACCAACCGACATAATACGTTTGTGGATGCACGAGACCCAGAGAGTTTACGGAGACAAATTAACGGACGAGAAGGACATCGATAACTTCACAAAGTTGCAGCTGGACATCCTGAAAAAGAACGTCGAGGAAGTCGACGAGGGAGCTATTTTGGAGAAGCCGAATATCTATTGTCACTTCGCGGGTGAATAAGACAGTCGAGTAGAAACAAAGGACACGGACTGACGATTGTTTTATCGGCAGGTGGAGTCGGCGAGCCAAAGTACATGCCGGTCAAAGATTGGGAGACCCTACATCGTCTTCTGACCGAAGCCTTGGTCAGCTATAACGATCTAGTCGCCGCAATGAATTTGGTCCTGTTCGAGGACGCGATGATGCACGTGTGCCGGATTAACAGGATTCTCGAGTCTCCCAGGGGAAGCGCGTTGCTCGTAGGGGTTGGCGGTTCGGGGAAACAGAGTCTCGCGCGCTTGGCAGCTTTCATAAGCTCCCTCGAAGTATCCCAGATCCAATTAAGAAAGGGATATGGAGTAGTCGATCTCAAACTCGAACTGGCCGCTCTCTATTCCAAATCCGGCTTGAAAAATTTGGGAATAATGTTTCTCATGACCGACGCCCAAGTGGCCAACGAACAATTTCTCGTTCTCATAAACGACATGCTGGCATCCGGTGAAGTGCCCGATCTTTTTCCCGAGGACGAGGTCGAGAACATCATAGCCGGTTTGTGCCTGGAAAATATGTTTGTCGTTACGTTTTTTTTAACGGTTTTCTCCGTTCCACGTTGGAACGGAGAATGTCGCTCGAGAATGGCAAGAGTTTTTCAGCGAAATGGGAAATAGGGACTGGCGAATTCCAATTTTAGGGGTACGCAACGAGGTCAAGGGCGCTGGAATATTGGATACTCGAGAGAATTGCTGGAAATTCTTCATCGATCGGGTTAGACGACAACTCAGGTATAACTTCGTGTCTATATATAGCGAAAGTGGATGGAGCCTGGACGATAAAATAACTTCACGAAAATATTTCTACAGGATAGTTCTTTGCTTCTCACCGGTTGGCTCGACTCTTCGTGTACGTTCCCGAAAGTTCCCAGCTATCATAAATTGCACCGCTATCAATTGGTTCCACGAGTGGCCACAGGAAGCTCTCATGTCGGTGTCGAAGCAATTTCTTCAAGAACTTGACGAGTTACCAGAAAATTTCCGGTTGGTTCGTTAATCGAATAAAAAAGAAATCATCCAATTTCGGGAAACTTAGGAAAGTTTGAACGAATAATTTGTCGAATTGTACTTACCTCTCGTCTCTGTACGACTCCAGGGAATCGGCGGCAAAGTTTATGGCTCACGCTCACACGAGCGTGAACGCCGCTAGCCGTCTCTACTTGGTTGGCGAGCGACGTTACAATTACACCACGCCAAAGTCGTTTCTGGAACAAATTAGCTTGTACGCGAAATTGCTCAAAGCGAAAGCCGCCGAATTGCGCGGGAGAGTGGAGCGTCTCGAGAATGGTCTCGCAAAGTTAAGATCTACGGCAACGCAGGTGGATGAACTCAAGGAGACTCTAGCTGTGCAAGAAATCGAGCTTCATCAGAAGAACGAAGCGGCCGACGCTTTGATCGCGATCGTTGGAGTCGAAACTGAGAAAGTCCAGACCGAAAAAGCTTTGGGTTCGTAACATCATTTTAAACATATTTTTATCATCTCGAAATTCTCGTATAAATGTTCCAGTCCATTTTCGTTGATAAAATTAGCTAACTATACGATTTATAAAATAATAGCTGATGAGGAAGAATCGAAGGTCGCGACCATAGCGGAGGAGGTGTCGAAGAAGCAGCGTGACTGCGAGGCGGATTTGTTGAAGGCCGAGCCTGCGTTGTTGGCCGCTCAGGAAGCTTTGAATACCCTCAATAAAGCAAATCTCACGGAATTAAAGTCATTTGGTTCTCCACCGGGTGCGGTGACCAACGTCACCGCGGCGGTAATGGTACTCTTGGCGCCGAACGGCAAAGTGCCAAAGGACAGAAGTTGGAAAGCGGCCAAGGTAAGGCGCACTACACGTGGATACTCGAGCACGGTAGACACGTGAATTGGGCACGGTCCTCTCGTATTAACGAGGCTTTTCCACAAACTTGCGACGAACGATCGAGTCATCTCGTAACGATGAAGTTTCAAAAGGACGTCGTAGAATCTCGCGATGGTAAACGACTCGCGGAGATTGTTCCCAATTATTACGGAAATTACGTTCGTCCCTGGTGCCTTAACGCTTCTTCTTCCTGATTCGCCGAAAAGTGGATTTTACGAATAAGCCTGTGAACTTACATTAGTTTTTTTTGCAAATGAATTTTCCTTTCCATCGTAGATTGTAATGGCGAAGGTGGACGCTTTTCTCGACGCTCTGATTAATTACGACAAAGAAAATATTCATCCGGAAGTAACAAAAGCGATACAGCCGTATCTTAAAGATTCCGAGTTCGAGCCCGAATTCGTCAGATCGAAATCGGCCGCAGCGGCTGGTCTCTGCGCTTGGGTCATAAATATCGTCAAATTTTACGAGGTATTCTGTGACGTCGAGCCCAAGAGAAAAGCTCTGGCTCAGGCGAATGCCGAATTGGCAGCTGCGCAAGACAGGCTCGGAGGCATCAAACGAAAAGTCGCCGTAAGTCGAGAAACTCGTTGAGTGAGAAAAATCGAACGAAGAAGAGATCGAACAGGATTGTTTCAAATTTCTCTTTTCTCTTTTTAACAAGTCCTTGGAAGAGCAGTTGGCGAAATTGACAGCCGACTTCGAACAAGCAACCGCGGAGAAGCTCAAGTGTCAGAAGGAAGCGGATGCGACAAACGCGACGATTGCACTGGCCAATCGATTGGTCGGTGGTCTGGCTTCGGAAAACGTTCGTTGGGCGGATTCGGTCGCCAAGTAAAGCTTGAAATTTGAGTGAATAAGGTGAGACATGTTAAAAATATAAAATCGCTAACATCGACAAATTAATGTTGCAGCTTTATGCAACAAGCGTCGACGCTACCGGGTGACGTACTTCTCGTAACGGCATTCATTTCTTACGTCGGCTGTTTTACCAAGTCCTTTCGACAGGATTTACTCAACAAACAGTGGTTGACGTATCTGCGAACCGTAGATCCGACCTTACCGATAACCGAGGGCTTGGATCCACTTTCGTTGTTGACGAACGACACCCAAATCGCCAAATGGAACAACGAGGGCTTGCCGAATGATAGAATGTCGACGGAAAATGCGACGATTCTCACGAATTCCGATCGTTGGCCGCTAATGATCGATCCTCAGGTGATTATTGATAAAATCGTCGATCGTCGATCGGATGTCGTAGATAAACGAGAAACTGTTTGATTTTTTAAAAGCTTCAAGGCATCAAGTGGATCAAAGAGAAATATAACGACGACTTGATGGTGATACGATTGGGTCAACGCGGCTACTTGGACGCGATCGAGCAATCGTTAGCAGCCGGTTCGACCGTACTTGTCGAGAACATCGGCGAGTCGGTCGATCCCGTGCTGGACCCACTTCTGGGACGTAATCTCATCAAGAAAGGTCGAGCTATTAAGATCGGCGATAAGGAGGTCGAGTATAATCCGACCTTTCGTCTCTTGCTGCACACGAAATTGGCAAATCCCCATTACAAGCCCGAGATGCAAGCTCAAACGACCTTGATAAATTTCACGGTCACGAGAGACGGTCTGGAGGATCAGCTGCTCGCTGAGGTGGTCAAGGCCGAGAGGCCCGATCTTGAAGAATTGAAGGCCGAACTCACGAGGCAGCAGAATGACTTTAAAATCACCCTCAATGGATTGGAGGACTCGCTCTTGTCAAGGTCAAAGGGTCACAAGCATCCAAGATTACAATTTATCTCGAACAATTGATTTTTCGACATTTAATATATTCTTTTAATCTCTTTCAATGACAGATTGTCGTCGGCAGACAGCAATGTTCTCGGTGACACGGCCCTCGTGGAAAATTTGGAGACGACGAAACGCACTGCTGCGGAAATCGAGTGCAAAGTGACCGAAGCTCGTGGCACGAGTCGTGAAATCGATGCTGCTCGCGAATTGTACAGGCCTGCAGCTGCGAGAGCGTCTCTACTTTATTTTATATTGAACGAGCTGAACACCATTAATCCGATTTATCAGTTTTCACTGAAAGCATTTAGCGTCGTTTTTCAAAAAGCTATTTTAAAAGCCGATCCTGCACCGGACGTTACCAGCAGAGTGAAGAATCTCATAGAGTGCATCACTTATTCTGTCTTCATGTACACGACTCGAGGTCTCTTCGAATGCGACAAGCTCATATTCACTTCACAAATGGCGTTTCAAATTTTGCTCGTTAGAAAAGAAATATCAGTCGGCGAGCTGGATTTTCTTCTACGTTTTCCGATCGTTCCTCACGTCACGTCACCGGTCGACTTTCTGACGAACACAAGCTGGGGTGGCATCAGAAGTCTCGCGCTGAGAGAAGAATTTCGGCAAGTTTACCCTCTACGAGTCGAGTACATTTTTCACCAGGCAAACAAAAATAATCCTAACTTTTCTTCTGGTTATCGTTGGTCGCAGAAATCTGGACAGAGATATCGAAAGTTCGTCGAAACGTTGGAAAAAATTGGTCGAGTGCGAGTGTCCGGAGCGTGAAAAATTTCCACAAGAATGGAAGAACAAAACTGCGCTTCAACGTCTCTGCATGCTTCGAGCGCTTCGACCTGATCGGATGACGTACGCGATCTCGGCTTTCATCGAGGAGAAGCTAGGCTTGCGATACGTCGAGGGTAGAACCGTTGAGTTCTCCAAGTCTTACGAAGAAACAAGTCCGTCCACTCCAATATTTTTCATTCTTTCGCCAGGTGTAAATCCGCTGAAGGTGCTAAGATTGACAAACTTATCCATTTTTCTTCGTCCTTTGGATTTATCCTCGTAAAAACGAAAAAGAACGTACTGACTAAAAAAGAAACGTATCTATTCGATAGGACGTCGAGGATCTAGGACGTCGTTTGGGCTTTACTTCGGACGCCCAGAATTTTCACAATGTCTCCTTGGGTCAAGGTCAGGAGAGCGTTGCTGAAAAAGCAATGGACGTTGCCTCGAAGGAAGGCCACTGGGTCATTTTGCAGAATATCCATTTGGTGAAGAAATGGCTACCACTGTTGGAGAAGAAACTCGAGGTAGCGGCGGAAGGATCGCATCCGGATTACCGAGTGTTTATGAGCGCGGAGCCAGCTAGTACGGCCGCTGGTCATATTATTCCTCAGGTTCGTATCAACCTAGTTTTATAGTGCTGTTTTTTATTTTTTGTTTTTATATCCTGACATAAACCGTATAAACAGAAATTTCGATATTTCTTCGCGATGATACGTTCGACAGGGAATATTTATCTTCATAAAAACAGAAAAAAAAGAAACGATAATAACATCTTTCCTTTACATTTCGTGCTTCCATTGTGTTTCGCTGGATCGACCATAGGGTGTGCTGGAATCCTCGATCAAGATCACGAACGAGCCACCTACCGGTATGCAGGCCAACCTCCACAAAGCTCTCGAAAATTTCACCCAAGAGACACTCGAGATGTGTAGCAAAGAGGCGGAATTCAAGGCGATACTGTTTTCTCTTTGTTACTTCCATGCCGTGGTCGCGGAGAGACGAAAATTCGGTCCGCAGGGTTGGAACAAGATTTATCCGTTCAACGTAGGCGATCTCAACATAAGTGTGAGCGTACTTTACAATTATCTCGAGGCGAGCCCGAAAGTGCCTTGGGAGGATCTCAGATACCTGTTCGGGGAGATAATGTACGGAGGTCATATAACGGACGACTGGGATCGGAGACTTTGCGTCTCGTATCTCGAGGAGTTGATGCAACCCGATTTGGTCGATGGAGAATTGCAACTCGCACCTGGTATTATAATTTCTCTTCTCTCGTCATGAAAAAGACAATTCTCGTTATCTTCAAGTAGAAAGATCTTCTAATGGAATGAAAAGGAAATTAAAACTATAATTAATAGAGATCGCAGGGAGAAAACAAAGTGTCGTGAATTTATCTCCTGATTTTCTTGAAAGGTTTCGCGGCCCCGCCTAACACGGATCTCGTCGGTTACCACGGTTACATCGACGAAGCGATACCCCCCGAGTCGCCTTACCTCTATGGCTTACATCCCAACGCGGAGATTGGTTTTCTCACGACAACGTCGGAAAACCTTTTCCGCACGGTCTTCGAGATGCAGCCACGCGACGCCGGAAATTCTGGTGGACAAACCGTCACCAGGGAGGACAAAGTAAAAATACAACATTCCTTTGATTCGTTACGATTTTCTCTTGTGAACTTGACGATTGTTTTAGGTAAAGCAAGTTTTGGATGAGATAATTGAGAAATTACCCGAGGAATTCAACATGATGGAAATAATGGCGAAGGTGGAGGAACGAACACCTTATGTGATAGTTGCGTTTCAAGAGTGCGAGAGAATGAACATACTGACCGGTGAAATAAAGAGATCGTTAAAAGAATTGGATTTAGGATTGAAGGGCGAATTGACGATAACTTCGGATATGGAAGATCTCGAGAACGCCCTATTTCTCGATCAGGTCCCACCGGTCTGGGCCCAAAGGGCTTATCCATCCTTGTTGGGACTGACCGCCTGGTTCGTCGATCTTCTTCTCAGACTGAGAGAACTCGAAACGTGGTCGACGGATTTTGCCGTGAGTTTCCTTAATGAATTCAATTAAGATTATCGATAATTATCGAAATTTTAATTATCGCTAATTATTAAATCGCTCGATATCGACTCAATCTCGTGAAATGAAATTAGTGTGAAAAGAAAAATCTTTTATTTCCAGTTGCCAGCCTCGGTTTGGCTCGCTGGATTTTTCAATCCCCAGAGTCTCCTAACTGCCATCATGCAGTCCACAGCGAGGAGGCAAGAATTACCGCTCGACAAAATGTGTCTGCAGTGCGACGTTACGAAAAAGAACAAAGAGGAGTTCACGTAAGTCTTTACACCAGCTGACTCGACTAATTAGCAATTAAACTTTGTTCCCGATGGCTCATTCCCTCGTTTCACCCTCTCTCTTGCAAAATAAAAGAACCGCACCGCGGGATGGGGCCTACGTTCATGGTATTTTCATGGAGGGAGCGCGCTGGGACACCCAAGCTGGTATAATCGTCGATTCGCGACCGAAGGAATTATTTCCGGGGATGCCGGTGATAAACATAAGGGCGATAACTCAGGACAAGCAGGATCTTCGCAGTATGTACGAGTGTCCTTTGTACAAAACTCGAACACGCGGGCCTACTTACGTCTGGACGTTCAATCTCAAGACAAAGGACAAGCCAGCTAAATGGACTCTGGCTGGAGTGGCGCTTCTCCTTCAGACTTAGTCGAACCCTTTCCTATTTTTCATTTCCTCGTTATCATTGTTATCGTCGTTACGAAAATCTCGAAAAATACAAGTTATCATTATTACTTAAGACCGTCGTTTCTTCGTTAATTACGTGGGAACGTCTCAAGCAGATCGTCCTGTCGTTGATTTTCTTACGGGAATTTTGTTCCACCCGATAAAACTCAAAGAAATAAAAACAACCCAATCTGTTCTTTCGTTCGAGTTTCAAGGTAGGGTACGTCGAAGCATCCCCGCGAATTCGCGAGGGTTCGAGACGTATCCAGGCTCGATGAATCGCGAGGAAAGAAATTATTCGTTGTATTTGTCGAAACTTTGGCTGCGTCCGTTGGTTCGCCGGCCACCCTGTCCGCAACCCCTGGCTCATCCCGCGAAACTAAAGCCCCATTCTCCACTTCACCTCGCCCCCCCCCTTCTACCCCCTGCTCCTGGATCAATACCCGTAGCGCCGGGTAAACAAAGCCGATGCCTAACAGGGCTAAAAAGTACGCTCAACGATTTAATTCACGAGTGTCACGGTTGCCCGCGTATACAACATCGTCCCGTGGCCGTATAAGCCCGCGGATGGAAAAAGGCGTGGAAGATGCAAGATTTATCTCCCTCGGGAAAGCGCTCGAGCGAATGAGAAAAGCAGTGAGGGAGAGAGTTAGTGAGAGAGGTGGAAGTCGAGTTCGAAAAAATAGAAAAACGTAACGGAGAGCGAGAGAGCTCGCGGTTCGTGGACGGTTATTAATATTGCATCATGTTGCCGTAAGAAATTAGATTTACCGTGTGGCATCGTCACGCGGAGATCTCAAATTTCTCACCGTTGGCTCTCCTATACTGCCAGGGGAAGGAAAGTTCGCCTTCGAACACGGTCGGAACGATTCTCGCATGTATTTTTTATTTATTTCGTGTTCTTCTTTTCTTTTTCAAAACGCGTCGCAACGGATTCCATAAAAGATTCAGGGTTTATTAGACTTTCCGAGGGCGGAAGAAAAATGACGGTACTTTTGAGGATGTGTCTTGCTTTGGGAGAGAACATGAAAAATAAAAATTATGTTTACACGTCGAATATTCGCAGACGGCGAGAGAAGCTCGTCGCTCTTTGTGGCAATTCAGTGCTCTCCGATATAGCGAGAAAGAAATTGCCATTTCTCGACTCGAAATTTGAAAGTATGGACGAATGTGAAAGTAAATCGCCTGGGAAAGAAGTTCAAAGTAGAGGAGAAAATTACTTTGGTCTATCTCGCGGGAAGTCGACTCGAGGACTTTGAGAAATGATCAAAAAACGTTTTTTTTTTTTCGAATAAAAATCAAGCGTAGCCTTATTCTGTTCTGGAATTACGGAAGAAACAAAATTCATACATTTTCCGACGAATTGTTCAAAATAAAGGAAAATTACTTCGAGAATTTTTCGAAATTTTGCGAAATATCGTTTCGGGTCCAACGTTGCTTTCGATCAAGGTCGTGTCACGATGCAAAGTGGAGTCTCGACATCGGCCGATAACGTCGTCCATCAAAGAGCTTCAAGGGTGGACCGTTCCGTCGGTCGATCCGAATTACTTTCGTGGAAGAGCAACGAACGAGAATAAAGTAGGAACGACGTGATAAAGAAATGATAAAAGCTCTAAAAGCTCGGTGTTTCGTTTTTTTTAAAAATTTTATATATACGCGTATATCCATAGCGGGAAAGTCTACATAGGCACGTCGTTCCCCTACGAGAGCGGTGAGTAGTCGATGATTAGCACCGAAGCACCCTCTCGTTCTCTTTGTCCCTCTTAGCGAGATTCGAAAGACCGATCGATGTTTCGCACAAACCGGTAGGTCTATATAACCAACGCGCGGCAGCCTCAATCACGGTTTTCATTAGCCCGAGAATGCCCCGCGGGGGTTCTGCGGGACTCGCGTATCGGGCTATATAACCGCGCGCCTCGTCCTCTCATTCGCCTCTATCGCGATAATTTATATCTATATATGACTATAGAAGCGAAAACCTATATATAGTTGAAAAGAAGAAAGCGCTCCTTCTGGATTCGACTTGTGATGCCGAGGGAGGTGAATAGCACCCGAGTCAATCCCACGGAATATCAGGATTCCCTCTAGCCCTCCGCACTCGGCCATTTTGCCTCTCTACCTCTTTTTTTTCTCTCGATCCGCGAATCGTTCATCCGGCGAAATTAGAAAAATAAAATAAAACGAAGAAAAACAACGTCGCGACGAAGACGCTTTTTGGTAAATAAAGTTTTTGGTTGTTTTTTTGTCGTTCAGGTCGGGGAGAATCGCGATGGGTAGGTATCGGATAAAACTGGTCCGAGTCGATCGATGTTTGAGGACAAAAAAAAAGGAAATTAAACGTCGAAATTCGAGGTATCGCGGGGGAGATAGGGAATACATGCGAGTAATCTCCGTTCCGATATTGTCGAAAAATCGTTCGAATCGTGAAACTAATCCGAGGCTCGTATCGGGTGAATGAACGAGAAGTTTTCAGAGGCTTATTTATCTACCTATGTAACGTAGTGCGATGTTAGTTTGCGCACACACGCGCGTGTGCATACGGTCGCTTATCTCCGTTTCGCGCGTCGAATATTAATAGAAAGTCGTAAACGTGACAAATCGCTTGTCAGAGCGACGTGTCACCGCTGCGCCTGGATGCGTTTCACGCTTCTTTGCCATAACGCGAAAACGCTTTAGAGGAGGGCTCGCAAAGGTCCGTCGCTGACACTGTAACAGCAGTCGACTGTCGATGAATCGATTATGTCCCTGGGATCGTGACAACGATGAATTCGGTCGGATCGCGAGGGCTCCCGGCAGACATCCAAGACGGTACTGTAGTCGGTAAATCGACAGCTTTTGGACAATGATTGAATCACGGCAAGTGTTATTAAATATTGTACTTTCACTTCCGATTTTTGTTAAATTAACCGGTCAAAAGTTGAAAAATCGTCAAAAATTTCTGTTTTTTGAACTTTTTATGAGTTAATCGGTAACAACTGAGAATAAAAATGTCATATTCGTATTCTACGGGAAATTTCCGATTCTGGGAGTACCCTAAGTCATGGGTTTGGATGAAAACGAAATTTGACCTTTGGCGGACCAAAAATGTCTGAAGTATATCATGCTTTTCAGCTATCTGGGCCTCAAAGAGGAGCTGCAATTTTTGTTATACACAAAATGGCTTCTGCACCACTGTGTCGATTCAAAAATTGTTCGTACATCACGAATGTGACATTAAAAATTGCTATTTTTCCCATTTTACCGGTGAAAACTGGTAAACTGGGAATTAAAATGGGTAAATTTCGACTTTTTTTTTCATTTTTCAACGAAAACGCTCAGGTTCAATGTTAATTTAACTCGACGCTTATACTTCAACTTGAGTTTATCCCACAGTTTGCGCTAATGACTCTCGATCCTAAGAAACATCGCTTTCCCAAAAAGATTAAGTGAAATTTAACAACTCCCATAATTCTTATCCGATGATAAAGACGACCCCGTCAAAATGAAAAGTTTTCGTGAAAAAGCCCGAGTCTCTGGGCTATCAGCAAGGGAGAAAATATTACAATATCCTTGTATCGTCGAGTCTCGCCACGAAAATTACGAGGGAGCGAATGCCGCGACGTGCACGTGGCCCAGCAGCCCGTTACTCGCAGTTCATCTCAGCCACCGAAAAAGGAGAGACACGAGTCGCTAATGGCTCCTTTGTCTCGGAAAGAGCCAGGGCCATTTTTCATCGCTGGCGTGAGTTCTCCTCGCCTTTTCTGACAGCGAGGAGCACCGCCGGGCCACGTTGGTCAATCATTTTCAAAAAACCCGCAAGCAGGTGCCCACCTGTCATATCGCGAGAACGACCTCCCACGTGCCAAAGGGCTCTTCGCGCGCATACCAGGGTGCGCCGAACCGCAGGCCATTATCCCTTACTATACCGTGCGGTATATTACCCGCGTTATATTCACTATACAGTAACCTATCGCGCGATATGAAACTTCAGTTCGTATAAACACAATACGTTTTCATGCTGTAATAAAAAATTATTTTTCACCTGCCTTGCCAAACGTTTGCGCAAGAAAGTCAATATTATACATAACAAGGTCGAATTTATTCTTCAGCTAAGATCACAAATGTTTCAACGACCAAACACTGCCAACATGTTTTCAAGAAATATCGATACTCGTGAAAGAAAAGATATTTGTTTAAGATATTCATCGTTATAGACACAAATAATTTTTCAATAGAGAAGACAGAAAACTAGTGTTACGAGGGTCACGTCGTGTCTGCAATGATAACGACACTCGAGTCGTGAGCAAATGAGTATGTCGCCAGCGCAGTGCCTCGGGGAATTAAATTTTCGTGGCTCCACGAGCGTGCCCGTCCATCTACGATGAGAAATAATGAAACGCTACCGGTCGGTGGGTCCGACAGTGATTTACTTTACGCAGGGATGATATTTTTTCGTTACCAACGGTGTGAACGCCCTTTGGACAATGGTGAGTTGTTTTTTGCAATGCGCGTGATGCCATGTAACAATTAATTCGTGCACGTACATTTGTCTCATTAAACAACGTTACATCATCGATATTAATTAGTATTTATTCACTCGTACGTATTGCCTATTAATTTTCTTACTTCTGATCTTGAGAAAAGGTAGGTACGATATGTCGGTTAAGAGTTACAGAGAAGATAGGAATCCCAGAGTGGAAGTTCTTTAAGCAACCGACGAATCAGATAGACATCAACGATTTTGCCAGATCAATGTCATGGCAAAGAGGAGTTGGAGAAACGTCAACGTGTGTTTCAAGACCTTGAAAATTCGGCAACGATATAGTTTTTATCAGAGCCTCGGATCCTAATACCTCTATCCAATTGTACAGCTGTTAAAATAGATAAACGATGACATGATGTAAAAAATATCGAGAAAAAAGATAAAAGTGATCAACCGAGAAAGCTCCGAGTTTCAATTCGATATTGCATTCGATACTTACGTTTGCACAATGTTTATATATATATATTTATTTATGTAGTATGTTATATATAATACATATACCTAGATATTACATTTGTCATAACTCTCCTTCATCCCTTACCCGGAGCATCCCCCCGGCGAGAGTCGAGAATCCTCTCGCTAATGCCTCGTTGACAGGCCGTCGCGGGGGTGCCCAAGCACATGGAGACAAGAGAGAGCGAGAGGGAATTTTTTCTGATGGTCCGTCGACAAATTCGCCCTCGTATTCGCGCCCTTCTCTCCAATATCACCATTGGTCGACATTTCTCTCTTTCTCTTTCTCATCGTTCGTGTGCTCGTGGACGTTCGTCAAATACGCCAACCGGTGAATTTGGATGGCGGAAAAGAGAGGGATAAAAACATGCTGTTATATTGCGATGTATACATATATATATATATATATACAGTGTATAAACCCTCGGCAAAACGTTTGCTCTTGGCTGCATCGCCGCCGTTATCCTCGGACATCCACCCTGGCATCCCTCTTTCATGCAGTCCCAAGCTCACGATACCGGACAAGTACTATAGTAGGATTTAATGATAATCAGGGTCGGGTGGGAGGGTTTGATTGCTGGAGATTAATCGAAGGGTTTTCTGACCTTTGGCAATGAATTTTTTGATCTCGGAAAATGGTCCAAAAAGGAGAAATAGGTTTTTAGTGATTTTTTAATTGTTACCAGAATTGATGAAAATTTCGTAGGCAGGGAGTGTAAATAGATCGATACAGGTTGGGAAAAAATTGTTTAAGTAATTTTTGTTTCAAATTTTGCTAATAAAAGGTTTTTACTGAAATGGCTATAACTTTTAAACAAAATAGTCGAGTGGATCCACTCTGGACTCACTTTATTTGCAACTTTTCAATCTTTAAAATGCCATCTGACCCAAGAAAATGTGATTTTTACTGATTTTTCGCAGATTTTTAAAGCTGAAATATCGATTTTTGAAGATTTTTCCATACATAAACTCTTCTAATTTTTTTCGTTATTTTTCGAGCTCCTCTCACCTTCTCCCTATTTAACTCATTCCCATAAATCCAACGACATTCTAAAATTCCAATACTCATGTTTTTAAAACACCACAAGAAAACCTAAATCGATCAAACGGAATCCAAAATAAGTCAATTTGAAAATTCGCAGTTCTGCCGTCCAAATTGGAAAAAAACCAAAAAATTTTTTTTTCACATGATTTTTAAATTCCTGCAGAAATTATTAAAAGCTCGATGGTCGAAAGGTCTAAATACATCGATCGCGGCAGGGGCGTGCAAGGGATGCCGAGAGTAGGCTGCAGGGGGATGGAGGGGATATTTAATTTCATTTTTTTTCTTCATCGCCTCTTAACACGTCGAATTGCGAACGAAAGTGATGAAAAAATGAAGGCGAAAAGGGCGACTCGGTTTTCAAGGGAGAGAGAGAAGGACGAAAGCTTCGATGCAAATTGGTCGGAGCAAGGCGCGCTGATGTATAGGCGCGAAAGCGAGAGCGCAATTTATTTCGTTAATACCTCCGTCGGGGTCCCTGTGGCAGGAGCCAATGGACCGCCCGTGCTCCACTCTCCTTCGCACCTTAGTATTTCATTTTACGCCGCTTTCTTTCTTTCCCAGCAGCGCGTAGATTGATTATACACTCATATATATATGTGAATACCGTGCATGAAAAAGAAACCCGTCGAGAGGAACGTTTAAGAGAAAACAATTGAAAATTCAAAAATTGATATTTAATTATCGACATTTCTTTCGTCGAGAAATTCTCGATAAGTGCTCTTGAGATTGTTAGTGGAAGTTTGAAGATAAGGGAAGGAGAAGAGGAGTTTCGTGCGTAGGACGAAAGGCGTAAGACGGTGGGTGAACGAGTAGGTAATTGCCCATTTTGCGGTGCTGGGAGACGCTGCCGGTGGTTAATGTCAACGACAGAAAATTCCGTACAAGAACCTCAACACGAAGGGCAAGCCCTCGTCAACGAGTAAATGGAATATACAAGAAGGGTGGTTCGTTGTCGACTACTCGGTTTTATCTCCACGGCGTGGAAGAAAAAAAAATTGTGCATTCTCGTGCAAGGGAAAGCAATTCGTGGCGGAGAGATATAAAACGCGGCGTGGAATTAATTTATTGGTAAGACACGCCCGTGGCAGAAAATTGATCGAGGTTTATACGAGACGAGGATCGTTGATTCGACGAAAGTAACGAAATCGTTGAATTATTTTTTACTAGTTAAAGTTGAGATCGAAGGGAGGGAGGAGAATGATGGGAGGTACCGATCGGGAAGGAAAAATAAAAACGACAAATCACCGATCGGTGCCCTTCGACCTTTCCGTCCACTTAATTCCGTTTCCAATTAAAAGCCGGCAACATAAAAATGGCTCTCATTGACAATAGAGTCACGTTATTCGCACCATTTATAAATATATATATGTGTGTGTGTGTGTGTGTGTGTGTGTGTGTATAGAACATCGCTGAAAACCACTCACCGTTCTCTCCATCGTCTCTCTCCATTTCCTCGTTTCGTTCCTCCTTATTTATTTTATCATTATTTTAATTTTACTTCCTCGTTTTTTTGTATTCCATTCCTCCCGAACTTTTATCGCCGTAGGAATTATACTTTTTTAATTGGCGAAGCGTCTCTCTCACCGCGAGTCTTCTTCATTGTCGCGAAGTTGGAAGCAACGATGAAGCGAGGGACGAATAATTTCGCCTCGACGTTCTCGCTCGTGAATCGCTGCTTTTTTTTTCCCGCGCACAAACTCACCCTCGAGCTACTGGGAGTTTTAACGCGACGATTCTTCCGAACTGTTGTACGCTCTAAGTACCTAGAGATGGAAGATCTTCGAGCTTTTCTCGTCATTGTTCACGTACGAATTCAATCACCGCGTTAAGTTTGTCCCGAGAAAATATCGAATGGAAATTCACGAATCAGAACAATTCTCTGGATTTAATTCACTCCTTCTGCATGAATTGTTAATGAGATAGAATAAACAATTCTCATTAATGAAAACATTTTCAATACGTTGTACTTTTTTTCGTGTACAAAACGTTTTTTTGGCGCAAAGTAAAGAAATTAAAAAAAAAATCTGTTCATATGTTGAAAAAGGAAAATGAAACTTTAATAGTTATATGTGGCTTTGTATTTGGCAAGAGGTTGAATATTTACAATTCTCTAGTTTAAGGTTTGTTGCAAATCGATACGTCATCGACTCGATGAGATACGACGAAATTCTCGTCGACTCGTCCATGTCGAAATAACGAGAGGATAGGGAGAATCGCGGAATATTAATTCGGCAAGCTCGACGCTCCTCGACATATCTGTATATAACTACGAATCCTTGTAAGCAAAATGATTCGGGGGGGTCGTTCGCCTATATACAAATATACGTGCAATATCCAGGAAAGGGGTGACTTAGGCTAATAACCGTGTACAGCGAGAGCTTTCTCTTTGAAGTGAGAATATCGTCTCAGCTTGTTCGTAAGGCTGACTCGGCAAATTCGTAAACAAATCAGTGACGCCTCGACGATATATATAACGCGAGGGAAATTCTAAGAGGGAGATCTTCGAAAGATTTCGTTAACTATCAGCCCATGATTAAAGCTTCGTGGAACATTCGCCAGGTTTAAGCAATGATAAGAATCGACATTTTCTGCGAATTAACGATAAAATATATTAAATATTGTAATTACAATTATTCCCGAATTGAATTCTCTAGAAAATGACATTGGCTCGATAAATAATTTATTCAACGTCACCGTAGTGAGAAAGTACCGGGTTGAATCGTGTTCCGGAAATTAGAAACGTCATAGAAACGAAAGTGTATGGACACTCATCGTCCCTCGGTCGCGCGAATTTGTGTCTGGACCGGAGTGTGCGTATAATATTATTTTGCGTTAACATTGTTTGTCGTATGATAACGAGAACATCAACGAACCGTTACGCGGAGGAAAATCGACCATTACCGGATGCGACGTGAAAAGCTGCGTGGACCGCGCGAGGTGTCTCTTGTTTCTATGAGATTCTCTTGTTCGGTCGAGGGAGGGAGGAGGGTGAAAACACACGCACGATGGAGGAGGGAATGGTCAAAGCGAAAGGTTGCGCCGGGAGCGAATGGACGATCCCCCCTTCCATCGCACCAAATAGAGAGAATGCTCGGATGTTTGGCGACACCTAATTATTTCACGTTGTTGCTGTTTGTACGGGAGTGGGTTCTCGCCAATATCACTCGCGTACACCGAACGTTTGCACAGACTGGCCGCACGTTAACAACATACAGGATCGTACGGTAGCTGTGGACGTTTCTCGCGACGGTCATAAAGCCAAACGAGTAAGGTCGACGTAGGACAAAGTCTTACAATTTTTGAAACGAACGGTTTGACGATGAATATTTTCTTAATAGTACGAGAGCCCGCGACTTAAATTTTGACATAGCATTACGGCCAAAACCATATAAAGTCGATAGCTGGGATTAGCCCGAACCAAAAAATAATAATATCAGAAATTTTCTGCGTAGCGTTTGACCTGACTGCATTTTCGAAAATGTCAAAAAATCTTGCCGACCTGAATCCTAGTTATGCGTCTGATTTTCGAAATATAGTTGAATGATAGATCTTAAACACCGAAAAAATGTTTTTCAGACGCCAGTAGTGTAGCGCGTAGCAAGGAGACAATTTTCAAAAATTAAAAATGAGACAAAAAAAAAGAACTTATAGCAGCCTGTCTGAAAACCTTTTTTACAAGTTAATTTGGATTTTTTCGATGCGACAAAATCAGTTTCCAGAAGAAAATGTGAGCAGCTTGTGTTTTGAGAGCGTTTTAAAAATGTTAAAAATTTTTACCGATCGGTAACATGGCAATCTGTCTTGAAATTAGTCGACATGATGAAATGAGTTATCCAGACGTGTTGGCCAGATGCTACGCGCAAAACGTCTGAAAACAATTCTTTTTTGTAATAAAATGACAAAATCTATGTACATTTTCAATATCAGACGCATTGTGATAATATCGACTGCATTTTTGTTTTTTGACCGTTAATACCCGACTAGTTGGGTTCGGAATCATCTAATCTAACGATTTTATACGGTTTTGGCCGTAAAACGATCTTGCATGGTTTTGGTCGTGGGCTCTCGTACTACAACGTTGATTGGAATAAAACGAATCATTGAATTCGTTTGAATTATGGAGTTTTGAAAAATCGAAATCTTTGGAAATCATACAAGTTGTCAAATAGTTGTTGCGTAATTAATAATTGAGCGTTTTAAACGAAAATACTAATCGACCGCATGGTGGATGCAGGGTTGTTTCAAGACTCTAGCGATCGTGCGGGTCAAGCAGCATTTCACGCGGTCACTAGTTGGATGGGTGACCGCTCGAATTGGGCAACACGTTGTTTTTTTAATTTCTGATGTTTTTCTTGCGACAATATCATCAAACATTGTTGGAATTGCTTGTATTCAATTATGAATTCAAAAAGAAAAATGGAAATAAAAAAACATCTGAATTACAAAAATTTCCTAATATAATCGAAACGTGGAGGTCCGATCTCGAATGTTGTTGTCAAGGTGTCCTCATCAACCTTCAGGGTTAACACACGCCTGCGTGAGTTTCTCGTACGTTTGGCGAAATAAGCGAAGGAGAGAGAGGATCCGTCTTTCGACATCGTAAGAATGTCATCGAGGGTCCCGTCACTACTTCGTCCCTGTTCTCTCGACGATTCAATGGCCGAAACGATTGCGCCCCAAGAGCCATTCCGAGGGTGACACAATGGCATTTGGTGGTCCTCGAATGTGTGGTATATATACTATACACGGGTAATACCCAAAGTCCGGGAGGGAAGGGGGCACTCTTCGCACAAAACATCTGGAATTTTTCGAGTATCGTCGCCAAAGGGGGGACGATATAGAATCTCGAAAATTCGAGTCTCTCCACCCTCTCCCCAACAAACTTTTCACTTCCTTTCGAATCCCCTCGACCACTTCCGGCTCGATGCTCTCGTCGTTTACATGCTCACTGACTAAACGGTAATCGTGAAAATTACTCTCGCCTCGTTGCTCGTCTGCCCTGTATAATATCAAATTAAAAAAAAATCGACGTATTTTAACAAAAACAAAATAAAGACAAATACTACACTAAATTATTTAAACAAAATGTTACAACTAATCACGTGCTTCGTATTTCCCGAAAGGCGTTAACAAGACGATAAACTAAAACAGCAAGGGTACGAGGGTAACAGCGACAGTCAAGATCCTAAGGGTTGCTCGAACTAACCCTTATTGTATACACACTCAGTTTGAAATCATTGCTTATAGCCCCTGCGACTAGCGCGGTTTAATTCTCGTATTGTGGTTCGAGGCACGCGTATATGTAGTCATTCCATTGAGTTTCATTAATTTCCTCCTATTCTTTCGATTCTTCATCTACCTATATATATATATATAACGGTACATGTATATATATATATATATACATGTACCGTTTTGTCCATACAATCAGCGTTTATCACATATACATTAATATTTCGTCACGCCGTGAGTTGAAATTTACTGCGTTCGTGTGTTGCACACGCGAAACAACCCTTCCATCCCTCCGTGCACCCTCTTCGACCCTTGATTGTCGAGAACCTCCCTCTCTCTCTCTCTCTCTCACTCTCACTCACTTTCTCTCGCTGGGATGCAACCCTTTGAGCGCCGAAAATTCGTATAGCCTTATCGCCAGGTTCGCACACACAGGGTGTGGCACGTATATATAGTCAGGGAGTAGAGAGGATCGACTAAAATCAGAAGCAACGGAGTGTGTAGCCAATGACGGACCACGTTGTGTTTCCTGTCCGCATAGTGCCATCGTCTCGTACCCCTCTTGACGATGAATGCAACCTCGGATAATCTGACGCCACCGTGCTTCTCTCATACACCGTTCGACTGTATATACGTCCGGACGATATACAAAGCTCGCACGAGACAATCCAGAAGGGATTACGATTTATAGTATCGGCTGAAACACACGTTCTTGCACACAAATACAGGCACACAGACACACGGGCTTAGAGATATGCGTCTACGAAATTTTGCGACTATCGATGTCTCTATACGCGTTGTGCCACTCTCTCTTTGTTCGAAACGATTTGTTTTATCTTTTGTTAAAAAACGAAAGAAAAATCTGATTTGTAAACGAGCTGGAAGTATAATAAATTCGAGGTAGAGAGACGATGATAAATTTAACGAATGTCCGGAGAGAACGAAGCGTAGATAATAAACAAGATAAAATATTATCATACGAATGTAAACGATGTTGTTGTATCTTCGGGTTAAACATTGTCGATCGTTGAACGTAGAAGTAAGCCGGATCGGCTTTGTTTTACTGAAAGGAAGTATGAAAATAGGGAAAATGCGATGGTTCGTTGGAATTTTAGTTCGTTAAACGTCAAAATAAGACGATGATGATGGACCTTGCTCGTACACGGTGATGAAATCGAAGAGACGAAATAATAGATGAAGTTGTCCGATTATTCTTTTTTATTTTTTGTTTATCGATGCTTTTTTTTACTGTTTCTCCTGGGGATGGTACTCGCAATCCTCTCTGCATATCGCGTTCTATCTGAGTACCGATAAAAAACAAAACAAAAACACACATACATACAACCCTACGTACGACCTATCGTTTCGTTGAGTTCTGGCTGGACGAATTCGAGTGGCTTGTAACGGTCGACTCGCAGGAAGTGATAGACGATCGGTAATACCGATTATTCTTTTCGATCGATTTTACAGCACGAAGGAAAGCATCCTGATGCCGACCTGTATATATATATGTATATATCGAGCATCTATATACAAAAGAGTGTTCTAAAATGCACTCTAAAATGGTAGACAGGAGGGTGGTAGACACGTGGAGGTTACACGGGGCAATCGTTTAACGATACAGGTCGGCATCAGGATGCTTTCCTTCGTGCTGTAAACTCGATCGAAAAGAATAATCGGTATTATCGGTATATATATATATATTATAATAAAATATAATATAATATAATATAATATAATATAATATAATATAATATAATATAATATAATATAATATAATATAATATAATATAATATAAAATAATAATATAATATAATATAATATAATGTAATATAATAATATAATATAATATAATATAATATAATATAATATAATATAATATAATATAATATAATATAATATATTATAATATATTATAATATGAAAATATAATATAATGTAATATAATATAATATAATATAATATAATATAATATAATATAATATAATATAATGTAATGTAATGTAATATAATATAATGTAATGTAATATAATATAATATAATATAATATAATATAATATAATATAATATAATATAATATAATATAATATAATATAATATAATATAATATAATATAATATAATATAATATAATATAATATAATATAATATAATATAATATAATATAATATAATATAATATAATATAATATAATATAATATAATATAATATAATATAATATAATATAATATAATATAATATAATATAATATAATATAATATAATATAATATAATATAATATAATATAATATAATATAATATAATATAATATAATATAATATAATATAATATAATATAATATAATATAATATAATATAATATAATATAATATAATATAATATAATATAATATAATATAATATAATATAATATAATATAATATAATATAATATAATATAATATAATATAATATAATATAATATAATATAATATAATATAATATAATATAATATAATATAATATAATATAATATAATATAATATAATATAATATAATATAATATAATATAATATAATATAATATAATATAATATAATATGATATAATATATATAATATGATATAATATATATATAATATATATATATGTTGATTGAAAATTATATATATATATATCGATTGTGGGTTTATAATAGACATATAGTTGAAGTAGTTACGTTGCATATGGGCTTCTGGCCTCACTGTACAATCGGAGGGGATTCGAAAGCGGGATGCGAGGAAGTACGGAGAGTGCCGATTTGCCAGCGAGCAAAGGGCTCAACTTACGGTGGGGTAGTTCGGGAGACTACGTCCCTATGCACAGTAGGGCTTGTACATCTACATGCCAGTGGCTATGTGTATGTGTTATATGTATATACCACACGTACACACTAGTACTTTGTAGCAACACCGGCGGCCATGTCGTTTTCCCAATTAAACAAATGCCGGGCTCGCTGGTACGCCATAGAGGCGAAAGGGCCATGGCGTGGCCAACCTTGGAAACCCCTCACTTTCGCTTTCGCATCGTGGCAAGGTCCCGAGTGCCGGATAGGCAGAGGGGAACCGCGAGCTAAAAGTGAGAACGGGGGTGTGGAGTGAGAGAGACAGATACGGGAATGGGATTTAAGAGGGGAGGGAGCAGGGTTTGTGGGAGTGAGAGGGATGGAGAGGCAGACACGTGTCGATGGGTGTGTACACACAGAATTCAGCGCATTCGCATCGGTTCAGTTTCATCCCTTCGTTATCTTTTATCCTCTCTCTCTCTCTCTCTCTCTCTCCCTATCTCTCGATCCCTCGAATCGCGCTGCTATTAGCATCGCCAGCGTTTAAATTACATGTTCGAAAATTTACGAAAGGCTGATGCGCCTCTCGGCCCAGTGGTCGCATACAAAGAGCATCTCGATGCTGCAACCCTGCACCAGTAACTTTGTGTACACGTACCAGGAATGGCGAATAAGAGTTCGCTCTTCTCTCATGCCCCCTCTCTCTCTCTCTCTCTATCTCTTCCACTCTCCACCTCGCTTCGAAACCTCGAACCTTTCAACTTACCTCGCATATTATTACGCACATTATGATTATTAATTAATTACAAGAAGAGCTTCGACCAGCGAATCGAGATTAAAGTGCTGAGAACATTCGGCTCGCGAAGAGTCAGCCGGAAGAGCTGAACCCTTAGGCTGAAAGGGGGTCGGGGAGCTTTTCGTACGCGAAATTACAAAATTTTCGTATTATCGGGATAAAATCGTATCTTTCGTACACCACGAGTATTTTCACATCGTCGAAGGTTTTCTCCGAGTTATATTAATACATTAAGCAATCAAATATTGATGGCCCTTTCAACCCCTCGTGGCTGCCCATACAGGCACGCACACTCCCTTTGGCAAATCTTGTTTGACTTGCTGGTCGCGTGATTGGCATACCTGGACGTCCAACCCTCGGTCCATCGTTCGGTCGAGCATCTTGCGGATTCGCCATTGCGAGCGAAAGTCCAGACGACGCGTCAGCATCCTCGAGACACGATCGAGTCAGCTGTGGAAATCGGTTTTTGGTAAATGTCGACGATTCTAACACGGATGAAAGGAGACTTGTCTCGTGCTCGCTGATCGATAGATAACGAAAACTTCGTTTCAAGACGTTAATATGTTTTGAACGACGTGTAATACAATAAAGATAAAGCGTTAGACAATATTGATAATTGATACTGTTAGAATTTCCGAATTAATATTCGCGTCTCTGTATTGTAATTACGCGTCGACTAATAAACTATGTTATTATTTTGTTTCGCGTTTTTTTGTTGTTATTCCTCGAATTATTAATTACGACGTGCTCGATCGAGTGAAAAATCAATGATCGATGTGTCGACCGAAGAAAATATGTTTGACACATTAGTGGAGAAACAAGACAGCGAGAATGGTAAAAAATGTTGATATCAAGTTTTCCAGCTATTGCTGAACAATTTAAACATGTTTTTTTTTTTAATTTTTATTTATCCTCGTATATTTTGTTTGCGGTTGATATACTTTATTCACTTCGATAATTACACTCGCGACACCGCGGAAAATTGATGGTTTGCATTTTCAAAAATGTCTTGAGAATATTGTTTGAATAATTGAACGTACGAACAAGTGTTCAAACATTTTGTTAATGATGCCACTTATTGAAGTAGTGTCAAACAGTGGTATAAAAGACGATGGTACCGACACAATAGAATTGAATTGGTTTGAACAATCGAATCAAGCATGTCTCGTGTCATAATCGTTGCTGTCATCATCGCAGTTATGGCAGGCGTCTGCAATGCGAAACGTAAGATCTCGAAATTTCCAAAAGTTTATTGTACGGATTGAACGAATTTAGACTAACGGATGCAATTTTCATTAAGGTTATTGCACCCCCGAAGACTGTGGCTTGACCAAACGCGACTGCCATTATATACCGTATAAGGAATGGGACGAGTTCACGGCTCATTGTGAGATCAAATGCGGCGATGAACCAGATAAACCCTGCGTGAGAGTAAGTTAAAGCCACGAAAACTTTGTTTTCCATTGTCGTATTTCGCGATTATTTGTTTTTTATAATTAATTTCTCCCATTTTATCGACTTTTAATTGTTAAATTGTCAAAAAGTTAAAAGTCGATAAGCTGTTATATTTTTCAAAGTTTCTCTCATCGGGGAATATCTATTTTTTCGTTTTTTTTAAAGATGTTCCGGAGCGGTTGCGTTTGTAAACCCGGGCTGCGTAAAACGGAAGACGGCGACTGCGTGAAGCCAAGAGATTGCCCCGACAAAGTTAATAACTTTTTTCCGTATCATTTAAAGTCAGTAAACATGACGGAGTCGTAATCTCGAATTGTGTATTATAATTGACGCTACATTTTTTTTCCAATAAATATTGTTGAAATTGCTGTCGACTCGCTGTAATATTTTGGTTCTTCAATGTTTCCTTTATTACTTCCCTAGGATAATTAATTCGTACATTTTCGATTATTAATTATCGCGATTACTAAATATTACTGACGAGACATTCGATAATTAGTCGATAGTCGAAAATGTGAATACTAAATTCGCGAGTGATGACATATCGCGCTCGGTCGGTAAAGAAGAGAGTAGCCTTACTTTCGAGTAGACCGATCTGGAGTGATTTTTTTAGGTCGTCCGAGGATAAGAGGTCGAAGGGTACGCGGATTTTGCGGTTTCCCTACGAAAGACCTTCGTGAGGAGAGTCTCGCGTGGTTGCTCGATGGTAGGGAGCACTAACGAGCCCAACCATCTCCAGCCATCGTATTAAAAGTCGATCTCGCGTCTTTCGTCGTATCATCGCGGCGTCGTTTCGTTGATTCTGGCAACCCCTGCAAGCTTCCACCTCGCTCGACTATTTTCCGCTGGTCCCTACAACTTCGATGAATTCCCCTTCACTGGCACTCTCGATTATCTTCCAGTTTTCTTTCTCTCTGCGGACAATCCCATCGACTTAACGCTTCTTTGTCCATTTTGAGGTTCGTTCGATTTCTTCGAGCTTTTCGTTGCGTCATCGATCTCCCTACGGGCCAGGCTCGTGTTCCCTTTGTGTTACCGAAGGATCGTTAAATGGGAACGTTGGAGGCCGTGGTTCATCTTGATACAACGAGCAGGTCAGTGGGCCACGGATGCGTTTCTTTCCACCAGTGTGCGTTCTCTACATGACACAAAGAAAACGTAAAGTGACCACCGAACGAGTTCCATCTCTTCCCATTCTTGGCACGTGTCGCGACCGAAGGACGTTAACAAGCTTCCCTTACGTAGGGATGGAAAGTAGCAGCAGGCAAGAAGGGAATAAAAATAGGTTGTCAAACTGGAAACGTGGTGCTGGCTCAAGGATGGAATCTCAAGTGCGATTGCTATTGGATGACCGATCTCTCATCTCACCAATCAAATTCTCACCCGTTGTCACGTGGTCCGTCCCCGGCGACGGTGGCGGCCTCCACAGTTAGATCCCTGCATTATCGACGTTGCGCATTTGTCAACTGTGATGGAGGCAAGGGGGGGGGGGGGGGAAGAAATTGGACAGAAAGCAAGAAAGGAGGAAAAAAGGGAATAAAGTGATCAGGAAGCCGAAAAGAAGTTGGAATGGAATCGACGAGAAAATAGAAGTGTGGTGCGAGTGGTCTTGAGTTTCACGAGTAATTGAGTACCTAACGTAGTTCCTTCTCTCTCCGTTTCTCTTCCTTACTCACCCTGTAGTCATCGAGAATTCATTCGATTGGTGCCCTTGATTTTTGATTCACTTTTCGCTGCTGATTTTCCTACGATGGCCGGAAGTCCCGTCTCCGGAGAATCTCGAACCACGCGTCGTAGACTTCGAGTCGAATCTCGGATCCGACGAAGGAACATAGAGGGACGAGGGACGTTAACGATGCGTTGTTAGTTATTCGGTCCCGTCGGAATTCGACAGCCAATCAAGTTCAAACTCGGCTTTCGTCCGTAGGCTTTATTTCCGTAGATACCTACGGTATCGCTGGCCTATCTACGAGATCTGTGGTCAGTCGATTCTCCTGGGTGTAATTCTTCGAGGATAAACGGAAAAGTTTCGGGCAATTTGGGACGTTTGGGGGCAGTTGGAATTGGAAGTGACGAGAAAGACTCGTAGAGCTGACGGGGTTGGGTCGATCAAGGGCGAAGCCAAGAGGAAAGAGACAAATGTTCCTGCCAAGTGTTCGATAAAAGAGCGTACCTTCTTCGGGTGAGAAGAATTCGATTCGTTCGAAAAATCATGGGAATAAAAAGGCAGGCATGGGGAACGACTCGTGCGCGAAAATATTTTCGTGACTTTGATTTTAGATCGAACGTAGACGGTACGTATTCGTAAGAGCGACCAGAGGGAAAACGTTAGACTGATTCGCTTCTGCAATTTTGTCGAAGGGCACAAATGGCATTTAGGCTAAAAGCAAACTCGGGTACGGCAAACGGCCGGACAAATTGATCGACCGCCTTGCTCAAGAGGAAGCTCGTCGCGGGTGAAACGTCTCCTTCCCTCGCGACGAATCTCTCGGATTCCTTTGTTCTCTCGATGTCGCTATATGGTTTCATAGCATGGCAAAGTCGCTGAGTATACGACAGTCATGCTCTTAAAAAATCTAGCGCGATACTTTGACTTGCATAAGCATAACATCAAAAAAATCAACATAATTACGTTACGAGCTCTCGTTACTTTCATGGAATGTTATTTCTTGAAAGTAACGGAGAGAAATATTGTCTATGAATACGTATTTATGTTTGATCGATCGGGTGCGATAACGATTTGATTACATCGCTGGTTATCGCATTCTATTATCATCGAAAATATAGAAAAAATATTAATTAACTCGCTAGCACAATTGCGAATGGAAAATAACGACCACCGAGTTATGATATATTATAAATTCGTATTATTTTTGTCGATGTAATCCATTCTCTCAGTTCGAAAAACATGTTTTCGAGATAATCGCGTTTAAAGTTTTAAAAGTACTGTGCGTTGGGAGGAAGTACGTTGCGGGAAAATTTAAAATTCAACCCTATAGCATTTTCTTTCGCTGTATCACTAATTGTATATTATTTTTATGACCCTAAACCACTTTATTAACGCAAATTACACTAGTTTCATTCTTCGTGATCGAATCTAACTCACCGAAATCGCGAACTAAATTCGTTTCCTCGCGATGAATCTTCGGGTTGCCTTCGGTTTAAGCTGTCACTATGATTCGTTGCGTAGTAAAGTTCCTCGTTCAACGACAGCTGCGTATTTAAAAACTTTCCGGGATGTTTTTGTTATTGCGATCGTGTAACATCGAAATCAATACAATGAATCATTTCGTATCATATGGGCCAACTTGATAGTTTTGGTAAAATTCAAATTCCGAATCAATATAAGAAAGATATATCGACAAATGATTATTCGTATATGCTACTATGATTCATTCTTCATTCGATCCAATGGGCACACGTGGAGATCCGATAGTGTTATGAACTATTTTCGGGTCTCATGTCGTTCCAGTTATCCTTGATCTCTATGTTTCATTGTGAATATTATATTTACGATTGTACAGTCAGTTGTACAAACATGCTATTTCTTAATTATCTATTGACACATCTCCCAAAGTTGTGTATCGCGATTAAACCACCGCTCGGTAGTAGTATAAAAGGGAATCGATTTTGGGCACTTACAATATATTCGTACCAACATTCGAACCAAGATGTCTCGTACCATAATCTTCGCTCTTTTCGTTGTTGTCGCGGTTGCTGCCTGCAGTGCACGTAAGTCTTGAAATTCCTTGGGCAATTCTCGATACAAACTGTTCGAATATCTGCTAATGGCTACGATTTACGTTAAAAACTAGTACCCGAAGGGCATCGACAACCGACAGAACAAGACAGATGCAAGACAATTCCACGCAAGAGATGGGTGGTCACCATCGATTGTGAAAGGAAACTATGCGGTGATAAGGGGATACTGGACCAAGTCTGCCCGCTGGTAAGGAAAAGACAACAAATATTATTTTGAATTGTATAAAAATGATAATTTTTGTGAAAAAATCTGGAACCGTGCATATCGAGTTTGTTATCCAGGAGAAATATGATTTCGTTGTCACATTTTTTGTCGACATGTACATTTCTCTTTGTGTTTTTAGTTGTATAACCCCGGTTGCGTTTGTCAGAAAGGGTATTTTGAAACGGCCAATGGTGACTGCGTGTTGGAACGAGAGTGCCCACAGTAATGAAAACCGACAAATCTTCATGGATATTTAATGATTAATTATTATATCTATTTGTCTTATCTACTGTACTTAATCCAACTGTTGTGAAAATAAATATTGTTTAAATTAAAATAATACTCCGGTCTATTGGTCGGAATTAAAATTGAGGAATTTGATCGTAGTAAATTCCGATAAAATGATTAATTTTATTAAAAAATTTGTTTCCCTGCTGGAACGAGAAAACGAATTTACATCTATCTCCGATCTAAATTTGGCTATCAAAATTTCTGGGCCAATATCGAATCGCCGCTCGTTTCGATAGGACGGTAAGCCAAATGATTTAATAACTTTGCGTAGCTAATTATTAAGAAACAAGCCACTTGGGCGAATAGCTTTTCTAACCAAAGCGTTCGTGGATCGCCGATTGGAATTATAATCGCGCCTCGCCTAAGACGACCCGGCAATCGTGGCTGCCATGCGGCACGCCGTCGTTTCATCTCGTCGCGACGCTTCGTATCGACGAAAAACCTTCATAAAACTTCGGAAATAATCTTCATAAAAAATAGGTCAGAGCTTAGCTCAAAATTTATCCAACTAATTTCCTTATTGGACATGATTGATCAATCAAAAAAAAAAAAACAAGATGAAGAATCCTCGCTCCACGTGACACTCCATCCTTCAGGAAATCAATAAACTCAACGACTCTCGACCCGGAAACATTAAGATCGAGAAATAGTCGTTAGCAATAAATTCATTCGTAACGATAGAAACGCTGATTTATCAGCCCGCAATATTTCATACGCGAAATCGTCCAATTCCACATTTTTGTCACTTCCCAATTTGTTTCATCCCGGAATGAAAATTCGATCGTTTCGTTCGTTATTAATCTCTCGCCTTTTCCAACAGCTTTCAGACGTTGGCGAAATTCATTTGGCACGATCGAGCCAGTCGGGCGAACGTTTTCTCACTCGTTTCCCGGGACATTAATCTGTCGCGTCGATTAATCGGTCGATCGACGATCGTTATCGGGCGAATCGTACATCGCGAAAAACGTATAGGCACGATCGAGCCAGCTTTACACCTGCATATATACAATAATAATACATCGACTCGTGATATACGCTCGTTGCACGATGAATCAAAGCAAGAGGGAATTCTCGCACCTGACATTTAATTCCCCAGCATTATTTCGCGTTGGTCGCGAACGATGCAGTCAAATAAATCGAACGAGAACTCCGCGACGTCCACGTTTTTTAATCTGCAAATAGACAAAAAGTCATAAAAAAGGAAAAATAAAAAGTTCCATGGACTCACTCGTGCGTGAGATACGAGCGAGATAAACTTTTTATCACCGAAAATCTCACTCTAGTCGTGGGGTAAACATTCGAGTTGTGCCTAGATCGAGTCTCCTTTGGGAATATTTGTATTTAAATGTTAAAAATTAAGTCCTCGAGTCGCGAGTCGAGGGACCGGAAGAGAAAGGCCTCACCCGGCTTTGAGAATAATCGCGCTCGCATTGTGTCTCTTATTCCACTTGTAGTATCTATAATCGTACTCAGAAATCGGGCGACACCCTCGAACGTATCTGCGATCTTCGTGCTATATCAAACTCGTGACGACCGGCAGTCACGATTGATTATCCCGGACGCATCGTATATTTCTTTATCTCTCTCTCTCTCCCTCTTTCATTCTCTGTAACGCGAGGCTGGTGTAGGGGATTAGAATATACGTCTTGGTGAAAAAGTCACGATTCTTGGGACACTGAGAGGGATAGGGATAGAGCGAGAGAGAGGGGGGAGCGTGTCACATGCTCGCACACGTGGGAAATGCAACGAGCAAATCTCGTTAAACTCGATTTTTCACACTAAAAACAATTATAACAAGAAACAAAAATATTGCGCGATCAAACTCAAGATAATTAGAGCCTACCTAATTATCGCAATATTTTCTTTTTGCTACAATTGTTTCTTAGTGTGAAAAATGGAATTTAACGAGATTTGCGCGATATTTTTTTTCTTGTTGTGATTATTTGTTTTTATACATTTCCAAAAAATTCACGAATCTGTAGATTTTGCGTCACGAATCAAAATTATGCAAGACAAGATATGGGTGGGAACCGCCGAATGTGGAAGGAAACTATGCGGTAGTGACCCGAGTGAGTGGAATAACTGCCCGCTGGTAAGGAAAAGACAACAAATATTATTTTGAATTGTATAAAAATGATAATTTTTGTGAAAAAATCTGGACGCGTGCATATCAAGTTTGTTATCCAGGAGAAATATGATCTCGTTGTCACGTTTTTTGTCGACATGTACATTTCTCTTTGTGTTTTTAGATATATAGCCCCGGTTGCGTTTGTAAGAAAGACTATTTTCAATCGACCAATGGTGACTGCGTGTTGGAAAAAGATTGTTCACAGTAATGAAAACCGACAAATCTTCATGAATATTTAATGATTACATTTTTCACACTGAAAAACAATTATAACAAGAAACAAAAATATTGCGCGATCAAACTCAAGATAATTAGTGCCTACCTAATTATCGCAATATTTTCTTTTTGCTACGATTGTTTTTTTAGCGTAAAAAATGGAATTTAACAAGATTTGCGCGATATTTGTTTTCTTGTTATGACTATTTGTTTTTATACATTTCCAAAAAATTCACGAATTTGTAGATTTTGCGTCACGAATGAAAATTATGCAATCGCACTGTAAACCGAACGTAACGAATAAACAGGAAGAGAAAAATTGGACGACGTTCTCGATTTCACGTAGATCGAATTCTTATCGATCTTTGTGCCATTACGTATTTTCCATAAAACCAAAAGAAGAGAACGCATCCGTCGCTAAGTCATATCGTAACGTCACCTACGACCTTCGTAAAAAAAAAAGCTCGATATAAAATTAACGCGCTTGCGTGCGTCGTTAACGATAAAACCTCGATGCCCGGAGCCGTAAAATCGACTCACGGACGTTCGCGATAAATATCGAAGCTCGATCACGCGACGGTTGCACCCGACGCTCTTTCCTAATTGGAACTTTGTAAGTACACGGATGGAGAGAGGAGCTCGCACGCGTTTCGACACTCACGAAACGAGAATAAGACTCCCCGCTGTCCTAAATCCGAATCACGGGGGTCTCTCACGCCTCGTCCCTCCTATAAAAACAAAATCCTGTTCAGTTTTGGGAATGACGGGTAGAGGGGTAAAAGCGTGGCGGGGAGTAGTAAAGTGGCGAGGGGAGGGGGGAGGGGGGAGTTTTAGTACTGAAAGCTACCACCCTGGTCGTTACTCTCGTTACCGGGGAGTCGAAACGTGCTCCTGGCCATAAAATCGTTCGCGGGGTAACTTCGAACCCAGATTCTCGTAGCTTCGGTGCTTCGAAAACTGATAGAGGTTTTATATATCTATATATATGTATATAACATTTGTCAGTTTTTTCGTCGCCTATAAGTACAAAGTTTTTTCGTGAATACGAAGCATCGCGTGTCTTCGATCAGACGAGTTGGAACGACGGTGCGCCGCACGGCAGCCGCGATTGCCTGGTTGTCTTCCGTGAGGCGCGATTATAATTTCGATCGGTAATCGACGAAGACGTACGTTCGCAGAGGTATTCGTTCGAGCAACTTGTTTCGAAATGATTAGTCCGGCAAATTTATTAAATCATTTATTTTGTGAGAGAAAGACGGAGAGATTGATTGATTGATTGATTGATTGATTGATTGATTGATTGATTGATATATTTAATTATGCTCTAGTTAGCTATGCGGCAAATACAGACATCTCATAAGTTCATAAACCTTACAAATATATAAATTTGGAAATTTACAATTTGTGCGAGTTTAACAAATTTATAAAAATTGACAAGATACAATAACATATAACAACGTAATAATGGGAATGTAGAGAGCTTTCTCTCCTAAAAGAGAGAGGGAGAGACCGTCGAAATTTTGATGATAACGAACGAAAACAATATTGAACCCGACCCTGTTAAATTACGTTATATCTCAAATCACTGAAAATACGCCCATCTTGTATACCCGATAATCATTAACAAAAATGGATATATGCACCGTATTGTGAGTAATATTGTCCGACCGTCTGAAACAATGAAATAAAAAAAAAACGATAACATATAAGCAATAGAAATTGACGAATGTAAAAAAGAGACATTGACACGAAGCGTTATCGCACGTGGTACGTTGTTCCCGAAGCGTTTAATGCGCGATAGCGGCGCATATGATTGCGTGATTCTCGAAGGCCTCCGGCTCGCTGCAAGTCGTGCAAGCGACACGATGTATATTTATACACGACGTTCGTTCGAGGGAACTAAGTACCCGTAGTGGGGAGGATACGCGAGATTCTAGTGCCAATGCTCTTTCGCCTTGAGCTAGTTGGCGGTCGCGTCGGACGTTGCCATCGAACGTCGAGTGAGAGTCATACATCTACACGCATCGTCGTCTCTTGTCTTTACCGTCGTCGTTCGACTCGGTAACAGTATCGAGGAGCAACGATTCCCTCTCCATCAGTCAATAACGCTTGGCGCATGCGCACGATACTATATCTATGTACTCTCTAGCTCACCGTAAATTAGATCGGTGAGTTCGAACGTTATCTCTACACGCGGGATACGCAACGTTGCGTGAACGGAGATGGATAAACGTATCGGCATTGATGCGATTAACTAACGCAGTTACGATAAATAAGCGTTTTAAGCCCACACGCGTATTGGAAAATCTTGCATAAGTTGTGTGGAAGCAGCGTTGAACGTGCCGCGCTTCCATCTCTCTCCGTAGTCGTACCCCCACCAGCGACTCCGCGCACGCGCGCCACGCGTCTGTGCTGCGCGGGCCAGCCCCTCTCCGACTAACGTCACTCCCACCACGGACCCCGCGCATGCGCAATACGCATTCGCGCTACGTAAGCGTCGTGCGCATGCGCGGAACGCAGTAATCTCTACAGTAACACACCTCATTTTCTCTGCATTCACGACGTTCGTACGGAATTGCACGTATACGATTTATTCTTTTGGCAGTGAACGTGAACGGGATAATTTGGTTTCAGCATTCGAAGGATACTTTTATAAACGTATAATCGATCTTAGATCATCGATCATGCGAAATAGAACACTGACTCCTTCTGGTCTTGCGCAATAACTTCGATTTGCGATCGTCTCGCGTTTACTTTCACCTAGCAAATCGCTGTCCCTCGTATATCGTTCATTTATTTTTTATTTTTTCGTTTTCCTCGATGAGTTATCGGATTTAATTCAAGCGTTATGCTCGGATATAGTTGATTCCTCGAAAGCTCGTTTCATTGAGGATCGAGGCGAGTGAAATACGCGTATTCGAGACGAGAGTACGAAACGACACGACACGACGAGGTCGCGAGAGGACAAAAGATATTGCTAAAGCGCATCACGATGCGACAGCATACAAATACTTTATCCCAGACGGGATGCTCAATGCGTTGAATAATTTACAATAGGAATGGAGAGAGAGAGATAGAGAATAGTTGCACGCTCTCGCGATGTAGCACTTGGAGTTATTCAATACCATTGAAATGTGAATATAGGCACGAGAGTGACAGTAGCCCGAGGATAATGCCGCAGAATCGCGAGTCCCGATGTCACGAAGAGGCCAGTGTTGCTGAAAATGCATTAACGTTCGATCGACGAACGAACTTTGTCACATTCCTGTTTCAAAAAGTCGTGCAAAACAAAATCAAAACTTTTTCTTCCTCGAATTGTAATTTTATTAAAAAAGTATTAACGAAAGTTTTTATCGCGTATCAAAGGCTCGTGATTATTGAGAAAAATTTTTGAAAATGGTTTTAACAAATTTTTGTATGTTTTAGGATAGAAGGTATGTGCAATGGTACGATGCGTTGGACAAGTTCGATCCAACGTGACATTTTCACGGACGCTGAAATACCTTTCACCGTGGCAATATGAGAGACCGTAGAGATATTCTTCGCTACTCGAAAAAGGCACGGAGTGCCATGCAATCGTACGATGTGATACTTTGGCGAACAATCTTGCCATTTAATTTAGCCAGCGCAGCGTTATCCGCGCTACTCGACTAGTTTCCTATATATATATGGGACAGCTGAATCGAGAAAAATTTCTTGCTCCTTTACGACCACCGTAGTACGAGCTCGGGGCTCGTAAACGTTTATACCGTCAGGGTACGGTGCCGAATGATTGTCTACGACGATGGCTAGATACGTACCAGACTAGTCGCACTTGCACAATCATTCGCGAATCTGACATGGTTGCAGCTCCCCCTCTCTCTCTTTTTCTTTCTTTCCATATAACGAGGACGATGGTCAGCAATCCTGAGATTACAAGTCACATATGAGGCATTTCGCATGAAGTCATCCAGCCTAAAACATAAAAGTTTTTTAATCGTCTTGAAATTTTTATGGTCGATAGTACTATTGATAGTGAAGCTTCAGCAAAAATTTTAAGGCTCTAGCTCAAATAGTTGCCTATCAATAGGGGCTCAAATTTGTACCATATTGGCCGTCGTGGCAACATTCCCAGGTTTGTATCTTCCCGACAAATATAGCGATTTTAAAAAGTCAGGAGTGATTTTTAAAGCATTTTCTGCGTACTTTAAGAATATATTTTTTATTTTTAATAAAATTAATAAGTTCATAACAATTTTTTAAGGTTAATGATAAAAATGACTTTTTCTCAAAGATCGACATCTTCGATTTTTATAAAAAAAATTTATAAAATAGTAGGGTTCTTTCTGAACAAAAAAGTATATAATGTCCAAGATGGGCCGGACCTTAGTTTCGGGGATACAGTAGGATTTACCAGCGAGCGGGAGCTTCGCGTAGTGTCGCGCGGCGACCGTCCAGGCTACGTTCGGGCTTGAGTTCGAATGTAGCCGAGAAATATTCCAATTAAAAAAATTCAGGACTGATTTTTAAAGCATTTTCTGCGTACTTTAAGAATATATTTTTTATTTTTAATAAAATTAATAAGTTCATAACAATTTTTTAAGGTTAATGTTAAAAATGACTTTTTCTCAAAGATCGACATCTTCGATTTTTATAAAAAAAATGTATGAAATAGTAGGGTTCTTTCTGAATAAAAAAGTATGTAATGTCCAAGATGGGCCGGACCTTAGTTTTGGAGATACAGTAGGATTTACCAACGAGCGGGCGTTTCACGTAGTGCTCACGTAGAGCTGAAGCCCGAACGTAGCCTGGAGGGTCGCCGCGCGACACTACGCGAAGCGCCCGCTCGCTGGTAAATCCTACTGTATCCCCGAAACTAAGGTCCGGCCCATTTTGGACATTATATACTTTTTTGTTCAGAAAGAACCCTACTATTTTATAAATTTTTTTTATAAAAATCGAAGATGTCGATCTTTGAGAAAAAGTCATTTTTAACATTAACCTTAAAAAATTGTTATGAGCTTATTAATTTTATTAAAAATAAAAAATATATTCTTAAAGTACGCAGAAAATGCTTTAAAAATCAGTCGTGAATTTTTTTAATTGGAATATTTCTCGGCTACATTCGAACTCAAGCCCGAACGTAGCCTGGAGGGTCGCCGCGCGACACTACGCGAAGCACCCGCTCGCTGGTAAATCCTACTGTATCCCCGAAACTAAGGTCCGGCCCATCTTGGACATTATATACTTTTTTGTTCAGAAAGAACCCTACTATTTTATAATTTTTTTTTATAAAAATCGAAGATGTCGATCTTTGAAAAAAAGTCATTTTTATCATTAACCTTAAAAAATTGTTATGAACTTATTAATTTTATTAAAAATAAAAAATATATTCTTAAAGTACGCAGAAAATGCTTTAAAAATCACTCCTGACTTTTTAAAATCGCTATATTTGTCGGGAAGATACAAACCTGGGAATGTTGCCACGACGGCCAATATGGTACAAATTTGAGCCCCTATTGATAGGCAACTATTTGAGCTAGAGCCTTAAAATTTTTGCTGAAGCTTCACTATCAATAGTACTATCGACCATAAAAATTTCAAGACGATTAAAAAACTTTTATGTTTTAGGCTGGATGACTTCATGCGAAATGCCTCATATATAAAACACGACTCAGAGTAAGGTAAGCTCGATATATATATATATAACTTAAATGATAATAATAATATTATAATATAATATAACATAGTATAATATAATATAACATAATATAATATAATATAATATAATATAATATAATATAATATAATATAATATAATATAATATAATATAATATAATATAATATAATATGATATAATATAATATGATATAATATAATATAATATAATATAATATAATATAATATAATATAATATAATATAATATAATATAATATAATATAATATAATATAATATAATATAATATAATATAATATAATATAATATAATATAATATAATATAATATAATATAATATAATATAATATAATATAATATAATATAATATAATATAATATAATATAATAATAATATACTATAATATAATAATAATAATAATAAATAAATGTGTGAAGGACTTAAAATTGGAATTGCGAAAAAAATTGCAATTCCGTGGACACAATGATAAATTGAATTTCGAAAGTTAAACGCAAATGCTTTTCTCATTTTCTCTCTCAATCTCATTCGACGAGATTCTTCAACTCGTGATATTCTTTACACATTGAGTAATTATATATATACGCGATTGGACGACGAGCTGAAAGTTGGCTGGGTCGATGCACACGATGTAAATTATCCGTTGCCACATCGAATTATCTCCGCGATGTACGAGCGTATAACGCATTCGTCGTCATCGTCCGTGACTGCAAACGTGCTTTTTCGTGTATCACGCACACGATTCCGTCCGGTTGTACGATCTGGGTAGTATCCGCTTTCGTGACGAAAGCGAAATTAAACGAACGACCAAGAATAAAAAAAATGAGAGAAAACGCCGAAAATCACGATAAGGATTTTTCTTACACGTAAATCGTGTTCAATTTTTATCCCTCCCTCCCTCCCTCCCCACATCCCTCTTGTTTCAATCTTCTCATTCAACGGTTGTTTTCCAAAAGTACATTTCGTGCGCCCTGTCTCACGTGTCTATGCACGAAACAGACGGAGGAAACTGACGAGGGTGAAAGAGAAAAAAAAAATGTAGGAAGACCCCAATTTGCCAAATATTTCGGCAAGCCGCCCATCCTGGGCCCGGAAATGGCAGCTGTATCGCGTTCTCTCTCTCCCTCTCTCTTTCTCCTTCTCCACCTGAAATACTGCACGGTTGATTGTTATGCAACCGGAGTACCTATACAACGAGGTTACATCAAAATTGCGGTTGTAATTACCGTCGAATCCGGTCGAGGGGTGATAATAAACGAATTTCAAATTTGTTGAAAGATAAATCCGTTTCGAAGTTTGTACTTTGAAAATTGTATACTCGACCACGAGGAGTTAGTCACGTTGGAGGAAAATTAGGGTTTTTCCATTGTCGAAACGTGAAACAAAACGTACGAGGTTGATGAATCAAGGGCTCGATCAAAGTCGTCGTATTCCCAGTGAAATCCGAGTCGAGCATGTCGTGAGAATTGCACGACCGAGGTGAAACAAAATTAAGAGGGATGGAGAGAAAACTGGGGAAAGAGAGAGGAAAAAATGTAAAAATTTAACACAAAACATCTCCCTCGTGAACGCTTTTACGTACCGTCATTCTCGCACGAACGTGTTAAACAGCGGGCGATGTTGGGGTACATCACCCCTAGAAAAATGAGATAGAGAGGAAAAGAGAAAGAGAGACATTTTCACAAATCGTCGCTGGGCATGTACTCATTATAGTGGAAAAGTTTGGATGAAACTACACTAGAATCCTCGATGAACGAGAAACGAAGGGGAAAAAAGGGATTCGAGAGTGGTAGCTCGCGCGGCCCATTTGTGAAGAATCATGAGAGACAGAAGCGTAAAAAACCCAATACAACCATCGGCAATGTAAGAGTTAAGGTCTGTTTTTATTGGAAACCCTGGGACTTAGGATTTTCCAATGTTTCGATGATCGGCCAATGACTGTAGCGGCTAATGACAGTTACCGACTGGCCAATCGTTGTGTCTCTTGCTCCAAGAAGCGCGAATCCCGCGCTGCGTAGAAAGCGCCACGGGAGGTCTCTCGTCACTCCGCTGCCGGTGCGGATGTTACCGAGGCGCGTACAGGGGAAAAATCATCCCCGTGCGTTCTCGTCGTTCATAGCTGAAACGTTAATGCCGAAGTAATGACTGGGGTTGCAACGTTCGAGGGCCCTCGAACGTATTCCAACCCCACCCGTTTGGACCCGGAGTTGCCATAGACAGGGCCGCGAGGGAGAGAAACGCGAGGGTCGTCGCGGTTGTTGGGACTCTCGTGGCGACCTCTTCTTCGTCAGTGACGAGTTTCACGTTCGAAAAAGCCCCCGACGTCAATCATGACCGCCCGCGGGGATTGTAAGAGCGGCGTACGGTGTATGTGAAACGTCCTGTGAACCCCGCCGGGACGCAACAGGAACGAATGCAGAGAGGAGGATCCACGGGCTGGAGAGAGAGAGAAAGAGAGATTGGTGGATGAGGGAAGAAAAAAATCACTGCTCCTCCGTACTCGCCCCCGACAACGGGAAACTTGTCACGTTAACCACTCGTCGACGTATCCAGTCCCATTTCTCGCTCCTCGTCTTTCATTCCGCTTCGTTCCACGGATCTCTCGATCCCGTTCCATTTGCATGCAGATTTTTGCCTTCCTTCTCCCCCCGCTTTTCCTCGTCTCGTCCATTACCCATCGACAAGACGAGGGACAACGAGATGGAGAGTTTCGTTCTATATTTTAGTCCCGAGCGATTCCAGCATCGAACGTGGATGCCTCTCGCAACATTGAAATCTGATAGATTCCGCGATTTGACACATGGACCGCTGCATTTCGCTTGATGGAAGGTACACCAGTCTCATTGATCGTCATCGGTTCCAACTCATTGAAATCGTGGGCGAAACTCTCATTCCCTCACGACGAATTTCCCGATTAGTTTCGTTCCTCGATATTTTCATGGTTCGCTGTCTAAGAAAGCTGCACGCGCTACGAAAGTCACATGCCGAAAAACATTCCACGATATTCTGTTTTGCACAATTGTAATTTCGAAAAAAATACAATGAATCATTTCGTGCGACGTAGGCCAACTTTTCATTTGAATACTTTGATATTTTCGTTATGATAAAATTCAAATTATCTGTCAACAGAATGAAACATATATCGAGGAATGTCAACAGTTAGAGCGACGCTCTGTCACGTTGTTATCCGCGAACATAATTCATTACGACTATCATAGTCGCGATAAAACGAAGAATATACGCAAGTGTCGCGATTAGACGACCAGTTCGGTAGTGATATAAAAAGGGATCGATTTTTGGGCACTTACAATATATTCGTACCAATCGTCGAATCAAGATGTCTCGTTTCATAATCGTCGCTTTTCTCGTCGTGGTCGCGATCGCTGTTTGCAGTGCACGTAAGTCTTAAAATTCCTCGGCCACTTCTTGATACAAATTATTCGAATATTTGCTAATCGCTATGATTTGCGGCGAAAACTAGAAGCGCCAGTGCGTGACAACCCGGCCAAAGAAGAATGTCCCAAGGGCATGTTCCGGGCGATTCATGTGAACCTCATAAGGTTGCGATGCAGCGATCCGGCGGATCCGCTAAAGGTCCCATTGGTGAGAAAAAGTTAACGAATATTCATTTTCGATTGTATAATATAATAATTTTTTTGAAAAAAAAACTGGGAGCACGGATATCATGTTCGTTGTCCACGAGAAATTTCCAATTGAAATAAGATCTCGTCATTTTTTTCGACACGTATATTTCTTGGTGTTTGCAGAGGAGAGGACCACTTTGCGTTTGTTATGATGGCTACTTGGAAACGGATGACGGCAAATGCGTGCGAAAAGACAGGTGTCCTAAGCAATGAAAATTGGAAAATTTCTATGGATATTGAATGATTGATTATTGATAATCATCGTACCCGCCGAATTTCATGCAGCTTCTCTTCTAATAAATATTCTTCAAATTACAATAATATTCTCATCGATACGTATTCTTCTCACTGACAGTTCTCAACGTATAATTGTGTGTGTGTGTGTGTGTGTGTGTGTGTGTGTGTGTGTGTGTGTGTGTGTGTGTGTGTGTGTGTGTGTGTGTGTGTGTGTGTGTGTGTGTGTGTGTGTGTGTGTGTGTGTGTGTGCGCGCGCGCGTGTGTGTGTGTGAGAGAGAGGCAAATTTACAAACTAGTATAATGACTTAAAATAAATTTACAACATCATATAACAACTTACAACTAAATAACAGCGGCAAGACTTACGAGTAACGTACCGAGCTGGACTTGGATCATAACGTCATGGGGGGGGGGGGGGGGGGGGGCAAACAAACAGACAAACAAAGAGAGGTGGATGAGGGAAGAGGAAAAATCATTGTCTCTCCGTACCCACCCCCGACAATGGGGAACTTGTCACGTTAACCATTCGTTGGCGTATCCAGTCCCATTTCTCACTCCTCGCGCTTTATTCCGCCTCGTTCCACGGATCTCTTGATCCCGTTCCATTTGCATGCAGATTTTAACCCCCTTGGTCCTCCCCTCGTCTCATCCGTTACGCATCGACAAGACGAGTGGCATCCGGGTGCAGAGTTTTGTTTGGATAAACGGGACTTGGCCCATCGGACTTGGTAACAGAGTTGCCATGGATGAGGCTACACTCTGTGGAATGGTCGATAGAAAAATTGATAGGCCTGTTCCTATCGGTGGTGAACTATTTGGATCGAATCTTCGGGACCGAATTGATGTCAATGGTCGTTGGTAAAATGGACTCCGTGTTGCAATTTTATGGACAGTTCTTGGAACGAGTTGGCAAGAGACTGGTAACGGCCAATTACTGTATCGACTGTATGGTATGCTACTCTCCCTGGTGAAATTTACGGCTCAAATCCGTAACGGACAGTGACTGAGGCGGGATAGATTCGCGGTGCGAATCCGGGACATCGTACAACAGGCGGATGATCGATGGGGGTCGTCGCAAAGTGGGTTTTAGCGCGTCGTTGAATGATACGATGGATTTCGCGATGGGCGATCATACGTCAAGCCGTCGAGACTAAGAAAATTCGTCACGATTTCGACCTTGTCGAGCGCGTAATGACCTTGTCCTTGTGCGACCGCGACGCTGCGTAGTTCCCGCATTGTCGCCCCTCTTTGTTTCGTGACCAGTATATCGCGTGTGAATAATTTCGGGCAGGTGAACCTTATGGCGCTCTTCACCCATCGCCGTTGCCCGGCGCCATGAACAACGCTTCCTTCTTTGTTCGAGAGAACGAACCGGGCTTTGCTATCGGCTTGTGTAGAAAAAATTTAGTTTTTACGGTCAGTTGGCGGTCGAAACTTGAAAAAAATGCAAATTTTCACGTTTTTTCAAATTCTGGTTGAGGAATTGATAAAAGGACTTAATGAGATAATCATATTCGTTTCGCATGGGGTATTTCGGATTCGAGCAGGATCGTTAGAAAGTCATTTTGAAAAAAAAAAAAAACAGATTTTACCTCTCATGAGGTTCGGACATTGACGATGAATTTCCATGACTTTGGGTCGCTGGGAAAGGTCAAAATTTTTGTTTATCCAAACCAATGACATGGGGTGCTTGCAGAATCGGAAAAATCCCGTAGAACACGATTATGATAACCTCATCCTCGATTTTCAACGAACGACCCGTCAAAAACCGAAAAAACTAAAAAATTTCACTGTTTTCTCAAAATCTCCAGGATTTTCACAATTCTCTCTCAAGAATAATTCATATATTGCTATATTTTCGTTTACACCCAGAGTTTACGTCATCGAGAATTATACAACTCGTGAAAAAAATCACAATGACGCAATTTTCTATGCGAACGGAATTCGTTCTTTTAACCGCAATAGCGTAGAGGTCGTGCGGACGAGCCGCGTGAAAACGTGAATAAAGTGATAAACGATTATAAATATTTGCTCTTTACCTCGACTACATACGTATCCAAGCGCACCTTGTGGCACATAATTTACATAATCGTATTCCTAAAATGACAAACGCGTAGAATGTAATTGGCAATTACGTAACTCCCCCTTTGCCAAAAAAAAAAAAAAAAAAAAACAAAAGAAGAACCTTCGTGACACGACGCACGAGTTATTATCGTCTGGATGGGTGCTGAAACCATCGGGAACCATTTTATGTTCCTGAACGTGCCAGCGTCGTACGTGTTACAAGGGGGAGGCGAAAACTTTCGATGCTTTTTACGTTCCACGCTTCTTCTCTCGTTCTCGTCGGAAGAATCGAACAAGGGGCTGCGTATATAGGAAGAAGGCAACCACTAAGAAGTTGCAAAAACCTTCTTCGAGGTTTTGACGTAAGTCGCGAGAAACGCGTGCGATTTTACCGCGTGTACTCGAAGGGCGAAACGTCGACCTATACTAGCTAATATAGAATTGCTCGCGCACCTACACACGTGCACGATGTGTTTTCTTACGGGGTCTAGCCGAAAGAGGGCCACGAATAAGAAAATTTATGAAGCCGCAACACCGGATGGGACACGAAGCGAGGAAACCCGCACCGGCTTCCTATCGTGGTATATGCACTAAACGTATCGTATTATATACGAGCGAGAGGTCCCACAACCGAGCGAGACGAGGAAATCGTCCTCTCCCTTTGGCTTCCACCTGCTCCCTCTAATATCCTTTTGCCACCAGGGTCTAGTATATTAGATATATGGCATATGTAATAGTGTGTTTAGTGTCGTATACCTGCTACCCCCTCGTTTCATCCTTTCTCTCTTTTACCATACCCAAATAATTCTAGGGTTAATCTCGTCCTTTGATCTTTCGGCCCTCCAACCCTTCGGCTGATCTATAGATAATTCTACTAATTTCTTCAAATATATAAAAAAAAAAATATTCTGAAAGAAGTGTTTTCTTTTTTTTCGAAGGATATGGACGAAAACAAATTCTTAATTCATTATTTATCGAACAAATTTACGATATTGCTAAATAAATTATGAATTTTTGTTAATTACGTTAATAAAAATATTATTTTGAAACAAATTATTCGATTTACGGGCAAATTTAAGTAAATGTTCGAAATATGACGTCCTTTGATCTTTCGGCCCTTCAACCTTTCGACCGGTCTATAGATAATTCTACTAATTTCTTCAAATATATAAAAAAAAAATATTCTGAAAGAAGTGTTTTCTTTTTTTCGAAGGATATGGACGAAAACAAATCCTTAATTCATTATTTATCGAACAAATTTACGATATTGCTAAATAAATTATGAATTTTTGTTAATTACGTTAATGAAAATATTATTTTGAAAAAAATTATTCGATTTACGGGCAAATTTAAGTAAATGTTCGAAATATGACGTCCTTTGATCTTTCGGCCCTTCAACCTTTCCACCGGTCTATAGATAATTCTACTAATTTCTCCAAATATATAAAAAAAAATATTCTAAAAGAAGTGTTTTTTTTCGAAGGATATGGACGAAAACAAATCCTTAATTCATTATTTATCGAACAAATTTACGATATCGCTAAATAAATTACGAATTTTTATTAATTACGTTAATAAAAATGTTATTTTGATACAAATCGATCGTTATTTCGATTTACGGGCAAATTTGAGTAAATTTTCGAAATATGATGTCCTTTGATCTTTCGGCCCTTCAACCTTTCGACCGGTTTATAGATAATTCTACTAATTTCTCCAAATATATAAAAAAAATATTCTAAAAGAAGGTTTTTTTTTCGAAGGATATGGACGAAAACAAATCCTTAATTCATTATTTATCGAACAAATTTACGATATTGCTAAATAAATTACGAATTTTTTGTTAATTACGTTATAAATTACGTTATAAATAAAAATTAATATTTGCAGGTTTGAGTAAATTTTCAAACTATGATGTCAACATTTTCTGTTTATGCACGGAAGATACATTGTGCGGAAGTTCTCTTCTGGTTATTGGCTCGATTTTAGTGTAAGTATAATTTAGTTGTGAAATATAGGCAAGGGTAAATTAGGCTGACTTACTCACCGTTTCCCGTTACTCAGTCCGCTCCCTCTGTCTACACACAAACGCATATGAACACGCATATATATATATATATAGTCGTATGTCTATATGAACAAGCGTGCTGGCCAGAGCACGTGCCGAGCCCGACAGACTGCTCGAGAGAAAGGGCAAGTAAGTAAGGAAGATTAAAAAAAAGAGAAAAGTGAAAAGAAAAAGTGCCCCGTGTCAATTTGCGCAGGTGGCTCGCACGCGCCACCATGCGGTACTGCATGGTACCTCGAAGCCCCGAATTAATTGCGAGGGCTTTGTCTTCTTCTCTTCTCGATCATGGACTGGCAGCACTCTGTTGCTTTTATCGGTCAAACAATCGGCTCGAATTCAACGGGAGAATAATGTACCAAATATTATTAGTATGTACATATATATATATATATATATATATATGTGTGTTTGTGTGTATAGGCGGATGGGCATTAATCGATTTGGGGTCTTTGAGGGACCGTAACAACCGGAAAACGTCCCTGGCCACCCGGTAAACTTGCGACGGGAGAAAATCTAATCACGATTTTCTGTCGACGCACGAGAAGACCTGTAATCATGGCTGCTTTCTCCCTCGTAATGCTCCTGTTGCATCCCCATCGAGGGGGTCCTTTCATCCGAGCGTAAGGATCATATGCGATGAATCAGAATATTTATCACACGAGGTAGTTTTTGGTAATGCCAAAAATTCTGATTTCAAAAAATTGGTTAATTTCTAAAATTCGAATTTCTCAATAACGTAATTTAAACAAATTCTATTTACTAGAAGAAATTCTATGAAATTTATTTCTATGAAAAAAAAATCTAATTATCGAAAATTGAAATTTCGAAGAAATTGAATTACAGAAAAATCTCTTCAAATTTTTCTTAAATCGTCCGACAGTGTAATATGTTTTTATCTCGGATAAGAATACGAGGTGTGTCCTGCGTGAATAATATCGCGATCGAACGTTGAATTTACAGCGGTGTAGCGGAACGGGGTGAGTTTTGATCAGCGACAGCACGTCGTTTAAAATTCGGGAATCCCTGTAATGGTAGCAGGCGAGCAATCTGCGTCCCTCGGGGAACCAGCTGGCCCGGAAGTCCGAATATTCGATGTGCTCGACCCATCCAACTCGCTCGCTCCACCAAATGATCATTTTCTCCCTCGCTCCGCCTACTCTCTAATCCATCCCCTTCCATCTCCATCGAGGAACCCCGATTTCCGTACGATCCTCCGAACGATCCTTTGTTCCAATAGTAAATTCCACTCATAACTCTCGGGAGCGACCGACTGGTTGGATCCACGCACATGGCCAAACGGTAATTCCTGTAATCGACAATTTTTCGTACAAAGGATTGAGGCTTTTCAGGAAACGTTTAGACCACGCGCGATAAAAGTATCGAAGGGTCTATCGAAAATGTATTTTCGTCACGCCCGTACGAACACTCGAATATTCGTTATTTGATACGAGTGAACGTCTATAAAATTTCGAACGTTAATCACGAATCGGTCAATTTAGGGAAATCGAATCTCGTTCCTGGTATTAGAATCTCTTTGATCATCGATCGAGATTAAAATTGGGTAGGTACCTATACACGTGATTGCGTGACTCATCGTGTAATGTCATAAATAACACACGTACGCACACATACGCGCGTATAATCAACGTGTTTATCATCGTCTTGTGCCCAGCCAAGATATTAGACGTACCGTTCATCGCGCCGACGCGGTAATAAATAGATCAACGGGGTCTATAGTGACCCGCGAATCGAGGCGGTACTTTAGATGTTGAAAAAATATACAGATCGAGAGACGATATTGCTGCGAATGTTGAAACCGTTGCTATCGAAGTTGTGTAACGGGCGGGTAGGTATTTCCTCGAGGCAAATATATTCGTGAAAAATAAACGAGAATACTTCGAAACGATCAATTTTTTACGCGTTAACGTTTTTTTATTATTATTACATCAATCAAAATAATAATAATGATAATAGTAATAAATAGTTTGCACGAACGTGCCGCAAACTTGTTCATCGCGTTATTAAATTAATCAAAATAATAATAATAATAATAATAATAATAATAAATAATTTTTAAAAACGCACCACAAACTTTTTTATCGCATTATTAAATTAATAAAAATAATAATAATGATAATAGTAATAAATAGTTTACAAAAACGTGCCACACACTTGTTCATCGCGTTATTAAATTAATCAAAATAATAATAATAATAAATAATTTTCAAAAACGCGACACAAACTTTTCCATCGCATTATTAAATTAATCAAAATAATAATAATGATAATAGTAATAAATAGTTTACAAAAACGTGCCACAAACTTTTTCATCGCGTTATTAAATCAATCAAAATAGTAATAATGATAATAAATAGTTTTCAAAAACGCGCCACAAACTTTTTCATCGCATTATCGAATTAATCAAAATAATAATAATGATAATAGTAATAAGAAATAGTTTTGAAAAACGTGCCGCAAATTTTTTCATCACATTATAAAATTAATCAAAATCATAATAATAATAAATAGTTTTAAAAAAACGTGTCACAATTTTTTTATGACATTATTAAATTAATCAAAATAATAGTAATGATAATAATAATAATAATAAATAGTTGTCAAAAACATGCCACAATTTTTTTCATCGCATTGTTAAATCAATCAAAATAATAATAATAATAATAAATAGTTTTCAAAAACGTTTCACAAACTTTGTCCTCACACCTACGACTCTTGTATCAACATTTTTTTATCATGATTTCGTTTGATAATCCAAAAAATACAAAAATAAATAAATGAAAGGTACGAAAAAGGTTTTTCGATTCGATTCGAGCGTGGAACGAGGAGGCTGAGGAGGCTCGTATCGAGAGCCACAGCTGCTTTCCGCTTTGGTCGCTCGTGCGTACATCAAGGTACACAAGGAACCTTTCGAGTCCCATCGTGGTCTCTTAGTCTCGGGTATTAGGGATTTACAAGTATGCCATATATTTATTCTACTGTATGTAAATACGATGTATGTGTGTGTTTATGTATAAAGCATAGCGAAACGTCTTTTCTCGTGTGTTCCGCACGAGTCCAACACCGGCTTGCCTCATTTATCGTTGGTGCTGCCTTTCCGAACCAGCATGGAACATGCGACTGGCATTACCGACGAGAAGAAGACGAAGAAGATGATGAAGAAGAAGACGATGGGAGAGGATACAATAAAGAAGCTCGAGGGGGAAAAATTGAAAGGTAGGCAATATAAGCGTGCCGTAGGAATCAAAGCCACGTGGATCTTCCGACGACTCTTGGACCCTAGCGAGACGAGAAACGGCTGGTGCTCGCTCAACAAAGAAAAAGAAAAACATCTTCGGACGTAACATCGCGAGAAGCGAATAATACGAATAAACTCAACGACTGTCGAGGCGAGCTTCAAGCTTTACGAACCCTTTTTCTTTCTTTTCACGATACGATCGTGCTCTAAACTCGCGACGTTTTTCTATAGCCGAGAGCCTCGGCTTATTTGCCTCTATCGAAATTTCATCCCCATTGAAATCAACCCTCTTCGATCAACGTCGATTAAAATCGTCGATTTTTTATAATTTTTTTAAAAACTTTTTTTTTTTTTTTTTTTTTTTAAATTGTGAGATAAAAATCTAGTGAAATTTATTAGCCAAATTTATTTCGAGATCGCGTTCGATATTAAATATTGATCGAAGAGAGAAACCAACCCACAGCACCTTTTTTTTTATCAATTACTTTGCAAAATCAAATTTATTTTTCCGTACGAGGAAATTATGCGATTTGAAGAAATTCTTCGATATTAAATGTTTATCGTCGATACGAAAATACAAACAAGAATGTAATTTAGAATAGAAAATCAACAGTTTTTACGGTCTACGTGCCAACCCCGTTATCCCATCGCGTTTGACATTCGCGTCGCAACGATCAAAGAGAAAAAGCATTTTTCGACCGGCTAGACGTTGGAAACTCTCGCACGCACGGGCGTGTGCGCGTTCGTCGTTCACGATTGTACGATCAAGTCGTTGGCTTCACCGAAGCGTTAATAAAAATAGCGCCCGTCGTCGGCGCGGAATCGCGGCCGCACGCGAAACGTATAATTTCGGGCAATAATTCGTGTGCCATGCGGGGAGTACGGACGATTGGACGGGAACCGACGCGTGCTTCCGGACGGCCGAATATCCCTCGATACACAACGCTACCGATCTACGCGTACAACACAGAGAAAGAAAAAGATCGCGAGTAGGTGGGCCTAGCATTGCGTTTCGGGGTTCTCCCTACGTTCCAATGACGATGTCTCTCGCTTCGTAACGAAAATCCTCTTTATCAACCCCGCGACCCCGTAGCTCTCACCCTCCGCTCCCTTTCTCTCTCTCTCTCCTCACGTCCGCCCTCGAGCTTCCGGAAAAGCCCATAAAAACGGAATTGTGCGGCTAAATCACCGCGGCAAGATTTCCGAAAGTAGACGAGAGAAAATATATCGTTTTCTGTATAGCGCGAAAGGAGAATGCGCGGAACGGGGACAACCCCGACTGTACCTCGAATCGTATATAGATGGCGAGAAGCTCTCGCATGAGGAACGACCCAGTAGCCGCTATATCGTATATTCGCCCTTTATATATACACGCCTATATATATATATATATATATATATATATATATAACGATACACAGACACATAGACATACATTTATTTTTGGAGAGGATAGAGGGTCGAGGCTTAATGTTCGTGGGAGGTGGCGTTGCCTACTTCGGGACAAAGGGTAATAACGTCGCCGCATCGTCGACCGCCGCAGCCCGAAACTTCACCCCTTTTTGGGGCAGGGGAAGGGAGGGAAAGAGGTGGGGAGCTGAGAGAAGGAGGAGGGAGAGTCTTATTCCGGGAAGTTGTACGGAACATCGCACTCAGGCGCGCACTCATATTTTATTATATACGTATATAGATATAAATACTGTCTTTGTATATCTATATGTATGTGCTCGCTACGTCGTCTGCGAGGAGAGACGTATGACCCACACTCTTACCCCGCCGGCAGTTTGCTCCGCTCGTGCTTCTGGACCAGACAAAAGTTATTAGGGTCGTCTAAGAGTAGTTAGGGGTCCGCGAAGAAACGAAGGGAAGGAAATTTTCCTGTCTGAGAATTTATTAATTTCCCGGGCAATTACTATAATCCTCGAAGAACTAAAGTACTTCGAGAAATAATTTCGCCACGTTCGATGTATAAATGTACGATTGGAATATATTGTTCTGTTTTGGGAGAGGGAATTTTGAATTTGAGAACTTCTTGAGAATAAACAAATCGAAGAATTTAAGGAGAGAGAAACAATGGTTCGGTGGAATATTTGTCAAGAAAATATCATTTTAAGGTACGAGTTTTGGATCGAATTTGTTATTCATCTTTGTCTCGTGATCGAAATTTTGTTTTCTCTCTTCTTTTATTTTCCCTCTGAGAAAGGAAATATTTTATGTAAAATTGGAAAATCTGGTTGATCCGTGTCTCGAAAGTAGTCGACTTGTCATACGCTGCCACGTGTATTGTGGTATGGCACGTTGGGAAAAAAAAAAGAAAAATTTATGTCTATATGTATAAAACATATATGTACTTACATATTTGATGATATCCACCGACGAATAAGCCTTTGCGAGATGCCGCGAATACTTTAACCGGGAGGAGCTCGTCCATGTGGAATAAAGTGTGCGAGAGCCCGGACCTTGATCGATGTACATCTCGCGAAGGAAGCTTCGTTCTTCGAAGAGAAGGAAACCGAGAGCGTGAGAGAGACAGAGCCAAAGGCTGAGAGTCGAATCGAGTGGGTAATGTAAAATGTATAACGCTGTAAGTAGGTGAGTATATCATACATATATACATATATATTTTTTTCTTCGTTTCATCCTTTTTATCATCGTCGTTCTCGTAGGAGAACGAACGAAATTTACATCCGGGATTAAGCGACGTCGATGCATCATATCGAGAAAAAAAAACCGATAAATACAACGACTCGCTTATCCGTTGTAAATATCGTTTAGGAATAGTTCGAGTGGCTACGTCGAGACGATACGAGACAAAAGAAAATCAGATTCTGTAAATTAGAAATCGGGGACACGAGCGTGAACCCTCGCATTTATCAAGTCCCAGAGTCTATACGTAAGCTATTCGAGAATTGGACTAGTACAGGGGTGGTAGAGGTGGTTTGGGTTTTGTACACCGCACCCTGGAGACTCTCGCGTCGGTTCAACATTTTTATCCGGTCGTGTGAAAGCGCGAGGGTATGAAATAAGAAGCGTGTTCTTTGTATGTGCAAGAACGGAACGAGCTTAACAAAAAAATCAACCCCCTGACCGAGACACCTTGAGGGTTGTGCACACGGGTTCCCTTCGTTGTCCACCAGGACTTTCCTCGACGTGTGTACCGGAATGTTGATTGCTTTTTTTCCTCTCTCTGGCTCTCGTTATTTCGAAAGTCTCGGAAAATCAAGAGAAACGAGACAAAGATATTCGCGAAGCTTGATCGGATAACGAAGTGGGAGTGTTGTTCGGGATTTGGCGAGGTTGAAGGGACGACGAGGGTCGTACATCTTGCAGTTTCGGGGAGTTCGCGGGTGTTCGACGCTAGAGGGTTCACTCTCGGGCACTTGACTAAAGCTCGGAGCCACGAGGAAAATCTGTTAACCCTGGTAGCACACCCTTAAGGGGGGTCAGGGGGGTGGAGTCGAGATGGAAACTGCCCCTGGGGTGTTCTTGGGTAGTCGCGTTAATCCCTTGTAACAAAAACGTATCGACGATAAATAAATTTTCATCCTTTTTATTCAATTCACGATTTATCAAAGTTTACAAATTTCTCTCGTAAAATTCATAAATTTATTTGTAAAAAAATGTTTGTTACTATTATTTTGATAAAAATAAGTTTTATTCGTTAAATACAAATTCGAGGGTATAATCGTTTCATTCCATGGTTGAAAAAATTATCCGCGTCGTGTTTTTCGAAGAGACGAATACTTCGCGAACAGTTCGTAAGAGACATTGGATGTGATCATCGAGCGAAAATACAAGAGGTCGAGCACGTGTTGCATACGCCGACGCCGTATCGGCTCGCGAGCGAGCCGTAGTAACAAATTTCTCAACGCTCTCGTTCCCGAGTCAAGTTTTCGTCCGCGCGGTTCCAAAATAAGAAACCGAAACGACGATTTGAACGGGGGAACCGTTGACAGGATCTTCGGGACTGATATAAATACAACGGCGAATATCGCTGTATCACGGCAGGAACGTGGGTTTTATCGCGCGAGAACGACACGCTTTTGTCCGAGTCGCCATTCGGCCGATTTTCGTATACGGCATTCTTCTAACGACACCCGAAAAAATTGTTTCAGTATGAAGATATTACAGAGATGACCTCTACGGTCGATGATTCTCCTGGGTAAGTACGTGGTTACAATATTTCGATAGCGACGACGCATTATGCCGAATCCCATTGCGCCGCTGACCCGATGGCAAAAAATATGGCAGTAGGGCACACGTGAGCTTCGGCGCAGTTTTTATTATGTGAAAGGCCGAGCGTTAGCGCACGTGCTTCTCATCCGTGTGAGTGTGCGTTCAAAACGAACGAGGGAACGCGTTTAGACGCCCTTCGGCTCTACGGTACGAGTCGTTTTCTTGCTATATGTATATATGTATATAAGGCCGTAACACAAACGACGCGGAGGGATTGTCAAGGGGCGTCTCGCTACGACTGCCAGCAACTCGCTCGGGACACTGGATTAAGTCGCGCACATATAGCGGATATGTTAATACGGCTCGTATATGAGAAAAGTGAATACAGTCGCATGTGTGCGGGGCACGGACAAAGCCGTAGATCGCGAGGGGCCCGATGCGCCTGTGTGAGTTTCGGTAGGAGCTCGATACAAGGGCCATGGAAAGAGGACCAAACAAGAAAGACCTTGAGAGTCCCCACCGGACGCCTAAGATCCGCTGCGCGTCGTTTCGGCTTCCCCCTCGTTCTTTCGGGCCTTCTTGTTTACCCGTCCTTTTCTAATGCCGCATCGAAATAGAGGTCTTCCTTGTACGGTCGAGCAGTTTGCACAGTGCCAAAAACAGCTTCGGGCAGTCCCGCACGGAGAATGTTTGGGTCTGTGAGGAGAGTAGGATGAGGGGCAGATGGCAAAGGGGGGGGGGGGTGGATTTCTTCCTCGCGCACGCGTAACCTTGAACGCCCGAGCATACCGGTATGTGTATGGGAGTGTTGTTTTGAAGACGAGGGGCCCTGCACGTGATGTGAACGAGGAATGAAGATCGCGAGGGAGAGATATTGGGAAGGCCAAACTTGGGCGAGCTGCTAAATGTTACGTATATATATGTGCATGTTCGTGTGTGTGTGCATGTAAATATACATATATATGTAGTCAGAAGTGCTCATAATTCGTCACTCTAAGTTTAGTTGGGTCATTAAGAATTCTAAGAATCGTGTACGAGAGGGTAAACATTGTAACTGTGGACTTTGGCTTAGTCTGATCGTTACGGCATTTTCTACTAACACGTTGATACACCACCGATTACCGAGGATCTAAAAACCATCGCGAGTTCAACAAAGTCTAACTCGTATCGAATGTGGGTCACGACTGAAATGAGTCTGGTCAATGCTGAGTAAGAAACAAGATCCAATTTTGATGTTTATTTGTCAAATTCAAATGATTTTTGTATTTTAGGTCAACCGTAGTGTTAACCTTGCATGAGGAAGTGATTAATTCAGCCTAAATTCTCGAGAGTTATTGAAGATCGTACATGAAGAGCCGAGAGTTGTCGTTCGTTGAAAAGTTTTACTGTGCCGTGCTGCGAAAAATCTGTAAGAGTGTCTGACCAACCACAGCCGTATCTACTGACGGTTTCATTGTGACCGCCAGCTGTCTATCGTCCGACTGACCGGATGCTGTTGTATAAACATTGAAATTATGGGTTTCCTCGATCGCGAGGCGCTCTATCGTCATGATACGAGAATCATTCGTACAGATGAATGCCGTACGGTGTACATTGTATACTGAAAAAAAGCGAGAGAGATTAACGAGACTTAGTTCTACGCTGCTAGAGACTTTCATCCCTCCCTTCACACTTTTTTCATCGTTAAAAGCGGCAGCTGTCCTCCGTCACCGTGCGCCCAATTTTCTTTATCCACGGTGCTCAACACTTGATCGCAAAAGGGGGCGCTTACGACAACAGCCAAGGGTAGAAAAGACAACCGATCGAGTATCGCGCACAAAGGTACGGGGAGAGCAAGAAAATAAATATGGAAACACACAAAAAAGGGAACAAGACGAATAACGAAAAGAAGCGAAACAAGAAGCGGGGGAAAAAAAGAAACACGTTGATACGCAATTTGTCAAAATGTTTCGTGGGAAACATTGAAGCGAGGTGCAAGAGGGGAAGGAAGAAGTCCTCTTGAGAACTAATTCGATACAATTGGACCCCTTCTTTACCGAACTAGGTGTACTACACGTATAAATTTATATATATATCTACTCGTATGCGTGTGTATATGAACGAAGGTGAAACAAGGATTTGGTTTGAAGTGCGGAGAGGTAGATAGGTATGTAGGTAGGTATGATACCGTTCCACTCGGGGTGCGAAGGGCGCGATAGAACGAGATTTGGGGAAGAACGCCGCGGGCGCAAAAACTTCGTCGTGAATTGTCGAGTTACCTCACGGGATTGCCATGTACATATATATATATATATATATATCTGTGTGTGGGTAAGATATTTGAAATTCAGATGCTCGGATTGTTTCACCAAATCAAGAAAAATGTGGCCCCAGTGACTTCCTGAAAAACGTATTATATTATAAATATATAGATATATGTGTAAGACAATGCCGAAGTGAGGACTGTCGGTGACATCTAACTCCCTTATTCTCTCTCGCTACCCCAAGCAAATCCAGCGCTACGTATGATACATTCTGGCATCTTGGCGGAGGTAGAGCATTCGTCGTTGTCGTCGGCGTCGTCACGAGGGAAGAAGTTCGTCGAGACGGGACAAGGGAGAGTGACGAGTGTTTATGGCTAAATCACTTTTCTTCAAGAACGTCTCGTCCCGACTGGGTGCGTCTCGGTTCTCATATCGTCGAATACCTACGATTTTTCTTCCTTTTTATTTGCCCTCCGCATAACTTCCCCCTCGCCGTACCTCGCTTCAATTTCTCTATTTTGTTTTCTTTCTTCGGATCTCACTGTCTTCGTCTAGCGCACGTATGTCAATGTACTCTCCATGTTGACGCGCGTCTCACTCACTCCGTCGCAGCCTTGATTCTATTTCGGAAGGGATTTGCCTCGCGAGAGAGTCTTCTCCGTTCTTCCGTTCTTGGAGTAGCGCCGAAAGGCTTTCCTTACCGTTGACTACGGCATACCTTCGTTCCCGTCGAGGAGAGTGATTGCTCCCACACGAAATGGCCCTGTACGCCATCATTGGCATACTTGCGTCTCGCTCATGCGCACTGGTAGAGCGATCGGCCAATGGCTAGCCACTGTCTCGCTGCCGATCGCTGTCATCGCGCCGAAACCGTACGGCCCCGCGTCATCCGTGAAAGAACCCTAGACCCATTGCGTTCTCGACGTTGCTACCCGGGGCACGTGTCTCAACCGTACGATACCTATACACACGAGACACGAAAATGGAAACAAGATGGCGCCTGCCCTCGCGCTCTTCTTCTTTGTCGTAACCGAAACCTCGTAGTGCCTCTCGTAGCGAGGACAAAAACAGCTACTCTCCCGTCTTTGTGTCCTCGACGACGGAAAGAAACGACGACACCGTAAACGCCGATAAACGCATCGTCGCCGTAATCAACCGTGAAGAATTATTGTCAAGCGCGAATGGTGACCGATGCAAAGATAGTTTCCCTCGTCTTGACGTGAATGACACGAAGTGGCTGTTACCAGGGTAGAAAAAAAGAAAACCACAGTGTCCCCGTGGTGGCACGAGGATCGGCAACGTATAATTCCGGACGGATTATCATTTCGGCCACCGGCGTAATAAGTCAGCGCCTCCTTTAAGGAGCGATCACGAATGATTTAGTACTCATTGTACCAATGTTCGCGGGTATTATTTACGGGGCTTGCTCGTGCCCTCCTTGCCTTGGGGAAATATCTTGCGTTCTTTATAAACGCCCGTAAGAGAGCAGACGCGCGGATTGTCCGCGTCTCGACCTTCTTGCCTCGGCCGTAACGTCCACGTACACGACGCTTGGGCGTCTATGACGCCAGGACGCACGATCTATAACCGGTATACCGTAACGAGTTCCTATCCTCGTTACTCCCATTATGCTATAACTATTTTTACGAGGGAGCCCCATGGTTTTTGCGGCTGCTTGCGGGACGTGAAGGAAACTAGTGAGTCGAGGGATTTCTTATAAATGTGTATGTATGGGAGAGAAAGAGAGAGAGAGAGAGAGATAATGAAAATGAGAGAGAGAGAGAGAGAGAGAGACACAGAGAGGGGGACAGTGGGGGGATGGAAAGAGGGAAGGGACTACCCTGCAGAGGAATATTTTCTATACCTGAAGAGATCTCGCAAGGCGTATTGTCTGGAAGTGGAGCAGTTCTCGAGTTGTTCCATTTTATTCATTCCTTGGTTGAATGGAGTACCGCAAAGGTCGTTGTATGGGTTTTTAGACTCTGGGAGACGTTGGTTGCACACCGGTCCAAGACTGCATCGTCGACGTCGACGTCTTCGTCATCATCCTGTCACAAGGATATCTGACGAATCCGACGCTGTACGGCGCATGATTTTTTGCTGCTTTTTATTGCGACGTATAACTACGCTTCGGTATAAGCAGGTAGGTACGTACCATAAACCTTTTGTCCGTTTGGATGCATTTTTTCTGAGCGTTTCTTTTTTTTTTGCTCATTCGCGTCGAAAATACCGTTAGGTTCCTATTTTCCTCTGAGCACAAGGATCATGTATGAATGGCTTACTTTGCGCTTCGTACTTTGCCCGCATCATTTATTTTTTCTGTACTTAGTCCTTATTATTTCGCTCTAAATCCTTTGTAGTTATTGTTAGTAATTATTATATCGCATCTAAGTCCTTCTTACTTAGTACTTATTATTTTGTTCTAAGTCCTTGATACTTAGTATTTATTATTTCGCTCTAAGTACTTAGTACTTAGTAATTATTATACGACATCTAAGTTCTTAATACTTGTTATTTTGTTTCAAGTCCTGGGAACTTATGTTTGTATTTATTATTTCGCTCCAAGTCCTTAGTACTTAATACTTCCCATTTAGCTTCAAGACTTTGGTACTTAGATCTCGATACTTGTTATTTATTACTCAAAACTTTGTACTACTTACAATTACATCAAGTACTTTGCGCTTTCGTCCATTAGTCCGTACTTAAGCGCCCCAAATACGAACCACACGCGCCAATTCATAGTCATCACATTACTCAGAGATTCTACAAATAGAATGCCTTTGAACCTCAATCGCGTTTAATACCGCGTACCCATCCACTACTCATACATAAAGCTTTTACTTTGAAATAAAATCTCGAGTCATAGCATAGTGAAATACGATTGTCAAGCCATGAGACCGGTCTAAGTACTGACAAAAAACTGTCTCTGTACCACGTGACCGATTCGCGAGATCGGTCATCTAACGAGTGAGTTTTTATTGCTTAAGTCGTACCTAGAACGACTCTAGGATATCGTGTAACAGTTGAGGACGCCTCCATTGTACTCAAGGGACTTTATGGGCCATTTGCGTTTCTCTCTTAAAGTCTATTTGCGGTTACGATCTTCTCTCACGGGCATGTCCCTAATGTGTTATAGGCGTACGTAGTGTACGGGCAGCAGGTCGGTGGGTCGGTTTCGCGGCCGAGATCCGGACACTGCCGTGGAGATCCGACATAAACTGAGTAAGAGAGAGAAATAGAGAAGCGACGTTGCGAAGGAAGATACTGCCCAAGCCTCACCCAAACTTTTTGGTCGTAAATATGCTGGACGCGCGCTACCAAGGGTTGCTTTGTTCGCCCGATGCGAAAGTAGGAAGAGCCTTACCCGCGTGAGAATGAGACGGTGAACGTAGAGAAAGAGTGAGAGAGACTGGGACGACTATGCGACCGCCCAACCGGCGTACCCTGGTTAGGAAAACGAGGGTTGAAGACAGAGGAGATTGTGAAAAGCGGCGAAGCGATCGACGCGCGTGTGTAACAAGGCGGGAAGCACCGACTCGAGCCAAACACACACACGCACATACACATGTACCATACTTATCCCGCACCCTCTAACGCAGCAACCAAATCTGAGATTCTTTTCGGCGTTACAGGGTGGACTCGTCTCCTAAATAGAAGGAAGCTCCAGGAATCTAATTACCGGAGCGTCTTCTCTCCCGTTGAAAACTTCGACTATTTATGGGTCCCGGCCCATTGTTCGAACTCGCGAAGATCGTTCGCACTTTTACCATCGTTACGAACGTCGTCAAATTAAACACCGTAAGGATATAAAAAATCACACGAGTGATATTCGATAATAATAATCGTTCGATGATAATTATAATAATTTTAATTTTTTAAATAATGTATTTCTACTAAATTTACTATAAATCATCAACTACAAAGTAAACAATGAACAATGTTTAAAATAACGTGAAATGTGATAACATTAATTTATATTTTATTAAAAAATAATGAAATTGAACTTGTAAATATAATTATTTTTAAATAACGAACAAATAAATAAAGTATTGTCAATATTTTGAGAAAATAATTTCCAGCCCATGAAACGTCCCAACTCTAAGAGTGTTGCACCAGGCCTGACACGTCATAACAATAGGCGCATAGAAAATTGTATCATTGTCCCTGAGAGTCTAACCAATCATCGATATTTGCTTATTTACCATCGATGACAATCCCCCGCACTCCGCCCATGTGTCCGAGTGACGCATAATAGTTGCCGAAAGCTACTTGTCAATGCCGGTAGATCCTTCGTTTCCCTTATATTCTCACCCCAACCCCCATCCCCCACCCTCGTCCCTCTGCCACGATTTCCCCTTTCCGTTACGCAACGGACTCTCGGCGCCTCGGGGCGAGTTTCCGCGGGTAGACCAGCATCCCAGGCTCCGGCGACACAAAGGAGACTCTCGATCCGTGGGCTCTTTCTCTCCAACCCCTCTCCCTGTTCTCTCTCTCCCTCGCTCGTACGCACGACGGGTGGTGCGCGCGCCAGGCACCGCATTCGGGATTCCTGAAGCGTTCGGGGCACCCCCGCGTGACGTGATAACGTAACCCGCGGGTTAAGGGGATGCAGAGAGAGAGAAAGAGAGAGAGAGAGAGAGAGTGAGAGAACCAGGGGAAAGAAAGAAAGCAAAGAAACGTAAAGGAAAGAAAGCCAGTAGTGTGACGCAGAGTGAGAGAGAAAAAGCTCGAGAAAGGGAAAGAAAGAAAAAAGACTCGGGTGAGAGACACTTGGATGTCGAAGGCCACGACCATTACCAATAATAAATTTCTTCGCTCCGCAGGCGGAAAGAGCCGTGCGCGCTCCCCTCGAGTACGTATTTGATATAGAGATAGAAACGCGGTTGGACTTGGAGGGGGGGATGGGGGGAGTGGATGGTTGAGATGGTGGGGGTAGCGTTGTACTTCGCGACGAGCGAGGGACCGGGGTGGTGGGGAGAGGAGGGTAACGTCGTACGACGGCGGAAACGAGCGATGGCGGCTGGGGATGGGGGAGGGGGTGTTGGATATCGAGAGAAAGAACATGAAAGAGATATATAGAGCGCAGGGAAGCGAGGGCTTCAGTCGGAGCTATACCGTCGTAGCCGACTCTCTTGCTCCGGTGCTCCGAGGCTTCCTCCTATCGTTTCTGTATACCTCGTTCTTTCCCTTGCCCACGCTTTCATCTCTCTTTCTCTTACATCAGTCGCATTGCTCAGCCACAAAGGAGTCGACGAAATCGTGTTGCGTTTCGATGAGTTCGACAATGATTGGCCGTACTCAGGGAATCTTATTAGGTACAGTCATTGGCAGGTTTTCATCGCTCATCGATAACTTTAATCTGCCATTCGCTGTCGGTGGCTCATCACCGGTCTAGATTTATTCGACGAGCCAGGAGACGCACCACGAGTTCGACACCGGAACTCGAGGTCTCTCTCTCTCTCTTCATCTCGGTCCCTTTCACTTTCTCCTTTTTCGTTAGCTATACGTAATATCACGTCTTCTCTCATCCTCCAACTTTCTTTCTTCCTACTCTCATTCGACTCGATCCTACGGTACTGATTTTACCTTTGCCTTTACCCTCTTTCCACTCGCGAAACTGCGATATATATATATCGCAGTTTCGCGAGTATATATATATATATATATATATATATATATATATATATATATATATATATATATATATATATATATATATATATACTTAGAATTTTGGGGCTCCCTTCCAACGGCTCCTTCATCCGCCAATCGAAAAATTCTATATAGAAGTATATAAGTACCATTTTGATCTATATATCGCTACGATATATACGTATATGCGCAAAGTTGGCTCGACGAAAGAGAAAGAGAGAGACAGGGTGAGGGGCGAGGAGGAGGGGGGGATCCACTTATACATAGCACACCATCATTCTCTCCGTAGGCGGACAAGGAACGAAACAAAGGACCGTGGCTCTGCGCATGCGCGCTCGATGCTTGTCTCGTCGTACTGCCATGCTATATACACACATACATACATACATATATATGTGTATTATACCAATGCTCGCTTCGGCTAATGAAATGCGGCCTTTAAACGAATTTAAATTAGGCTGGGGTGGCCACGTCGAGTGAAGAAACATACATACGAGCACATAAACACAAACACACACACACACACACACATATATACAGAGATAGGAACAACGCCGTAGGTTGTTCCAGAATAAAAGCTTGCGAGTGGTGTACGTACTTATATACTCGCGTTTATAGATATAGCGAGAATCGGTCGTATTGCCGGTGCCCATGCTGCGTCGGAGACCAAAAACCGAGAGACGCATCTGCGTCTCTGCGAATGTGGGTCAGACCCGTGTGTGCATTCATTGATATACGGCGAAGCTCTATATATAGTTTCGTAGGGTATGTTGCATTATGTACATATATGTATGTATATATGTATATATGGAGAGAGAGAGAGAGAAAATAGTGTGTAATGCAACCGACGCAATAATGTAAAACCGAAACGGGTGCGGTGTATACGTGTGTACACGTTTCGAGAGAACGATCAATGACTGCGATTACTCTTTTTCTCTCCCTCTCGTGCCACGCTTCGCCATCGTGGAACAAAAAAAAACGACGAAATTTGCATAGTGGGTTTACTCATGCTTTTCACGATAGATGGCATTTCACCCTCTCTTCACCCCTCGCGTTTTCACGACCTAACCCCGAGCTAGCGACGAACAGCTTCTCCGTATGAACTGCGAGATTACGAGGGTGCATTTTTGCATGCATAGGGGGATGATTTTTAAGGATTCGGGGATCGGGGGATGAAATTCTACTCGTGGCAAGTGTATCGATGATAATAATAATAATAATAATAATGACAATATAAAATTCGTATAAATTATTTTTAATGGAGATTTGAACTTTAGTGTGGACTTAAATATTGTAATTGAATATTTTAGTTTCGATGCAAAAATAACGTCGAGTCGATGATTCGAGACGTGAAAATGTTTTATTCATAGATTGCTGATAAGAAAATTCAGTTCTTATCGTCTTGTTTCACACCCTCGTGCCCCTCGAGACGCTTCAGTTACGCGTGTTAAATTATTTATAAAATTATCTCGCGTGTCTGTATGTGATAATCACGCGAGATGCGCGTTAACAACGCCTTGTCCTTATCTCACCTCGTCGAGAAGGGAAAGAGATAAAAAAAAGTGTGAGGAGAGGGGGGGGGGATGATATCGAGATTTCATTATTCCTCGATGCGTATCTGGATGGACCGTGAGCGTCGAGCGAAGACGGTGATGGATAGCGGTGGTTCTCGTAGAATTGATTCTCATCGACGGTGCGGATAAATAAAGCGTATGCATGGAAAGTTTTTTCTTTCTTCGTTTTTTCCATTTTGAGATCCGAGCTAGATCGCTATTTCACGTGGGGAAGGGAATTTCTACCCTGTTCGCCAGACCCTGCGGACCTTCTCGTCCTTCGCACTGTAGGTACGTCGTTTCGCGAAAAATGCGTCTCGAAGTTCCCGGGTTAACGGATAACTCATCCTCCCCTCCGCCCCTCTCCCTTACCTTACGTCAGCCGAAAAGTGATCCGCTATATCTACTTCGATACTATCGATGCAACACTTTTGCTTTTATCCTGTGGGAAATAACAATTTTTTTTCTCCCCGATCGACTCATCTCTCGGCAGTGTTTTTTTTTTGCGACTGATGTATGTTCACTCTTACGTACGTTTTATCTTTTACACCATCCATTTTAGGTTTTGAATAAAAAGGGGTTGTTATAGATTTGTTTTTTTTGTTCAAGAGAATTTCATTTATTCAGATTGTAATTAATCTTTTTGTCAAATTAATGTAAAATTTTACATACGATAGTTTTCAATGAGATCCTTGAGTGACGATACGTTCGAGAATTTAGACCGGATTTTTTGGCTACGAATTGCGATAACAGTTTTCATAATGAATCAAACGTGTGCGCGAGGAGAAAGATGCGCGATTAATGGGGAGTTGCTGAATTAATTTTAACCCATAGTGCAAACATACGTATGTCTTATTCGTCGTTGCAACGCACATGGTCAGTCGTTTTTAGAATTAAAACGGACACCCTGTCCATTAAGAGCACAGACGCTCTCGAGTGTTGTTTACACATGTGTGTCCGTTGCGTATTGGCCATGGCAAGTTTCGAGGTCAGACGCTTCGCCTCCGACGCGTTAATTAGTGCAACAGACGTTTGCCCCCCTCCTCTGCCCTGCCCTTCGTTCGACCGAACGTTGTACTTGCATTTTATACATACGTATATTATATTATATTATATTATATTATATTATATTATATTATATTATATTATATTATATTATATTACATTACATTACATTACATTATATTACATTACATTACATTACATTATATTATATTATATTATATTATATTATATTATATTATATTATATTATATTATATTATATTATATTATACTAGCGGTACCCGGCGTGCGTTGCAACGCCGTTTTGGTGTCAAAATTTATTTGACACACAATATTTTTTGTTTTTTTGTTCATATGCGGAGTATAGACTTTCCAAATATAATCTATACTATACACATTTTTAGCGATTTTCCCCGTGCTTCGTTGATGGGCATTGCAAATGCGAGTCGCACCGGAGACTGTAAACGTTTGAAATCGAATGGCATATATTTTGGTATCATTGGCATACGTGACAACAGTACATCGTCTTTTCCTTCAAATTTTCTATTTTAAATTGTAGTTTCGCTGATATTGTTCATGATATTTTTCCCAGTACCGTTGCAAAGTCATGGTGGATTGATGTTTTGTAAAAGTATGATAGGCACTCCCGTTTTCAATGTTACAACGCGCGGCGCTATGCCTGGTAAATGAAACGAATTCAGGAATTCAGTTGGATAATTAATAACTTTTGTTTTTCTCCTCATGTGTGAAGCACGAATTTTCCAAATATAATCTCTACTATACACATTTTGAGAGATTGTCCCAGTACTTCGTTGATGGACATTACAAATGCGAGTCGCACTGGAAACTGCCAACGTTTGAAATCGAATGGCATATATTTTGATATCATTAGGATATGTGGCAACAGCACGTCTTCTCCTTTAAATTATCCATTTTTAATTGTAGTCTCATTCGGATTGTTCGTCACATTTTTCCCGAAAACCACAGTACCGTTGCAAAGTCGTGGTGGGTTGATGTTTCAACGATTCGATAAAAGAATGAGGCACTCTCATTTTTAATGTTACAACGTGCGGCGGTATCCTGGCAAATT